>JASVER010000010.1:9261086-9457023 GCA_030449065.1 Oceanodroma leucorhoa
TCCATAATTCTGAACACCATGACTGTTTGGGTATGGAAAATAAAATTAAAACCAGCTAACCTAAAACCAATGACCACTTTAAAGCAAGAACTACATAAGTATCAAGACAGAGCCAGGCTCTTTAGAGCAGTATGCAGTGGGAGGATGAGACACAACAGCTTTCCTGGTGGCATCAGGGCTGGGCTGGCATCAGAGGGAACTAGGACACTGCTGTGGCAGTACCTAGGAGAAAACAATCTGCATTTTCAGAGTGCATTTCCAAGTTGTAGAGAACCTTACATCTTGGGTCATAGTTTATAGTGCAGGGCATGCAATCATGACTGATTTCCAGAGAGTTGTAATACTGTTCTAATAGGTAGTAACAGGGGCTTGTAAAATGACTTTGTTGGAAGTACACCTGATTTTATTTAGATTACTTTCCCCTCAAAAATGGCTGCAACTTCCATGTCCCTCTTGAATTTTTTGAGACAAAACATAGCAGAATTCTGTTCTCTCTGATTTGGATTTACTGATGCACATCAAAACCTCTGTCAGAACAGATGGTAACCACCGACCCRCTTCTCTCTGGAGCTATAGTGAAAGAAACTCAGGAACAGTGTATATCCAGAATCATTTAGGCTTTCCTCCTGAAACGGAAATCTCTCAAGAAATGGCCTTTCCTGTGAGTTGATATATAATTACAAGCCCTGGCAGAGCCAGAAATATTCCACGAGAAGCTTATCCATCAGCATTTCAGCACTGCTGCTTCTGGCCAGCACGAGGAAACTCAGAAACCACAGGAGAAGGAAAATGAACAGGCAGGGAAAGCTGCCTGAGTACTTTTGATACCTTGCTAGTTTGGGACACAGCTTTTGTGAGACAATCCTTGGGTTAGCCTGGCCACCTTTCTTGTTTTGGTCTAAGCCAGGACTGAGTAGTTACAGGCATTTTTTTAAGCTAGAGGAGAAAAGAGGCTACAGAAGATGACACTCCGGGTTGCTGCATGGCTCTCAGTGAGAAAGGTCCCAAACCAAAGGCTACTGAAGTCTGTGGAAAAAACTCCTGGTGACTTCAATGCACTCAGAGATCAGAACCAAAACACTAATGTGTTTTCAAGGGYGATGGAGGCCTTTATAAGAACAAGACTGGGCCTCACATTAAGATTATGTAACTGTGTAAGCCCAATTATTATTATATAGCATAATTTAAAAGAAAGCTAAACATATTGATCAAACTAATGTCAGGTTACTGTCCTGAACTTTTTCTGTAACTGCTACATATAATGCATACAAGATGGGCTGTGACGAAAATCCAAGGCAGTCCAAGCAGGTTTAGATTCCTATGATCTGATATTCCTTTCAGGTGAAATGCCTCGAAGAATGGGAGGAGAAGGGAGAGGAGGAAACCTTGAGAAGGAGCGAGGACAGGTCATTAAGCAGGGGGGTAAAAGGGGAGAGAAGCTCACAGAAGAGCTGCAGAGGAATCCCCTAGGGCAACATAGGAGGGGGAAAGACTTGCTCAAGCTTAACACTTGAGAGTGTTAAGCTGAGCAACTGCAGRATAGTTTTAGTGTTTCTCAGACTTTTTAGATACATGACCTGTCATTTGTCTTCGTGCATCCTCCACAGGGCTGATCAGGGGATAGAATCTCAAGATGAAATTTCAAGGAGGAAAAAAGACATGTTTTGATTATACAGATTTGTATAATACAGAAATTTCTTTCTAAGTTTTATCTTCTATTATTAATAATACTAACAGATAAATTATTTGAACACTTGTGAGTTCCTTTTAATCATAAAGGGGGTGATATCCCATAGTGTGAGAAATGGTCCTGTCAGGAAACTGCACAGGATTCTCAGTCTGTGTTATGCGCATAACACACCAAAATCTTTCTGCTAGTCACACAGATCTCCACTTCAGTGGAGTTCGCATCGATAGCCCAATCATGAGGAAGAGAATGACAACTGATTTGATCACTAGTAATCAAGAGAAAAGGCCTACCATTCAAAACACCAACCTTCTACTATATAATTTTGAATTGAAAACAAAGTGACAGAAACCAACACAATACTCAGCTTCTGGCGCTGGGCCATGCCTGCCTTTAGCCTACCTTYAGCCAACTACAGAACAGAGTGCAGGAATCCGGGGGAAAGGCAATTTAATATTCTAACAAAAGCATGCCATAACATTCCTATAAATAGTACGGTGASTCATCATTGGCACAGATTAATTGGATCTGTATCATTTCCTACTATAGCTAGTACAGAATGAGAGATACACATGATTTGCCTGCTGTTATTTAATTTAGGTTGCAACAGAGCTGAGGAGTAAGGCTGCCAAACAATTGCTACTACATTTTTCTTTGGCATGGGTTCAGCTTTGTTTCTAAAATGGAACATATTACACTGAAAACTCCAGGATAATAAGCTAAGAAAAAGTCCATGTAAGAAGGCAAGAAGCACCAATTAACTCTTTTTATTCTTTCTCATCCTGCCTCCTAAATATAAGAGTGAAAATAACATAAACACACTATGTAGCTACATTTCTCTTTTGGTGGTTGACATGGAAGAATAGTAGAAAATGACATCAATTTTAGACTCACTTCCTTTGAACAATTTAAGACAGATAAACACACTCAGCTATTAATGTATCACAAAGCACACTTGCTTCACATAACCCTGAAGCGCACGCGTTTTTCTAGGTTCTATATTCTCTGCTGTGAGGAGTATGAAAGATACTACTCATTAAAACTGAGTGCTGATGTCCTTAGGTAATTGAGGTTCTTCAAGCCAGTACAGACACAACCGAAGCAGAGATAACCCTACTGGCTGCTACAGATGTAAGCTGCTGTTGCCTGACCCCAAATTTATGGCACTTCACTATGTCATTTATCTGCGTTTTCAAAATTGAATTTAATGAGCTGCATTCCAGGAAAGTAAGCRCAGGAAAATTATTGCTTTTAAGCTTTAAAATGCCAAACATCAGCCTGCAGAATACTAACTGCTAAGAATCTTAGCAGCTATTGAGAATTTCGCTTAGRTCTCACTCATTAAATGAATCTCATGATACAGGAGCTCTTCCTCTCAAATTAAAAGCTACAGTTGTATTAGTCGGACATTACAGTACAAACTAAAAACAGCACCAGTCTCTGACACTGTGGTTTTCTTCTCCATACATTAGCAAACAAGAACAACAAAAAAAACATTCAACAACAGCTTCATGGCTGCCTACACTGCTACCAGCATGTCCTCCAGACTAATGTACTTTTTCTTTCTGGTCAYGGAGAGAAATTCCTTCTCTTAGATACAGATATTCCCATCCCCCAGAGTGTCATTCTGCCATTGAAGTATCTACAAAGCAGTGTTCTCCCTCTGTGTTTTCATGAGATTAACACTAAAAAAAAAAAAAAAAAGTAGGTCACACAAGGACCCAACCTTCCACATGATTCCAGCTGAAGTGCATCAAGTCTCGAGCATGCTTCCTCGAGCTGAGGAAGCTCTGTGGTAGCACTATGCTCAGTGGCATATCCCCCAAATTCCCCTGACAGCGAGATACTCCATAGACTCCTAGACAGCCTGCCTTCAGCTAGCCAGAACTCCCGAGTGTACTGGAGACTGAGCAGCTGGATACTCTCAGGCAGAAGTAGGCTGCTGGGTAATCTTGGATGCRAACCGGTTGCTGAAAGGTCCAAAATTTATGAGATGAAGGAATTCCATTCTGTGACAGTGCAGAAGTAGAGGGTCAGTGCTCCTAAGACTTCCTGCAGATGCTAGCTGTGAAGACGGGCTATGTTCGTTTCGGTACACAACAAAGGGGAATTTCCATATGCTTCTGTTTAACTTCTGTATGTGACTGGTATGCATTTTTCCGAGGCCTGCCACACAGAGCTTGGGGTTCTGACACTTCTCTTTCTGAATCCAGTGATGACAAACCCCAGGTTTCAGGGGCCCACAGATATTTTCCTTATGCGAGATTTCACTTTGRGTCTGATATTTTGATCTTGAAAGCAGACAAAATTGTCAGGGGCTTCAGTGGGAATTTGTTCGCAGAGCCTGAAGACCTGGGTCTGCTCTGAGACCCCTTTCCATGAAGCATTCCCAGTCATGCTGGATGGAGGCAAAGGCATAAACCACAGCTCCAAATTGGGACTTCCACAGAGCTTGGGATGTTTGGGATTATTTTGAGTGATCTTTAATTATAGGCAATGTACTCCATGATGTGCTGCCAAAATCATAGAGACAGACTCCCTCAAAGATTCCTGTCTCAGTTGGCAAAAGATGTGACACTCCTTAAATAAAAACTATCTTCTACCTTCAAAATAGAATCTAAATTAAAATAAGTCTTCCCCCCATGAAAACAATCACCAGGTAGCAGATGTTGCTGGGAGGGAGCAGCACCTGCAGGGGAGGACTCACATTCATATGGGTAGCTTGACTCTGACTCCAGCTCTGGTGATGCTTGCAGATGGACTTGCCAGGAGGGAAGGATCGCAGTAGGACTTTAAAGGGGAATGCTATGTCCAGAGGAATTAAAATGTACAACCTGCAGCAGTTCAGCACCAATTTCAGAGACAACTATTTACACTAAACTACTTTTGAGCTGGCCGCCTAACTCACTGCAACCTATAGGCCACCAGYCAAACTGAAACTCCAGTGGACTGATAGGGCCCAAGGGATTTTCTTTTTTTAGATGAAGCTCAAACATCAGCATTTTACAGTGAAAATGAGTGCATATGTGTACTCCTCATCTGATGCCACTGGCTTGTGTGTCCCAATTCAGAATAACACTTCAGCATGTATTCCACTTTCAGACATGCTCCTACTGAAATCACAGAGAGGTAAGGCACCCATTTGCTTCACTGAATCAGGCCACTGAAGAAAAAGTGGTGCCAAGCTGCTACATCTTTTCAGCCTCACAATTGCTTTGCATTTCTGTTTTGACTTACATTTTCAAATCTGCCTGTGAATTAAAAAGGCTGTTTTTCCCTCTGCTCCTCTACATCAAAGCAGAGATTCACACTCCTGTCAGAAGGCTGCCTTAGTTATTAACGTAGGGCTCCCAGGAGCCCCTAGAGCCTCTCTCCACTGAGCACATTTGTATAAGCATCTTTTGAACACTTCGGGAGCTACTTCTCTGCTAGCTGATGCCGGGGGGTTGGACACTCCTGCTTACACCAATTCTTGGTAGTTCACTGTGTTTATCAGTAGGGGGTGGATTCTCGCCCTCTGCAGCTAATTAAGGTTTCTCTTTGAATTTTCCTAGATATGTTGCACAAACAAACATATCTGCATTTCAGTTTTGCCTGACAAACAGGCCTCAAAATAAACTCATTTTTCTGGGCGCTGATAGATTACGTATGTGACATATTCAGTTCAGAAAATAAGCAGGTGACCTGTGAGATGTTGGAAGCATTTGCTATTTCTGCATGTAAAATTATCAAAGTAATACTGAATATTTCTTAGTGTATATGATTTTGTGGGTTTGTTTTGTTTTTTTTTTACAGATAATTCATGATTAAATCAAAATGTCTATTATTAAATTAGCAAATTAATTCCCCAGGAAAAAATTTTTACTAATATATCCTTTTAAATAGGCTTTTGAAAACCACACCTATTGTAAGGTAAAAATGAAGACTATTTTCAGAAGACCATACAGATTCTCTTTGATGATGGTGGGTATGTCCTTCTCCATGAGCTGCTGAGATAACTTCCTTAATCCTGAAACCCAGACTCAGACAAATCTCCTACTGATAGGTACTTCAGACAAGCGCAAGAAGTTCTAAGTGTATGTAGATATACGCTCAAATCTGCTTCACCCATTTAAGGAAATTGAAGTCTGGGATAAATTATACTCCATCTCTGAAATTAAACAAAAAACCCCCCAAAAAGCCAACCCACTTGGCATTGCCAGCTGGAAACCTCTCTAATACAGGGTAACCCAGAACCACTATTGCAGACTTTTAACAGACATTATATATTTCATATGCTACATTTCACAAATTATTCCTACAAACTGCACCATGAACAAAGAGGTAAATTAAAACAGATTTCTTCTGAAGGAGAAGGAGACCATAGTAAAGAAGGAAGACTCATTTGAAACATGTGAAGTTTCTCTTATGAATAACCCTGGAGTGTACTGTGAAGTTGCTAAGCATTGTGTATTTCGAATATACAGACTATTCAAAATATTGTATACTGCATATTTCAAATATAATGAATATTCAAAATATGGTTTTAAATATGCTATATTAATATTTAAATATATAATGTATTAATATATATTCTTTTGAATATATTGAAAATATAACTCTTTACCCAATCTCTTATTTAATAGTTTAGCAATTACAAAAAAGTAATGTAGAAGAATATATAGTTAATAAATGTTGTACTACAAAGTKTGCTAATCATAATATTTTCTAATCTAAAATCTTATTTAAAATGCAATGCATGCTTCTCAAGTATCTATCTCCAATTGGAGTGAAACCTCCAGATCTTACAACTTTTCAAATTTTACCATGTATTTTCTTAGAAAACATACGCATCACAATAACAAGGGAGGATAAAGGAAGGCTATAATTGTATTTTGCTGTAGCAACAAAAGTTTCTGCTTCCTATGAAAGAAAGAAACCCACAGAATTATCTCACTGACAAGGATTCAGGGACTTTATCAGGAAAGAGTGGTAAGCACTGCCTGATGCTAATATCACCTGTGAAGACACACTGGTCCAGCCACTGGCACGAGTTGTACAAGTCTCATAGGAAGCCTGGATATGCTGTCAAACTGCTAGGTGAGGCTGATGTTAGAAGGGTGCATCTCCACTGCTATTCTCGACAAGCTCCATAAATCCAGTGAGAATACACTTGCTCATGCTGCAACCAAACCCATCTATACTATGAACTGGAAGCACTTCCTGCAGGCACCTTGAGCTCAGACTGCAAAAACATGACCAAAAAAACTCAAGACAGGAAGTGCAAGTGACTGGTGGGGTTTATGAAGGAAAGTGTTCATGAAAACCATGTAGCCAGCCACCCCCAGGTAACAAACTGCAATACTTTCACTTATACTGATTTTATGCATTGTGATCAAATCCTCAAACTAATGGATGTAGACAGACTCCCTCTTTGCTTACGTGAGCTTTGGATTAGTGTTTTGTATACAGTGAAGAAATGGTTCCCATTTCCCTGATAAAGATGCATGAAATGGAAATGACAATCTAATCGGAGGTTTGAGATTCTAGCGTACACTATCTTCTGATTGCTTCTTCCTCTCTCAGAACTACATTTGGCTGATTTTGATTGTCTTTCCAAAGACATAAACGACATGCAGATAAAGAAAATAGTCCTTTAATCACTGAAACAGTCCAATGGTAGTTATAAATGCCAACATTTGCATATTTATTTATACAGAAAATAAAGGCCAGTGGTCATTTTGGATCTGGTCCTGCTCTCAGCTGAAATCAATGGCAAAACCCCATTTAACTGTAATGTGAGACGAAATGAAGATTCATACCATTTCCTACATGGAAATGCAAGTATTATCTGTCTGATTTCAGTACAAATGGCTTGAGGACAGAGTTTAAAGGAAGCAACTACATGGGTTACACGTCAGCTTCATATTGGCAACACACTACTCTCTGCTCTAAGTAACATGAAACCGCAATATTACTCACTCTTCTTCCCTTAGGTCCCTGTGGCCCTGGTGGTCCTCTTGTCCCTGAAGGTCCCTACATGTCAAATAAACTTATTATTCATTGTCTTCTATACACAGATTTCTGAAAATTACAAGTCTCATGCACATTTAGCAATAGTCAATGCAATCAATACAAATCAATCACTTTCACTCATGGTTCAAATTCAATGAATTGCGTTAGTACAATTTATCTAGAAAAATCTAAATAAGAGACTCTATGCAACTTCATTCTGAATAAGAAATTATGATGTGACTGTTGGATAAATTACTTYTGTCCAACATCCCAAAATCGCTAAAGGATACTTGTATTTCAGCAACATTATGTTAAAAAAAATAATTTGTGATAAAAATTTGCTTTTTGTCTGTACTGAAGACCCATAGTAGCCAAATTATAACACAATTATACACAGCAAATTAGAATATAATTTATTTTTGGTTAACAATGAAACTAAACACATAATGAATATATTTAAATTGTATTAGGCATAAATGAATTAAAAATAAAATTGTTGTGCAATTATAAACCATCCTTAAAAAATTCGATTCCCCTACTTGTCTCAACATACTGATTTTTAAATGGATGAGTAAATGATATAAATTAGTTTTCCTGTCTCTCATGGATCATCCTGGTAAAAAGCAGGTGAACAGACTTTGTGTCCGGGCGGGTAAATTTTCATGATAGTTTTATAGTACAAATTATATTTGTATTGTATTTGTATTGTATACAGTTTTGCAGTACAAATTAGAAATCATTCTGAGCTTCAGCAGAGCAAAAACAATTTGAAAATGGTACATTTTATGTCAAACCAAAGCACCGCTCTATACCTACAGGTAATCCTTCCGGCCCCGCAGGTCCAGGGCCTCCTGGAGGTCCTGGGTAGCCCTAGAATTGAAATAAATATAGAAAAGACGGAACAGTTTTATCAAAATTGTTATTGTAACAACAATAATAAATCCAGTTACTTACCTAAAAAATTGGAGGTAAGTTAATAAAATGTTTAATCTTGCAAAATTTATTCCCAAAATTTTGTTTAGAAAACAGATATTTGTTTGGATATATCACAATAATCATTAGAGCAACCTGAGAAGTTTTCCCACACACAGGCACTAGCTGACAGGGATTTACTGAAACAAAAGCTGCTGAGTTCTAAATTAATTTCAAAATCCTCATGTCAAGGCTGTGACAGTGGGAACAGAAAGTGGACACATCCTTGTGTAGGCAGGAATGGCCAAGACAAAATGCGTTCTCGATACATTCTGGAGCCATCACAGCRCTCACTAACAAACACACAACCGAACCCTAACCACTTCTCCTTGAGAACTTCAACATGAATGTGACAATGGGCACATGTGTATAGCTTTTTACTTCTGTGCCCCAACAACCTACTTAACATGACAGTGGCCTCTAGACTGTCTAATGCTGCATGAAATGTTGCATCCTGATTTAGGACACGTGGTGGTGTTTAGGAAGCCAAACCTCCCACCAGAGTGGCATCCAGAGGCTACCTGGGTACTGCTGTGCAGTATAATTAGAGGTTATGCTGGTTACCAGTCTGTCTATTAGAATAACCTGTGTTAAGCCAGTCTACACAGGAGATCATTCATTTACTTCCCCTCCTTTATTTATGTCTCCTTTCAATTCATTGCGTTTAATTTTTTTATGTAAGTCTGCTTAGAACCATTTTTCAAAAATGCAGTTGCTCTGCTGCTTGATTCAGCAGATCATTTTGCAATGTCACTTCCACAGAGGGGATATAAAGCTGCTGAATGAAACTTCGCAGGAACAATGCATCATAAGTACTACTCTTTTCAATAAAGCTTGCACAGTCAAAAGAGTRAGAATTTATTACTGTTTTGGAAAGTAAAGTGCCTTTGTAAGTAACATAATTATGGATTCTATGTTATTTGTGACTTACCATGACACCTTTCTCTCCAGGAGGACCTATTGGTCCTGGACTGCCTCGCTCTCCCTTTAACGAAAAATTAAAAAGAAAGTAACAGTGAGCGCTCTCTCCCTGCCTCATTCCATGTCYGTTGAGCCAGGCATATCTAGCCAACAAAGCTAGCCTGCAATAACAATACCACAGCAATCCCAGAGATCTCTCATGAGGGTTGTAGCCCATAGTCTACAAGAGACTTGGTTGCTAAAGGGAACAATTTTTTGCAGTGCACAACACCATTGGTTCAGGCTCTGTCCTTCAGAAACAGTGCAGAGGCCTTTTTTCACTTTTGTTGAATTTCTGCACTTCTTCCTCCTACAAGCCCACTCATATTTTGAAAAGATGTTAAAACTGAATTTCTCTGTCTTCCCTATTCCTAGAAGACTGAAGAAGAGATTTGGTACATCAGTCTCTGTGAACTGCAGCTAGCAGATTCCTTTTCTCTCTGTTGGGTACATCACATTTATACTTATATTCTTCTTTAATCCATAAAATTCACCACAACAAACAAGCAAAAGAGAAAATGTTGTTCCCCTCTCCCTCATTTCTTCAGTATGTGTTAGGAAAGCAAGACCAGCCCTTCAGCAGTTGCAGAAGCAACTGGAGTAGGAGAAGTAGGAAGTGTCTTACATACTTTCTCACCTTGTATTTGTATAACATCCAGCCCAAACATCAGGCTTGGCTGTAGATTATCCCCATACAAATATTACACTTTTACTGCAGATAGTACACATAGTGATAATGCTATATGTTATCTTGCATACTGTTAAAGACACATTTCTTTAAAATAATTATGCTGGAAGTATGTTTGTCATTTAAATCCACATAGCATGTTTACATTGTACTGTTTAATCCATAAAAGAGGAAGATAATAAATTCTACAGAAACAGCATAGCAATAACAATTATTGCACCATGAAGAAGCTTGCTTCCATTTGCTGATAGATTAATTAGTCTTTTACTGCCTTTTTCCTCTTAGTTAAACTAGCAGCCATATCCCAAGGTAATCTTTGTTGGGCCAAGTGTAATTATAAAGAACAAGAATCCTTTGACACCAAATTCTAAGATGATATTATGATTAAAACCATATGAGACTCATCTAAATTTTAGTTTTAACTAAAGCAGTGCTTCCACTGATGTATTTCCTTTCATAGATTATATAATCAGATTTTCATGGAAGTTCTAATACATTATTAAGACTTTCTCAATAAAATATCTAAGTAGCAGCCACCAGTCTAGCCCCAGCCCTGCAGAGCAGAAATACAAATGGTGCTGGATCATTCTGACAAAAAATTGTGTTTTTATTATAATTGAAGCTGACGTGCAGTCCAGTAATAGTTTCCTGTTTTTCAGTTTTAAAACACTTCACCTAAATAAAACCATGTCCAATATGCTTAAGCTATTTACACTGTTCTAGTCACATTAAGTCTGCCAAACTTTGCCTTCATAAACACAACTGTTACTGCACAGCAGACAAAACTAACAATGTTGTCTTCTTTACTCAGTTAATGCATACAGCCAAATTTTACCCTTCTACTTTTGTCTTCATTATGTAGCGGTGCAAAACCAGTGACTACTGTATAAAACAAGTATAATTTATGCCAGTTTCTGTGAATCAATAGCAGTGGATAGTGAAGTAAGTGCTATAATATGAACAAGATATCAAATCTGTCAGCTCTAAATTCATTGCCAAGTAAAATCACGGATACCAGATGCATACCTCAAATGACAGCATTTGGGTTACCATTTATTACATCCCTGTGCTCTGAAATAACTACATGAATATGAGCTTTGTCAGTGGACAGTGAACAATCTCTCGCCAATATTTTATCACCCCGATGGTTTTCAAAGCTGATTTTTGCTGCTGAGTAGTCAGAAACATTATTATACCTTTTCACCAAGGCTACCAGATGGCCCAGTTTCTCCAGGTAAGCCAGCTGATCCCTGTACAAAAAGTAAACAGACTTTTATTAGTACAATGTCCATACTAGTTCATGGTTGGCAGCTCCCCAGCAATCCGGCAGCAGAGCACGGCACATTTCTTCATCCCAGAGAACCACTGGTCTATTTGTGTAAGTGCTCCTGTGGGGAAGTGATGACTGCATAAACTAATCTGGCTTACAATCCATGCAGGAGGATCACTGCATCTAGACACACCAACAGTAAATGGCTACTGCTCGAAAAGAAATTACATTAATTTAATCATCATACTGTGCTACCACCTAAGGTCTGCCACTGAGCTCAGTCTTGCAGTGCTAGAAGCTTTACAAACATACAATTAAAGGTGATAATCACTCTGCTAGCACTTCAGTCTGACCACAAATTTCAAGGGGAATAAATTTCAGTGGAAAAAAGTAAAAGACAGTCAAAACAAAAATGATATTAGATCAGGTGTTGTCAGAATTCTCCCTTTAAGTGTTGTAGCCTCAAATGCCTTTGAAGTCAGGGAATCAGAGCCTTTCAGTCCTTTTATAAATGAAATAACTCTCTCTGGAGGCTCTCCCACAAATTTCCACTGGATAGAACAAGTACCATCGTATGGAATAGGAAACATGAGAGAAAGTACTTTTAAAAAGCTTATTCCCAAGTGCTTGCAACACCCCCTTTATTATCAAACGAAAAGAAAAAAAAAATTTATAGTGCAAGGTCCCAGCTGAGAAAAGTATGAAACAGTGAGCTTGAAGAAAAAGCAATAGGTGCCCAGAGTACATTGCATGACTGCTCATGAAAGATGGCAGAAATGTGGAAGCTCCTAGTGACATAATACACAACTGTACCATGTCTGTAACACTTTAAAAAGCAAAAACTATTTGCACTTTAAAAAGTGCAAATAAAATGGCAATTCACACATTGGTGTTACTCTATCTACATGTGTAGGAATGTACTAGCTTAAGTAGCACTACACTGGTCCTTAARTGAGATTTTTTTTAAAAAAGCGTTACTTCTGAGCTCACTAGACAGCTCATATTCCTTTCAAGAGCCTAGTAGTAGTTTATTCCATAGAAATAATGTCATAGCAGGAAGACAACATTCCAGCCTGAGATCTCTGCCATTGAAAAAAACAACCAACATTTTTTTAGCTTTTACCTGTATAATTTCAAGAGTTCAGCCTCAAGTACTTTAACATAACAGATGCAAAGTAACTAAGGCTTTATGATGGCTTTGTATTTTCTTGGACTGCTAGCTCCTCTAGAAATCCCATAGTTTAAATATATTGCAATAAGCCATTGATACAGCTGCCTTTGAGGCTGACAATACTTGCACAAACTACTTTCTGGAAGGGGCTAAAGAGATAAACAGGCATCTCTGTGGCTGCTGGACTGATGTATTCTGTGTGAGAACTTGTGTATTATATGTCAGAACTGAGCAGTCTCTTGGCAGCAGCCAAAGATTCGTCCTGGTGATCCTGGCACTAAGGTGATGACCCGACGTCACTGGCAGGAATGAGGGACTTCCGTGACGAACTCTGAGAACGAGAGCTACCACTGCTACCAGTCATGGCCAACAGAAATCTGTGAGACAAAGAATTACCCTGTACTCTTGCTCATCAAGATAAGGAGTGTGGAGGTATGGTTTCAAAAGGCTAAAGACTAATCACATTGATTCTATTATTCCAGAAAGGACAGAAGATATAATCAAAGCCAAGATGTAACTCAGACCTATTTTCCTTCCACAGAGACACTCCTGATCTCCCAGCCAATGCCATGCTGTTTACAGGACTGAAGATGCTGATTAGAAAGATGGGTAGCYGTGCTTTGCACCAGCAGTGAAGCATTTACTATACAGCCCCTGAGCAAGTCCCCTGATCAAGTCCCCTTTTCAATTCAAAAGTATTGTCTTTCTGACTACGTTGCTCTGGTCTGAAAGAGAAGGAATGACTAGGAAGCAGTGATTGTGAATGTGCTGTTGTATTACCCAGCTCATTAGGTCTAGCCTACAACACCTGCCAGAGCGAGAACAAAAGTTGGCTATTAAGTAGCAAGTTTCCTAGACACTGGCTGTTCCTCAGAAGAATGTAAATTTACAGTAAAAACACTAAAAGAAGAAAGTGGAATTAACCTCTGCATGAGTGGAAGTGGATRCATATGGAAAGCAAAACAATAGTCAAGATGACAAGAACAACTGAAGCCAAGGAAATGGTAAAGGCAATAAGGACTTCAAGAGGAATGAAGGGGAAAGAAGGTGATGACAGGTTAACTAAATCCTCTTCCACTCCTCCACCCAAAACAGAGGGAGGGCAAGTGTTTGAGACTGAGATAAAGCTAGGGCAGGTACATGCAGAGGCAAGAGAGGGAAAAAAAAAAAGCTTACTTCAGAATATAATTTTGGTCCTTAAAACAATTAGTAGCATATAGTGAAGAGAAAGTGCAATCAAAGAGCAAAACAGCTTGTTCCATCAATACATTAGCCATAAAGTGCTGTTGTCCCTACGGACTTTCTTAAAGATCACATGGCTCCTTAAATCCCAGATTGGATTGGTTTATTATAGAACCACTAGGATTGGATTGAGGTTTCAACTCTCTCTCCTTCTTACGTAAGAGGATGAATACAGTCCAAAGCAGGTTTGTTGAGTCAGTGTCTTCCAGCATCCCTTCAATCCTTTGGGGAGAAGTGGTGGATTCCAAAAATCAAATTGAATGTATTAGGCAACAGAAAAGTAAAGAAAAAACCCTGAAATGTTTAAAAAAAATCATCATGATTTTAAACCTTATTTAAAAAACAGTCATAAACTTTCATTTACAAGGATTTGTGTAAAACTCTCCAGTGAGAATAACAGCATTTTAGAAACCTTCTTGACAGAAGCATTTTTGTGGAAAATTAATCGGAGACCAGATCTCACAACTAACACATGCCTGAAAAAGACAAAAACATCTTGCCAGGGCATATGCTCTGTGTTAGAAACTGGACTGTAGTTGAATAATTGAAAACACATTGTATACTTAATGCAAACCCAAGTATGGAGTAATCCATTGAAAAGCTTTGTAGTGAGAAATGAATATTCAGCTGGTTCCAAACATTCCTGTGGAAGCAGTTACCTGTCAGGTTGTATGCTAACATGTTTTTCTGTGGTAACTGACATTTTTCCAATCCAATGTTATTTAGAATTCAGCGTTTTCAAACATTTTTATTCAACATCATTTAATAAGATGACACAAGTGATTTTAAAATATTATTTTGCCATATTAACATTTTTCTATGAACTTTTTTGGTATTTCCAATTAATCTTCATTAAAATTTTCCTGAATCTGTGCTGAATCACTTCACTCCAGATACAGCATTCAGTAATATCATAATCTCTGCCTGCTCATTAAGATTCCCACTTAAACATTTCTTTAAGACCCCATCAGCTTGGCACAGTACTCAAAAAAACCAAAATGAGCTAACATTTAGGTTTGATTTTAACTGATCAAAATTTATTTGYGGATCCTTGAAGATTCAAGCCAACTACCAAGGGTGAGGGACAGGAGGAGGAAGAAAAGTAGATGCTCTAATAATCAGCTTCTACTATTTCATACTCAGCTAATAAATAGAAAAATACCTCTCCCACTCATAACATTATAAAATTGAAGTTCTAYGAAATAAATATTAATCTAAGCTCAGTTTAGGAAGAAAGCATGATGCAGGGTTTACACTGGCTGCTATTCGGGCTTCATATCATCTGCAGTAGAACAAAGGGTAGCTGCTCTGTGAGAAAGGAGCTCTCATGGACAGTTGATACCTGCTCTGGAACAAAAAACCCTGCTAGTCGTAGATTTCTGGGTGAATTTGTATCAGATCAGTGCTTTTGTGTGACTATTTTTGATCTGACCAAAAATAGTATATTGCTGAACCACAGACAGGCCTTGGAAACCAAAGACTTTCAAGAAAGCCTTTGTGTAGAACATTTGCTTACTACTGTACCAGTATCAGGTATGAGCTGAATGGAGCAGCTATTAATATCCTGCACTTAGAGATAAGAGTAACCTGAAGTTTTAAAGAAAGCCCTGTCTCTAGACCACTGGGAAACAGGATCAATTTTGGAGGATRTATTTTCTCAGAAAAAGGAGAAACTCTAGTAATTTGGGTTATTTGATAAGCTAAATAAAGAATATAAAGTAAACTAATGCCAGTTTACTGCCAGTTCAATTACTGAATTAGTTACTTTTGAATCCCTTAGTGACTAATACTACATTTGCCCTCCAATGGCACTTTAGTTTGAATTATGAAAATGCAAGAGTAGACTAGAAAATGGTCCCATGTCAGACCTTGGCATGTGAGGAGCTCTTGGCTGACAGCTGTGCAAACTACTGTGTGTATGCCACAAAGCGATCCAGGCTTTTGGTTGTGTGGTCCTTTTTTATTATTCAAGCTGGTGGCTCCACCTCTAAACTTTAGAAACTATTTCCTACCTCATAACCACAGTACTAAAAACGTTATGAAACGACCATAAGATCTGTAGCTGCTTTACGCAGGATTATGTTAGGAAACATGATACTTGAAAGGCAGATGCTATTTTCTTCTTTTTGACACCGAGATCTGGCCATTTGACACTGAGATCATTGGCATTTTTTGTCTGTTGAGAAAGTTACTTGGTAGTCAACCAGAGGCGATAATCTGAGTGAAAATCTGTGCTTTGTTACTGCCAGTGGAGGAGGTGAGTGAAAGCAGAGACGCAACATATTTGTACGTCGCAGCTGATGTTTCACTCAGTTTTTTAAAGGACTCAAAACTGCAACTACCTGAATATTTGAAAGGCAAAATGTGCTAGCACCATTGCATAATCTACAGCAGTTTTAGGAAAGAAATAAATGGGTTAAATTTTGCTTCCAGTAATACCAGTGTAAGGTAGGGTAATTCTGTTTGATAGTGTTATGCAGAGAAACACTTGCATTTAAAGGAAGCTAGCTTACGAAGTGGCAGCTTTGGCAGGACGTGCCCCACTGCTAAAACCTTGAAGGYCAAACTGCAGATGCCATGTGCAGATACTATTCCTCTACATTTTTCTTCCCAAACCACTAGAGTACATGAACTACATCCGTTAAATTCAGACAGACAGTAAAAGGGACAAACAGTGAGAAGACTAGATGTGTGCTGATACCAACACCATTATTGAATAAGTTCAATGCATGCTGGAACAACTTCTCCTTGATTATTGCTAAAATAGCCTTAAACATTTTTCTCATATTTTAGTGCTGCAACAATCACTTGGGCATGCAAATAAGTATGGATATAAAGCTACAGATCAGGTGGTGGGAAAACAACAACACAGCTGCAAAGTAACTACCACATAGGTAGCATATGACTCCCTGGAAAGCCTAAATTCCTCTCTTGGTCAGGGAAAGACAGGTACACTTTTCTGATGTTCTACTAGATCTGCAAGGGTTCCATTCATATGTGAAATTTTCAAATGACYGTGAGAAAAAGGTAGCCTGAGGTCAGTACTATAGTGGCAGTCAGGACATGGTTCACTCACTGGGAAGAATACTGCATTTTACACAGTCTACTTGCCATAAGCAGCTTGGAGATGACATGAATTGAACTGGATAACACAAACTCCATACAAATTTGAAGTATTTTCACTTTTCAAGTAACAATCAGAAAAATAACATTTATAGAAGTTCCTGGTTTTGATTGTCAAATTCACACTGGTAGCTTTTTGTAATCTGTGCAAAGGAAAAAAAAAAATTCTTCTGAAGGTAGATCTTACTCCAGAGTCATATCTTGGCTAAGCTGAATGGGGATAAAAGTTATTTACATTTACGCATCTAACTAGTGGCTTTTTTTCTTGGGTAACAAATCTCACATGGAAGAGATTATCCTTCTCTTTGACTGTTCTCAATGGTATAGGGAGTGTTGACTGACTTAAGATGTTAGGCCTAACTTGCAAAACCATAAAGGGTGTGGGGCTGTGGGTATTCTGTGGGGTAGCATGGCAGCTGAAAGTAGCTGATGAAGAACACTACTAGCAAAAAGTCCTTCAAGAAAAATGAGCAACAGCTTGAAAAAGCTAACCTCCAGATATCGTAACCTGTTCCCCACTCTTCTTGAGAGAAAGACCTAGCAGCAATGATAGTATATCAGTTCATCTAAGGTAAAAAGCACAACATAGACACAGAAGTATCATTATTACCATTCACTGTAAGATCGTCATAGAATTTACATTAATCTGTATCCAATAGGTTTCTGAAAGCAGCTGAACTAGTTTCCTCTTCTGAAGCCCCTGGCAATGCCCCATGCATTCACCAGTCTTTGGAAAAAAAAAAGGTTTTCCTCAACTGACTTTTCTTTTGGCCTATGGCTTACAATTCTCATTTGCATATCCCCAATGCCCAGACTTTTCATGATAGTTCAAAGAACTCCTTCTTTTGAGCATCCTGAAAACATCAGTTAAAGCCCATTTAATCCTTCCTTCAAGCAAAAGGAATTGCAGTTTCCATTCTCTGTGAATTAAGCATCCCTGGTGCCTAATCCAGCTAAATTTCACCTCTGCAGAAGATGTGGTAATTGCTTTATGGGAATTCTCAAAAGCAACTCAACTCCTAGGCACATGGCCTGACTGCAGTGTTTTCTTGCCTTCCCACAGACTCACCATTTTCTTGACAGCCTGAATATCGGGTTTTTCATCTTTGCTGGATTGTAACTTTCTATTCTTTTTAGCTCTTTTTTTGGGGGGGGGAAGCACTTCTCATTTCAGCTTGGTTTCTCTTCTGCTGTTTCAAAACCTATTTGCAACTGGGCAAACTTGCTGACGTGTAAATTTTCCGGGTCTTTGAAGATTATTTTTCCAGGATTTGTGTTCATGAACTCTGCTTATTTTAGTTTGTCCTTTTGACACCAGTTGTACATGCTGCAGCTGACAGTTCTACCCTTGTACTCTGTCTCAATATATGTATAAATGTCAGTGATTCCTAATTCAGAAGTGTATGGGCCAAGGGCTGAATTTCTGTAATGGTGCTGGCAAGGAGAAACTGGAATTAACTTGCACTTAGYTTTTCAGTGTGGCCCAGTCTAGGTAAACACTAGCATTACCAAACAGTAACACAACCCTGACAAGCAACTGTTTTAAGTTCAGATGAGTTCAATTTTGTGCCATAGAAGTTGAGCAATGAATCATTTTCTTAAATCATTCCTGACACTTTAACAGACAGGTAATTTGTATGAGATGTTTGAAGCTGGTTTCAAATATTTGTTATCCATCACTGGATGGCATCTGATCTAAGCATACAAAATCCAGTTGCACATGGCAGCAGAGTGAGATTTTCCTCYTCCCAGTTGTAAGGGCAATTTTCTCAGTAGCTGAAGTGGTTGCTTCCTTTGGATTGACTTCCAAAAGATTTTGTCTCATCAGCAGTGTAAATTTGCTCTGCTTGCTGTCCCTTATTTCTCACTATTTTAACCAATCGCTCTTCAATTGGTCCTGATGGTCCTGCAGTTAACTGATTATCTTGCAGCAAAGGACAGCTGCTGGGTCCTATCACAGCTTTGGGCTTTGCTTAGCCAAGCAACACCACCTGAACCTGTCCACTTTCCCCTTTAAACAGGGCATACGTGGTAGCCAGAGATAGTTTTATTGTAAGACTCGGTTAAGGAATAGTGTCTGAAGTTTGATCTTAGGCACATTCCTGATCTAGTATTAAAATGTGGGTCATTTTAAGCTTATGAGCACAGTGAATGTTTTATAAATTTAGTCTACTCACTTTCCACACTAGACAAACATCCAGAAACATTTTGGCAGAAGTGTGCTTTAAAGAGTCAGCAGCTTCATGTGACCTAAGAAATGTTGGACAATACAGCTTATAGCCTATTGACAAAGTTGTATTTCAGCACATATCCCATCTTACTAGGCTGAATAACCAAGCATTATGGTCCAGTCTCCTGCTGTTGAACCTTCCCTGCTTTTGCACAGTTGCCATCTGTATTTTTCTAAGCAGATATTAAGTAGTACTTGACGTGGAAAAGCTGCTACAGAAAAGCAGTAACTATTTTGGCACCTCAGGCAGCAGTGACAGATATATTAGTCGAAGGCAGAAGATGGATGATATCAGGAAAAGTAAGAAAATGGAAAGAAACAAGAAAAATATTGGTGCAACCCTTTGGTATCAACAGCAGACACGCACATGTGCTTCATATCATAATTGCTAAGAAGTCAACATTTACAGGATTTATTATTGCAAAATTGCTTCTTTTGACAGCTTATTCAGAAAATGCACTAGTTTTCTTTTGGAGAACTGGAACAGTATAATGGATTCCCCATTGCTAAAAAAAACAGTATCGTATATTTCAACTATGGCCTTAAAAGTATACATAATATTCTGTAATTCAGTCAATAAAGATCATGAATAAACAACAACCAATAGATAAGCYAAAGCAGGGGGAGACACAGAAGGAAGAAACCATACACACAGAATTATTAGACATTGGACTTCCTATCAACATTTTTGTAACTTCTTTTTCCCTTTGCCTTTACTATTAAATAAATTGTACAGTAATTGCACATTGTTTAGGGCTATTTGTACAAATCCTCTTCGTATTTGGTGTCACCAACCATTTGGTAACACAAAGTTCAAAAGGCATCAATAAGGACAGATGCCTTACTCCATACCATCTTTTGGGCTCCATCTCAAGATCTGTCACAGCAGCTAGTAGCATTTGTACTTTGCTCTTGTACTTTGTGTTTCATTTTTCAAAAATTTTTTTGTGTGTGTGTGTCCATGTTTGATTCCAGACATGTCCTGAAGTCATCATGTATGCCACCAGAGCCAATACTGAATAGCAGGGAGTAGATTATCTATCAGTTAAGAAGTTTGGATTCTCTCTGCACACCAAGGAAAAGAAAAATTACTTGTTACAAACAGAAGCTGGTGAGAAGCTGAAAGTAAAAGCTGCATCCAAAGTGTACAGAAGTGAATATTTTGCATCAGGACTCACATCTGGAAAACCATTTTCTGCATATGAGAAAAACCATCCTCTTCCTGCTAAGACTTTTCAATTGACTTAGCAAAAGCTTAACTGTTACATATTACAGTGGTGAATAAAGTGAAGGGAAGGGATTTTGAAAGGTCTTCCTGTGAGTTCTGCTGAGTGTTTGAAAAGCTGTCTCCTGCTCTTGGTGTTTTACCATTGGCCTTAACCACAAGATAAGGTATATTATCCCCCTAGAGACCATGTAGTGGGCGTTAGTCCTCTGCTGCCAGATAATACAAAGGTAATATAATATGATCAAGGGCCTATGAAGCTCACTTGATTAAAATGCATGTAAATAAAGCAGAAGACATTCTACAATCCACAAGTAAAAATAAAGAGTATTTATCAGTAGCTTATAAACCACTTCAGTTCTCAGGTATCTCATGTCATCCTGTATCATATACAAATTATCCAAACAGTAAGTGTGGGAAGCGGTAATTAATGATGGGCCATAATTATCTTTCTTTATAACACTGTAACAGGGCTGCAACATCCCCTCTTTTGGCACAAAGAATAATTTTGTTACTTTATTCTTGCAGCTTGTCCCTGACTACAGTTAGGTAGTTAGTATGATTATTTTATTAATCATCATTGCAACATATAATCACTGATTATATATTTGAGCTAGTAAATATCACATTTGTGTTAGAATGGAGCTCATTTCATGGTGAATGATACTATGTTCACACAAAATATCTGAGTTGTGGAAAATGTGTGCACTGAATTCAAGTTCACTGAGGAGCAAAACAAAGCCCATGACAAATCCAGAAACTTAAGTTTAAGTAACTAGCTTCTGTGACTGTTTTAGATACTATTATTAATGTAATGACTTAAGATTGAGCTTAGCTTTGTCTTTTGTTGAAGATAGTGGTGCATGTGGMACTGTACAACAGAGTAAATGCTATCAATTTTCCCTAATGTTACAGGCTGACAAACAGAACTTATATGTAATAAAAGCTTCTTTTTGCACACTGTTGGAAACAAAAAAAAGCAAGCATAATGTTGTCAGAGTAATGCTGGTTGTATGGACAGGAGATTATATTACTGTGTGCTCACAAGGGGTAATTTCTGCATCTCTCCACAAAAGCAACGTAGTGTTATGATGTCCCACTCATCCTCCTCTACTGTGACATCCTCATTCCTCTTTGCCCTAATCATTCAGCAATATAAAACTGTCATAAGGAAAGGAAACTATTGCTTTACAGCTCTGATTACAACCTAACAAAATGAAGGTTTTGCCATGTATCAACTGCTGAAAAAAGCTACAGATCAAGCTGCTGCTAAGTATCGTCTCTATGTTTAGACATGCTGGCTGACTTTTAAGTGGACCTTATGGCGTTATATGGCATTATCAGTTCCTGTCTAAGCAGATATTTTCAACTGACTGAGAGTCCAGCTTCTCAGTCTTCAGAGTATACAGAGGAGCTGGACTTGACTTACAAGCAGTTCTGAAAATTTCAGCAGTAACCAACCATTTGATGACCTGTCTGGGGTATGTCTGGTATTTTGCAGACAATGGGAAGCTCACTCTGCTGTCAAAGTTGAACAGAGTTTATGTGAATAGTACAACACTGAGCCCAAACCAGTGTATGGTATCTCTCCTCAGCATACATTAACTCAAGAAACAAAACCAATTTAGTCATGTTCTATGCAATATCTCAGTAACTCAAGCATGGGTCACCTGACCATAATTCCCAGACAAAAGTTAAAAATACAAAAGGGCAGGGGATGAAATTAAGCAGAGAGAATTGCAAGGCAATATATTTAAGGGATAATTATCAACTAAAAAAGTGCCTACAATGGAAGAACTGAGAAAGATAATGACTTTAAAAAAGAAGGATTGGAGACTGTGGATCACAAACCAAATAACAAGCTATTGCAAAAATCGGGATGTGTATGCAAGAATATGGCTTGTAAGAAGCAATTTTTCCTTTCTCCCACCAGTTTGAACAGTAAGCTGGTGTAAGAGACGTTYAGATGATTTGGAAATGGTCTAAAGGACAGTAAGAATGTGACTTAAATTATCTAGAAAACATGAAAGGCTAAGTGACTTGGGACTGTTTAGCCTGAAAAGAATGAAGGAGGCACACGAGAACCACCATCATTTGTAAAATGCTGTTTCTAGCAGAAGGGAGTCAGCTTACACAATTGGAAGAACTTTTTAAAAATAAAGATAGAGAAGTCCTGGGCTGCCTGCAGGTCATGGAGCCTTCATTCTTGGAGCTTTTTAGTAACTGGTTATCCAAAT
Organism: Oceanodroma leucorhoa; assembly: GCA_030449065.1. Lineage (NCBI taxonomy): Eukaryota > Metazoa > Chordata > Aves > Procellariiformes > Oceanodroma > Oceanodroma leucorhoa. Next base: position 9,283,886 of record JASVER010000010.1, read on the forward strand.
ATTTGTCAGAAGTGATATAAAGATAATTGATCCTGCCTAGGCAGTAGAGGATGGACTATGTTGTCACCTCAAGGTCACCTTGAGCTCTTTGATTTTATGGAGGGCAGACAGAACAAGTCTGCAAAATACATCTCAGTCTAAATGTAGCCTCTCAAACAATTTCAGTGGAAAAGGCTCACTCATTCATTTACTCGAACGTGCTTTGGAAGATCCCTACAACTACCTGTAATGTTCCCTCAACCTTTTAGCAGAATTAACTCTGGACAATACTTAAAATGGGGAATTCCTTTAAATAGTATGATTCTGAAAGACCACGAAGGTATAGCCAACATACTACAGCTTCAAAGAGAGGCAAACTTCATCAGAAAGTTACTGCAACAAATTACTCATTCACTCTCAAATAAACATAGAATTAAAAGTAAAACCAAAAAGAGAATTCAAACTTACTGCTTCACCAGTTTTTCCAAGATTTCCTTGGTCTCCTTGCTCTCCCTRGTAAGTGTAGAAAACAGATGATGTAGTTCATTAGAAAAGTAATTTCTTTCATATGTGTATATTGAAGTCCTTTATCTTCCTAGGAGCCTCTTTATTTTCTAAATTACATCTGCCAATTAAAACTTCAAAAGCTAAAATTAAGCAACCAGCAAAAATTTAATTTTGTCAGTGGCTAATTYTGATTTTGTAAAAAGATGTAAGCACTGTCCTAATGCATTTAGGACTTGCCCACAAAAATGAAAACTATGTATTAAGGGTTCACTAAATACATTGTGAGCAAATACTACAAATGAATGATTTAGTTTTTATTTACAGCCTTCTTTCAGCAAATTACCTTAATTATTTCACAACTGCTTCAAAAGTAAATGTGACCTGTGCACACTGTTGATAACTTTGATTTTTTAATGCAATATTAGGAAAATTGACATTTGAATGACATTGTAACAGAATTCTCCCCCTCCCCCCAAAAGCTTGGAACTGGCATTAAGTATTTTTTTAATTAATTCTGTTCTACTTAACGCTGCAAGTCACGTTATGTAACTCCGGAACATTTTGCTATGTATTTTACAAGTGGAAGCTGGGTGTATATGCACTATTAATTATCTGGCTATGACTATAATCTCAGTGCCTTGATGAACCGTGATTTGGGTACCATCAACTCAGATTGCAACTCAGCACTGAGAAATTCTACTGCCACAAGCTCCTCTTTCAAACTGCAGCACTTGATTTCACCGCCCCTCACATCCCCGAAGTCCTGCCAGTGCAGGAACTGTGCTGGGTCCCTTGTTGCCCCCAGGCCCAGCCACCCTCACATCCCCAGGCAGCTAGATCTCATTTTAGCAGGTGCTGTCTTTGTTTACACATCCCTGTCTCCTAGAGCTGCGTAATTTCCTTCTTTTCCAAAACAGGATCTTGCAAGAAAGCAGAATCACCAGTATGATATACATTTATATTATACGGAAGCACATGTACTCATACCCTTTCACTGGCATGCCGCTGTATATAGCAGTGTATAATTGTACACAGTTGATACTCCAAACACATTTTATTTCATACATAAAACCATCACTTACCTTTAAACCTTCCGGTCCAGGATCACCTACATAACCTTTCTGTCCTGGTTTTCCCTAAAATAATGATTAGAATAAAATATTGTAAATATTTTGTTTTTAAAAGGTAATTTCATCCCAATTTCTGTATTTATGAAAATATGTGCACTCAAAATTGTACAGTTTAGTAACATTTAATACAACATTTGAGCTAATGTATTTATAAATCCACATCTGAAAATACACTGTTGATTATTACAGCAAATACTAGCACAGTAAGCAGAATCTGTATTAACTCTTACAGCGGTTAACCCTGAGGAAAACCAGTCACAATCCAAGAACCAAACACATTTCAATTTCACTTTAAAAAACATATTAAGATGACAAAGAAAAGGCAAGGTCATGTTCTCTCCTGGCCAATTCCAGCATAACAGGGACTCACACTAAAAGAATTTAATGTTTAGACTTCAGGGATTGGTGTCATAACTGTCCTTCCTCAACCAGACAAAATCAGCTCAAATATCCTCTCCTCTTTGTTCATCGAGTTGATTATTTTAAGCCTCATCAATCTCCACTAGCATTTTGCTGCTGGTAGCTCTTGTTGCTATGATACTCAGTTAATAACATATTGTTACCTGGAAGAAATACAGCAACATCAAGCAAAGCAGGAGGCCATGAAGTGACAAGATCTTTGAAGCATTTTATAAAATACATCCTCCCCTCTGTTATCACTCACACAGACCCACAAAGGCATAAAACCCAGAATGCTTTTCTCCTGAATTTTCAATTATATATATATAATTATGTCTCACTTTTAGGAGGTCGTTTTCCCTCCAGGTATTCTTTACTTCCTCTACAACATGGCCTATCCATTTGGTTATCTGAACAGCATAGCCCTGCCTAGACAAACTTTCCCCACCTGCTCTGAGGCAAAGACCCTAGTCCAAAAGTAAAGGTCCAGTGGACTGCATCTGGCTCTTGAGCAAGTTCCTAATGAAATCACTGAAGCCTGACAACTGGAGAAAGAAAATTAACTAAAAGATGCAGATTTCTGCTAAAACGAAATTATCAGCTGGTGTTCCAGCAGACTGAATAATTGCAATCACAGGACCCTGTAATGAGAGCTTTCCTTTCCACATCTGCTGTCCTGAGACAAGAGCAACTAAAGCAACAGATAACAAATGGGTTTCTTCAAAAAGGATGGGATTTTTTCCATTTGGCTCTTTTGCTCTGGCTGCTCTGTGCCTGTCTTTCAGAGCACAATGTGTGTGTTAGTTTCTGGGCACCTGAGAAATTCTCTATATGACTTAAAATTATATTGTCTTAGTAGGTTCCATGACTTCTCATATTAATCCTTTTTATCTTTCTCGTTCTCTCTCTGCCTGCCTGAGTGATTTCATTTTGCCCTACAAGTTCCAACAAATATCACTGCTTTAGGAACAGACTTTTGTTTTTGCCAGTAGATTAAAACATGGTACAACCAGGAATGCAGGGAGAAAAGATCGTGAAGAGAAGTTCTGAGAGACCCAGATGAAGAAAGTCATGTCTTTCCACAAGGCTTAGCAAAGAACAAGTGATGGGCTTCTGCAGGTTACTACGTGCTGTTTAACTACTTTGCTGCAAAGAACCTTAATGTCTTTCTAGAGAGCAAGACTGTAACACAAAAATGTTTCAAACGAAATTCATTGAAAGAAAACTAATGGTCACTATTAACTACCTTGGTAATTTTAGTCCTATCAGAACTAAATTGGAGTTACAACTTGTAAAGGTTTCTTGGCTGTAGTATCCCAGCCATGTACTAGCTGCAAAGGACACACAATGCAAGTTGATCAGAAAATGGAACAAGTGGATTTAACTGGTAAAGCAATTTGAAACACAGATCTGGCTTTAAACAGAAATGCAATACAACTGTAAATCACACATCAAGGAAAAGCCACTGACAGAAGGTTAAACTAGGGATGGCTGCTTTTCTGCTTGCAAACCCCTGAGAAAATGACTCTCCCAGGGCAGGATAATTCCAAAGGAAATGTCTGTTTCCTAAAATATTAGCTGAAATTTCTGCCCTTCCCTTTCAGGAAGTAGCAACCACCTGTGCTTCCTTTCACCTCATGATGGGTTGAAGGCATTATATTTTAATATAAATATCTCTCACTATCACTCTATTTCCCATGCCTCCTCAAGCTCCTCACATGCCTTCAGCCCACAGGAAGACATATGCCACGTTCAGAAAATACTGCACTGGGGAAGTGGGGCCGCTTTGAAAGCGCTTTCCTCCGTCTTCAGGAGGAACTGCTCACCTTATGACTATATAAATACCAGCTTTTGTTTTACACATGTATCTCAAAAGAATCAACTCACAACAATTCCTTTTTACATTCTGGTTTAAAACAACCTCCCCCCCTTAAAGGCATTTTCTGCTCCAACAATGAAGATACAAAACCATAATAAAATGCACCAATACTTGCACTGACTGAGCTGAGCTACACTGACAGTTACAGTGTTAATATTTGGATGGCCTTTGAGAAAGAGAGTTAATTGGGAGGAAACTGAATAAACACAGTCACTTCTTTAATGTGGCATCTACTGTATTTTCACAGGACAAATAAAGAAATACTAAAAAAAAAAAAAAAATCAGCATTTTTTATTTAGAAGGATTAATTTAAGAGAATGTAAGTATTCAACTTTGGAATAGAAYGGGTGGGAAGGTTTGGAAAGGAACAAATGAAAAATCAAATCCTGTGATCAGATTCAGCTCAAAAACCTCTTCCTAAATTGAAACAGGCTGAGCTCTGTGGAACCTGAGATATATCCTGAGTAAGCGGTGAAGCATCCTCAGTTTTGGCTCCAGTTGTTTTAGACATATGGGAATTCTTTTCCAAGCTGGGACCTGGGMACTGGAGTGCAGGTTCATATTCACTTTCTGTTCCAGTAGAGGATGATCTGTTTTGCTGGCAGCATTGTTCAGGTGGGACCCAAAGGTTTTTGGTCTCATGCACGTTTTTTAAAACAAATGTTAGAAAACAAGGGCAGTRGGTGGGGAGGAGAAAAATGAGGCAAAAACTCACGTCTGGCTGCCTGGCACATGCCTAAACCTGAACTGGGGRCTGAACACTTTCACCTGAAAACTACACAGTAGAAGAGATGAGGAATTCCAGAAGCACTAGAAACCTGCTCCATTACTGTCCAAGAGAAAACCAGAACAGTTTCATAAGAATAATCAAAGGTTTACCATATATAACCTACAAGGATACTTTACTTAGTTTAGAGAAACCCTAAGAAAGTCAGGATAACAGTGGCCGAAAAGAGGACTAACCTATTAACCTTGCCTACAAATAAGGTCTGTAGGGCAGGAAGCAAGGCTGTAGTGAGAAAGACACAGGCAATACTTTCAGATAGAAAGGCTAGACATTAGAAAAACCGCCTGTAAAACAGGCAAAGGACTGAAGCAGATTGCCAAGGAGAATGAAGAAACCCCACTCCTGGAGGCTGCAAAAAAGTTAAGAGACACATCTGTCAGCTAAAGGCATAACTGACAGCTAATGGTGCCTCGGGGCCATGCATGGCCAGGCCACTTCTTCAGGTCCCTCTCAGAGGCCTCCCCTGCCCCCACGGCTATTTAATTAGTACAGTGACAACTGTACTTTCAGATGTAAGCATTTACTTTTTTAAACTCCTTTAATGGAAAATGGAAACAAAGCCTATGTAAATCAAATGAATATGAAATTTCAATCAAGCAAGCATAATTTAAAAAGACAGATGTGTTCAGCAGCTTACTGACTCAGTCCTCCTAAACTATATCAGATTTAACAACTTCATGATTGGGACTCTCTCTCCCCAATGTAATCACAGTCTATGTTACAAGCGGGAAGTGAAGAAGCAAGGACAAGCAGAGATGGGAGCAGAGTTCAGAGCAGCAGTGCGAACAAGTTGGCCTGGAGCTGTGAAACAGCTGGAGCCAACAGAAGCTATAGAATCCAGGAAAGAGCAGATGGGCCCTGGGATGAGGGGGAAAAGCAGGCAAAATTCCCATTTCCCCTACCTCTCATTTCAGGAGGGGATGTTAGCCAGCAAGCTACTAAAAAATGTCTGGAGACCGCAACCGTGGGGACCACCTCAGATCCACACATGCTTCTCTCAACAGCTTGTTGTGAGAGAGAGAAACCAGGGAGCCATATGGTGCTGGTTGCCAACGGTGTGCACATTTCCCATTGAGAGAAATCAAAACAATTTAGGTCAAACTGACCCAAAATAGATTAAAAATATTCCAGTTTGCTAGGTTACACAGAAATTTTTCCTCTTGGGTCACTTTGACACCAGCTGATGGTGGCCTGTACATGCCCGGTGACGCAGAGAATGTGAAAGTAGGTGCCTCACTGCCCATGAGTCACTCACTGCAGCATCTTCTTTTCCAATTGCCACAGCACAACATGGGAGACGCTGTCCAGCCATGAAGCCCTGCCCAAGGAGGAGACTCAAAGTATGATGCWGCCAAAATAAAAATTTCCATGAGGCTCTGGCAGAAGCTCAGGCAGATTAAACTGAATATTGAACTGAGTCACAAAGCGTTTTGAAATTCTGTTCAATTTTCTGCATGTTTTCCTCAGCTGAAAAAAAAAAGGGAGTTGCGTTTTGTTTGTTTTTTAACACCTAATCCATGTGGCAAATAAGCATTTTAATATTATTTCTAACAGAAATCAAATTCCCAGCTTTGACTAGCTAATGAATAGGAAAAATGACATAGGAATATATCCACTCTAGAACCGGGAAACAAYGGGAAAGACTTTCCCAAGTTCATGCAAGAAATGGGAAGTCCTCCAAAATGAAGACCAAGCCAGTGATTATCATACATAGGCAAATCAAGTAAAGGCAGAATATCATATTGCCTTCAATAAACTTAGCAACTCTCGGGTAGTCCCTAGTGCAGGCTAGTATTCATTTTTAGCTTAGAATTTTTCTAAAAATAAACTTCAAGTCCACTAAAATACTCTTAGACACTAGTACATTTTTATAACTAACAAATTGGTTGTTAAACTTTTATCTTTTAAAACATGTCAGCACAAACAGCGTTGTGACATTCCAGCTTTACTGTTTCCAGCAACTGTCTACCAGATCAGTTTGAAAATGATTTCTTAAAGCATCAGTCCTTTATATTTCTCTCTGTGAGCTGAGTCTCATGGTGGGTTCTTCCCCAACTTAAATATTTTGATATATCAGCTGGTTCTGTCCCTAGGAAGTGCATCGTGGTTTCATCTGTCTCAGAGGAGCACCATAAGCAGTTTGTTATTGACTCTTTCCTTTTCAAAAATTTTATTTTGTGCACCATGGCTGTGATTTCCTTTCAAATCCTTCATGCGGAAAACCATTTCTCCTCCCAGCTCTGCTTTGAGCATGTGCTGAGGAAAGAGACATATTTATTCAGGAGATGCCACTTCTCACAGTAAATTTACCTTTTAAAGCAGTCCTTCTGCTGAAAAATAGTCTGCCCCAACAAATTACTTATACTTACTCTTGGGCCGACTCCTCCAATAGGTCCAGCTGGTCCTACTTCTCCCTAAAAGAAATCAGGACTTCAATAATCTTGATGCCAAGYCTAGCTTTAAAAAAGAAAATCTGCAGGTAACTCTTTGTATTTATTACATCATCTTAAATTTGCTTCATATGTGTTTGTATGAGTCCAAGTCTGATAGAAACACTATAAGAAAGACTAATCTGACTTCAGACATATTCTGGCTAATAGCCAGAAAGCCATGCCCTATGTAGCAACTACATGTAGCCAGAAAGGCTGTGAAACTGTTGGTATACCTACCATCATAGMAGTATTTTCACAATTTTGAGCAGGGAGAGACTCAGCAATAATGGGTCAACCTCTCTGTCTGCCTTGCAGTTACTCCCTTCTAGCAACATTTGACACATCATGACTATAAAAGCAGCAGGAAYATTCCTGCTTTTCTCTTCCATGTTGCTATGGCACAGCCACTAAGTTAGCCAAGCCATTGTGCCAGGGTTTATCCTTGTCTCTTCTCAGGGATGGAGGGAGGCTGGGGTTCAGGCTTGTCAGGTGTGTAAGAGAAGAAATGAGACACTGTGCAGAGCACTGATATAGTTAGGCATGATAGGGAACTGCAGTGTTAACTCTTCAGCGTTCACTCATYATTCAGTTACATTAAAGCATGGATTTCTATCAATGCCATGCCAGGATGTCATGCTTTGATCATTTTATGGTTCACTGATCCTCCTCAATATGGAAGATTTTTTCCACATTTTGGAGGAAGTGGTACACAACCTTTTCAATTACAAGTGATAGGAAACAGAGGAATTAAGAAATCCTATCTGTAGCTTCCTGGCTTCTAATTGAACAGATCATTTTGCCACTGTTAGCTTTTACTCACTCAATATTTGTCATGGAAGGCCATAATTAAGACTACTTGGAAATCTAGAGGTCTATCCCCAGAATCACTGATTAAATTATTTCTAATGTTAATTACTTTTAGCCTAAGAGACATGAGTTTTTATTTTTATGATGATGAATTAAGAATASTCAATAAATTTATAAGATCAAGAGCTGCCTTCCTCCCCCTTCAGTTAATAGGGGTCTAACTGTTTACTTAAGTGTATCTAGGATACTGTAATTAAATTGATATATGGTTTATCCCCGTATCATCCTCCCACCCTCCCATCTCCCCAGTTTAACTAAGAGAACCACATCCAACTCTGGACACATATTATCAGAGATTCCACTGCAATAACTAAAATAAACCACATAATGGATGCACAGCCCCATAAGGCTGCTAAAACCTCTTTGCAACACCTGCCAAAATGCAAAAGAAACTTGAAATTTTGCATGACAACACCACAAACACCTAACCATTGTTGTCTAACCCTCTTATCCCTCACAATTTTTTCTTTTAAACATAATCTCTTGCTTGGGTAGTTTTTCCATCTTACCTCAACTCCTTTGGGGCCTTGTGGCCCTGGAGGTCCTCGGTCACCCAGAAGTCCCTAAACATCCAAACAAACACAGTGAGAATTTATACCAACTAACAGTCAGGTTGGTCTAGTTTCTCTCCTCTTACAAACCTGGACAGAAATGCAAAATTGAGGAAGCAGATCTCATTTCTTACCATTGTTCTTAGGATTTCCCTTAGGAAGCCAAGAGAAGATGCGGCAGAATTTTAGTATCTGCTGGAAAACTGAGTATCTTACAAACTTCTATTACACAGATTTTTCTGAAGCTTTTTTTTTTTGTCTTATTGAAAAGGAACTAAGAAAATATTGGAGCTCACGAAAAAACAGTTCCTTTTTTTGAAGACGTAAAGCACACCATCATATTAAGATTAAAGCAGAACCAATATAACTCTTACAGATCTTTGAGTTAGGTGGCCTTTAGCATAACATGTGATGACAACATTGCAATGGAAATGAACTACAAAGTGAATTTAAACTACTAGCTTGTCCAAAACTACTTGTGATTTTCAGCCCTTACTTTTCTGTCAGGATTATAATCAGCTTCCCAGAGATAAAGCACCTTATCCTCTGCCAACTCCAAGTTTTCATGACTGCTCACACCAACATTTTCAAAACTTTATTAAAACGACTTTGCAGCTAGCAGTGTGTCAAAAATCTCGGTCATCCCAATTACAATGGTAGTAATTGGGAAAAGCACTCGACCTGGTGTAGGACAAAAAAAAAATATCTGTGTAAACATATTATTAATGTTCTGGGAAAGCTAAGCTTAACAACATTAGATAAAGCAACAAGAACAAAGAAACTGCCCTTTAGGAGAGATATGATTAGCCTCTGAAGAAAGCAATGGTGGGAAAGTTCCAAGTGTAAGCCTTATTAATTGCTTACTAATGAAGCTGAAGTCTAGACAGAAGGTGCAGGCATCGGTCCAGTAACAATTTACTTAGCACGCAAAGTAAAATGGAACAGAAAACGGAACAGGCCACCTCAAGGTACTGAGTTTCATCAAAGAGTCCATCAGTCTGGGAAAGACTGGAGTGGACTGCTGTTTGACATAGCACCACAAAAGTGACAGGAGGGCTTTTAGTAGCACTACATAAGTAATATTCTTGTGTAGTTAGTCACAAAAATTTTTCACTGACAGAACTGTTGTTTTATTCTAATAGCAAAGCACATYAGGAGATACAGTTTCCAGTACAATGTAATTGCACAGTGGAAAYGTTAGCAACAGTGCTACTGTAGATACCCTTCCACGGCACTTAATTGGATCCGGAAAAAACTCCCAGACTGTAAAATGAATATTAAGAATAAATGAAATTTCCATCTCCCCTTTGAGGTTTCAGGCAACAAACAGAAAATGAAGATTTTTTCCAGAAATGGAAAAAACTGAGGGAGTCAGCAAATGGGGGTATCCTGTATTTCACATATATAACTTCCCAGTTGACCATCCCTTCCAGAAGTGGTGAAACTCCTAATAGCCACTTCTATTAAATGTGTTATCCAAACATAAATGAGCAGAGGAAGCAAGTTCTCAGCTACTTCCATGGTACAACACACACTGCTGGAAAAACTACAGTTGTAGTCAGCATATTCCAACCATCTTTTCCTCTCACTTTTCTCCGTTACAGAGCATAAATACTTGCAAGAACAACATAGGAAACAAACTAAATTATTTCAGAACTTCTTAAAAACATTCTTATTCCCTTTTTTTAAGTGTGCTTTCTTTTTTTTAATAAGTGGTGGATCAAGATCAAACACCTAAAATATTGTTTCCAAGCTGAGTAATGTGCTGTAGACCAAACTATGTAATGAATCCTTTGAACGTTATTTTAGAGAGRTCAGATTTGCTGATTGCTGCACTAATTTAGGAAAAACTGACAATCCAGAACTTCTGCTGGTATTTAGAGATGGCTGATCACACTCACAGAGCTTAAACTTTCCACCAAGAGGCTGAATTTCTCCCATGCCAGCTGCTAAAACATAAAGCTTTACCCTGCTTTCTTGGCTTTTAAAATGGGTATTGCTTCTGARGAAGCATAAACAAAAACATGAGGAAAAGAGCAGCACAGTGAGAAGAGTTTTCTAAAAATAAACGATAGAGGAAATTTTTTAAAATTGCAGTCAACACAAGACAGCTGGGAATCCCGAAAGCCAAACATTTCCAGTGTTATGCAGCCCTTCTCCCTTGGTATTARGAGCAGTGTAAGAATTTTTCCAGTTTGGTAATCTTCATTCTCAAATGTAAGCCATCAATTCTCCCTGATTAGAGCAGGCTGTCTAAGCTTTTTCTCTCTGAGACCAAATGTGCCAGAGACCACTGAATCTTGTTCAGCTATGTAATCTCTGTTTCAAAGGAATACAGTCTCTTAAACTTTGTAAGCTACCTTTTAGTACTTTTTTGCAAGAATCTGTGAAAAAGCAATAGATCAGTAACGTATGTATTAAACATCAACCCAATTCTAACACAAACAAGTGCCCTGGTACTTCAGAAACACAGGAGAAACTGCCACTGCAATGGGCAAATAAAACTCATTCATATAAGGCTGCTAACATTATGCATACATACATACAAACAAGTTAGCAAAGCAATAAATCAGAACTAAAGAAAAAGTCCACACCTGTCTCTGGAAATGTATTTTAACTTCTCCCCAATTAGTAAGTTCTCAGCCTTCCTAATAAATTCATGTCTGAGCTATTTTGGGACAAGGCTCTTGACACAGTTGAAAGATATGAGATGCAGAAAAGATTGGCTATGGCTTTGGCAACTGGATTATTTGAGATGTTCTCAAGAATGATTAAATTTGKCATGGAGGGATTGTTACAATCTTCCAGGTAGAAATAAGACTATATCTTTAAACTATTTACTGCTCCCTGTCCTATGTTTTCTTGAGTAGTCTGCCTTGCCACAGAATTTCACAACTCCGTTGATGGGAAATCTTGTAATTCCCACCTCTGTTTACTCATGGACAGCTTGCATGTTTTTTCCTTGGACCAATGATATTGTTGGTCTTGCACAGTTCTTTTGCCTCACCAATTTCTGCCCTCTGGTTTACTTACAAAGCTCAAAAAGGCCCTTCATTTTGGTAGGATAAATAAACTGCTTCTCAGAATACAGTCATTCAAGTATCCTTTTCTGCATCTAGTCCCACTTGATTGAGTCCTTCTGGGATACAAATGCCCAGAACTGCGTGTACTACAGATAAAGTCTTCTCGTGCTTTGTGCAGTGGCATTAACGAGACACCTTGCCTCATGAGTTCTAGAATGTCACTTAATTTCTAACCTCCTTATTGTGCTTTTATTTCAGAGAGATCTGGCAGTGTCTTTCCTTCTTGCCAGGTGCGAAGCTCTAAATTTACRGTAGGATTTATTGTTTTAGTCCTTGCATGTATCAGCCTGAAGTAACAGAAGTGGGATGAATTAGTACAAAGTGCAGTTTTTAACATCATCTAAAGATGCTCAACTTTGTTTCATATACAAATTTCATTCCATCATACTCGTGCCTATTTATCAGTGAAAATACAATGTAAGAATAGGCCCAAGGCTGGTGAGTGAGGAACCTAATCGGTACTTRCCTTTCAACAACAACTAGTCAATCTTCAGATATTATTCAATCACTTTCCTCTGGGTTAATTTCTGACCCACCTACACTTTTCATACTAGTCTCTACCTTTTCCATTTTAAACAAAGATTTCCCATATGTGCTTTTATCCAAAGCTTCATTGAAAACTCTATACATGTGAATTATTGCCTAAGCTTGGTCTAAAATATTAGTCTGCTAAAGAACAGAGGCTAAATTAATCTGGCACAGTCATTTTTTGATAGATAAAATTTATCCATTATTATTATATATATTATTTTATCCATTATTTAATCCGGCACGTGAATTTTACCCATTTTTCCATCTCTCTAGCTACTATTTCTTTCAAAATCTGTTAAAAAAAAAAAATCTGTATTACTCAGGTGAGACTATAGAGATCTGCATGCATTTGGCATGCATTTTATTTAAATATAGGTGAAATATATGCTACTTACTAGCTACATAGCATTTTCTCCGAATTTCCTTGCACTTAACTTGCCATTACATGCTTCCATCTAACACAGTAATTACCCTCATAACTGCATGGACAGCATTAAACATTAGATTAACTTCCTCATATAAATACCTGAGGCAAAGTACCTGTATTTTGACAGTAAGATTATCTTCTCATAATGCCAGTTTCCATCTCTCAGAGCTTTTCCTCAGAGATTTATACTGTTTATTGTTATTATAAGTTTTCATATAGCCTTACCTTAGGACCTTCAGGGCCATTTAATCCAGGTATACCAATATCTCCTGGAAAACCCTAAAGAAATCACACAGACAAATGATTTACAGAGTAGGGAAGTTTCCGATGTACTTGTTTTGATTCTGTTCATTCATTTAACAAACCTGAATCACAGAAACAAGAAGTAAATTTGTTRTACCATCCCCAAAATATCAAAATCCATTAAGTTTCCTTGAAAGGACTTGGATAAGTGACAGATTTTAGGCAGCTTTCATTAAACTCAATTTAGCAGATGTCTTATGTGAAGAGAATTGTAACCCATACTGACTTTTTATCCACTATGCAACGTTCGAAATTAAACCATTGGATTAATCTTGATGCACAAAAAAACCCCACAAAGCAGCCAGCACCAGGTCCTGTTCTCATGAATTCAACAGTTTTTTTAAAAAAGCTGAGAGCTGCTGAAATCCTTTAATCCTTGGCCGCACTTTAAGGACGAGATCACTGTAAGATTAAGAAAAGGGTAGAAAGCCTTTTGCCTCCAAATCAGCAGGTGCTAATTCAGGTCTGGCTGGCAGTAACTGAAGGTCACCAGCATGTAGCGTTATTCAGAATAAGCCTTTGTGAAATAGTGTGAAATAGTGAATAGGTCCAGTTGTTAGTAAGGAAAAAATGAATATGCAAAGGAAACGAATCAACTAAAATTATCACCCCAAACCATCTGGCCAGTAGGCACTCGGTGGGACACAATGAGGATGCCTCTATGTCAGAGGAATCCAGTGCTACAACGAGATTGCTTTATAAGGAATGAGTGTATCTGAAGGAAACAAAAATGATGCCGCTAACCCTTATGCAATACAGCATAACAGTGAGTTAAATTTCATAAACATCCAGTGAAGAAATGTAATCTTTATAKTTGCAGGATAAAGTAAAACATTGGTAATTTACTCTTTAGTTAGCACAGGGCTCACTCAGTTACCTGTCAAAATAGTATTTGATTTTGTTATTTTTATAAACTTTTAAATTTCATTAAATCTTGCCTATCTGAAAATAGAAACACTGCCACTGAAAAGTTCTTCCTCTTGAGTAAAATATTTATTATTATATCCATGCACATGCATCGCCTAACACTAGTAAAAAGAAGTTTCAGAAAATCATTACAGATTAAAAATTATAAATATCACTCTTTGCATGCATATTTTTCCAATAATGGGAATAAAAGCATCATACACATTTAGAACAATTTAAAGAACATCTCATAAAGCACTTTCAGCATGAAATTCTCTCTGGCACCCTTCCACACTAATGCAGGCTAATACATGCCATCATTAAATCTTCAAGTTTTAGGTTCTCTAAGCAGGAAAGAGGTATTAAAAAAAATTGCCTTACTAGGTGGATAATAGTTAACCACACTCTATTCTTCCAGAACAGTTGAGCTTCAAATACAGGTAATAACCATTTCTAAAGATTATTCATAATTAGCTGACATTAATCACAAAAAAACTTACCGGAAAGGTAAAGAGGTTTCRTACTAAAACAAGAAGTTTAAAAGAAAATCTTATTTCACCCTCAACTACCACATTATAATAAAATTTAAAAAGTATTTAGGGCATCAGTCTTCTTACTTGTAGGGATTTCTTTTGTTTGCTTTCTAGAACCTGTTCTTAACAGGATGCAGAGAGACTTATAAGTAGAGATTTAGATGGGGTGCAAATATTTTTAGGTGTGTTTATATATTAAATAAAAAATAAATGTATAAAACAAAATATGAAACAGAATTATGATTTTTTAAAAAAAATCAGTTTTAGCACTTGAATGCTAATGAGCACTGAAGCAAACCTCTAAAGAGTAAAAAAGAACCGATCTGAGTTTTCAGAGTAAGTGGAACAACCCTAACACACAGCATTTCACAAAACATCACGGTGGTCATTTCTCTTTGCCATAAAGCAGTAACTACTAGTAGAGCTGCGCAACAACTCCAGCGTGCCTCTAGGTGGCACATAGCATATTATTCACATGGGATCAAAGCACCCAGACTGATACCTAAAGCACTCACTTATATCAGCCTAGATTTCTACACAGTTCATAAGAGGATTTTATAAAAATCCTGACCACACTTATCTACTGAAATACACTGAAGAGTTAGGTCAATTATTTGGAAGTTGTTAACTCATCCTTTCTTCTTAATTTTAAATTTTCTTATTTACACACATTAAATAGTTACCAAGGGGTGGGTTGTTTTGTACATCTGTAAATCTTTACCTTTCTAATGTATGAACAAATGCTAAATGCTGACACAGAGACAACTTTCCTCATGGCAATAAACATTCCAGAAAACAATCTGTCAAGAAAAATGTCTATTTAGAAAGAGTCTTATACTTTTATAAGGGAATATGTCTACTTTATTTATTTATTTGCATAAATACTTCTAGAAGGAATTCACTGAGAACTATGAGATGTAAGCGTTGAGAAGCACTATCACAGTTAGAACAATCAYGACATTTGGAAACCTTTCCATGTTAGGCTAAGTCTTAGGATGTGAGAGGGCCACTGGCCCGAGAGCATCAACACTAGCAATGCATTCAAAAGTTTAAAATCTTAATTTTTGTCTTCGGTGTAAAGCTGGATTTAATCTTTTCTTCTCAAGCACTACCATAGAGAAAATGCAGATGCTATGGCAGTATTGGAACACTATTTCCAAGTTGTTCTCACATTCATAATCCATGAGATAACTGTAATAATCCAGGACACAGATAGCAATTTAAGACAATTCCAGAAAATGAATGAACCAGAAAAGAGTCCTTAAAACACCTCAGCAATGGCATCTGCCATTCAGATTCTGAGTAGTGAAGTGGTATGCATTTCTACCTACATCTGAACTTGCCAAGAGCTATTCAGCAGCCAGCTCCCCGTGAAGCTACTCCAGATTAAAAATTCATTATTCTTTCATAAGTGAAAGGCCAGGAGATCAATGTATAGTTTCCAGGCGCAACGTAATTTTCAGCAGAGACTATTTGGAACAAAACATCACTCAATATTATRATTTCTACTAAGGAAAAGCAAAGCATAGATTCTTATCTTCCCATCAGCCAGAAGCCTGGCAGCTGCTAGGTTACAAATTATTTTCAAAATCTTGCTGCAGATGTGGCCTTTTGCCAGCAAAGCACTTTAGAGTTCACTTAGTTTACTCAAATTAGAGGTGGTGTCAGAAAAACCTGAAGTACCAGCTATCTCAACACAAATGCGCTTTAACCTTCCTGTCAATGTGTTGCTTTTTGTACTGAATACATTTAAACATAAAATTAACATATTTATTGCTCTGATGTATCTATATAATCTTTAATTAACAAAAAATGCAGAGATGATCAGACTGTTACTATGTCAGGACACGTCTTTTTGTACTGAAGTCAGTGCCTCAGAGATGAGGGATCTGTAAAAACTGTTGCTTTTCTTTTGTTTGTTTTCCTGTGTGGCTGCTAACAAGGGAGCAGAGTATCAGAAATGTTTGGAAATTACACTCCTTTTCCACTAGGAATTCTCTTACATTTGCAGAATCTCACTCACTCCAAGTTGTTTCCACATGACAATTGCTAGCATTGCTACTAGTCACCCACCCTCATGCCCTCTAGCCCCTCAGCAGCCCTCAATGGGACTGGGACACCAGCACTGGTGGGAGGGCACCACAGAGCACAAACCTCTCCAGGGACTGTGACAGTCCCTTCAGTTGCCAAGTTTCCCTGCTCCAATACTATTTCATKCAATCACATGCTGCGTTTCATTTGAATGAGAATTCAGAATGAGTTTTCAGAAGCAATACTGACTGGATGCAGCTACTGAACTTCAACRAGATACCTTATTAGAGCTTTATTACTAATTATTATCAAATTACAAAAGGGAGATTTCTGCATAAAACKACAATCTCTATAAACAGAGAAAATGAGCTGTGATTTTGTATTCTCAAGATGTGTTTATTATTCTTCTGAAAGGACACGTTATGCAGAGACACAATTCAATTAAAAAAAAATCTATTTTTTTCTCTACACAATTTTAGAAATGTCAGTACTCACACAGTTACAGGACTTTGCTCTTTGCCATTCGTACAGCTGCGTGACAGTGTCAATAATGTGCCAAGTACAAAGAGAAAAACAGTAAGAAAAAAAGGATTTGAAATGAGCTTTCTTCTGTGTGTGCCAATCTAGCCAAAGTTTAATGCCAGCATGTTTAAAGGGCAGAGACAAAACTTTATTTTTTTTCCTACAAACCTTCAATTCTGATTTTGGAAAGGGTGGAGGAAGGAATCTAACAGTACAAATTACAACTGTACAATTGCAATTTGTCAGAGAACATAAAAAAGGGCAATCATGGATTACAGCATACAATACAGGAAAGCTTTGCAATTTACTGTTGGTAAGATGTCAGTAAAAAATGCTGATGTTGATTTGTGCTTTTGTCTAATTGCACATGGCAGATCTGTTCAGCCATGCTCACCAAAACACTAGTAATTGATTTTCTTGGGAGAGACTTAAAGTCACCAGCTTTCCAAATGTGATGCATCATCCTTTAAAGCCATCTAGTGCATCTACATACTATATGCAACACATTAGAATCATTGTATTTACAACAATCTAGTGTAGTCTACTTTATAGTGTGAGCAAGGTCCTACATCAACCCTTCAAAACATGTCCTTGACAGACSTGCTTGGCTGCTTGATGGCCAAGGCGGCGGCTGGTGATTCACCTGACTGACCAGCACAACAGCACTGGCCACCAATCAACATATTAAGGTCCAAGTCTTGAAGCATTCTGTAAATCTACAATGTGAAAAATTAAGAGCTTTGGTAAGAACTTCAGCGCAGACCCACTCCGATGATCAGACAGGATTTCCAGAGGGAGCTTGGCACAGTTTGGTTAGAGCTACACTTGCTGTTGAACTCYGTTTGTCTCCCTGTCTGCCCTGAAGACTTCCAGTAGTCAATCCACAAGGTGCAGCACAGAAGACATGGTCTGTTGGGCAATCACAGCCCAGGGAGACCTTATTCACCTGATCAATTACTTTCATAAGACTCAAAAATCAAGCCAGTCATTCAACATCAACAGCTACTTTTGTGGAACTTTCCAATACATATAATAGTGCTAAGCAGAGATGTGTATTTTAAAATTTTGTTTTGACTTACAGTGAAAACAAGCATCAAATGTGGGCATTTCATAAGGGACAGAAATACCAGATTATGTATTTATTTTAAAATATTCAGGCTCATTTTTGTGTTACAAGTCCTCCAATAAAAGTTAAATGACTAAGGTCTGMGGAACAGGTCTTCTTTCAGGCATGCTTCTAATGATGTAAGTGACAGTGGGGTTAGGCAAAGCCTGAGTAGAGAAGAAAGTAATCAGGAACAACTCTGTGCATTTTGAAAATCAAGTATTCCTAACTTTAAACCTTAGAAAAGAGACTAGTAACTAAGAGTCAGTGAAATAATCCTTGTGCAAGAGTAACTCTCTTCTCTTGGAGGAAGATTATTTTACTGTACATTGCTTCTATGCTGCTAACAACTGCGTGCCCATACAGATTAGACCGTATCTAGACTAAGGTCAGACTGAAAAAGTAAAGCAGAAATTTCAAATTTATTTGCAAGACTACTCTTTCTTCTAAGATCAACACCAAAACCCAAGAGCCAAAGCAGTGCAGGTGTTTAAAATCAAACAAAAAACATTTAAATATTAGCTTGCCTTACTCTAGGCAGATACAGGATGTTAGGAGTTAAATAATGCCCTGGCAAAGCAACACAAATTAAGTCCTTTCTTTTCTAGTCAAGTCTCACCACAGTCTCACTCTTCCTGAAAAAGGGAAATCTCCAAGATGACAAATTCTATGCAAAGTACCTATGAAGGTCTGTGGAAACAGACTAGGACCTAACAGGCACAGACTGAACTATCATAATCACTCTGAAGAAAACATAACACACAGGAGGGTCACGTGACCAAGCGTTGTTCAACATTATTAAAAAGTCAAGGTAAATTGAATATTTCTGCAAAGTTAACACATATTTCTTGAAACAGATCAGAAAGACGTACTTATGTCAAATTTATGAAAGGACAAGTTAAAGACTCTGTGCAAAGGCAAGCAGAAAGCATAAGCAATTCTACAAGAACAGTTCTTCAGATGTATGCCAGAACATGCAATTGTCTTTATTTCTGTATTTCCTTCAAGTCATTTGCATGCAAGTTATTTGATGCAATATTGAAACATAAGGCTGTTATCACTGCACTCAYAGCATTGTTTGCACAACCTCAAAACATCATGTGATAAGATAAAACATGCATTAAAAATAAACTTTTTTTAAATGAACAACTCAAAGCAGCCAGTGATTCACTTACAAAATATGTGCCTTTTTGACTGTTTACTATTATTTGAACGTATCCTTTTTCTTTGTAATGCTATTGCCTTCAGCATGAAACATACCAGCTGAATCCCATATGAGTACCTTCCTGAAAAAATAAGCTAACAACTTCAGATCAAAATACTCCACAGATGAAAAAAATTCTATTGAAGATAATGACTAATGCTCCCTCTGCTCCAGATGAAACCTATTTATAATACTCAGAGCACATCTGAAGGCACATCTGAAGGAAACTATCACCCTCATTCTTGGGGGATAATTAAATGTGATTCGTAGAGTGAAATTTAACTGTAAAATATTCTGAATACATGTGGAAGCCTGTTAAAACCTTGTCTAATTTCATTCACATTAACAATAAGCATTACATACTTCATCGTACACAGTAAACACAGGCATTGTGGGTTAAAACAGTCAGACCAGCACTTTCCAGTTGTCATACAAATAAAATAAAGCTCTCTAGAAAGTCGAAATTTTGGTTGTTCATTTTTAGACGCATGACAAAGCAGGAAAATGTGTAAACTGATGAAGAATATGCTCCATAAAGCGCTCACTAAAGATATCCAGTGCTTTGTGAGCAGCACACGTTCAGGCACACAACAAACCCTGGCTCTGCGGCAACATACYCAGAAGAGAATTTGGCTTGACACTACAGGACTTCTGCACTGAAAAAAACGCACTTGGCAGCCAACCCTCATATGGCCGCCCAGAGAGCGAGCACGARACCTCTGTCCCTCCCTCTACTCACTCCTGCCCATCAGCGCTGCATCAAATGGACCCTGGCTAGGAGTGGGTGGCTTATTTCAACTCTGATCTGGTGTACCTACGCTGCACAGCTGTAGAGGAAAGATTTAGGAAGCAATTCACTGCTGACYTGCATATAAAAAGCCAAAAACCCAGGAGGATGAATGAAGCCTGCCAGACCTGCTCCCACTGTTGTGTGCAGAGATAAATATAGACTTCAGCTGYGGTAGTGACTGATTTACAGCGGTTTACACAGGAAGAAAATTAGGGATATGACTGCTTATTCTTAATACTGGAAACAAAATACATACTCAAAGGTATAAATAGAGACACCAAAGGATCCCCCAGTTTCTTATTTCACATGTACCCAAAACAAGCTTGACAGGGCACATTTATAAATCCCATTGTCTTAGTGTTGGACAAAAGGGGAGAGACAGAGTTTGAAGTAGGATCTGACAGGTTCTGTCACTGGGCAGACACAGCCTTGTTCCTCCCATTCACAGCAATGCCCAACAAATCCCATAGCTTTTTTTTTTTTTTTTTAATAAAATCTTTCCTAAAAGGGATATGGTATGGGTTGTCGTGTCCACACCAAATTCAAAGTATTCCCCTTGTAAGACACTAATTCATCACACACTGCTGTTTCCAGAAACATCAAGGGGAACATGTAGTATAGGATGTAATGGCTGTTTTCTACATGGGGTCACAGGAAGTCTGACCATTCAGATAATGAAATAGGAACAAAGAAAACAGCCCTGTCTGACCTGCTAGCTGTCTGTTTTTGGAAGAAGAGACATGATTAGATATACAACAGTAGGCTTTTCTTGTAGGAAAATCTGCACTAATTGCTCATACTTCATATACCCAGTTGTGTCTAAATAGCTTCTGGCAACAACAACTAGCTTATTTTTGTAAGACAAAGTAGCAGGGAGAGTAAGATAGAATCTTCAGTTTTAAGCTGCTTTTTAAAATTCCTTTATTATAGAACTTCTACAATTTCCAATTTGTTCAAGACCCTGGTATACTGCCGTCCTACCTCCCTTCTATTTCTGCTATTTTGCAATATGGTGACCATGTTTTTATGAAGTAAAAGGCGGCAAAACTTATTTTACTTTATTTTGATCTGTCTTGTGTGACTAAAGTTAAGAGAAACATTGTTTTGTAGTTTTAAATCTGACATTTTGCAGACAATTATTCGAAGAAAACTACCTGGACACTCAAGCTTTAATTATCTAACGTAAAGCACTTTATTTGCCTTCTAATGGCTAAAGTAATTCTGCACCCCTGAGGAAAAGGAAATACTGAGCTTTTCAGACAGAAGTTTTCCCATCCGTATCTGCCCTGAGGGTACTAGCCCCGAATGAGAATCTCTCCCCAGGCCCAAATGAACAGYGTGCCTGAGCTGGAATAAGGAACTATGAAGGACTACCAGGATAAGCATCAGGGTCACCAGGACACAGGTTCCAAGACCAACAATTTGATATTAACCTGCCAGAGGTCCTCCTTGCTGGCAGCTATACAAAGAGAAGAGGTGATGCAAGGATCTCTCTTGCTAACAGTGAAGAGGCTCACAAAATCTAAAATCCTGAGCCACAGAGGGAGGCAGCTGTGGGCAGCATACACAGGCTTTGTGCCTTTTTTATTCTAACTGAAGGGCATGAAAATACTCTCTCCCCATTGACTAAAACATATTGGCTTATTCTGAAAAGACCATCTTGTGTTGCTACAACACATTTCCCACTGAGCCGTCTCTCAATGAGGGCTCATCTCTATTAAGAAAGTGTGTTCTTTAGGATTTAGAGGAGCTATAACAACAAAGTAATAAAACCCAATAATTTGTTCTTTGAGGATCAGAGGCCTTGGGCCCCCTCTTAAAAAAGGTAGCAATATAGAGCCTTGATTTGAGGAGATATGCTCCCAGAGCTATTGTATCTTGTAAGGCCAGAACAACCATCATTGCTAATATATATCTTCCAGACATATTAAAAAAAAAAAAAAAAAAAAAAAAAAAAAAAAAAAAAAAAAAAAAAAAAAAAACCAAAAAGAAAAAGAAAACATCCACTGGAGGAGGCTGATTAAAAAGAAAAATCTGCATTTTTTGCTTTCATCTCTCCAGCAAATATATGTGTCTGTGTATGCGTATGTCTTTCCTGTACAGCCCACAGCATTTTTTCCTATAGCCCATAGTATAAATGCCAAAAAGCAGCAAAATGGAACAATTCAGAGACTGACTTAGTTTCTGTGTAGACTTCCATCGTACTATACAGTTCTTAGATTCAAGTGCTTGGCAATGCTTCCTATGTAACTGTGTTTATTCTTTGCATTCCCTGCAAACAAAGTTATTTTGTAAGAGATAAATACGTAGCSAGGCTTGGAAAATCCCATTTGTAAACATGCTGTAGAATTCATGAATGGAAGTGTGCCTGAGAAATCACATGAGCTTCATTCAAGGTGTAATCCATAACACCTGGATTCAAAAGAGAGCAAATCYTAATCACATAGGCAAATGAGGAACTACTCTGTATTCAAAGATCCTGTATATTAATATTTTGCATTAAAAATTTATGAGCTAGAATCTTTTGTACTTTATGGAGGAGAATGAATTCATCAGATATAACTGAATAAAAAGTATTTTCTAATTCAACTAAGACAACAATCTTTTGTGAAGCAAACACATTTACCTCTGCTTTTTGTAATTTAGAACTAAATGACACTCAATTTACCTCTATAAAGCAATTTCTTACCTCAGGTCCTGGAGGACCCAATGGTCCATGGGATCCAGGATCTCCAATTTTCCCCTTAAAAAAATCCAAACAGTWAGATTTTTGATGACAATTTATTTTTTTTAACAGATTGTTATGAAGATTTTAAAAAAATTTATCAAAAAGAAAGCCAACAAAAGTGTCRAGATGACTTTTCCACTAAATAGGAAATTTTATAACTGCCTCTCTTTGGATTCAATTAAGACTAGTTTTCTTCATATCYCTTTGAAGTCACAACAAAAAATGAAAGTTAGCTTTAGACAAATAAAATTGGGGAGTTTTGGGAAGGTCCAAGTAGTTGTATGAAAAACCCTTGAAATATATCGCTGTTTTCACAATAAAAAATACATATTATTTAAAAGTCCATGAAGTAATATTGGATATTGGTTTACATACTTACCTTTATAGTTTAAGTATCCAATCATGGCCAAAGAAATGGCAGTTTTGTGAGTAATAATAGTAAAATTAGGTCCTATCCACAATGTTATACTGACTCCATTATATACAAATACTGATACACCTAAAAACTGACYAAAATATTTCCCTAAATTATATCTGTTCTTCCACATTTTTAAGAGTTTGCTGCTGCTGCTGCCGCCATAGCTAGGTGTTCCTTGGACAAAATTAAAGCCTGACCTGGAAAATCTTTTATAAATTTTTTATGTAAATTATTTTATTGTAAATGTATTCTACAAAGTTAAACATCATATCACTTGCAGAACTCAGGTCTTGTATCTTAATTTAACATAAGTCAAGAAGTTGGTCGCATTCAGTTCGTGCTTAAAATCCACAACTGTTCAGGAATGGGCTAATTCACATGCTTGTCTTTAAACAAAAATGCTTATATCTTTAAAAGCAAAAAGGCCGAGTTTTCCCATCTAAGCTTAAGCAAATTTGTGTAAGTTTTTTGCAGGATTAGTGTTTATATCATAAATTCTCCGAGACAAAGAAAGTATTTTTTATTGAGTTTAAGGGCCTATGACATTCATAAGGTCTAAGCAGGTTTATCAGATAGTGACTTGATTGCACGTAAGAAAATTAAGACTGGAGTAATTAATTCTTTAACAGCATTAAGTATTGGCAGCTTTTAATTATACACCACAGAGACAGAGTAGTGCTAAAAACAGGTGAGGAAAAAGCCAGGTAACCCCGTGCAATGCCTTTTCTGCCTCAACATTTACCAACCCAGCAGAAGTGGCAGCACTGCACAGATGCCTTTAAAGTTGCTAAAAATCAGTAAATACTGGAATTCTTGACTACTCCCATCCCTGTGAGAAATGACTGGCCATTATTAATGAGATTTCCCACACTCTCYCCAAATCCAGCTAGCTCAAATGGTCATCTTGGCAGTTCCCAAAGCTCTCAGTGGATTTGTTTCAAACATTACCAACATGTCTATTACCCCACAAAGTGACTGTCACAGAATACCTAATATCCTAAGCACTCCCGTATTAGAATCTGACACATATACTGATCTCTGTAACAAAATCTCACACGTTAGGATCTGATTCACACACTAACCAGTCACTAGATATAAAAGCAGCTTAGACCTTATTCTTTGTGCATTTTGAATTAGGTAGCTTCTAGAGAATCACATGCAGTGTGAACATAAGATACAGAGAAGTATAAAATATAACAACATATAGTGATATATTGAGAGCAAAAATTGATGTGTAAACTTACTGGGGGTCCTGGCTTTCCTCTGATCCCTGGGGGTCCTGGTAAACCAAGAGCACCCTGAAAAAAAGAAAGCTATTAAATACACATAAAAATGTRTTGTTGTGTGATGTTGGAAGCAATAGATTGCTACACTTTGCCACCTGAAACAGGCTTCGAAATAATTCTGCCAGATGATGTCTTCTAACATTCCCCTTTCATCAATACAGTTCTCACAGGATGTGCTATTTCAGTGACTTCTGATGTACTAGCCAAATAGCAAAGATGCTACTTATTTATCTCAGTTTCATGGTATGAAGAAGCGTGCCAGACCATGTGCTGCTGCTAACCACAGTTGGTCCAGGTGAGCTGCAGATGAACCTCAAGGTGCAAGGGAAAAATATCTTTTACAACAGTTTCTTAGCAGGTTTCAGATCATACCRTAATTCTTTTCTTGTTTGATGCATCTCCGAACACACGGCAGCCAGAATTCTACCCATGCCCTTTACTTGTCTTTGTTCACTACTTTCCAGAAGTAAGTTTTAATTATCACAGCATTTCTTAAAAATACGGTGATTCAGTGGTATCCAGTAACTTTTACTACTGTATTCTACTTCTATGCAACTGACTTGTTGCATTTTAAGAGCATCAGAAGCCTGACAAAGTTGCTGAAATTGGACAATTTTGTAAAACAATGCAATTATAAATTACCTTGTCTCCTGGGTACCCCGGGTCTCCTGGCTCTCCTGCAAGGCCATGTTCACCCTAAACAACATATTATTTTATACAGACATATGTATGTGGCTTAAAATGGGGTAGTTATCAGAATTAGAGAATGAGAAAGATGAATTCAATATTTAGTATTTAAAATTAACACAGATCTTTGAATGACAATGCAAGATGTTGCACTGAAGCACCCCCTCCAGGAAACCCTATAGACACAGAACTGGATATTGTTATGCCCAGTAGTAAGTGCTCTGTCCAGAAGTAAGTTTGTCTGAAGTACCAGATCGTGAGACTGAAGTAATTTTAAAAAATAAAAGTCAGAAGATAAAAGAAATCAAAAGGAAAAAGGGAAGGCTTTGTCAAGCACATTATTTTGCTCAAGATTTAATGAAAGGAGTCTGAAAGAACTATGTATCTCTAAGATAATGGAAATATTTAAATCACCTTATCACCTTTCATTCCAGGCTGTCCCACACTCCCTGGCAGACCCTATTAAAATGAAGAAAACAAAAATCCAATGTTTGTCTATAATTTGGAAAACAGCATAGGCACCAGGCTGTGAGATCGTTCAGCACCATACCGTGGGCCCTGGAATTCCTGATGGTCCGCTCAGTCCTGCTGGCCCAATGCCTCCCTACGAGACAGCAAGAAAGGTGACTGCATTAAACGTTTGATGAAATGGAGTAACTTAAATGCTGGTAAAGAATGTGGCATTTTCCGTACCACAGAGAGAAACCAAAATCTTTTTCAGGCTCATTTCTCGGGGAAAAAAAGTATCCAAATTATAAGCCCCCGACTTTTACAGTTCCCAAGCACATCAGCAGAAACACAAGATGACAAACCTCCCTCTTTCCCTGTAGATTATGTATTCAAGAAAAGATGGTGCATTAGGCAATGCAGAATAAGGAAGCTTTCTTTTGTACTGCAGCTGCACGTYCAGTGGCTATTCCCTCTGTCCTTAGGGTTACATGACATCACTACTCTGTAAGCATCGAATTTGGCTTAAAGGAATTATTCTTCCATGAGTAGTGCCATAAAAAGTGACTTTTACTAGGATTTCTCATCTCAGCGACTTCTAAAAGTTAAAAAAAGAGAGATGGGATTCTTCCAAAATACCAAGTGTGCAAACTTAGGTTAAGTTCTGACAGGCATACTAACTTTTTCTGTCCTCATGTACCTTCAAAGTCCTTACTACATCTCTCC
Organism: Oceanodroma leucorhoa; assembly: GCA_030449065.1. Taxonomy (NCBI): domain Eukaryota; kingdom Metazoa; phylum Chordata; class Aves; order Procellariiformes; genus Oceanodroma; species Oceanodroma leucorhoa. The sequence goes on from JASVER010000010.1 coordinate 9,310,144, forward strand.
TTTCTGGGATTTATATGGATAGTTTTACGACTTGAAAAAGAGAAGTGAACCRGAAATGAAAAAAAAATTAGGAATCTTAAAAGATCAACAAAGCAGCAGCAATAATATTAATGAAAGATGGTGAGCTAAACATAAGAAATAATTTAGCAATAGCTAAAACTATATTACAGAGGCAAAAGTCTATCTACTTTTCTGTCTATTCTACCTCTGGAAAAAAAAAAAAGCAGTGTTATACCTCTATGGCTATGCAAGAATTTAGCAAGAAATATGAATACAGAAATCTTTTGCCACTTGCTGAGAGTGACATGGAAAAGATGAGATGGACACCTACTGATTTCCAGTTCAGCACACATTCATTATTCTCTGGAGACTCAGCAATGTTAGCAAAAACATTCTTCTGCAGCCATCATCAGACTCATGGCTCACTGAAGAAAAAGGAAGACTGATGACTTAGCATCYGAATGGTGCTTGGTAAAGCTCCCAGGAAAATTGCCACTCTATATTGCTTTAGCTTTCCATGACTGCTTAAATGATATATTCTGTCATGTTAGCTGATGTCAAGATAAATTGTTTACATTGCTGTCTCTTACTTATGCTATATAGTCTAGTTTAGCAAGGCATTTCTGTATTAATGATACTGTACATTGAAATGCATACCTACGGTAAAATAGCATTSATTGAAAAATCACAGAGGGATACTGAGCTGGGAAATTTAGCTTACAAAAGCAATGGGAAGAAGTTCCAAAACATCTTTATAAAATTCAGGTTGATGAAACTCCTGTCACAGTCTCCACAGATATTGGCTGACCTAATTAACAGCAAAGAACTGGAACTACACAAAAATAAAACTGAAAAATGATCTCTCTGATAAGAAAAGGGTTGAATTAGTAAGTCTGTAATTTTTTAAAATCACCCTCCATCTACAACAGCCTCGCTATATGTTAGCACATGCTTATCAGTTTGGTTAAAACTTGCTGATAGATAGAAAAGAAAAATTAGTTCASCTACATAAAGCATACCCTTTCCACCATTTCTACGTGACAAGTGAAACTAAAACCAAATTGCTTTTACCTGTCAAAAAGATAAGAAACCAGAAAARGAAAATTAATGCTTTCTAGTATTAGGGGTTATTTTTTTTAAAGAAAAAAAAAATGTAAAAAGAAAAGCTAGCTCTGATAACTGTAGTCATAAATTTTCTGAAAGTCTTCACCTTATTACAACTCATGGCCTTGCAAATCTTGACAGACTGACTGCTCAGCCAGCCAAAAACCCTGAACTTGGCAACAGCTCTGTACATTGAAAAAAAATCATGGAAGGAAGGAATTCTTGGACTCCGCTTGCTGATGCTGCTCACTTTGCCATTGTTCTTATGAGCAAACAAAAAAATATAGTTAGCTCTTGACACTGCATACAGCTGGGCTGGACAAGCTACTTGAATTAATGCTGTTGGTTTCTGCCAGAATAATATATTTAATCTAATGTTCAATATTGCATCTTGTAATAGTATAATGTGGTATAATTGACTAAGTATTTTAGAACAAACATTGAGGTCTCTAGTTCTTCACTTGGTTTTGGATGACCACTAGCATGTGCCTGTATAAGGGCCATGTGAAAACAGAGGCCAGAGTGCACAAACCCATTTGGAGAGCAGTTGTGGTGAAGGAACAGGGCTGCACCACACAAGCTGTACTTGGGGATGCCGGGGTCACCTGAAATTCCCCTGGGCTCTTGGTGAAATTCTGCTACAGTTTAAAGACCACAACGGTCCCTTATAAAGAAACTCTGGAACAAAGCACAGCTCTTCCAATTATCTTACTGACTGGGAAAGTGAGAACCAGAGTAACTAATACGATGTAATGCAGAGACACAGAGGAGTGCATAAAGGTAAATTTTACTGATGATGCCTATACACTTTGCTAGTATCCACAAAAGACTCGTACCACTAGATACTGAAGTCCTCTTTAGCCATGTTCCGACCTGATTTCAAAACCCCAACTAGATTTGCTGATGCTTTGGAAGCTTCCAAAGGGTGTTCAGAAATCTAGAGGAAATGTTGCTGGGCCATTTTCCTCAACTGCAAAGTCTTACTGTACCAGGGAGGTCTTACAACCACGGAGAGTTAACTGCCCCTGAGCAGCAACGCTAATGTATCTTCTTTTATTTAGGCAAGGCACCTTTAAAAACACCTTAATACATCTGTAAGATCTATTAAGCTGTCAGAAGGATGTACAATGACCCTACCTTTATGGAGCCGCATTTCTACATCATAAGCACTTGTCCATACATATTTGTTCATACATTTGTCATCCCAACCACTAAACTCTATTAAGACCAGAAGCTCATTTGCAAAATTATTTCTGCCCCCAAGTATATCGCTGTTTTTCAGCATATATACATACACCTCAGCTTCAAATACACAAGTGTAGTGGTCAAAGGAGCTCTCTGCTCCATAAGAGACCCCTAATTCCTTGCAGTCAAATGGAACTGCAGCAGATGATGTAAAGTTTCCAACAGTTCTGGGGGTCAAGCTAATTCCAACAGAAGATGTGAATATCAGCGCACTCCCTGTAAAAGTCCTGTTCCAAATTGTCACATTGCGAAACTAAAAACYATACACAGGAAGAATTAGCTTAGTAATTGTACACAATGAAGAAAGAAATGTCAGTTTCTATGCTTTACTTTCTTGTCTTTACTTCAAATACAATTATGTAGAGCACATGGGCACATAATCAATATTCTTTTACACACGTGTAACTGTGCAAGAGTCCCACATATAAATGAGAAATGGCAGGCCACTCAAACGGAGTTCACAGGCAAAACAATTATTAATTTCACGCTGGTCAAAATCAAAATATGCCATCAAATTTTTTTTTTTCCCAAGAAATAGCCCTCATTATGGTTATATTTCGGCTCTATACAAATGGCAAAGGCTTTAGACTGGTGATTGAAAATAATTTCTGTATTTCACAAAAAATTATTGACACTCAATCTCTCTGTGTAAGTGGCTGCAACTCAGCAACATGGCAAATGGAGCTTTGACCATGCAAACATTCATGCTCACGAATTCTAGGAAGGGCTAAACTGCTGACTAAGTTTTAGTCAAAATAAACAGCAACAGTATCTTTTTAGAAGTGATATATACTAGKTTTTTTTAAAAACCTCAGATACATTTGTACAATTATCAAAGTCCTTGAGATAAAATTCCAAAGGCAGTCATATAAAAAAGAAAAGTAAACTATAATTCAAAGCAAATTCTCAAGAGTGAAACCTCTAGTCTCATAACTGGTTCAGTTGGCTCAAGTATGTCAACTGACAAGAACACGATGAGTCATGTTTGCATGATGAAGGCTGGAAGCCATAGAAGTTCCTTGACCAAGCTTGTGTCTCTTCACTATAGCAATGCCGTAACAATCCCAATCAGGCAGCAAGAGACGACTTACAGGAATATCTTCTGTTATGAACATATCATTAAAAAGATAATAATAATGTCATACTTCAAAGGAAAAGTTAGATGACCAGTGTAAACTAACAAACCTATCAAGAATGTTTCAGATCTCCAGATATCAAAAAAAACCCCCAAAAAACCAAACAACAAAACAAAACCACACAACACACAACCACTGGAGACAATTATGGCTTTCTTAATTAAAGTGTAAACATGCTATTTGCTCCCACATGTTATGAACTATGAACATGGCTGGGTATACGGCCTTGATTGAGCCAGCATCAAGAATCAAATCCAGGTCCTCTACCAGTAAACACATGAATTACTTAAAATAAGGGAGTAAGACTACACGGTATGAAAGTATCAGTACTTCCCACCTCCTGTAAGACTCATTCACGTCACAGAGCTTCTCTGGCGCAACTGTATTTATATAACTACAGCCTGCAACTCCATAATGAGCATCACAACCTTATTCTAAAAACATAAGAAAACTTGAATATGATACTGTATACAAGATAAAGTAATTTTGCTTAGGAATTAATTCTGCTTAGAATTTGGTAGCCACATACAGGAATGAATGAAGGCTGTGGATGTTAAAACGTTTGAAAGTATTGCACTTTTTCAAAAAGTAACACTGGCTTTAGGGGTATAAACTAGCAAACTTGGTTATTTCAAATAAAAAACCCAGACACACCAGACCAGAAATAAGAATACAAATCCAAACCAATATAGAAGTACTCCATACCAGCAATATGACACCAGTTTTATAGAGTGATTTTAATTAAAATCATGGCTAACTGAAACAAAATCTGTTTAAATCCCTGGTTTCTTATATTTGTTTTTATTATTTCACAAACATACAAGACAAATAYTCTAATGAAGCCATATTGAAGTAACTAGTAAAAGTGTACTCACTCTTAGTCCTGGAAATCCAGGAGGACCAACACCACCAACAATTCCCTTGAAAGAAAATTAATTTTAGATTATGTGAATTTTACCATTTTAAAAAATTCCCAGTGATAAGACAAACAAAAGTGATCTGCAAAGCAAGTCAGTTGAGATTTTTATAGAGTTCCTGAAGAATGACAGCTTATCACTGTATAGGGGAACATGCTCATTAAAATCCCTGATTGTGGAATTAGATCTCAAGATATTTGAATCATGAAATCATTCCTGCATTACCAAGGAATATGAGATTTGTTACCATGATATTTAAAGTGGGAAGAAGAAAAAAAGATTTTTTTGGGGGTGGAAAAAAAACACCACGAGAATTTAAGATTCCTTTAAAAGATAAATAGAACACTGGCTCAGTTCATAGAATGACCTTTGCAAATTAAAGGCTACMCTCTCTTTATGAAAAATTATTTCTTGATATAAACCACAGTATTTGTACTTTATGTAGAAGTAACAAATTCAATGGTACTCTACTAGTGCCTCTGTTACACTCAAGTTTAACTCACCAGAGGTTAAAATTTCGAACACTGCAGGAAACAGCCTCTTTGCCCTGCATGAAAGGGGTGTTGTAGCACTCCAGGTTAGCATGTTTCGCACAGGCAACACCTGGGACCTGCTACTCAATGGATATCATACATAGGGTTCACTGCAGCCCATTGGCACCCACGGTGTAGGGGAATTTTTATGCAMGGAAATCTAAGCCCATTCTGAAGCTGTCCAACAGGGCATGGCTGCTGGGCATGGCACAGAGGACACCTTGCTCTCCTCCCTCCTCTGGTGCCTATGCGTCTTCTCCAACCTGCTCCAAACTAACCACAGGGGAAGCTGAACACTCTAGCAACATCCTCCGAGGCAGACTGACATCCTCAGAGAATTGAGAGGGTGTTGTGGAAATGAAGGATGGCATTACTCTGTTAAGCAGAAGAAATTAGGCATGGAGACAAATGTCATTAGTGTCAAGTCAGCACATGGGAAGAAATGTCTTCCCTTCAAGTTCCTGCCACCACAGGCCTCTCAGGCAGCCCCTGTTCTCTGCTGCCAGCTCACGAACAGGCTCTGTAAATATCCCATTAGCATTGCAGCCCCCTGCAGCTGCAGCTCTGGCCCCTTGCCTGAACAAGCCCTGCAGGGTGAGTTTTGGGGGAGGAGGGRAGAGGCGCTGCTGCCTGTCTGAGAAGGCAGTAAGATCAGCAGCTGTCTTGGCAGATTAGAAGGAACTTGTTTGCAAATGCTTGCATTAAAACAGCCTTCTTTGTAAAGTGCAAGTCTAATTTCAGATCCAGGCTTTCCGAGCTTGTTTCTATTAAAGTACCGTTGTTCTGCAGATCTTGTGAAGAGACAGTATCTGCTTTATCAGGAATGGAAGGAGCCTTGGGAGTACCAGAAGGGGAAGGAAGAACTAACCTTTCTATATCATTTCTATATCATTACAGGTCTTATGAGGAGCGGCTGAGGGAGCTGGGGTTGTTTAGCCTGGAGAAGRGGAGGCTGAGGGGAGACCTTATTRCTCTCTACAWCTATCTGAAAGGAGGCTGTAGAGAGATGGGTGCTGGTCTCTTCTCCCAAGTAACAAGCAATAGGACGAGAGGAAATGGCCTCAAGTTGCGYCAGGGGARGTTTAGATTGGATATTAGGAAAAATTTYTTCACTGAAAGGGTAGTCAGGCATTGGAACAGGCTGCCCAGGGAAGTGGTGGAGTCACCATCCCTGGAGGTGTTTAAAAAACGTGTGGATGAGGTGCTTCAGGACTTGGTTTAGTGGGCATTTGTACTGGGTTGATGGTTGGACTCGATGATCTTAGAGGTCTTTTCCAACCTTAATGATTCTATTCTATTCTATTCTATTTGCAAAGCAGCTGGTGACACTCACTACACCTCAGAGGGCTTTCAAGATGAAAAGCACCATACTGACATCACCCGACATTCCCACAAGGGGAACTTTGCCTCAGGGACCAGAAATGCAAAATAATTTTTTTCCTATGTTCCAAAATGCTGACACCAAACATCGATAACCCACCAGCAAAATTCATGTAAGCTTTTCTAAAATAAGTTTCTAAGATGGGTGTCAGGAAAGGGCACACCTTCAAAAAGGAGACCATCTCTGCCCAGTTGCTGACTCTGGTCCATATCAGAACAACCTTTAGACACAAACTGATAGCAGTTTCCAAAGAAGCATCCAACAATAAAAGCAGATTCAAATCAGCTGCCCAGCACTTATTGCTGTTCCCTTGTCTGGCCCAAAGCTCTTTCACTGGTTTCTCATATCAAAGAAAACCTGAGTTTGGAGTCTGCAGCCAGTTTCCCTACAAAAACAGCAAGACAGCAAAGCTCCTTTGAGGGCAGCCAGTGAAGTGACGTGACTGTGCCACAGTTTGAATACCATACCACGAGAGCAGTTTAGCCTGCACACACTGCCAAGAACAAAGCTGTTATCACTACAACGCACTAAAAGACATACTAGCATAATTGTATTCAGTAACAGTTCAAAGGATGAAATCAACTGTCAAATGCATAAGTGTATGAAAGCTAGGGTTTTGGCACGCATGTTGAATCCCATTTTGTTAAGGTGATCTTAGAATAATGGTTTAAATAAACAATGCAAAGTCATATTCAATGCAAGAATTTCTGAAGACAAAACATTCATCAGTAATGCCATGAGGACAGCAAGACATCTGATTCTCAAGGTAGTCAGCACATGCAGCAGTGGAAACTGTGTTCTCTCAGCAGCTTTCTGGTTCTTTTCTCTCTTTTATACCACTGCTTATTACAGTACTATCCTAGCAATTTCCATGGAAAAGTAACAGTCCAAAATTTTCCTGTGGACTTCAAGACATTGCTTTTGAGGCAAAAGTCTACTTTCCATTTGGGAGGGGAGTTAATACCGAGTATTACAAATTTTACCATGTTAATCAACACACAATTTGATACTCACAGGATTCCCATCTGGACCAGGGGGGCCTCTATTTCCAAAGTCACCTGGAAAACCCTAAAGCAAACGAGAGAATGCTTGTTCTTTATTATCCAAGACATGAGGGTGGTCTGAACACTGAATTCCTATAGGTATTAGAACAGCAGCAAGTGGATTCAGGGAGAGAAACAGAGGAACGGGAGAAGCAGAAAGTTTCAGCTGCACAATCCAAATGAATAGAATAGAATAGTGGTATTTGTTTGTCTCCTAAAATCATAACCAAAAAAGATATAACTATACACAATGTAAGCATAGGGCAAAATCAGATGACTGAATGCTTTAAGAGAAATACTAAACAAGTATTACTTGAATTGTTTGCTAATACTAAATCCTATTTAGTATTTTTACTTCAATTTTTTTTTTCCTGTTACCTACACTATTCACTAAAACAACTGTCTTTTGTTCTCTCCTTACTTTTCCCCAAATATTAATGGTTGCAGTGTCAGCGTGACACATTTCATTAGAAATCAAATTTTTCATCTTTCTGGCACAACACTGTCCTTACCAATGTGAACACTTGCCTTGGTCTGCATCTCAAGACTGAAACAATAACTCAAACAAGACATGGAAAAGCCTCATTCGTTTTATCAGAGTTTTGACTTCAGAGACTAGATTATCAGGACAGGGAATGAATCTGACCGACTAAGTCAAGCGTCAAAGCTTGAAATAGAATTTCCATTTCTTGCTTGAGAAGCAAAATGAAATCCACCACTTCACTGGCTCTAACCTTTCTTGCTTCCTCTCAGGGTTTCGCAGATTGTTTTATTTCTTTCTGCCCACTGCAGAAGCACATGAGTTGCTGGGGAAAAGTCATCTGGTTTTTGGGTTTTGGTTTTTTTGTCTGTTTGTTTGGKTTTTTTAAATTAATTTTTATCCGTGTTTGAAGCAGCACCACGTAATATTTTCATGATTCCTATCACTGTATAAAGTTAAGAGAAAGGATGGAGCACAGATCTACAGAGAAGTCAACATCCTTTTTAATTACACTGTAAGGTCCATAGAAGAGCCTATCACAAAATTTGCAAAATACCAAGCTGGAAAGGGATTCTGCCTGGAAAAAAAAACAAGCTAAGGTGCTCACAGGAAAGAGACTTCTCCTGGAATTGAAAAAATCTTGCACAGTATTAGAGTACTGAGATAATGGAGAGATGCATTGACCTCAAGAAATCAGCCACAAAGCACCAGAGCATTACTAGTCCATCTCCATGGGGAAAAGCAAATTCCATCCTTACAATAATTTTTACATGAAATACTCTTCTTTGTCTTTTCAATGTTTGAATGTCTTTTTATCCCTCCCTGTGTATCAGGAACAGTACTTTGAGGCATTAACCTTTCACCTCTGTTAAGCCTGTGTTCAAACCTGCTTCAGGTCAAAGGTACAATTAATTTGGCCTTTTTAATCTACCTTGTTCAGAGGACATCCACATAGCTGTCCAGCTCAGGACTTAGTATAGCAGTATCTTTCCTTAATGGAACGGGGGATATGCATCATCATACAGTATTATATGAACAGCAGTCAGGAAGACAATATAAAACTGCGGCAAGGAGGTAGAAAAATCATATCATAAACCAAAGCAGTTTAAGCACTGCTTAAGCTGTATTTGGCTTTAGCAATAACTTAAACGAAAATTCTATAAAAGGTAAGGCAACTTTTTGTATGTATATATATATGCATACACACTGCTAAAACAGTATGTTGAAACAACTTAATAGGCTCTTAATTCCCATCATCATGCATGATACTGTRAATTAATCTGAGACATGCTTAACACTCCCTGTACCATCTTTTGAGTTGATTTTGGTCGGAGTTTTTTTTCTGCATTCTCCTGCAAACTCAGGAAAGCAAAAGATAGGAATGTCTCTCACAACAACATTTTTATTCAGGATATCATCATGGAACTCACAAATAAGAATCTATAGCCATAATTGTAAGATCTGACAGTACAGGTCTTTATACCATTACTGCCTTATCATTTAAACAGTAGAGGTTCACAGGTTAATGGTCAATACRGCAGATTTCATTGATTCTCAATCTGTACATCATTGGCCAGATTTCTCCACAACTCTGAAAATGTACTGTAAAATTTCACGCATGCAAAATGGGTATTTGACAGTGCCTATGTTGTTAAAAGCTACCAGCTGATAGGATGCAGACAAAGATTAATTTACTACCCTTTCCTTAATAGCATAATATTTTGGTTGTATTGCCTACCATTGGTAGATGTTAGAAGAGACAGAATTGCCATAACACACATGAATACAATTTCTTTTTAAAAACACACAAATGAGGCATCTTAAGTGAAATGGAGGATACAGTGGGACAGTTTTACCAGCCGCCAGATCACAGATGCAGGTCACAGATGATGGTTTATATACAGCAGGAACCCAGCATAGCATGAGTTACAAAAGGGACAGATTACCCACAGTCATCATAATCCCATTCTCAACAGCATGTGTCTTCTAACTGATGCTGATAAAACTGCCTTAGTAAGTAGAAAAATGAAAGGAAAATGCAACATAGGAGAACAGTCAGAAAAGTCTAAAATTGGAAGTAATATAATAATACTACTGTGCAACAAGTGTTTTATTACATTAATATTATCATTTAACATTACTATAAAGCACACAAAGGACGACTATTCATAATTTTAATATGAAACAGAACCTGAACTGTTTTTACAATTACAATGGACTTGATTAAGAAATTCTTGGTATAATTTACAAGGTCTGTTCTGTCACATTGACTGCTGGTTGTAACTAATCCCACCTAGAAGAAAACTATATAAAAACATTCCCCCAAACGTGGTCAAACTATGTAAGTAAAAGCACTATGCATCATACTAACAGGACAGATAATGCATTAAAAATACTGCAGAGCTAGCCAAATTTCATATTACAAGCATACAATGGAAAGAAATTGAATACATATGCTTTTACTATGAAATGTTTTCTTTAAAGCATATTGTATGCACAACTAATCTAAAATTCAAACAAATCCTCACTCTATAATCTTCACAATAAAGATTTTGGTAATTGAATATTTTGTTCCATTTCAAATATGCCAGAGATGTTACAAATATGAWTAACTATTCAATAAAGGGGCTAAGTAGTAGCATTTTGAATTGTAAGTGTACAATCCCTTGTACGATCCACTTTTCTTATACTTCAATATTACTTTCCAAAAATGAGATCATATTCAGGATCTGTTTTCTTTCAGAAGGCTCTCTGCCAGTCAGAGAGTTTTTTTTCCCCAAGTATTTTTATTGGCAGAACTTTTGTCCAAAGAAATAAGTTACATCCTAGAACACAAGGTGAGGAGCCTGACTTCAGGCATTATGCAATTCCCATGCCAAATTTCCTTTAGTGACAGTGCCCTGCCCCAAAGCACTGGCGTTATTAACTCCTGGACACTGTGCCAAAAGACTTTGTTATCACAGCTATCATCTTCTGGGGTTAAAATAACACACTTTCTCTAAGCTTGTGATCCAGCAAAGTGCTTCAAGCAAGGTTCCTGTGTGATTGGTCTCCTGGTTTGGTCCCTATATTAGCAGCCTTTAGTCAAATAAGTACTTTATAGATCATAGAAAGGATTTGGAATGAACCTTGGGACTGAGGAAATGACAACRTTACAGAGGAATTAGTACTGAATGAAGGTAATCACGGATATTGTGCAGAGGTGCTTTTGGTGTTCTGTCACCTATGTGAAACCTCTCTGAATTGATTTATATAAATAAAAGTCCTTAACAGAGCATAGCCTGGCACTGACAGAAGCTGTGCTCTTATTGTAAATGAAAAATAACTGCTTACCACAGCATGCACAGCACCAATTGTTACGGATTGAAGCAAACTACTACACTGGCAATCAGAAGCCTCAGTGAAACCTGCCACTGAGAATGAGATTGTAATGCAAAACATGTTTTCAGAGCACCCTGCTGTCACCCCCTCCTCCTCTTCCACACTGAGCACAAGCCTTTGCTTTCTGTCCAGGTTCTCCTTAAATGCTGCACATGACTCACCAGCGCAACACACTGCCAACTACTGCAAGGTACTGATGGCACAGACCCCTTCTTGTCCAACAACGTGATGCACAAAGTAGMATTTGATTCAAATTATAAGCAAACTACAATATGGTCAACAAGCACAGGAGCACCCTGTCCTGCTAGCTGAATTATTAAAAACCAGATTCTTACTTTGATTTTATACCTTAACAATTTGATAGCAGCTTCAGAAAGAGCAGTCTATCAACTTAATGACACTTTTCTCTGTTTGCCTTTCTTTACATCAAAAGGAACTCTATTGAAGGCTAGTGCCTTTTTTGGCTGGTGTTGGATCACACAGAAAACAAAACATAATTAAACAGAATCCTCCACAACTTTCATAGCATACATCAAGGGCCAAACAACGGTAATCATACTACTACTGCTGAACAAGCTTGTTCAACATGCTAGATTAAAGTCATCRGAACTGCTGAGCGCAACTGAGTGCACAAATGGAGAATGCTATCGCAGTTTTCAATCTCAAACCACAAGCAAGTTAAAATTGGAAACTTCTGGATAGCTTCAAAGACCTAAAATAATAAAGTTGCAGCAGAAAACAAAACACTTGGCATTGAAGATATACCACAGGAAATATGTAAACCTTGATAATGTATACTTGGCAGATTTGTGTTTATTCTCAGCTGTAGAAATATATGTTAAGTAGACGACAGCTTTAATTTACGATAGTCCAGAAATATCAGAGATTAGAAGCAGATGATTTGCATTCAAACCAACACCAAAATCAGACTTATGAAACTTGCATCATATCTGTACCTTGTGCTAACACTAATTTTACAGAATATATTTATGTGTTTCTGTCATCTTTTAACCCTCAGGTAGCTGATATCAGTAACCAGCCACAAGGCTCATCATGTTAAGTCTTCCTCACTTCAGAACATCTAGTAGTTATAACTTGTACAGAATTTGCAGTACTGCAAAGTACTAACYGGAAACAATAAACAGTAATCTATAGAAAAAATAAAACTAACATTTTTCAGCTGATTAAAGTTACGGAGTGAATTACAGATGCATTTACATTGGCAGCAGAAATTGTAACAAGTGTTAGAAGCTTTACCTGTCTCCCTTTAGGGCCTCTTTTTCCACGGAAGCCTGGGATGCCCTGAGAAAAAATAACCCATCATAAGTAGGTTTTCTTTTCTTCAATAGCTTAAATTCAAGTAATTAAACCTGCATTTGATTGGAAAAGACAGTGTGAGAAGAAGCACCTTAAAAAAAAAATAAAAATATTTGAGCAAAGAATCATAGAGACAGTATCCTATAACAGAGGTGGCAGAAACACAAACTTTGCTTGTCTTTACTGTGGCCACGTCAGAACAACTATGAAGAAGGGCCATATCCTGCTTCCATCAAAGTACATGGCCAGACATCCTTTGTGCTCAAGAGAAGCAAGAAAAAGCTCAAKCACAGAGCGACAGAGATTAAGATTTCCATGACTGGTTTTATTGCAAACACCATCTGACAACTGACAAATATTCATTATTGACTGAACAAAACTGCTTCAATGAAAAATACTCATTATGGACCTTGGTGGTAAGAAAAAATACCCCTAGTCCTTGCAGCTCTAGATTAAATTCAAATAATAATTTGCAGCTGTTCCCTATTTAACTTTAGCACCAGTGCATTTAATTGATTAGACTAATTAGATATGACCTATATACTTAATTTCCTCCACATCAGTTTTGCTTTTAGACAAAGACTTAAATGAATGGCTATACCTTGTACATTTTTTCCCCATTCTAACATATATTGCATTACCAAACATCAATATTTCATTAATGTTCCATTAATGAACGTACCCTCTCTCCTTCAGGTCCTGGTTGTCCTGCCACACCTGGAGGTCCAATGAAACCCTAAAAACATAAGAACAATTCTTGATTACAAGGCTGCTTCCCACCAACACTGCTTGACCATCAGTATTGGCCAGCTGTGGGTTCAAGATCCAGGGATTAAATTCAGGCTCATTTGAAATTACCAGTGAAGCTCAATCAACTTAAATGTGACTAGGCTTTACTCTCCAACCAACAGCAAAAATAATTTCCTATTATAAGGGTACAGAATCAATTAATAAAGAAGTACTAAGTGTTCCAATAAGACAAAGTTGCATCAGAGACCTTATTTGTTAGAATAAATCAAATAYGAAAAAGCTGTTGGAGTTAATCTTATTCATGAAATACATCAGAAAAGATGTTCTCATCTTTAATAACACTGTGAGATCGCTGCTATATGCAAGAGTCCTAGAAAGTTTACCTTGTCATAAGCAGAATGTTTTTCTTAAAGTTCAGTCACAATGCATTTCTCTCCCACCTTCCCCTCAGAAAGTCAGAAGTAGATCCTCCCACATAAGCAGTTGTATGGACACAGAAACATGCTGTTGACTCAGCAGAAATGATAATGATTACAAAAATAGTAGTATAGATGGATTCTGCACAACCAGATTCAAACTGAGATTGGAACAAAAATATTATTAGTTACTAAAAAAGAATCCCTTGCTTTCATCTCTCTCTCTCTCCAGTCCTCTGATTGTAATGATTTGTGTTTTTTGGGTTGCCTTTTTTTTTTTTAAAATTATGAAAGAGAGTGCCCATCTTGTCATCCAGCCCTAATGAGAGTAAGGAAAACAAAGGCACTTCTTTTTTCTACAGTTTCTTAAAACAGCTGAGAAGCAGAGTATAGTTTGATTGCAGGAATGTTGAAAACCTAAAGCTCTAGATACTTCGTATCATGTTGCTATACACCTCCATGGCACAGTAGTGTGTCTCAGCAGGGCTGCGTCATCATTTTTATTGGAAGTTGTTTGTAAATTCATACACAGGACCTAGCTTTAAGACCTGACAGGTGTTTTCCCTAAAATTACTCATACATTGGCCATTTTTAGCTTTGTGTAAACAGTGAAGTAGTAACTTCTCAGGAAATGACTGGGATCACTTAATGTCTTATTGGTTGAGAGGAGAATGAGACAAAATGCATTGAGAATCTGAAATAAACTGAAGAAATGYAAAAGATACAATCCCTGAGGGTGCAATATCTGTTGGCACTTGATCCTGACAAACTAATTTTTTCCACCACTGTAATGAAAACTAACATCAAAAAACTCCACCCCAAAAAAACAGACATATGTTTAAGAAGCTGCTGCCGGTAAAGGCTTTTAGTAACTACATTAAAAAAAAAAAAAMCAGGACAAAGGCAAATCTAGCACTACAATAAGATTATTTTAACAGATACYTGAGAACACAGCACACTGCTCAGCAACCTGTACAGCGTGAGCTGAGGGCCTGAAAACACCTAGCAAAAGGCTCCTTCAAATCCTAGGTGCATCCAGCAACATGCAAGTTTCTGGAAACCCATGTCTACTGCCTGATAGTGAGTCAGTCTGAAAAAATATTTACACAGGCATGTGTAGGCATGCACATGTGCCTATTAAAAAAAAAAAAAACCAAAATACAAAAAAAACCAAAAACCAGAAAAAAGCCAACCTATTTTACCTCCAAGAATAATCAAAAGCAAACCTTAAATGAGCAGAGCATTAAGAGCCTTTAGTCCCTGGGATATACATGACTACAACTGAACCATTCTAAAATCTCAAGATCACTTTTATGGTTTTATGTGACAAGACAGTTCCCCTTTATCAACTTCTGTAGCTGCTACAGATTGCATCTGTACATCTCCCTTCTTGACGGCTTCCATTATGGAAATAATGCTTCAGGCAGGAAACGTCCACTCCTCTTCACTCCCGGCTCTCACACACCCACATTCAGTATTGCTTTCCTTCTCTTGCCTGCATGCATTCCGAGTGAGAGGAAGGGCAACAATGTAAGACTGCTCTATGCTGCTCACCATGGGAAAAAAAAAATTAAATCCTTGCATGTATTTTGAAAGAAACACTATATTTTCTCTTTTGCAGGTTCTGTAAAGACAGAGTGGTTCAGTTGGCATACAATTGGCAGAGCTGAATGGAACTCCTCATCCCCTTTCTTATGTACAAGTAAAAATAGACAKGTATGCCAAAATGCTTAAAAGGCTTACTTACTCTTACACCTTTAGGACCTGGGTTACCTTCTGGTCCAGCTAAGCCCTATTACAAAAAAGACATGAGTTGTACTTCATACAACAACCAGATATGCTCTGTTTAAAAGAACTGTAACAGTATTTGTTAACTGCAAACTGGCAATACATTCTTAAAATGATTAGGATTGAAGAGGGTGTCATCAAGCAGTCCCCTGGAACCATGTTCAGAAAGGTCTCCCATTAATTCATGGCTGAAACTTCGACAATGGCTGAAACTTCCTTTACATTAAAATTATTTCTTCTGGGAGGAAATTTTTTTCCAGACCCAGTGAACTGGCGTTACAGTGACATCATTTCACAGGATTTTTCATAAGCTTTTATATTTGGACACACTTCCAATTATTTTCAAGCTAATGTCAGAATAGCATATGTAGTCCAAACACTCTAAACATTTTATGTGATTCAACACAAATCTGTTATCATCCATTACTATATAAAATATTGTAATGGAATTTTAAAATATATAGCCATTACAAGCCTAATACAATAAAATGCTGAAGTATTGGTCAAGTTCACCCTTTAAGCAGACACAAAACCACAAAGTCAATTGTTGAATTTGGCTCATATACCTTTATATGGGGAAAATAATGAATATTTCTACTTTATGTCTTATTTGTATTATTGGACTGAGGTATCTATTAGTTTATATGTAAATTAAAAAAAATAAAATCAATATTTATATAAGTGCTTGTGTTTTTAGAAAGCTGCTTTCTGGCTTTATTGGTTCTCCTTCTCAAATATCTGAATGAGGGAAGAAAAAATAATCTTTTAATGTTCTGTTTCCCTAAAGGACTGAAGAAATAGTTTCAGCAGTGAAGTAAATACATTGGTGAAAATCAGGAGGAACTATACTACAACAGGCAGTTTCCTATTGCTTCTGGACTTGAAATATGAAGAAGATAAAACACATAGAACCACAAGAGGTTTATGAAGGAGTGTAAAGTGTTCAGACATTCAGTACTTCGGTGATGTCATTTATGTATTTCAGAAAGGTACAGCATTACCGCATCTAACCCATCAAAGTTTAAAAGCCACAAGACTCAACATTACTTAAGGGCACCACCTGTGAAAGAGGTTTGTTTCAAGCATAAATGATAGGATGTAAACAAATACATTAATACTATTTAGTAGTTCCAAGAGAGTTAGATATGGTACTTTTCAAAAGAACAAACAAGAAAACCCTCAAAACTGCAAAGACATTAGTATAGTTACTGCACCTGCCTGCCAGGGTAACCAACTTCCCCAATATTGCCAGCCATTCCTGGAATTCCCTAAGTAGAAAAAGAGGTGGTAAAAAGAAAAAAAAAAAAAAAAGGAAAGAAACAACAAATAGGTTTAATGTCATGTTTTGGAGTTTATTTGTTTTATTATTTCTCTTTTAACATCTAGTCATATGACACAGCTTAAGCTCAATGAAAAATTGCTTTTTAAGAAAGCTACACAGCAACACCCTAAAATTTACTTATCATATATAAGTAACTCCAACAATTTCAGTTACACATCCTTTAAAAAGCATTACAAGCAGAGTAGTCTCAGATTTTGTGAAATACAACAGTGCACCCCGTATTTCCATAATAAAAACATAGGTATAAAAATTAATTGGGGAGGACTATAGGAGACAGGTCCTTATAATGAAGTAACTGCACTGGTCTTAGCTGTATTTGAACAAATGGGTTAAATGTTTCATTAAAGAAAAATCCTTGAGCCCTTACAAAGCCAAATTACTTTGTGCCTTCCAGAATCAGGTCAATATAGCACTGGATTAGTCACTAATGTATAGAACTTCTCTCCATCTTCTTCCTCCTAATCAAATCCAAAAGTCATTTTTGTTGTTGTTTTATTACTTAACATCTGCACATATGAATGTTTATTTTCAGAAAATGTGCTTTTCTGAAATGGTGCCAAATGCCATGGCCCCATCACTGAGACACAGGAAGCTCCACCTACCTCTGTCCAGTTAATTTTACTTTAAACAAGCCAAGTCCATAAATTGGACACTCTCCCAGCCTGACCCTTCCACCCACTGTCATTATGTCAGCGTTACCATAGCAATGGATCAGGACTTCCTCTCTGAGCTGTTCRTAGCTGATTTATAGTGAAACAGCAGTCTTAGGAAGCAGAACTCAGAAGTGCAAATGCAAAAAGGGGTTGCAGTATTTTTTGTTTAAATGAGCTGCCATTGAGATGATTCTGTCACCTGCTTTCAACTGGTAGTGATTCATCTTCTGGCAGATGTTCTATCACACAACTAGGATTCATGGTCTCCTATTTTGGCTCAGCTGTACCTCAAAATATGCGTATACAAAAAAACTAAAAAAGCAGTAGAATCATTGCATTTACAACTTATCTTTTAAAACTTTTCCTTTGTGACCAGCTCTTCAAGAGGTTCCACAATTCACAAATTCAGAGGAATGTCTGTCCTTGCTGTACAAGGTTCTAAAAACTACAGACACAGGTAGGTGCTACAGATGACAAGTAACTCATCTAACTCATCACCTTCGCCAGCCAGGCCTGAAAATACCAGCAGTAAGAACTATGTGCAAAATAAAACTCTTCCATCCAAAGTGCTCTCTTAGAAGTTACATCAGAGTATTTTCTGAGTGATAATAATGAAGGAAAATATTTACAGCAGCAGTATGAGAACACTGAGATATCAAACAGTTGCACATCACCAGTTTTCACATTCTTGAACATAAATTGCCTTTGAAGGAACTTATATGCTTGACTGCATGAATAATGAGCAGAACTACCTTTCARTGCAAGCTTCACTTTTTCCCCTCCATGGTAACTAATTGATTACTTTTCACCTGCAACTTCTTCAAAGATTGAAGCACTCTTCTCCTGATGTTAAGAATGACTTTTTTTTTTTTCCATTGGCTATCTCACTGCTAAATTATAGTCATCACAGAAAAATGCCTGTGGGCCTATAATAAAAATCACTACTCRTTCAGCTAAGATTTGCGTATGAAACTCATTAAAGTCATGGATGATGTTCATGAGATTTCATCTCCCTTTGGGTGTCTATCATCTGTTATCAACACTGTTTCCCTTTCAGTGTCATCCAAAAGGAGACTCATGCTTCCATCTACACTGCCTTGAGGAGCCTCTTTGAATGCTAACAAGACACATCAGCAATTGGATGTCTTTGAAATTTACATTCAGATTGCTTCTTGAACTGACATGGAAGTGAGAAAAAGCACTAAATAATCATTTCATTGTGTACGTGCTAGGAGATTCAAAATGCATTCAATCAATAGAGGTTTTGAGGGAATCCGAACTGTGCCTTTAACAAGAATTTTACATCAACCTCTGCCAAGCCAGTGTGATAGTTGAAGAAAAACAAGCTGGTCTTTTCCATTTCATTTAGACCATTTTTTACCACACTGATCTCTAAATAATCTGAATTCTTGGTCAAGAACGATCAAGTACTTCCTTAAGCAGTCAGTAATCTATACTGATTGCTTATATTGAACACATATTGGATTATGCATTCTTCTATCCTCAATCGTTCATCTGTAGAGTATAGTGTACTGTGCTTTCATCACCTACCTGCTCACCCCGTGGCCCTCGCAGTCCCAGATAACCCTTAAGACCCTGTAGGTAGAGAAACAGATATGTGATAAATACAGTTAAACACATAAAATGGACCTTTTTTGCCTACTCCAATCTCCCTTTATTGAGAAAAAAATTATCCAAACTTGCTTGTCTGCAGCATTAGTGTGGTTTGCATTTAGCAGCTCATATTAAAGCTGAGTTAGAGAAAAGGAGTAAGAAATCTTCATGGCAGTTTAGCCAATTTCAAGATATTAGCATGCTTAATGACAGTTCCAGACTTGTACTCTTTTAAACAAATGAGTACATGGGATGCTGTCCCCAGTTACTGCTGAAACTGCGGAATTGGATTTGGTACAGTGCATTTCCCTGTTCCAAATCGTTGTCACTATGCCCTTTCTGAACAAGGCAGTTCAGAGGAGGGGTATTAGAGGGTCATCCCATACTATTCTAGGACACTCTCAAGAAAGACAGGCCTTCCAGGACACGATATCTTTTTTTTTTTTTTTTAAATTAACATAGAACACATGTAGCCCTTATATTATGGAATTTATATCAGTAGAGAGAATAGCCTGTTCCTCATCCCAGAAATCTTCCCTGTGGTGCTGGAATCATGAAGCTGTCAAACTTTACTCCCTGAGCATTGACCATTTAATGCATATTTTAGCTCTTAAAGAAAAAAAATAATTAAAAACAGAGCTGGAACCTGCCATCTGCACCAGTACACTTGAAAGGGGAACCTTCTTGGATGTCTTTACACTGTACTAAACATACCCAAACAAGCTGGCCTAAAAAGGAGACTGTAACAGTTGCATGATTGATGCAGAAGCCAAGTGTCTGGTCTCCACATCCCTTGCAAGAGGTATTGGGAATATGCAAGTTCCAAAAGCTGCAGCTTGAAAGATAAAGACCAAAACAATTCTTATTCTGGATAGAAATCTATCATAAAATTGGCCTCAAAGACAATTTGTGAGTAGCGGGAGTGTCTTGGCTGATGTCAAACATCTGGCTGCCTTGCGGCATGATGATACTTATTAGTCAGTAGAGATTTGAGATCCACCATAATAAGAAGGAATACTGCAACTGATTTCAGCAGATCAGGTATCCCAAAGTTTTGGTTAAACTTCTGCATGACCACAAGAGTATTTCTGCATGAAATGGATTTTGTTATCATATACAAAATTAAAAGATGGAATGATTTTGCTTGGTGATGATTTTAGATAATAGAAGAGAATGACATCTGTCAGGCTTCAAAATTTGCAATTTTACTATTATAGGCTTGCTTGAGGAATCTTGATCCCAAAGAGATGTACTCATTAAGAAACCCAAAGGCCTCATTTTCTCCAAACCCAACACAGCAGGTGTGTCCTTTCATTTTGCTAATCACACATAGGGCATTGCCAGTTTGGAAAATTATAATGTATTCTGGCTTCAATCCTCTCTTGTAGCTTAAGTCTAAATAATTTATATATGTTATCTTGTATCTAAGGAAACAGGTCTGCATTGCTGTTGGGGAAAACAACATAACTGTAACAGCCAGGAGCTGATCTTAGATAAACCAGTTAATATGAAATAACCCGATTTACTGTATCAATGCATTCCTAAAACCAAATTTTTTATTGGATTGCTAAAGCAGAACTAAAGATGCCAGCATAAGCCAGTAACTCATTTTTAGCTTTCAACATGTGCCTCAGAAAGCCATATAGTTTTTTACAGTCCCAGTCCACTTTATTTCATTAGTGTTATCCATTTCAGAATTTTATCCTCTCTCTATGCTTAAATGATCAGCTAAAGTAGGTGTTGCTAGAAGAAATCTCTCAGTAGTTTATTATTTCTGTACAAGGAGAAAAGGAAAGCAAATGCTGCTATACACAGAAACATTCAAAGAGAAGTTTATCACAATTTAGTTTCAAAGCGGGTCAGTTTAGCTCATTAACACCTGCATGGACAGTCTCAAAAGAAGGTACACAAAGAACTGTGAGATGAAGAAGGAGGACTAATTACTGGTGTCCATGTTTCTAGACAACAGCATCTTACTTCTGCCAGAGGAAAACTGCTGTGGACTCATATTTTAATGTATGCCCATATTCTTATTCAGAGTTAACACGTCCTTAATTCATTCTAACTCACTTAATGCTGGTTGGGAATGAAGCTAAACCATGCTAAAACGACTATCATTCCAAAGAGAGAGTTTTCATATAGGGGTTTCCTTTCCTGTGACTTAGCTAATCCTCTTAAAATTCTTAGGTTTTTTTATTAGTTTGGGTTCGTATTCTTGAGCACACCGATATAAATAAGACCCAGTTTGCTCTGAGCTAAGATGAAAGTAAACAAGAAGAATACAAGTTCACATGCACTGGTTTGCAAAATGAAATACCTCTCAATTTCTAATGAAGATTAATGTGCTGATTTAAAAGCTCAATGTGGAAGAGAAAGGGTTCAAGCTTCCAATTACAGCAATACAGACTTCAAGCACATTACAAAAACACAGCAAGTTGCAAGAATACCTTGGTCTGCATGAGGGAAAAATCTTTACCGCCAACTAATACGACTCAGAAAAGACTTCATAGCGAGTTTAAGTGTCTGACTTCTACCATATGCCTAGCACAGTGGGACCCAGACTGAGTGAAATCTGTATATAGCAAAATGTAGATGTTAAATCATAACAGCAAGGACCGTTCAAGCCAAGTCTTTCCACCTTACTGGTGCCCATTGTGTTTTATTAGAATTTCTATACATTTGTTATTAAAATACATCTKGCACAACACCAGCAACTTTGCGAAGAGAGCCACAAAGTTTCTGTAACCTCTAAAAATCAGCAGGTAAAGTGCTACACCTAATGCTACAACCATCAGCTACAGAGAGATATTAGTCTTTGAAAAGTGCTGGAAAAAAATATTTTCTGGTCATAGGGTAAGTCTAGCATATAAACAGATTTCCATGCACTGTGACAGGAGTCTTTGCAATGCTTACTTATCAGTTCCACGTTGTCACCACATAGCACCCACTTTTGAAAAATTTCTTCATCGGCAAATGATTTGCATTTTTTTTTCCCTTCATAGCTCCATTCTATCTTGTTTGCTGATGTTTATTAACACAACTAAGATTTCACTTAGCATCTCTTAGCTGGAACAGCCTAATGAATGGAAATMTCTCTTAATAAAAAAGTATACATATAGAAGATGGACCTTTTCTCCATTTAATTCAGTAGGGGAATTTCTCACAGAATTGAAGTTTCCTCCTGCTCAAGGAAAATTGCACTCTCTAGGAGAAGCAGCGGGAGACACTTGGTAGCATAATGTTGACATCACCACAGGTACTGCTTTGAAATTTATCTATCTGCCTACCCTTTACAGGATACAAAAGTAAAGACAAAAGGAAATATGGAGCCCTTCTCAGGTTGCAACCAAGTATTTTCCTTCAGCATGTCTTGCCATATTATACTTTAGCATGTGAATTTTATCAGGATTGTATAGATCCAGATTCCTGTGATTTACTGTTACACAAATATTAGATAGGGAATAAAGCTAGCCCAAAAATTGTAGCCCATCTTTTAAAAAAAATATTTTCTAATGTCATTGTAAAGTACCTGCAACCACATAGACACTGCAGTCATTCTAATGGATTGGCATGATCCCAGACAAGTTAATGCCCAGGAGTACTACTCTTTGGCTGACAATCTACCCCCCAGTACTCTGGCTAGCAGAGGCAAGTGCTCGCCTGTCTGTACAGTGAAGTAGGCCCTTTTTGGGTAGAGGGGGAAGGAGGGGGCTTCTGCTCTGTGAGGTCTCTTGACTGATATAAGTTTTGAGTGCTGATTTAAAGATGGCCCTGTCAAGACAATTCCAGATGAGAGATCCGTGCAACTGCTCTGGAAACAGCACTCTTCTCAAACTTACCCTCATCTCTCCCCATTGCTTCTCTGCTTCAAAAGATGCCTGAAAGAAACAGGCCTCTAAATACTTCATAAACATGCAATTTTCTGTTCTTATGCTAGAACAAATTTGGAGCCTTATCCCGAGCGAAACTTGGCTTTTTATAGTGTGTTACCGGCATGAGAAATATGTCATATTTTATATGCAACCACAAGGACGCATACTCCGACACATGGCATGTAATGAAAAATAAAGTCAATCACAATAATCTGTTCCCAGAGTCATGATTACTAACATACGTTTGTTTTACTATCTCATTAAAAAAACCCTGTAGATTCTCAGCTTTATAAAAAGAAACACATCATTTTATAGTACTAATCCAAAACAGTAGTTTACTAGTGCTTTTCTATTGCATTGAGGGCTTCAAAAATCTTTTTTTTTTTTTTTTTGGGGTGGGGGGGGTGGGGTGGGTAAAATGAATCTCTCCAAGAAATTCTCCTAACATGATCTCAGATATTCAGAAAAACAGAACCAAAACCACATGGAATATAGCTTCTCAAAGTCATTCTTGACAAAAAAAGTGAAAACAATATACACACTTGCCTCAAACTTCCACAGCACATGTTTTTGTGTGAGCACCAAATAACATTGTACAGGAAATTCAAAACCAGGCAAAATCTGATTAGAAAACTTGTTAAACACAGTGTCCTCCACAGCCACCCTGGAGTGGGGTGATCATGCCCAATGGAGGGCAGCAGGCATTGCAGCGCACCCTCCACTTCAGCTCTCCAAAGTCACCACCCCAGTTAATGGGAAATGGACAATGAATTCCATAAAGAAAAAAAMCTCAAATTTTTAGGTCTTTCAAGAAAACACTGACAAAAGACAGTATGACAAAAAGTAATTGCCATGAAATGAACATAGATTTGTATTACACTATTAAAAATATCTGGAAGAATATTAGTGTTTTTATTTGCTATCAAATATCTCACTGTTTAGAAACTACTCAGTTAACACAAGCTAACTGTCAAAATCAAATGGAATTTGGGACGCCATTAACTCCTATGTAGGATTTTTTTATCTTCCTTTTTACCTGGATGAGAAAGAATATTGGAAATATGTTATTTATTCAATATTATAGCAATTCCCCAGTAGTACTGGAGTACAAAACAAAAATGCAAGTACTYGATTTTTTTGCAGCTTTTTCTTGTAGCTGGTTTACTTCACAGCTACTTGTGCTCACATTCCTTTGAAAATAATTTCTGAGATCACAATGAGCTAACAGCATGTTTACCTATTTATGTATATTGAAAAGCAATAACTAAAGATCAATTATTTAAAACACAATAAATTGTGGGCTTGTCATTAAAAAAATTAGAGCGTGAAATACTTTTAACTGTTTACAGGTGTAGTGCTGTTCAAAAGCTAGTATTCTCACAATCTGAGTCAGGCAGAAGTTATCTTAAACATGGTTCTAGTTARTGTCTGATGTGTACAACATGGAAACTGAGAGTAAATTTTCCACTGATCAAGTGAGCACGATTCTGCACAGAGTCTCTAACCCTCAGATAACGAGTGAATTCTTGTGGCAGGAAGAGAGCATGGTGGCCATAAGATTTTAATTTCCTTGCCCCCAAATGTCAGTCTCATAAACCAGAACAAGTGACAGCTGCTTCTCATCTAAAAAGCTTTAAAACAAAAACTACTTTGTTTTTGGAGCAAAATTATAAACCTGATGAAATAAGAAAGCACAATACTTGGGGAATCTCAAGGTGGCTCAAGATCAGCGGTGACAAAAGCTATCAGCATCCAGGCTCGTAGGTTAACTCCCAACAGGGGGGATGCAAATTCTTGTCATAGCTATACATTTTCTCAGTTCATAGAACTGTGGGCCACATGTTTGGCAAAATAAATTTCCACACTCCTTCTGGTGCTAATTCAGTGATAGCTTCCTTTTCTGGTCACATTTTTACTATGTTTTTGTCAATTCTAGAAATGAATGACTGAAGTTTTTTAAAAAAAACAAACTATATTCACTCCCTCAATCTTCTGTGCTCATTTTCTTAAGGTTGCCTCATTTCCTCCATCAACATCCTYGATGTTCCCTTCCCAAAACTACCTGTCTGCCTTATGCTTTCCTGTATACATAGGGCTGCCATAATTTGGATATATTTTTTTTAAATGCAGCGTGCAGCACCTGACATTTSTCATGTTAAAAAATATCGCATTATGTAGCATCCAAAATTGGAACTTACTCCACCTGAGTTCTATTTCAGCAATTCTGGCACACCTTTAGAAAACAACAAATAATTCAGCGCAGAAAGACTGAGCACATGATCCCATGGAGCTTTTTCTATGCTACAAAATACACAATATAGAAAAAGAAATGAAAAAATTATTACTGAAAATTGAATACAATTGATTTTAAAATGGCTGTATCCCGCAGGCAAGCCTATCTTACCTATTCTGTTCAAGCAGGGGCACGCCATGCCTTTTGAAGGACACCAACCTAAGCAGCCGTGATTTACATTCTGTTGCCATGATCTCACTTGATTCAGTTGGAACGGAAGGTTTTGCACTGTTGGCCCTGAAGCCTGACACAGTAGACAGTCACAGTACCAACAGCAGGCCTAAAGCCCTTCTATCACCTCTTGACCACCAGACATCCACCTGATAGCCATGGATTTGAGCCAGGGAGGGTTACACAAAAATGGCAACAGAATCTTACCTTCTGGCCTTTGATCCCAGGTGGGCCTGGAAAGCCTCTGGGGCCTGGATCACCCTGTACAACAAAACCATCCAGAATCAGTATGTTTCACTGGAACATGTCACAGGACTATAAACGTGTAGGACTTCATATGTTCTCTGCATTCTTGGATATTTGGTATGAAGAAATAGCTAACGTTGTTTTATCAGGCATAGATTTTTTATTTTTTTTTTAGAGGAAGAAAATTGAAAAGGCAACAGTTCCTCAATTGCAACCACCTGGTGCAATGTGCATGCTCCTGTATCATACAAGATGGCCAAATCATGGCTGGAACAGACTTAGTTCACAACCTCACAACATTTACTTTTAGCCAACATAAAGGGAAGTGAAAAAGCTATACAATTCTTGAGGTAACCCCTCCCTGAGAAGTGAGTGGTTTCACCTCAAATTAATATATATATATTTAACTATTACTGTTTGTTGTTTGTGTTACTGTTATGCCAACAATCCTCAACCAGGAATCAGGACACCATTATGGTATGTGCTGCATAAAGCATGGCGTAAATCAAGTCCTTTAAACCTTGCAACTACATGATGGTCTACGTGAATGAGAATTAGAGCATCTCAAATGTGAGGGAGCTGGAAAAAGATGCATTTTCTTATGGTTGTTGCAGTTGGGGGAGGAGGGAATGTCGTTCCAGTTCTTTTTTCCTTGCTCAGGACTGACAGTGAAGAGACTCACTCTTTCAGGATTAGTGCCCAAATTCAAATTCAATGAATCAATGAACAGATCCTGGAAGTGAGTTCACATCAAAGTAAATTCAAGTCCATTACTTAGGGTGAGCAAATTTGACCTGGGTGAAAAATTAAGAACCCAAAATAGTGAGAACTATAAAAATGCATATCAGTCCCACATTTTTGGATTATAGATTCATTCTACATGTATTTAGGTGTAGGTCATACATATACGTGGGTGGGCTTTAAACTGTTCTGTGGCAGCTTGGGGTCATGCCAAAGAATATACCTTGAGTTTCAGGTAGACATGTATAGCTCACAACACCATGATTAGATTGCCAAAAGCAAAAGCTGATTAGCTTAAAATAATGTTGCTATTTCTACAAAAGCTGCAGTTCAATTTCTTATCAGTGCATCAACAGACACATTTCTGAATTTTGCTCAGCAGCCCTTTAACACTGAAAATATATATTTGTGAATTTTACGGTTTGACAGAATGTATGCATTAAAAAAAAATACGTACACATCAGCAGCTAGTAAACAATAGTTATTTGCTAATGCTTACTTCATTACAGAGAGTGGTCCTGGACTCCTACAGTGTTTTCTACCTAGCACAAATGTTCCACAATTGAACTACTAGCAAATACTTCTAATAAAACTTAGCATAAATACAAGATATTCTAAAAGATATAGCGTAGGCTAACACATTAGAATGCAAACATGTAATTACATTTTTAGCATTATCACATTGATTTTAAAGTTTCATACATAGTCAGTAGATTTACAATCTAAAAATGAAATAATCGCAAGCTTTCAAGCCCACAATTTCTATGTGAATATAGAAATTATTTATACTCAAATGTTTTGGGCAGAGAGAACCGCTAGTTTGGCTAAAGCAGCTTAGGAGGAACTAGCAAGAAAAACCTCTGAAGTGAAAGGACAAATCTTAGCATCAAGAGTCTGTTAAAAAAAGTGGTTAAATACAACACAACATGCAGTAACGTGTGCACTTGTCATCACCAAATTTTGTCTGTCTTACACAACTTTCTGTACTAATGCAAGTTACTAAAGAAAACTGGAATCTGTACTTTGTTATATCAGTGTGAACAGAATTCAATTTCATTGTTCTAGAAGTATTTCCTTTTTAKTTTTTTTTTTAATTTTATTTTTAGAAATGAAATCTAGTACATCATTTAAGTTTCAGCTTTCAATATAATCTTTTATTTGTCTTTGGTTCATTACATTACCTGTGTCTGCACTGGTCAGTCTCACACAATTAAGTGTCAAAATACACCAGTGTCGCAGTAAATACAAAGCATTGTGCTGTTATAACTTGTCTGAATACTAAACAAGACTTCAACAAAGGAATGGGACAGACAAAACATTTTTCTATAATTAAGAAAATATTACCTTTTCTCCACATTTTGCCTGTCCTGGAGAGAATCCTGGGTCTCCTTTAGGGCCCTGTTGCAGAGAAAGTAAGCTCATTAGTATCTTCAGGGAAGAGAGTTTTTAATAATATATGTGGAAACAAATATTTTCACTGTTATAGCAAGAGGAGGGGAATGTTCATAAAAAATTCACTTGTTATTACAGATTTTTTTTCTCATAACTTTTTCAGTAAAGAACTACGACAAAACGTAACAGTGTGAGTTCACATTGAAATGAGGCATTTTCCAAATTTCATAATGTCACAAAAACATTTGCTAAGAAGATTTTACTGGTAAATCTGAGCAGGATTACAGCAGACACCCCAGCTGAAATGCTCTCCCCATGTCTCCACCACTTCAGGACACCACCTATTCCCCAAACACTGTGCAAGATTATCGGGCTATATTACTGCATTGCTTATAACCTTGTCTGGGCTTCCTCACGCTCAGTACCTGCCCCACGCAGCGCGGACATCGCAGCTGGGAAAGACGGAGCTGTAAACACGCAGCGAAGGCCTCTGTTCAATTACGAATTACTTCCTAGCAGATGAGACAGCTCATAATTTCTGGCCAGAAGTTACTGTCTGCACGCACGACTAGGCTGCAGCGAGGGGAAAGACGCTGCCACACTGATCTCTCCTATTTCAATTCCCCGCTGCCAGAGCCCGCCGCCACACGAAGCGCCAGGCGCTGCAGGCCCACCCGCCACAGAGGCCTGGGCCGGGGCCGGGCAGGGGGTAGCCAGCCCTGCAGAGCTGTTGGCTACCAGCAGCTCTGCCACCGCAGCAAACCCGCACCCCACACAGCCAAATTCACTGCCCTTAAAACAGGAGTCACCAGCAAATGGTACCTCCTGAGGCGGCTCTGGGTGAACTGCATCACGCTGACCGAGCAGTCACCTGGGGAGTTCCCAGAGCCATAGGCTGAAACCACATTCATGCACTAGTAAGTGAAAATAAGGTAATTGAGGAGGAAACGGTGAACCCCTTGGTCTAATTCATGCTAAAAGCTGCATGCAAAAGGC
Source organism: Oceanodroma leucorhoa (assembly GCA_030449065.1). Taxonomy (NCBI): domain Eukaryota; kingdom Metazoa; phylum Chordata; class Aves; order Procellariiformes; genus Oceanodroma; species Oceanodroma leucorhoa. The sequence continues at coordinate 9,338,956 of JASVER010000010.1, forward strand.
ACTGTAACATTTCATTGACCTGTTTATATAAATGGCACAGGCTACAACACTGCTCTTGATTTCAAAGCTGTAAAATAACACTGGGTGTTACTCACAAGCCTCAAGATCTATCTACTCTTCTCACTCAAAAATACGTTTTACATAGCCAAGGAAATAAATGTCACTATTAAAGTTATCCCACAGCAGCGCTAGATTAAAGATTATATGTGCCCTTCATTGAAAGAGAGCTAAAGTTGGGAAAAACAGCTGCTTAGGCATTGGCAGCACAACCCTCCTCTCAGAGGCGACACCGGATGCTCAGAGGGACGTACAGGACAAGCAGCGCGAGGCTTCCTGACGGACAGCCGTTTCAGACCTGCAACAGTCGTGCCTCTTATTTGAAATACTCCTTTTGCCTACGGTACTGCAGATAGGGGTTATCCTTCCCTCGGCAGTTAAGATCTGTATGTGAGGCTACTTGAGAAACTAAGCCTGTTGAATACTAAATAAAGCCTGGAAATATGGCAAAATGAATCTGTTGTGTGAAATTGATGTGTCGGGTCAGAGAGAACACCATTCTTCAGCATGGCAGGAGTTACCCGAGTATTTTCCAGCTGATTTACCTTTTGGAAAGGAAATAGTTATAATCCTTGAACAACTCGAATCTGCCTTCTGCTTCCATTTTCCAACACAGGCATATTAAACTAAGAGTTGTAATAAAATCGTGATCAGCTCTCAGCTAGTTAAAACACAGGCCTCTGATAACTCACCCATAGCCTTTCCTTTCCCTTATAAGCATAATTAATTTGTCATTACTTTTAATCGAAAAAACAAACAGCCATTGTCATGCATGGCCTTCAGTTGTGGATTAACAACGCGTCACTACAGGTCAAGATGTAAGGATAAAATAAAGCACTTCATAATCTAATCTATGTAACATTACAGTGCAGTTAGAACTGTGTCAGAAACTACATTTTCTTAACTAATCCATTTTTCAGAGAGCCAGGAATACAGCCACCACAYCTCATGAATACTTTTAAATGACTTTACAAACACCCATCAACTCTTTATCAGGAATTAAATGCCGAGGACATCAGCTATCGGTTGGAACTGCTAGCACACGTCCACAGCTGGATACTATACTGTAAGGGTATTAGCTAATGTTGTTCCATGCTTCAAAAGCAAGTACATAAAGGATGCTTCAGCGTAGGAGGGAAAAACGCATGCATCTCAAAGGCAGAACAGAATTCTGCATTAAGTTACTGCCAGAAAATTGTTGCAACTCGTCTGCAGTGTTTTAAGATCAAACAAAAGTGTTTCAGCTTACATAGTCAGTGTGGGTCAACTGGATCTTCATAGTCAAAACTCGGTGAGCACCTGGCTAATTTTTCTTTAAATAAAAGTGTTTCAGAAGACACTTGTATTGAAAGGATAATTTATAGTCTAATAGAAATGAAAGAGATCACTAAGCACCTAGTAATATATGCATACATATGTTTTATATATGTAGGTACCTGCACACACATAGTTCCTTCTATTCTTAAAATCATGGAGACAGCTAATCCTGATCATGATCAGGATTATGATCCAGTGGAGGGGGAGACTACACTATAAAACAAATCCTAGCAGTAACTGGTTACAATTACTTTCCTAGAGATTTATTATATTATATAGCCAGCATATATTGTAAAAAATAATTATGAATCTCCAAGTTTAACTGTTCCTATAGAAAAAAAAAAAAAAAAAAGCACAACAAAAAAAAAAAAAAAAAAAAAAAAGAGTGCCACTTGGTTTTACAGTGTTTGACACTGAAAGCTTTATTAAACTTCTTTTTATGTCCTCAAGCAGTTTTTAACACCTGTCATGACAGGTCAAATTCCTGCCATTAGGAGTTGCACTAAAACAAATCATGGTTGCTGCTGTTTTTTTCCTAACATATCTATCAAATTGCTCAAACTAAATATGAGTTGAAGGCATTCTGCAACTGCACAAATCTGTCAAATCTATTTAAAGGGCCTATGTTACACAAGTTTGAAGGGTTTTATTTGAGCTTCCAGTCTAGCATTTTTTCTTTGGTTTTAAATATCACATGCATAAATCTTCCAAAAATTATTCTAGCATAATCAAGTGATAATGTCTGAAATATTAGAGTATTTAAATATCAAAGGTTGGGCACTGACAAAAAAAAGAGGCATTTATAGAGAATGACAGTAHATTTTTCTTCCTTTTTTTTTTTTTTGTAAACCAAGGCAAAAGGTTACAGCAATTAAATGTTTATTCTCACTTGAATTCCAGTTTATCAGAGGCCAAGCTGATTTACARGAACTCTTCTGGGAAGTACAGACTACTTGCATGGATAACAGTTTCCAGGTTATCATTCTGCACACACAGGGCTTTTTTTGCCCCCGAATAAACTGTTATTTTGTTTTGATTTGAAGTTCAATGTGATTGATTACATGTAATTAAGATATGTTTATAGTAACARTCTCCATCTGTAAACCAAAGAAGGCCAATTGCTTCTATTATAGGAAACAGTTCTGGAGCTTCCAAAAAGTCAGTAAGAAGTTCATGTATTTACATGGCAACATGGATAAATTAACTCACCTTCGGACCTGGCAATCCTGGCAAACCTGGATTACCATGTGGTCCTGGAATACCCTATAAAAAAACAAAACAAAACAAAAAAATCAAAGAAGAGTGGGATTATTCAGTACTCCACTAAACAAGTGTGAACAGTTTGCAGAGAATCATTTTACTGCATCATTGTTGCTTTTAGAAGCACTAGTTGGGATTTTCAAAGGATTCTCAAGAAGTAAAACATGTACATCTTCCTAAAAAATTAAAAGTRAAGTTGAGTATTTCCCTTTCTTTTAAAAATCTCAGTTTCTATTGTCTTCCCAAGTAATTCTTAACAGGTATTTGGCATACAGTCACTGCAATGTTGCTCTCCAGCTACACAACTTGGAGGCATGGTATAAAATCAGAAAAAACACRTTCCAAGGTACCCAGCTATACACTTCAAAGAGAAGTAAGCGGATCAGTTCTCACTGGCTTAAAAAATTACTCAGAGCAATGTATTCCACCTTTTCTAAACAAACCACAGACAAAAACCCTTCACCAACCTGATTCTCCCGCAGCCAGTGGAGAAAATGGGCTTGTTACTAAAACAGTTGGACTTAAACCATTCCAGGAACAGAATAGGCTATCAGGACTATCTACCTTCCAGGATAAGTGTCTGTTCCTGCAATACACTCAGCAATCCTCACTCCTTGACAAACTGTGCATTAGGGAAAATATTTGTTGCAACGGCTGTCAGAAGCTATTCATCTTCCAAACACTGAAGGACAAAACTCATGAAAACCTATCCCTGGAAAGTTGGCAACAAAGCTTTTGTTGAATTCACTAAGGCCAAAATTCCACCCAAACAATTAATCCAGATACCAAAAATAATAAGGATCCTTTTCAGCTTTCTCTTATATTCAGTGGTCTTAAAACAGATAAACTCAGTGTTTGTCTTTCCCTCACATGAGACTGAATTTACTGGTTATACAGCTTTCAGTGTTACTGCAAGGTATCTGTTAAAAGTGCTCCCTCTCACTAATGATGATGTTGACGTAACTCCACAGAAATGCTAATCCCATGTGCTGTTTGAGAGATTAATTTGCACACTGGCAACTCTGGAGGCGCTCTCAGGGATTTAGGAGAAAGGAAACAAATAGAAAGTGCCAATGTAGCTGCAATGCTGAAGTGGCTCCTAGCTTTTGCTGCTTGCAATGTTATTATCTTGGGGCATAGTACTGCAACACACAGGTGCAGAAGTATCCTYGTGAAATGAGAAGCATCAGGGGAATGTCAGCTCATCACTGACTAATTCTGAAATTGCTGAAAGTTCATTATTGAGAAACTCAGAACAAGCCAAGACACTCAGAAAACCTTAACTGTCAGATGTGGACTTCTCTACCRCAGAATTACAGAGATCAAAATCAGTTTCTAATGGAAATCTCTAACCATTAATCAGGCATTGATGCCATGCCCAGTGTCCAACCCATTTGAATCTCTGTCAGGATCAAGTTTGACGCACACCTGAGAGACCCTGAAGAAGGCCCGGGCAATGCAGCTCTGCACTCTGCTGCTTCTCTTCGACACCTCGAGTCACATTTCAGGATCACAAATGGCAGCTCATGTGAAGGAAGACAGAAGTCACAGGGCAGACTGGTAGATGTGGACACGAACTTTGCATCAACAAGGTTTTACGTGCTTTTTGGCTCAAAAAACTCTTCTATCATACCATGTATCTTCACTAGCTATACTTGCTTGAATTTATCAGTGTTGTACAAACTAAAAAGCACTGACATATAAAAAAAATTATTTCTTTGATAAAATAGTTTTATAGACTTTCTTGGCCCATATAAATATGTATTTTAAACTCAGAACTACTAGYAAATATTAATCTCTGCCATTTCCATACTTTTCCAGGCACCCTATTGTAAGCTGTCTCCTCACATCGGAAAGCATGTCCTACTCAATAATTAATCCAGAAAATTCACACAGTAGAGCACTGTGCTCTTAAGTACTCTATACCTGTAAATAAAGACCTGCAGAAAAAAAMCCCCACAAACCAACAACAACTGAGCAAGACAGGCCTCGCCAACAGGCATGGCTTTAAACATATGGGCAGCCKCCTCTAAACCAACTTCCTACTTGTGAGGATCTACTTGGGTATGTGGGATCCTGCCTCTGATGCCAGACACATCCTCGACAGAAGCGCTATCCAACATAAAAATCTGAGCTGTAAGAATTGTCAGCTCTTATGTAGAAGGATAATTTGAAAAAAGGATCCAAGAAGTCAGGAAGATATGGATTTGAAGGAATGCTTTTCATTTTTAAATGTGTCTCGTCCACTCCCTGGTCTCCAACTGCTCTGAAGCATCGGTTTGGTTTTCAGCCCCTTTGACCAGTGCACTTTCCTATCCAGTCAGACCAAGTTTTGAAAGCCAGCAAAGCACAGGATGTCCAACACACTATTGAGCAGCAGCTTGTTCAAACGTTCCTCAAAAGCTGAGTCAAAACTCCTCCCACACATCTGCTGAGCTTTCGTGTCAACTACTCCCTTATCTCCCACTTGCGATTTGCCTAGATGAGTGCACTCCAGCCATAACCACTTACATCCCCCAAATACCATGGCCTGGAATCTTCTACACAACAAATGCTAATCTGTTTCCTCCAGCTGCCCTTCCCAAAACCCCCAAAATCAACCATGACCTCAGGGATTCCTCAAGCCCTTTTTTTTTTGTACAGGATTGTGCACACACAGATTTACGCTCTTTTGCCCCGTGAACTAGTCCTTGCAGCAGCACAGGCTTCTCCCATGCTCTTGGCAGCGGGGGCACGKGTTTCTGCTCACTGCAGCAAAGCCTGTGCTCTGTCCCCGGCACAGGGCAAGGTTACCGTCCCTGTTCATGTTGGGGTGTGCCCAGTCACACCAAATAAATCAACGTTTGCTACTGTAGCTCATTTCTTGGGCAAATTACCTAGATAACTATCAAGCCTTTTATCAAGCTGCTGTAACACAAGAGACAAACAGATTTTTGGGAGTGTTTTTTTTCCCCCTCTGTCTTGCAGTGGTTAATTTTGTATCGACCGCCTGCTCCTCTGTGGCTGGTGGCATGCATTGCTCACTCCCCCTCATTCCAAAAACAAATGAACATGACCTTAGATTGCAGCAGATGGGAGCAGCATGGAAAAAACAGAAGTTAACATTGTGAGCAGCAAAAGCTAGGTACAAATGTAACAATGCTCTGTGTATGCGCTCAAACATGGAATTAACTATGCTGGAGGCTCACAGCAGGAAAAAACTGTTTGCTTTGCCTTATTTTAACCTATCTGCCAAATGTTAACAATCATACACTTTCATAATCACCAAGCATATAAATAAAGTTCAGAAAAACAAAATGATGCAAACTCCAGTTTGATTAGCGGTGACCTGCCTAGAGCTACAGAAGAACGTAGCTGTTTACTCACCCGAGGACCTCTCTTTCCTGATGGACCAGGTAAACCTGGAGGACCCGGAGGACCCTGGTGATAGAAAATCAAAACAATTTAGGCTAAAACACAATACAAGGACAGTATTACAAGCCTGAATCAGACCAGTTCTTCTAACCGATGACTTTCTGCTCATGCAGATGATCTCAACTTGAAAACCAATTCCCAAACTACAAGCACGTGTGTTTTTAATCTGGCTCCAAATCAGATTTCTGTTTAGAAAGTATCTTATGTCAGAGGAATTGGAGCTAACACTTAATTGACTTTTACTTAAGTATATTTATATTAAAGGAAGAAGAGATCAGTTCAAGGATTAGAAACAAGCAAGTGCAGTGTATTTCAAAACAAAGAACAGAGAATAGTTAAGCCTTTTTAATAAGCATGYTGGCATGCCAAACAACATTTCAGAAAAGTCAGGAGTAACTGTGAAAAAATGAGATACCACCTCACAGAAAAGACAGACATGAAATAGGAGAAAATAAACATGGATTATTCAGTTTCCTGAACTGAAGCTTCTGCTAAGAATAACTGGTAGYGCATTTGCCCTTGTATATAATTAATATAATTCTCTTTAAAGAAAATGCAGATTTTTTTTAAATGCTAGTATATAGCCAGATGTATCTTTTGCAAAGAAATTAGCTTATTAGTCACTATAACAATATTAGACAGTGTACCATCCTCTGTATATCGAGTTGTTTTGACCATAGAAACCTTTCCTTTTCTGTGATTGCTGTTCACATTCAAAACCGCAGGATCTACTTCATTGTACTCAAATACAAATAAGAGCTCTAGACTAAAATCTGCACTAATTCATATTATATTTCATCTTCATCATCCTATATAACACGAGTCCTAAGAAGGCATGGGCTATTCTTAAGGGTGAATTCAGCTCCCATCCAAATGCCAGCACGGCAAGTCCAGCTTTAACAGAAACCAAGTACTCCTACCGCAAGGGAAAATGGGCATCAAGAAAGTCGGACCTCGTGAAGGAGGTCAGTCGATGATAGCAGGAAGGGATTCAACTTGCTCTTTCACCCAGGCCTCCTCGCACTCCTGTGTTCTGTACATACTACAGGTCTCAGCTGAGGCACTAAGCAAAACACCGAGTATCATGCTGCCCATCACCAAACAACACTGCTGAAAGCTGGCAGGGATACCAGGGAAATCAGAAGGGCAACGACGCTGGCTGAAATGGCCAACTCACAGGCTTTGCAAAAAAAGGAAAAAAAAAAAAAAAAAAAGAGAGAGAAGAGAAAAAAAGACAAACTCCCTTTGGGGTTTTATTAGCAACTAACGAATCATTTTATTAAGACAAAAGTTGCATTTTCAAATACCTAAAGTTTTGTGGAAGTGATATTTCTTTTTCCTTGGAAAGATAATGTCACTGGCAGAGAAGACAGTGCTGATTATGGACTTTAGGCATTGTCAAACCAATTACATTCATTTGGCCACTTTGGACAATTCTGGGAAAAACACTGTTGTTCTGAGGAAGAAAAAAAAAAAAAAAGATTTTCCTCTCCAATTGATCATAGTAATCTCAGGAGTCTAACTGTAGTGCAACTGCTTGTTTATAGTTGGGAATATTTGCATGTCCATACATACTGCATTAAGTCATGCTGAAACCCATACCTTGCACTTCCCTCTCTGTGTAATTTAGAAGACACAAATCTGTGTTCCAGTCACAGTCTTTAGGTCAAACTGTAACGTGCCATACTTTTAGCACAGGAGGTTCTCTATTCAGCCTGATTGCATAAATGCTCATTAGCATCCTCATATTTTTCTGAAGTAAAAAGACCCCGTGTTTAATAAAAAAAAATAAAAAATATAGCAGACAGACACATGGAAAGCTCTTGACCTGGCATTCTTGTCCAGGTCCAAAACCACATCTGAAACAGCACAGAGAGCTCCCACCCTGCCACTGCTGAACTAGTATGCTTTCTAATCTCTACTCTCAAATTGTAAGTTAAGAGAAGCACTTTGCTTAGAAAATTATCCTGGGACTACAACAGGAAACATTTTTTATTAAGTAAAATAGTTGCAACTAGTGTGCATTCTTTGGCAATTTGCGGTACAAACTTCATCTTTATCCCTRCTAAAGATGCTCTCCTTAACCAGAGTACATCACTCCTTAATCTCCATCTTAGACTCTTCCCTGCAACTCAAGCAACATCTCTGCTGACAGCAGACTTAGTGGAGCATACGTAAATCTTCCTGGAAATGCTTTTCCGACTAGTTGTAAGAAGTTATTCCACTCTATGTACTTCTTCAACCYGTGAAAGCAACTACAACTTCAAATCAGCATGATTGTTTTTATACTAGCTAAGAAGCTATTTATGCCTCTTAGGGAACAGAAGTCAACTTCTGTTGACTGTAAACTTAAGCCACAGAAGTCAACTTCTGAGAGTAAGCCAATCTCTCACACCAAGAATTAGTCATTTGTTTGAATAGCTTTTCCTCCAACTACTGGAAACAGTGATTAAACAAACCTGAAGCAATTAGAAGTGGTAATGTGGGTTTTTTTGCATTTGACGTTTTAACCACCAAGAAAAAAAATAGTGACTTTGTGTAAATATTACCAACACAAATTTAAAATTCATTTATTTAATAAGATCAGTTTGCTCAAAAACTGATTCCTATTGTCTCTTAGGAATTGTGAAAATTTCATTTAGCTACTGAGGGGAGAAGCTCAAGTTCCAAATAATCATGTCTTAATCCTAAAATGATAAAAGTAGATGCTACTCTTCCAGAAATCTTCACTACCTTTCAAATGGTCATTGGGATGAATGTAATGGTGAACTTTCACATTTTCTAGGATACTGAAGCCCTTCTATGGATGCATGTGTTTTAAACCTGCCGTATGCCAGAGGTAATAGGAAGCATTTCATTTACATAGAACAAGCCCCTAAGATTTCAGATGCACAGCAGTAAATTCTGCATTAAGTAGTTAAAACTTCTGCACAGACATATGCTGATCTGGTTGCCAGTCAGCACCTAAATCGTATTCACTGAAGTTTCTCTTGCAAAACATCAGTGAAGTTTCTCTTTAAAAGGCATATGACTACACCCCAACYGCTCAACCTCAGCACACCTCAAACACTTTTTWAAAAAAAAATAAATTAAAGAAACATATGAGTTTAATGCTCAATCCATCAAATACCTAAGGCAGGTGGTCCTTCAGCAAAACAAAACAGACGTGAACCTTTCTGCACATCACCACCAAAATACCTGAAATACAGCAGGGAAGTAAACAGAAACATCAGACTCCAAACCTCTTCTAAAAAACTCTCCATGAAAGGAAATTCCACTTCTAACATTGCTAATATCACTTGTTCTATTGTACAGGTATCACCCTGATTAGCCACGTTTTCCTTATGTCCCACCTAAAATTTCTTACTCTGTCTTGCCATAATTTCTGTGAACAGGCAAAAAACTATCTTTATTAACTCACTCTTTGTAGAACTGTAACATTTGTCCCTTAATTTCATTACTAAACACACTTTTGTTTTAACCTTTACTCAGAATCATATTTTCTATAACAGCACCACTGTTACTGCAACATTCTGCAATCCTTCCAGTCTGTCTACATCCTTTTTAAAGCTCATCATCGAAAACTGAGGACACTTCTCCAAACTGCAGTCTCAGCATACCCAAACCAGTAGAAAAGTAACCTGTCTCTGATACTCACCCACTCCTGGTAATGTATCAAGCATCAGAGTGATAAGATGCATTTATTCTCTAGTGCACTATAACATCACTCTGTCACCCCCACCTGACTGCCTAACCAATCACTTCCCCATCCTCTTATTTGTAGTTTTAATTTCCGTATTATTACACTAAGTTTCATCCCTTTAGTTCTAAACCATCTGGAATTCTGATCCTGTCAGTCAGAATTCTTCTACCTACTCCTAGCATGCTTTGTCTACCTTTTTAAAGTATATTACTTCAGACAGATATTGATTTAATTATTGAGCAACAAGGATCCTACCAAACATGAATGTCCACCTATTTTTTCTTCTTGCTTCATTTGCATTTCACTGGAAATGATAAAAAGACCACACGCTTCTCTTTCCAAATGCCCTAGAGCAGGCAGTCAMTTGTGTATGATTAACCTTCTTTCTTTACAGCTGTGGAAGTCCTTCCCTTTCTCTGTCAAGAATTCCTACAAGAGCCAAAGCAATGTCATCAACATCAGAGGAATATATATATGGCTTTGGGTTATGGATTCAAGGTTTTCAATATTGTGCAGAAGATAGGGAAACTGCAACAGTTTCAGGCGAATTAAAAGAAATGTTTAAATATTTAAGACTAACATTATCTTTTTGCTACTAAAAATAAACCAGCAAGAATCTTAAGTTTTTTTCTGAATCGGCAGATACTAAGAGAGATTTCTCAGCCTGGGTAGGGAAACACAAGGGTTACCTGCAGAGCTAAAATGCATGAAAGTGATTATCTGCCCAACATAGCCCCTGTGGCTAGGGAGAGCCTCAGCAAGCGACTTTGTTCAACTGAGAAATAAGCTAAGAGTGAAATCTCTGCTGACACTACCCTTACTACTGTTTATTTAGCACCACATTTAGGATCTCTGAACTACCCTCTGTCAGGGTTCTCACCCTCACACCTCTTGGTTGGAATAACAGCATCCCATCCAGGACTCAGTTCTGCCTAATGCAGGGCTTGCATTTCCAATTCCTCCTGGTAATATCTCCAGACTGCTTCTCCTTACCAACTAGATAGCCTAAGGAACACCACCTTTTGGTCTTCTACTATTTCTCCTCCTGGCTGAGTGTCTTCATAATCCAGAAAGCTTTTCCAATAGCGAAAACTAATTCCTAGCTCATTTCTCGGAGGAAACCAAATCCTGGGCAGATAGGCCTGCAGATGCAATTACCTACCAGCAGCTAACCTAAATCAGCTCTTCAGCTCACATCAACCCCTCCTTCTACCAGTGCGGGACTATGTATCATGTTACTGCAAACTGCTTTAGGACTGTGCAATGAAGAATATCAGTTTGAAAGTTAAACAGTTAAAAATACACACCAGACATTCTTTTTAATCTTTATACCCTCTGCAACACTAAAAGGAGTGGTTCATCAGATGAATGGAGCAGCTTTCCCTCTAAACTAGTGATTCAGGAGACCACACTGTTCCATTTTAAACTCACCTTATATTTTTGGAGGAGGTTTTGGTCATTGCAACTGCTAGAATTTTAATCAGGGTCTTAATAGTTTTGAAGGAACAGGTGCCTTTTTCCATATGCTATCCACAAATGAAAGCCTGAATTCTAAAGCCCTGCTTTGCATTGGTGGGTGAATTCCACAGCTGTGGGATCATGGAATACAAGGGGCCTAATTACACAAGGCAAGAATCAGTTCTGGTAGATGATTAAAAGCTAAAACGAAGCTGAGGAGTTTAAGAACCACAAAAGCTAGTTCTTGCCTGTCAACTCCAATAGAATGAACATTATTTCTGCGTTGAAATCTTGAAAGAAGGTTCAAACCAACCACAACATAATGAAAGAAAGGAGGAAAAAAAAAGGGGGGGGGGTGTTTCATGCCTCATCAGGATTTTTTCTGCAAGGGAACTCTGCAAGTTCCTCAGTGTTGCTTTTTTAGGCTCCTCACTGATAAGACTCTGTGACTACTTATGTATTAAAGTGTTAGAGCCACACAGATAAAAACTGGATTATCTCTGGTCTTCTCTACATGCGTGTACTAGACTGAGAAAGCAAACCAAGACCACCTCTTCAAGTCTGAGGCCAACAACAGTGGCAGGTACTGTGCCACGCAACCTCCACGCAGCACAATTCTTCACAAAAGCTTATGTGGAAAAGGCCATGCAGAGGCCTCTTCTCCCTTTGGCATCAACTTCTCTGGCAACACAATGCTTTAGCTTTGCCTCTGTTTCAGTGGGTGCTGCTGGCCCCTTCAGCCAAACTAGCACCCACAAAGGTCTAGATTAACTTCCCAGCTCTGCCACAGACATCTAAGACCTCGGGCACGTTATTTAAATCCTGACCCAGCAAAACACTTCAGCACAAATGCACCATATTCATTCCTACAGACTATACCAAACGCAAGGTCTGCTCTAAATCTGAGAGGCATAGAAAATGGTAATATAGACATCTTTGAACTCTCAAAATCAGCTATCAACTTTGACACTGTATATATAATGTCTGTGTCTAGAAAAAAAACGCAGCATTTGCTTGGAGTTTCACAGTAATGCAAGCAACCAACAGCATTATCAGCAGCCATTTCTGTGCCACATAAAAAAGAATGGATTTAACTTTCTCAGCTGTAACTGACTGAAATCACAATGTACAAGGTATGTGGTGAAAGTAAAAGCTTCTATTAGCAGTTACTAAATGTCCTCAGCCCCAAAAATGGAAGTTAACCTCATGTTGATGACAGCTACATACTTAGTGATATGTCCCCATAAATACTATTGTAAGGGACAAAAAGAGAAAAAAAAGACTGACTTCACATTCAGAAAAGATTAAGCAAGAGCACTCCTGGACCAATGAGAATTACTTGTTAACACATTTTTCAATTGTGTAACAATTCCTTTGCATCTGGATCCCGTTTAGAGTAAAAACTGAACTTTTAAATAGGTTTTTGGTTGCTGACTACCTTAAGAAAAAATATTTCAGTGCTGAAAGAATACACGCAATAAATTTATGGGCACATTCAAATACATATTAGGAGCTGCTTAACACATATCAAATTGCTTTCCAGCAATAAACACGCAAATGCACACACACACAAAAAAAGAGAAGAGCAAGTAGAATTATCTACTCCATGCTATCATTTAAAAATTTTAACCAAAAACTCAAACAAGCACTATCATATTTCCCAGGCTAAGCAGGAGCTGCTGTTCTTTCTTGTCTGTGGCTTCGTATATATTGCTCCCATTTTTATGTATTAAAAAGTTTACAATCCTTGTGCACACAATAAGAAAAGACAAAYGGGTTTCTATTAAAAGCACTACTGTGCATTTGCAACTGTTTCAGGGATCACTGACCCTGCGAACTGAAAAAATGCCACAAAATCTTGTAAGACTGTTCTAAAAATCATTTTACATGCAGATTTGCATGACCCCATAACCTTGGATTACAAATGGTTTTACCAGTCTAGATTCTGCAACTGGTCTCTTTCTACARTTACGAATTTTGATAGCATTGCTCAACTGAGAAAATGACGTCAGTCTTCCAAACAGCTTGGTTGTTCTTTTCATGGATCAGTGTCTACATTTGTGTACTGTATGAATTTATCCTGTAATTTTATTAAGTGAGCAATGTCCATAATTAGCAGTTACAAACATCTGGCTGCATTTCAAATTTTAAAGTCTGGGTTGCCTACCACTTCACCAGAACGTGGATGTCTTGAATGTCTTCGTATTCTGCCAGTAAATAAAAATATACAACACTTRCACCAAAATTACATGCGGGAAAAAGACATACTTAAGGCAGACAGACATTTGTACAGTACAGCAGGGAGAAGTTGCGGTCACAGCTTTGGCATGCTTTGCGAGGTTTCTTTCAAAGCCTCTGTTAAATGTATGTTGCTACATTATAGTAAAAAGAGTAGTAAAGATAACTTACAGGAGGTCCAGTYTCCCCCTTTGGACCTCTGACACTTCCCATTTCAAACATTTTGTCAAGATCTTCATAGTCATAAGCATAATTATCAATACCAATATCATAACTGTTTTCCRTGTGATAAGTCTCATCAGTATCAAATGCACCTTCCTGCCCTGGACTGAGTTGATTATCCAGAGAGAGGTCAGTAGGCAAACCGTTCAGGGTTGTGTTGAAGATTTGCTGCTTTTTGCTTGGTTCATCTAAATGGTGTTTTGCTTTGTCCACTCCCTTGCTTTTAGTTTTACTCTGTTTTACAGGGGAGATCAGAGAAGGCTCACTTTGTCTGCCTGCATCTTCTGTGGTATTATCTAAAGTACTTGGATATGATCCTGTGGGGGCTTTAGTGACGTATCTTTTTTTGCTCGTCTCCTGCTGATGAAGAGGCAGATTGACATTCTCCTGTAGTACTGTTTCAGGCCAAGCTTCCAGCAACAGAGGTTCAGCCTTGGGAAACTCCGATGCAGAGACATTTCTTGACTCAAAGTATTCTGATAGAAAGTGAATCTGAGCAACATTGGTAACAGGAATGTCTGATGTCTCTTCCCTTCTATAAGCTGATATGCCTTCTGACTGTTTTTTCTCATCAACAATCATCTTTGAAAAAAGATCCAGCCCATCAGACACATGTGGAGCTCCTAGCAGAGATCGATACGTTTCAGCCTGGCGACACTGCTGTTTCACATATTTACAATAGTTTGCAGAGGCTTCTGCAGAGGGAATAATATCTAGCTGACATATAACTCCTTCAAAGCTGACAGAGCGAGAGTTCATCCTTCCCAAGGTAAATAAACCATCCAAATCAAATGTCTCCACTTCAGAAAGTATTTCCCTGCTATAGTACTTCTTTCCGCACTCGGCAAATATCGAGACAGTCTTGTCTCTAATGTCAATGGCAAACGAATGCCATTGTTCATTATGAACACTATAATCAAAGTATACAGACTGCTTCCCTCCAGTGTACACCACTACCTTTCTCGGTAGCAGCTGGACACCAAACTGCAGTCTACTTTTGTTCCTAATACTGAAAAGGAAAGCATTATTTACTCTGTAAGAGTACAACCCAACTAATATGGTGAACTGATGCCCTAGATTTGATGGTATGACTTGAGTGATGGGCGACTCAATATGTGCATTACTAGTTAGTACAACTCCTGATACGGTTGGACGAACACCCTGAGGTAACAGAGATGATGTTGAGGGCACTGTTGTCTCTGAGGGCTGTTGAACATCTTTCACGAGGCCTAGTTGATGAAGAACATCTACTGCTGTAAAAAGAAATAAAGACATACTGTTGATTTCGTTTACAAGCTCATAAATTCAGATCCATATAAACAAATGTACACACAACATCTTAACAAATCTGTACTTCCCAGAGCGTATATACTGCACACAGCAAGGCCACCAAATCCCTAGTGTAAGGCATACCAATCTTTGACATAAATCAAACAGATAATTGAAGCCAGAACAAAATTTCCATCTTAAAAAAAGAAAAACACATAGAAAAGTCCACATAATGCCCATTGTAGGTTAGTTCATTTATGAAACTGAAAAATCCCCATTTGCTGTCTTCAACTTTTTCACAGTACTCAATGAACACTTTGTTAGTTCCTTATTTATTTGGCTAATCCTGCCTACTCTTTGAGCAGATAATTTTTTTTTTTAAACTTCAACTTTTTCTTCTACAAAAACCTTCTGCAATAAACCCATGCTTTTCCTCTTTATCAGAAAAGTTTAAATGAAAGTATTTGGGGGGAACATTGCTTCGTTTTTAAGAGAGACAAGCTATTTGTAACACAGTAACACCTCAGTGGAGCACCAGAAGATAGTCACTGGCTCAAAGCAAAATACAAGCATAAGCCTTGCCGAGTAGCTACTATATTCTGCAGAGGTAAGGCAACTGGTACCCGGGAAGAACTGTTGTGCTTCCACCAGGGAGCTTTCCTCCTGCCAAGSAAGGCCCTGTGCCATTACAGAGCTGGCTTCAAGGGGAATTGCTTTCCCTGTAGGATCACCCTTGATTGTATGTGTCTGTGCCAAAGGTAGTCAGACTATAAGAAAACAAAGATCTTTCCAAGGGATCTCCAACAGAGTGCACCACCACTGCCTCCTTTCCCTCCACACAGTTTGCTTGTTAGGGCCAGGGATGAGGTGAACTCTGCAGAAGTGGTGAGGAGCAAGGGAAGAGGAGAAGTGTCAGGACCCAAGGGGCAGTGCTCCCATCTTCTGGCTCGTCTGTCCTCCCAGCGAATGCAAGGCTGCAGCTACCCAGGCAAGATATTGAATTAAGAGTGCACTCCACAGCAGGAGACAGCAGTGAACATTAAGGAGACAGAGAAACCAGCTGTCCTACTGATTTATGTCCTATAGATTCAGCTTTGGCATATAGAAGTCTGGATAGGAGATCTTCCTACAGGGTGGCATGGACACTGTTGGATTCTCTAGTGTCCTATACGATGTGAGCTTTGTGCTTTAGCCCTTTCCTTACCCTGGACTTTACAGTATCTCCATCTTTTACCTGGCTAAATATCTTCACCTAGTGGATCGAAACACAATTATCTAGCCTCCKGATAAACTGAAATCATATCTCACCTGGGGTAAGAAATCAAAACCACTTTCCTCCGAAAGGGTAAATCGATGGTCAAGATGACCGAATTCATTTGATATTGCCTAAATCAGATTTAGGCACGTTGGAGTAGGTGGGCATAAACGCCGTCTTCTTTCAGGATGAATATAAAAACACTGTTAGATCCCTTATGATGCAGCTGAAACAGAAACACTACAAAGGCTTGGATAGGAGCTCAACCGCACATCCCCAGCAGTCTTCCTGCAGGGCCGCAAAATAAAACAGCACTTATGGCATTGCTTGGTAAAACTGTCTGGTATTTGTGGAAGGTGCCACAGAAATACTGCAGAGACAAAACACAATCACGGAAATAAAAGACAAGAAGGTTGGGGATTAAAACACATGACACGAGAAAAGACTGAAGGAGCTACATCTGCATGGCCTGGAGATGGGAAGGTTTAGGGGAATCTAGTTACAATTATCCATTATCTGAATTGGTGCTACAGGGAAAACAGAGAAAAGCTGGGGAGTAATGGGCACATGCTGCAACACAAGAAGTTCCAGCTCCATACAGAGAAAAAGCATTCTCACTGCAAAAGTGGTTAAGTGCTGGACCAGGGGGCCAGAGACATTGTGTAATCTCCATTCTTGGAGATTTTCAAAGCCCAACTGAACAGGATCCAACAACCTAAACTAACTTCAACATTGACCATGATCTCAGCAGGAGGTAGGACCAGAGGAGTTCAAGGTCCCTCTAACCTAAATTTTCCGATTTTCTGCACGGGGGGAAAACTGAACATTGTAGTTTTATAAGCAGCATTGCACAGAASCATACGATATCATCTTTTTTCCCTCTAACTGGAACAACTGGCTGAACCTAAGCTTCAGTGAACTGCCTATATTAAAAATGACTAGTAGTATCTAACAGTTGCACTGATCTAATAAGCCTGACTGGGAAGAGACTGGCACTTTCCATAGCATTTAGCTGAGGGTACTKTTACTACGCACGTTGTGCTTATGTTAAGTAAAGCAAGCTATTAAAAGGCATAACAAAAATTTGGAGTAACCAAGAAAAGTTAAGGATTCTCTGCTATATTAAGAGAAAAGAGCAACTGAAACAAACAGATGGTCACTCTTTTAGTGGAAAAAAGGTCGCCTTTCCCAGTCCTTCCTTTCTCTGTTTACTGAATGTATTCATAGCAAACTTCAAGAATAGACAGATGTTGGCGTAGTTTCAGTGGTAAATTATGGAAAGAGCCTGAGATTTCCTTGAGTGGTTTATAAATTGGAACCAAGAGCATCAACCTGAATGCACTATACATCTTGAAAATTAATTACACACCTTRTAGTGTCTCTAGTCATGTTTGAGATTCACGGACATGCCAAGACTATCCTGGCAGGTAGCCAGTGCAGACAGAGGTATGGGAAAGCATATCTTTGCAGAAAGTCATGCGTACGCCAATTTCTCAAGATGTTTTGCCTCAGAGCAATTAATTTACTATGGCTGTATTTTTATCTGTCAAACTGATAATAGAGGTCAGGTTATAGTAGAGCTTCGAAGCACAATGCATCTGCTAATGAACCACCACACTTTCCCAGGACCCCGGTCTTGCGTGGTCTGCATGTAGTTCTAGAGGAGAAAGCTGTACTTGTACTGCCCTTGTGAAAGCTAAGAAGAAACACAGGTCCTGAGCTCTGGGCAATGCAAGAGTCTTATGCATGTAAATAATACCCCAAGGCTGGAAACACCGCTCCAGCACTTCCATGCACTAGCTGGGCCAGCTGACTGCACAGAGGAGAATAACTAATAATCTAACCTAAGATTGTGCGTAAATAACACATGCTAACCTGAAATATTTGGCAAGTACTTGTATTTTAAAATATTTGTATTTAAAAATAACAACGCATGTGATCTGTCCAAAGTATTATAAATTGAAGTATAAAACAAAAAGCTTAAACTTAAACTGGCTTAAAACAGTCAATTTAGAAATGACATTCAAGAGTATTGCTACTAAATCTCAAACTGCAAGAAAAATTGCCAAAATTTTGGCAGTTCTGATTTGAAAACAGCACAGTCTTATTTCTCATCATGCTCTCAGATGATTTTCCTTTTTTTAATAACTTTTAAACACATTCTCCACATCCTGCAAACAGATTTCTGCGAACAATGACAGGTCCTGAGAAAACTAAACACAGATAAATGCTGTGTGAAAAATGACAGCAAAAGATTAAGTATCAACTAATTATTCCTTGCTGACTTTCTGCCTGTTAACCCACCACCAAGCCAAAAGGCTGTTCCAAACTTTTTTGGCCAGTCATTTCATTTCTGGTCCAACATGTATTTTTATTTTATTTTAAGGCTTTCAGAAGCTCTTGGCAGTACACAGGGGTTTGGGAGCAGGCAACCCTCTCAGCTCTTCTACCCAGCATGACAACCACTATTTTCTCTACCTATCAGTAGTCAGTTTTCTTTTTTTACCCATGTCTGCACAACATCTGTCTTCACTTACTGTTCACTCAACCCATTAGTCCCCCAAATTGTARAGCTCATCTTCTTGAAGGAAAACTTGTTTTGGGTTTTTGGTGTCAAGTGCTTTCCTTCCACCTTCTAAGAGGACCTGAAAAATTCACAACCTTACTGCATCATAAGGAGAAGGAAAACCTAACAAGGGCTTTGGCAAAAATCTTCTGACCCTCTTGTGGCAGAAAAACACCCAAAAAGAAGTTGGGGATGGATGAGGAGATTTGGCTATTTAATCGTTCCACACCCCTGTTCTGTTCAGTCTCTCTTGTTCATTTTCCACATTCCTCCATACTCATGACTACTCTGAAGGCAGGATATTTGGGGTCCTCTCCCCATTTCAGCAATCCTAATATACACATTACTTGCTTTCCCTTTACCAGTATGTGTAAGGGAAAGACAAGGGTCATTCATCAGTCAGCTCCACCAGAACTGACAGTAATTACTCATCAAGTTGACCATTTCCTAGGTGATGCTGCATCTGCAATTGGGTAAGTTAACCAGATACATTGATTCTGTATGTCCTTGAGCCACACTCAAAGTACTATTCCTAAAGGCTGAGGCTGTATCTTTACATAAATTTCACTGAACACAATTTATAGCAGCCTGCCAAAGTGAACAAGGCATAGCTTCTCAGGTAAAGCATGCACAGGCTGTCCCATCAGCTCAGGAGAGAAGGAATGTTAATTACTCTAGCTAGCATCTTCATATTTGGCAGAATACTCTTTTTTTCAAAATACAACTGCCAAGAAAGTTTTAATAACAACTTAAGTGTCAACATATTCCTAATGGGCAGACAATCCTGTTCCTGGACAAACTCTAAGCACTGCAAATGGAATAGTGCTAGCTCTGCAGGTTATATACTGAGACTGAAGGATACACTTGACCTGCTCTGTTTTTTGAGGTGGTTTCCTCAGACCGCTGTTCTGTGAACTGCTTTTCGCAATTTTGTTTACACACTGTGCAAATAAAGTGCATAAGGGACCAAATTCACCCATGGGCAGAAAGTTGCRTCAAGGTTCAATGCATCATTTTGATCCCAAGCAAGCACTTAAAGTAAATGAAGTCACATATAGCATCTGCGCAYGGGGGTGGAGGGGAGTTTCCATTCAGTAAGGCTTCTCATATGGCTATACAGAAATGCTGCTGAGTAATAAAATTAAAAAAAAAAAAAGAGTAGGAAAGCTCCTTCATCTGCTGGTGACAAAATAAAAAATAATCAAATATAAGCATGATAAGACTGGAGGCTTTACCCCATTTCTGCAAAGCTCTATGCACAGAGGTACTCTCAGCCGAGAGGCAAATAAGCCTCAGACTGCACCCACTCCCCCGTGCTGCCGCCGCCGCCACYCCCCAGTCCTGTAGCCTTCACAGTCCTCGCCTGTAGTTTCGTTAGAAAAACAATTCTCAGGTTGAGGCACACAAGAAGTGAAAGAAATTGCTTATTTCTTTGCAGAGGAGGAGGGCGGGCTGGAGGGACGAAGACAGCTCAAACCATCGCTGCACACCTGTCTCTGGCATCCCTCACCTGCTCCTGCTACGCCAGGAAAGTGCGAACTGCCTCCCTAAAACAGCCTCTTCCCCTTCCGTCCCCCCAGGCCTGCAGCAGGGCAGGCCACACACATCTATGGGTGCTGCCCCTCCTCYGATGAGAACTTGGCTCAGCTATTAGAAAAATCCGGGAAAATCCCATCATCATGAAAGCAGATGTCCCCCATTGAGCTGAATGTGAAAAATCAACAACCCATCTTACCAGGCAAACAACGAGCAACTAATGGAAGGCAAAACTACAAAGAGAACAGGGAAAAAAAATGCAACTGAAGAAAAAACCAAGCTTTGCCAGTCACAGGGAATGATGAGAAGGAAAAAGGCATTGGTGAGAATGGTGGGAGGCTGCTGAGATACCCCACAGGGCTCTAGCAAAACGTTATCAGGAATGAGTCTTGCCTTAACCGTGCAACCCAGCTGCTTGTATTCAGCTGAGTATTTGCAGTTAACATACTTACCAGCCAAGGATGACCTATTTCTTGCTTCACCTGTCTGGTGAAGGAACATGGCAGAGAACTGATGCTGCCACTCTCCTGGCAGATAAGAAGTGACTAAATGGCATGTTACCCCCACCACTTCGGGATGTTAATACTCCCACAGTGGACTCTAGTGCAAGCTGCACATCTGGTGCAGTTATAACAGCTGGCAGATTAAAAAAGAAACTAAAAACAAGACAACCCTATTTCCTCACTAACATCTGCATCTGAATGCAAAGCTAAATGAATACACAATTTCACTTTTTGCTTTAATGATGCCAGCCTAGACTAAGCCTTTATTATATGCAGTGGTTTGCTTGCACAGCCCTAAGTGCAAAGGTAACTCAGTCATAGCTTGCCACCCCCAAGGACACCCACTTACAGCAGAGACACAATCAAAGCCTTTTCACTTACAAGGCTTCTCTTTTATGAAGAGGTTGCTTAAATATGTAAGCAATTTCATAGACAGAAAATCTGAGTAATTTTCAAAAGGTCATCTTTTCCAAACTGGTTGCTTTAAACTTTTGCTCTCATTATGCTGTAGCTGGTATTTGCTTTAAGTCACCATTAAGGAACTGAACCTAAGGTCACTAGTAACAACAGCCATTACTCTCTTCATCTAGTAACAGATTATGCAAATGCCCTGTTATAAAAAAAGCATTCTCACCTTGTTTGGGTACTTGTGCAACACCCACTGCTATACATATTGCAAGAAAAAGGAGAGTTTTCCTAAAAAGGAAAGAAAGAAAAGAACATGTGAGAAAACATCTACAGTTTYAGAACTCCAGGGAATTAGAAGCTTGATTCAACATTCAAAGTCARTGGCAGGATATCATCAACTTCAGCAAGTCCTGGATCAAAGCCATCACATTGTACAACTTTCCACTGATGCTGAGAAGGTGTTTGACACAAAGAGCAAGGATTATGTATGCCCTCATATATAGTACATATATTTTACACTGGCTTATATTAATAAAGTATCTGCATCTGGTTTATATTTTCTTGCAACAGCCTTCAAATACGAAKGCTGCCATGTAGTAAATTTCTTCCTGGAAAGAAAAAACATGTTACTGTAAAGAAACCTTAAAATAAATAAGTTAATGCCTGCAGAGATCATTAGATACTTTTGACCTATCAGTCTTGTCACTATATCACATCATTTTACCATAAATGAAAACATCATGTCACCTTTTGTTCCTGTATTGTAAAATTTTGTCGTGTTACAAACAAGACACGCTCTTCACAAAGTAAAAAAAAAAAAAAATCCCATCGCATTTTCACTCAAAACTTCATGCTCAGATAGAAGAGTGCAATACTGATAGGCATTATAGGCTCACCGATTGCAACAAACATATATATATATATGTAAGGTTGATACAGATTATGYGCTCAAAACTCGCTTTAAATGAAAAGTGTTGGATGTTGGGCAAAGAATACATTTTTATCATGGTTAAAAACAGACTGTCTGCTGTTTTTACTCAATTATCATATGATTTAAATATTTTWTATATATATATGTACGTATACACACATACACATATTTAGCAGTACCTAGTAAAAAGTCTTAATAATCCTCTAAAGGGTTTGCAATTCAAACATTCCAGAAACATCCAAGTGCATGAAAATCATGGAGCAAAAATCTGGTTCTATCAATTTGCTCAGTGAAGCAAAGAAAAAAAAAAGAGTCAAAATTCATTGATCTAGCAGAGGATGGGTTTGATTACTTACTCTCCTTCCACTTTGGTTGTTTTATTGTGGGGTTTCACTCCAGTTTTCAAACCAAGTCCCCCTTAGGGGAAGGGAGTACTTCACAGCTGGTGCCGCTGCTTCTTGCTGGTCCTCCCCAGCCCAGTCCAACCCAAGCGGCAGGTAGTTCTCAACCACCCCCTCCCCAAGCCCAGCCCTTGATAGACACTTGGCAACCAAARTCCCCTGGCTGAGCCTTCCCCCAATTCCTGTTATGAGGAAAAACACCCATGGCAAATGCTGGGAGGAGAAAGCAAGCATTATAGACCCAACCAATTCCCATTCCTCACAGGTGTGTTGGTTCAAACAATAATCAAAAAAGTGCAGGATCTATCTCCACCCACTCTCCAGCTGGCAAACCTCTCTGCTGTGCCTTCCTTTTCCACCTGATCAGCAGCCTGGACTGTATTCACAAATTGCCACACTGATTTTCAGGCAAAGCACTTATTTAAACAGGATTTCACATTACAGGGGCAGGGAAGAGAAGCTTTATAAAAACAGACTAAACATATTTTTCCTGCTATGATATATCTTAAAGAGTCTCCTCCTGCGTTTTTCAAAACATCTGCTCAAAGATTTCAAAGCAAATAAGTGGGCTGGATCTTGGACAAAATTAGGTCCATTGGTTATACACCTACATTTGGATTTGCATATTGTGAGAGCTTAAGTTTTGGCAATCAGAACAAATGAATAATTTAAGGAACAGTAAGGCATGATAATCGTAATACTTTGTCATTGGTATTGCCACTGTAAAACTGTGGATACATCATGTTTTTTAGAAGAAAATATACAGGATATTCAAAAATATGCATCACTGCTCCAGTTCTGATCACAGAAGGGGAGCAGGGTGGAAACTATGCCTTACAAATCCCAACGTGCTTGCAAGGGCACGTTTTTTAATTAACCACTGCCGTCCCTAGCCAGTCCTTTCTTCAGGCTTTCTCCTGCTATAGCCATGAAATGTCTACTGGAGCAGTTCTGCCACTCCTGCAAAAGCCTAATATTAACTGTTGTCCAAACAGCAGGTCAGCTACGGGACACTCACTTTGGTTTTTTTCAGTTCTGAAGACCAGAATTCCAGTTCATAGTTTCTGTGTCACAAAATGCATCGTCTTTTGATCTAATGAGAAGCTCAGTGACAGGAGATAGCTGTGTTAGGAAGAAAGTCCATGCACTGCACTGTATCAGCTGAAACTCAGGACAACTCTTTACTTACTTATTTTACCTTCATGGGTGCAAAATGGATTTGCAATTAAAAATAGCATAAGACTTTTTAGTTAACTCTGAAGTCAGGATGCTGAAAGTACCCCAGAGCCCGAAATGCAAAGATGACTCCTCTTAACATTACAACAGCCTCTTCCAGAACATCAGCCAGGGACAAGCTGTGTGTCAGGTATCTGCCTCCGTCACCTCCCAGCAAATGTTGTAGGAAGGCAAGAAATTCCAAAATGCTCCCGGGGCAGTAAATTACACAGATGTAACTGGATATACAGAAACATTTAGTGAGAGGTAAAGACAAATGTCTGGCTTACACAGCGCTCTCCAGCTAATGTCAAGAACAGATGAGTGATCAGCTAAGAGAAAAAACAGGGACCAGAGACAACCATAGGGCTGGAGGTCCTCTAATGCATGGGAAAAGTAGTCTTCCTTCTACCTTTTTTCACAACAAGTAAAACCTTCTGTAAATGAAACCACGTGCAACCTAAAGTGAAGTTGTACAAGGGAGCCCTCCATAGCCAAAGATGAAAAAATGAAATTCTGTCTTTCTAAGAGAATCCGTTCAAGCAAACCCTCCCTTCTTGGTCAAGATCACTACTCTTTRCATTTGCAGCTTTTAAGCTGCAGAGCAGCCAGTTCTCAGTCTCCATTCTCACACCAGCACTGCCACTAAGCCACCAGGCTCCCTGCTGYGTAATGCATATATGGCTTGATCCATCGTCTGCCATAGCTGCAAGGAACAAAGCAAGCAGCATGCAGAAACCTCAGACCGCATGCCTCAGCTGAGCCCATAGCTCTTGGGGAGACTTGCCCCRTCGGGACGCAAGAGTAGAAAAATGCAAAAGCATGTGGCAGGGAAGACTCCAGCTGACTCAAATGCTGGCTATTTTTCCCCATTTAACATCATACATGAAGCTGTTCCAGTACCCCTTGGCTATGTCCTGTCCTAGAGTCTAGGCATCTCTTGAGCTTCCTCCCCTCCTACTACCTTTTCATCCTCTCCTATTTTACATGCAAGCACAAGCTGAGAGCAACTATATAACTGTTTGGAGGAAGGCCCTATCAAATGTGGTTGAGCTATTCTACCACTTAAAATCAAGCTTATCTTTCTGATAATCTTTGACATCTTGTGGCTGCTTGCCTCCTCCTATGAGTGGACAGCAACTATCCGTGTTTATTTTTTTTCATTAGGGGTGATGGATGAATGAGGAAGCTGATAAGCTTCARAGCAAGTTGTGGAAAGCAACGATGAAAAATTCCACCCTCTGAAGACTATTCAGCAGCATACAGAGCTCAGGTTTGATCAGTGCACAGAAGTATCCTCTTCATTCCAGGCTAGTTTCCTAAACCTCAAGTTTAAAGGAAGAAATATCACTAGCTGCCTGCTAGAGAAGGAGGAAAACCTGTCCCAGTGTAACTGGCACAGGTGCATTCAACCCTGCACTCATCAGGCTCAGCACCTGCCCCACATGCATTGCTTCACTGTCCTGAGGACTGCTGARGAGAACAGCACAGTTGGTGTCCATCAAACCTAAGGAGGGCTTTGGAAAACATGATAGCACCTTGTGGGCAGAGATGCCCTGGGCCTCTCAAAGACCCCAAGCTGTTAAAAACCTTATCTTTCAAGATCTGAGAAGAAAGGTATCYTCCTTTGCTGCTATAATGAGATTAGCCAGCAGATCCAGTGCTGCTTCCCAAGTTTTAAGAGACCTACTATCAACATGGCTTGAGGGGACACAACAGTCTCCAAAGCCTTTCCTTGGGTGACAGTCGCATGCCCTTTGGGCATGGATACCACTGTGCACCTAACCAGTGAGGAGGAAGCTCCCAAATCCTTTGCTGCAAGTTCACAATTTGAAAGAAGGGGAAAAGGGAGAGACACAAGATAAGGTGAGAGGTAGAGGATCAAAGGATGTATTGCTCTKTCCTTCTGAGGAGCAGTGGCCTAAGAGGAGTACTACAACAGTGCTGTGGTTCAGAGAAACTGCCTGCCTGGTGGCTCAGCCACTCTCTGGACAGTATTTGGGTTAAGATGAGAAACTACCACGTCCAGAAGACCAGTCAACTCTGTTAGTATTTCCAAAAGGAGAAAAAATAATGAAATAGATGTGCTTTTAGAACCATTTTATGAGTACATCCCTGATTTCTTACACTAGTTCTCTTGTCTAGATAGAGTACACTAAGTGTTTTCCTCTGTATTAAGGCAAAACTATACAGCTCAAATTCCCACCCCTGTGAAATTCTTTCAGGGTTTGCCTTTGTACATTTTGTAGATCGCTCTTCAAACATTCTACAACTCGGCACTCACAAGAGACAAGGGTAACACAAGATTGTTCATGTTTTAAAATTAAATATTCCATCAACAAATTTGGTGAGAGATTTAGCAGTCACACAGCTGTAGGATTTTTATTTATTTAACCTGCAGAGACACCCCTATATAGGCAGCAGGTCTGACCTAATGGCATTTCCCCAAAAAGGTGGTCTAGGTTGCAAGGGATTGACTGGCTTGATAYATGCTAAGGAAACCTGAACCTTTTGCAAAGAATTCTGGTTTCTTAACACAGGCAAGCAACCAGGTTGCTTTCTCTCTAGTCACGTAAATGAGGTAAACAAGACAGAAGCATATAGATATATATTCTGAAGTATCTCCAATTTTGAACTCGGGTAAACTACAGCTCTGCTCCTGTACTACTTTACTATCATCCAATTTATGTTTCTCTATCAGCAATATCCCTTTCCAGATATCAAGTAAAACCCTTTTTTAAACTGTACTCAGACGATTCCTGAAGAAGTCCCACAGACACAGCCATTAAATACGCAGATCTCCTAGGAAGGCCACCTTCAGGTAGCCACGTAAGGGCTCATAAGCATTCAAGCGCACCCAGATTATACACCAGGCACACTTCAGCAGCATAATCCTCACTACAAGACAAATCCTTCTCTGTCCCTCTCGGAGCTGTCAGTAAACTTAATTTAAGCCACAGCCCGAATAAAATAAGCACTTTACAAAAGGAGACACATCCCASTAACCTCTATAATATCATTACAGCTATCAAAAGTTCACAATCGTCTTGCCTAGGCTGCTTTTAGGCAAGCTATAGAGGAGAGCGGAGCTCTACCTTTGCATTGCAGATGATGATGCATTAGAAATACCTCAGCCTATTGCAGAAGCATGTAAATACAGGGCACCTCATTTGGTCATCTCTGCTATTAAGAGAGTAGCCTCAGCTCCTAAAAGTAAATTCCGCAGGTTTTGTTTGTTTGCTGTGTTTTAATAGCTARGTACCAAAAGGGAGGACGAGCAGCCGGGTGACTTGTGGGTGCAGAGGCACGCTCTCCCCCAGGATCCCTGTCTCGCCCCCGGAGAGCGGGGGTGTACCGGCTCTCAGGTCAGACGGCCCTCGAACCCCGGGGGCCGCACACCCGCGTAGCCCTCCCCGGGCCGGGCTCCCCAGAGCCAGGCTGCCTGCCGGGGCATGGGCTTGGACAGGGGAAAGATGAAGCTAGGGTGCTGGATGGGACCGGGAACATCGAGGAAAGCAAGAGGGAGAGGTGAGGGAGAGCGCCTGGAAGGGCTAGGGGCGTGTGGAGGGGAGAGACGCACAGGCGGGCTCCGGTCGGGGAGCCGGCATCCCGCAGCCCCCGCCGGTTCTCCGGGGGCACCCGGGGCCTCGCGGGGTTACGGCTGGTGCTCGGGGGCAGGAGCGGGGGGACAGCCCCACCGGGGTCGCCGTCCCCTGCCCCCGGGAGTGGCGCTGAGCCGCAGCCCCCCTCCCCTGCCTGGCCCCGCCGCCAGCCCCGCGGCCGAGCCCCCCGCCCCGCGGCGCGGTGGCGGTGCGGTGCGCCCCRTCGCCGCCGGCCGGGAGAGCGGGGCCCGCCGTCCCGCCTCCCCGGCTCCTGCTTACGTTTGTGCCGCGGGAGAGATGCGTCCTCGCCTTATCCTCTCGGCTCCCAAATGCATTTGTATGCATTTGCCCGGGCAGCGGAGATCCGAGGGAAAGCCGGAGCCGAGCGCCGCGCCGCCGCAGGGTCAGGTCCTGTCCATGAAACCCCGCCGGCCCCGAGCTCTCCGCCGGGCTCCGCGCAAGCCCGAGGGCGGCCCGCGTGCGGCCCGCGGGGGCGGGCGCGGCGGCGGGGGCCGGGTGGCGGGGGAAGCCCCGCGGCTGCCCGCGGAGTCCGGCGGCGGAGCGGCGCTGCAGCCGCCTGCCCCGGCGGTCCTCCCGCCCGCCTCGGTGTTAAGTTTCAGCGCTGGCTGCCTGGCGATTACATCAGCAAACACGGCCCCCGGGGCGGGCCGGACCCCGGCCGCGCATGGTGCGCGCTGCTCCGCGCAGGTCCCCCCCCGGGAGCGGGAGCCGGGCTCCGCCGGCGGCCCCGGGCGCGCAGTGCCGAGGCGAGCGCCGTCCGCCCCAGCACCGGCGGGTCCGGGGAGGGAGAGCGGTGCGGCGGCCCCAGGTGCGCCCGGTCCGGCTGGRATGGGAAGGGAAAGGCGCAGGCAGGTGATGCCGCTTAAGTGCGTCCGAAGGGCGAGGAGCGCCTTCGGGTCCCGCTGGGCTTCAGCTGGGGAGGCTTGGCAGGAAGCTGCAAGTTAAATTGAAGTGTGGGGACGGAGGAGGGGGCGAAGGGAGATGATGAAATGGTATGAAGAGAAAAAGCTGAGTGTGCTGGAGGTTTTGCATCTCGAGTATAATTGGAGTGGGGTCCAGCAATCCTCCCTCTGGAAAATGTTTGAAGAGCAGATGTAATTTGCTAGTGTTACAATGCCAAAAGAAATACAAAACTCTTCACTGTCTTCTTCCTAAAGAGACAAAGGTGGTTTTAGCTTTAATTTCAGGTTTTCTTACCTTGTCTCAGTAACACGGTCTATTACAACTTTATTCCCTAAGACCACTTTACACAAACTGTCTCTCAAAACAAACAAGGTAGAGTTAAACAATACCAGACATTGCAATACACACTGTACGGCAAACCCCTGGCCAAATCCTGCAGCCTTACTTAGGCAAAACTTCCATTAACCTAAGCAGAAATTTGGTGTGAGTTAGGATTGTGGTATTTGGCTCTTGCTAGGTRTTACAAGAACAAAGATTTCACATCAGACTTGCAGCAAAGACCTTCAAATTGTAGGTAAGGCAGAGAAAGGTGACGTGAAATAAAACCAAACGTATTACCAAACAGCAGAAAAGAAGAGAAATGATAAGGCACAAAGAAAGGTTGTATAAGACAAGGAGTTTATATTGTTATCACTGAGGATGCTCCACTCAGCTGAAAAGGCCTTTCCTGGGTGATCCAGGTGTCTAGGAACAGGCAGAAAAATGGGGGGGGGGCTGAAATTGTGAGGCAACCAAGGGCAAACCTAGAACAGTGAATTTTCTTGGGGATAACAGAAGCCAAATTTACAAGGGAAAAAAGTGTTCTCAGGCAACACACCTAAGTGTTTTAGTGTTTAATTTCACACTCAATCATTTTCAATACCTTGAATCATCCAGAATCTAGTCTCACTGGCTGCCAGGGGATTTCCTATTTTCTTCACTTTTTGAAAGCCGAAGGTAAAAGCTGACAACATTTTGTCTTCCTGTCTATGGATCTTGCATTAACAAAGTGACAGCGAAACATGAAAATGTATTTGTTCACCGAAGAGAACATGGTGCCTGCCCAGGGAGGTATTGGACACTGCTACAATAAAGTCTTTGCCACCATTTCTGGTTTAAACCACACTTGAATGGCTTCCAACAGCTGCAGTGTTATATTTCATTTAGGTTTTGTTTATTAGCATTAAGATGAACTAAAATGTGTACATTACAGATTGGGTTTGAATGGTTTGGTGCCATTCCATGAAATCTATCAATCCCTTAAATAAGATGTCTTGTATGCAGTAGACATATAGTTGATTTATTAACCCTTTAGCATCAGCATTAGGGCTACTATGGAGAGAATTCTGCCCCAAGAGTGACCCTGGGTAAATCCTGCCCTCATTTCAGTGCACATCAACAAGTGCAGGAGCCATTCTGCAGCACGTGGCGAGATGGGCTGGGGGCATTACGTGCTGAGCTCTCCCCTTTCCAGCAGAGTTTGCACTGAAGAAGGCACAACTTGGGATTCTTGCCAGCTGCACGTACAGGGTGTAAATAGAGCTTTGCTGACCCTGATTATGCAGTGACTTAAAACAGGATAAAGTTTAAAAAATAGCATTGGTTGTTCAGTTTGCTATATTCAAAACTACAAAATTAAGTTCACAAAGTAGGACACTTCACTGCCATTTGGAGCTTGGCTCTTTAGGTCCTTGTTATAGCCCCTGCTGTGGTTCGAACCCTGCCTTCAGGCCCTTTGGGCAGGGCCCATGGCTATTCTCGTGGAAGGGGCGCAGGGGCTGGTCAGGCCATGGGGAGGCACGGGCCAGGGGAAGGATTACCTGTGCCTTTCCGTTTCCCCGCCGCACACAGCTCATGTCTCTGAGCCACGTGTCTACAAATGGGTTGGGAATGTGCAAGGGATGCTCCTTGTTCTCTGTGTCTTTCTGCCTGGCAGCTCTAGTACTTACTCTGCAGCTTAGTTGCTTTCCTTTGATATAAACACCCTTCAGAGCTGCTGAAGCTCCTAAAACAAGAAATGAGCACCATCTAATGCAAATGAAAAAGCACAAGGAAATCAAATTACCTCCCCGATGTCAGACAGTGAGTGTGTGGCACTGTTGGAAATAGTCCAGCAGTCCCCAACTTGTTGCCCATCGCCTTGTGTTTTAGATCAGCTCCAAATCTCTTCTAAGCTTCATGGCAAAATCAGTATTAGTTTTATTCTTACACTTGCTTCTTCCAAGAGTTCTTACAGCCTAATAAGCAAAGCCTACTATGTTTAAAGCTATCACATTACGTGTGTTTATTTCCAGAGCTATATATAGCCAACTGCATACTTACACACACCAAAAGACACGGTCAAGCTCCAAAAGTGTTAGCACTCATTGCAACRCAGTGATGCTGGAGTTTCATTTCCTATGGTAAATGTCCCGAGATCCCATTTTTCCATGTCTGCTATCTCCTGCCTGACCACAGCCTATCCCTGATTTCTCTTATCTCTCCAAGTAAACCCAGGGATTACTGAAATACAAAATTAGTTCTTTTGAGATACCACTTCTTGCCTTTCTGACATGATTGCAAGCTCTTCTTCTATTTGTTTTCTCCTTTTCCAGCAGGTTTTTTTCCTTCTTTCATGATCTGACTTGCTCATCTGTCACTCCAGATTACAGCTGCTGAGTTCCAGCCACGCTTTGCGGCACAGAACAGGAGCTACTCTGAAATGGTGTAAGAGGCGASGAAAATGGTTCCTATCTGTGATTCTCCTTCCAGAGAATGTTCAGGAGACAGCAATGGTTAGTATATTGCCAGAGCCTAAAAATAAATAAAAAAATGAATAAGAATTCGAAGGAAAATGTGTGAAGCAGGAATGTGAGGACTGAGTGTTGGAGCCTGGCTGCAGTCAGTAGGAGCTTTACCTTTGACTTTAGTAGGAGCAGAATGGGACCCACACAAGTTTCCTGGTACAGTCCCAGAATTAGGAATTTTTGGCAGAAGATCCACGCTGCTATTGAGTTCCCTTTGGAGAACTGATTTTCCCTGCACACCACAATATATGGTGTTAGGCTACGTACCAAAACTGCTGGAACCTAGTTCAGCAAAATATTTATTTAGAATTTTCTCTGTGTCAGCCAAAAAAAGTTTAACACATTGCTCTGGGTAAAGAAAATTACCAAGCTATCAAATAGGATTGAGAAATACAAGAAATGGAAAGGATTACAGCATGTCTTTGACAACAACTGGCTAAAATTGAAGAAAGGGGGACTCCAGGTCTGAAACCATTAGACATGTCTGTTCTTTGTAGAAAGTGAAAGAAATTGTAATGACCAGCATCTCCCTTCTCTCTCTCGTTATGCCTGTTACCTTCTGATAGAAGGAATTAGTGAGAAGCAATGTTCTCCAGTTTTGAATACGTCAAAAATCTGGAAATGCCTTTAAAAAGCACGGTTGATAACTTTTTAGATTAATTCTATCCCTTCTAATCTTCTACTAGCAAACTAAAGAGATAATGAACATAAATTTACATTCTGAAGATTTCAGAGTGGAGAGGATTTTTCTGCCTTACAAGACCAACGCACAAAAACCTTCGAGGGGAAGGGGCTGAGGGAGGAAAGGAGAGTGCTGTGGGTACGTGGGGCTGAACTTCAGAGATCCTGGCACACAGAGCAAAGAAAGGGCACGACAGYGTCAGGACTGACAAAAATACCAAGCCGCAAACAACCATATAGACCGGTGAGATTCCTTAAGATGCTTAGTTAAAGCAAACAAGGGAATATATCCAGCCAGGAGCGAGAAACAGAAGAGAGCCTCAGTGAACCACAAGACAGAGTAGAGGCTCCAGACCACAAGACTCCAGCGGCTCCAGCTGAGAAAGGTGTCTCCATGAAGCCAAGATACTTGCAATTGTTTACAAGACCAGGTATCATCCATTTTAGAAAGTCACTGCTATAGCAGAGACCCACCATAAGCAGAGTAAAAACTCTCATGAAGAGAGCTGAAACGGGTGACTGAAGCAAAGCCTTCTGGAGGACCAACCCCACAGCCAGCAGCTGGAAAGCTCTGACTTCTTGTTCCAGCGATGGCACGTCGTATGCCATACCAAGAATGCAGAGAAGCCTAGCCAAACACGCAAGAAAATATTAAAGGAAGAGAGAAGCCTGAGAAGCAGTTATTAGGAAAGTAATAAGTGAACGGAAAATACGAGAGCAAGAATGAGTGCAACGTGGGAACCATGGGAACGGCTCACCAAACGAGAAGACTCCAATTACCAAATAGACCAAACTGCCAAGAGAGAATCACAGTAAATTTCCATCTCAAAGAGGGGCTCTGGAGCCTAAGAGCAACTGGTGAAAGAAAAAACAGAGGAGGAGTTAGAGAAAACCCAATGACTTTCATTTGTAGTTAATCTTTATCCCATCATTGATGGAGCGTTTTGCCATCCAGGCAGGAAGTGGAGACACCCACTCTTACAGGCGGGA
Source organism: Oceanodroma leucorhoa (assembly GCA_030449065.1). Lineage (NCBI taxonomy): Eukaryota > Metazoa > Chordata > Aves > Procellariiformes > Oceanodroma > Oceanodroma leucorhoa. The sequence continues at coordinate 9,371,731 of JASVER010000010.1, forward strand.
AGATGTATTTGACATGAGGTATTTTCTGGGATACTCATTGAACTGAAAATCCCCTTGTAGGTGAAGTCCATAAATAGGACTAAGAGTCTGTATTCCTAGGACCAAATCACCACCTCTACCGACATGTGCTGAGAGAGACACCGAGAGCAAGACAGGCCTCAGTGGGTGTGTTTAACCAGCGTTCCCCCACGGAGTGGTGGCTGTGACCTCTTGCCACCGGCATTCAGCAACCTCGGTGGGGTCCCCTGCACCAGGGCTTCCCCAGCAGGTCTCCCCAAAGCCTCCTGCCCATGGCAGGAGCCCTCTGCAATGGATCCTGGTTCTCTGTCATTGTATAAAACTTGCCCTGTCTCCATCCGTAAAAAGAAGCAAAAGCCTATTTTTGAAAAAAAATAAAAAGCTGTGGTTGTCCTATGTGAAAAAACACTAGCTCATAGCACCCAAGAACACTTACTTGACCTCCTCATAGTGCTCCATAGCGCCCTTTCACACTGGAAGGATGGGTCAAAAAATGCTTGGAGACATAGGACATCTTTCTGCAGGATAAAATCTGAAGGTAATTCCTGAAAACCACCCTCTGTAAAAGAATAAAAATGGAGCCCATTTGGAGTGAAACTGTCCACACTCATATGGCACACTCAGCCCGCTAGCAAAATCTCATCAGCACTAAAAATTGCTCACACATCTGGAAGAACCAGCGCAGTCATCTGAGAAGTATTTCATTCCCGAGCCACAGAGAGCTCTGCATTAGGCCAGTCCTTTTTAGAGACATTCCCTTTCTTTTCTCAGCAACTCTGGGAGATGCTTCATTCCGCAGTTCATTAGTCCTAGAAAAGTCTTTCTTGACCATCTCTGCTTCCAGCCATGGGGCCGTGCAGGTTTTCACAGTGCTGCCCTGCAGCCACAAAAAAGTGTTCCCAGATATTCCTTCTGCAGTAACTAAAATACAGTTTTGGCTTGCTTCTGCAAAATTAGCTTCTGGCTACAGCGAGGGGAGTTTGCAGAAGCCTCAGTCCTCCACTTTCTCACCTGGTGRGAGGTGAGTTACTGATGCTCAGTGGCTAACACCACGTTAAATCTCTGCCTTGGAGCAAAAGGACTTGTCCTCACGTTAAATATCTTATCAGAATTTTCTCCCCAATCACAGAAGCAGAAAATTCCATGAGACTCCAGTTTATCACCTTCAAAATGATGCAAAATATGGTTGTTTGAGGCAGCCACAAGAACTCCATTTTCCCTGCCCAAACTTTGAAAGAGAGAGAAATAATTTCATAATACTATGAATACTTAGGAACTCCATCTTTGGGAAGAGAGAAATTTAATCACAAAAACATAAATAATTTGACCAACTTCACATAGTTATCTCAACCATTAACAATAAATGATTGCTCTGATACGCCAGAAAGTTTCCTCCAACTTCCCACCAGTTCTCTCTAGTGGTTTTCAAATATCCTGAGTCTCTTAACACACAGCATACCTAAATCATGCAGAACAATGGCATAATTTAAACCTGACAATATTTGTTGATGACCTTCATCAAAACAGGAGTTTCCGGRCTCAGTAGGTATTAACAATATCAATTAAAATGGCAATTGCACTATTTCCCACTTTTTTTTGCATGAGTAAGTTATCATCGGACTTCTTCAGTACTCTTTAGCTCCCAATAAAGGCAAAAAATGGGGCTTATTGTTGTTTGTTTTCTTGGAATCTCTGGATTTAAGAAGAAAGCCAAAAGTATTGTCAAGTACAACATGGTATTTTTGTATGATGAACATTTAATTTCCAAATTAAGAATTCTAGATCAGGCATGTATAATGGCAGGAAAAAATTTCTATAGAGAAAGAGACTTTAAGTAGATTGCTTTTTCTGAAAATACCAGACAGATGAATATGTGGAATCCAAGACCAAAATACATTGGCACTAACTTCAATGCTGATATTTTTACAATGGTAATATAATTAATTTTTGTAAATCCCTTACAGCTGTACCACCAATATAGCATAGTATTTTTAATAGGCTATTTTCACCACCTTATTTTTAGAGATGAAATTTTGATCCTGTTCTTCAGTTATTTAAAATTGATTAGATACGTGAGCAATAATTACTGTTGAGTACTGTTAAGTAAGGAGAGTAAAAGACTAGGTCTTTCACCAGGCACAAAATTATTTCAGAGCAACCCTTCGCCCCATCTCCACTCAGGTCATGTAAAAAAGTAAAACTGAATAGAATCCTCCTATAAACACTGATTAAAAAAAAAAAAAAAAAGAAAAGAAAAATTATGAATACATCTAAAAGAGGAGACTTTTTTTTGCTTGGATCAAACGAGTTCATTAAGCCAGATGTGCCTGGATTATTCTTATTAGAGAGCGCCATAAAAACCTCTTGGTTGTTTAGTTATCCGGTGTTGGCTTAGACATAGTCAAAAGTTGAACAACAGATGATATGAGTAACTGCATCATGTTGACCCAAACACACACGCAACAGTTTAATGAATGAACGTGATGAAGGTTGAGAAGTCCAGAACTTGTCAAACTACCAGCATTAATTTTTGTTTGCAACCTCGCATTGTGCACTAGAATCCTTACAGGGTTGTGCGTTATTTTTCACAGGGCTCCAACCTTCTTCTGGTGCTCCAGGTCCTCCAGAGATGGATGGGCATTGCACCCCGGGACCTCCAGGGACCGTAGGGGTGAAACCTGCAGCGTCTCTCCTGGACACAAGTGAACTGCTGCTTTCTGAAAGGCTCTCAACCTGTGAGAGTTGTAATGGCAAGGCAAGAGACATCAGGCTGGCACAATGATCTACTTCACTACCAGATTTTAGCCATTTTCTTTGAAGCAGATGCCAAACCTTACCTCAGTCTCCATTTTCAAACACAGGCACAATAATATACTTTCTACCTCCCTTCAGAAACTACTGGGGCTGTTTAAAGTTTTCTGAAACCAGCCAGCCCGAGACAGATGTTCACACAGACTGAAATGTAGACATCTCTAAAACCAGTAAGAGGAAAAAAAAATTACATAAAATATCTATAGTTTGTTCTTTTTCTGTTTTATAGTTTGGGGATCACTTTTTTGTCTTAAGTACTTATGGCATTAGCATGTGCGTACAAAATATAGCATTTATGGTTATCAGATGTTTAGCTTTGCTTTAAACTGGTTGGCCCACACATGTAAGCTAGCTGCTCTTTTCCAAAGCAAAGTATTCCCTCTTAATAGCTAACTTGCAATGATTTCAAAGTTACATATGTGAATATAACAGCATTCTTATTTTCCTGTTGGAGAATTGGAACAAAATGGATTTTAATAAAAATTTTCAACAAAATTAATATTTTATTCCTTTACAAAGAATTGCAGCTATAACCTTTCTTATCTTAGAAAGTATTTTTGTAGTTTAAGGACACATTAAGAAGTTGGACAAATATCCCCAGATGTTTTCAGAAGATTTGCATTATTCTTGAAGTGACATTATTGATTAGAAAATTATTTCCCTAAGCTGAATATTCTTTACAAGTTGGKKTTTTTTTTGGTGTTTTTTTTTCTGGGGTGTGTGTGTTTGGTTGGTTTTGGTTTGTGGGTTGTTTTTTKKGGGGTTTTTGGTTGGTTGGTTGGTTTCATTTGGGKTTTTTTTGAGGGGGGGGTGGTATTTTTTGTCATCCACTGGGGTAGCTGGGGCAGTATGAGGCTGATTATAAAACAGAGCCTTCCTGTTAAAGTTTGGGCAGTTCATCTGGAGCATTCACAGGTCCTAAAACACCACGTTTGTCAAAGCAGACTCCTGAGGAAACAGTGGGAATCAAAAGGTGGTAAATTTTCCAAGACATAAAAGCCTCTCTTCAAATCCATCTGGATATTTCAGTGACACACTTCTTTATATGAACAGAACCTTCATTTTTGGCAATATCATCTCTACCAGGTCCAGTTTACCTTTGCAAAATCCCAGTAACTGTCAAATACACGCATGGGCTTTGTGGAAGAAATCCAGATTTCAGGAACTTGGTCACAGGAAAGGGGAGCATTTCACATGTGCCTCTGACAGCCAGCAGCAACTCTGTGCCTTCACTCAACACCGTTTTCTGCACTTTGGAGGATAGAAGAGATTTTGAAGGCCACTGGTTTAGCAAGCTTGGGGATAGGAAACTTCCTTCTAGGCTTCACACTGATTGCCGGGARGAAATTGCATGTGCCAGCATCTCCGGTTCTGCTTGTAGGACATTAATCCACGTGGATGAAGGCGTGCATCTATCTAGGCAAAAAAGATCATTTTATTATCTTAATGATACTTTKGAGGAAATGCTGGTGCCTGCAGGAGCGCTAAGAGACCGATCACTGCTGTGAGGCCACCATCGAGTAGTGAGAAGAATCCCAGAGGCACCAAAGCTGCTTGAAAGCTGCTTGTTCTGTGCTATGGGATTTTATGCACTGAAGTTACTTCGCRTGGCAGTCTGACAGGAAAAAAAGCGAATCTTCTTTTTGCATAGCAGCAGGTAACATAGTACTCCAAATTTGAAAATAATTTAACAGAATAGTTATCAGAAATATTTGCTAACACTGACAATCACTTCCTTGTTGATGTTAGGGGATTTATTTTCCATTCTTTTCCATGCCTCCCTAGTTCAGCTGCTTCCCTCATTTGACAATCTTCCATAAAGACGCTGAAGAAAATGATACCACAAAGCATTTGGAAGAGGGAGTGTTTACAAAGCATATAAATAGACTGTGCTGTATCCAGAGTAATTAGTTGTAAGCAAAGTAATAAAAAGTGTGGAGAACTTACAAGAATGCCAGATGACGGAAAATCCAAGATTTCTTCAGATGTTAGGGATAGGTTGCACGCTATATGCATATAGGATAAATGCCACTGCATAATCTGAGGGCAAAAAATAAGCAATGTACTACATTCAGACCAAATGCATTAATACAGCTGAAATATCAATTGAGACAGATGTTAATTTAGCTCATGACCCTAAAAATACATTTCTGCAATCTTACGTGCAATGTGCAAAGCAGGATGTGTTTTTTTCTATTTACTGAAAACCGAATTATTCTGAAAGAAGAGCCTTAAAAACCTTAGTATTCTTCAGAACTTCACCATTGCAAATACAGCTTCTGGAGAGAATTATTTAGAAAAAGAACAGCAAGCACTGAAATCATACCTCATTCCTATTGTGTAAGCAGATAGTTTGCAGTAAAAAACCCTGGCCCTCCTTGCCCCCTGCTGTTATGTTTTAAAAATTAATGCAGGACTCCATCAGATCAACGTTTATTTCAGACAGGAAGTTTTTGGCTGAGCTGTAGCTAATGTCCTTGGCGTGTTTTAAGTGGCATATCAGAATGAATCATCTACTTTGGTAATACTGTATTATATTTCTGTCTCTTGGTTATAGAAGAAATGTGCAGCAAGGGAACCTTTAAGGATTCAGTCTCCAGTTTGGGAGACAATTACACGTACACATGCTGAGATATACGACTGCAGTCCATTAAACAGCAGCAACTCTGAACTTACACACTCTATACACACGCCTCTCCCGATTTACCTCCTGTAGTCTGAAATATTAACTAATCTTCCCACCTGGTATTTCCCAGAAGGATATAATAGAGAAAAAACCCTCATAATGATATCATTCAAACAATTTTGTTTTTCTAAGGGTTTAAATGCATGATACCAACAGGAGCCTGCAGTGCTTTCTGGCTGCAGACACAGGAGCTGGTTGCAGAGGGAAGCGCACCCAGCGCAGGGGGTGCGTTATCCTCCAGCCCTCGGCACCACTCGGTTATTTTTAAGCAGAGTATCAAATGCATGCAAAACATAACAAATGCTGATAGTTGCCATAATATATGGCGATCATCTTGGAAACTCAATGGCTTTTTGGGCCATTGAGATCCCTTCTTGCTCTGAGAAATGCATTTTTTGCAGAGGCACATTCAGAGCTTGGGGTACATCTGGCAGCTGGAGGTAGATGCTGGCTGCGCTGTCAGTCTCCCCGAAATTGCTGACTTCAGTTAGGCACGATCGGTAACACTGTGGTTCGCCATGGGATGCAAGACTCATAGTCTTGTTTCATCTCATTCAGTAGCTTCCTCATCTCCCCCAGGAACTGCTCTCCACAGTGATAATATCAGATAAATATACCGTGGCAGAGCCTGGCCCTTTGCAGCCTTGCATMTGTATTCTCTCTCTACCATAGTGCTGTAGCAGGGAGTTTCTTGACACAAGATTGCTCCCTTCCCAGTCTGTTGTTGTGTAGTTCCATGTGCTGTAAATGCAAAAAGCTTGATGGATGGTGGCACTTCAAATTGCATTGGGCTTCTTTTTTGTCCTGTAGTGSATAAATCTGAACAGATTATCCTCCCAAAGAGTACCAGCTGTGTTACGATAACTTTTTTAGTTCTCAGTTATTTGGATGGACATTTCTACCACCACGCTGGGCTCTACAGCATAGGCTTGCTATTGCTGCCTGAGCTCAGGCATCTGAAAGAATTGCAAACAGAGGTATGCTACACCCTGATGATATTCCTGCTCAATTTTAAAACAAAACCAGGAATAGTCTATTAATAGGAAGTCATTTAGTTTTCCCGTTTAACTCAGCTGCACCTCCTGACTGTGTCCCAAGAGCGACTGGGAACCTCATTCTTTTGCATTTCACTTTTCCCGCRTGGAGCATGGACCCTGTGCCTTGTGCCTCTTTCCCCCTCCGTTTGTGCTGTGTGAAGCTGCAAASCCAGATTATCTGGCATCTTGTTTGGTATTTTGCTTTCATCGACAGCTGAGCTTTCCTGTGTTCCCTGTTAGGTGAAGAACACACAGAGAGGTAATTACGGGAGCAAAACAATGCTGTACWTCTGAGCAGCAATTCATATAGCTGCATCTTGTATGGCTTTGTTTTTAAATTATGTGGTCCTTATGCAATAGCCTTATTGGAGTACTTTGATAACCTCTCATAAAAGATTTCAGCATAATCGGGAAAGGTTTCTTTGGCAAACCGATCCAGTTTTATCTCCTGGTTGTACACAAGCATAGACTTCATCTTTTTCATACTCTAACGATGTGGATTTTTTTTCCCTCTCCCACTGGCAATTCTTAAACTACATTGCATACCCATCTATCAAAGTTTCTTAAATATTTATCAGGCTATATCACTGCATATAGAGATTTAAAATAGAAGGGCAAAATAATTTTTAGTAATTTAATAAAAATATTAATTTTAATAAAAATTATTGAACTGATATGCAATCCAATGGTGCCATTCAGAGGCTGAAATATGCCATGGCTAACTGAAAGGGAACTATGACAACATTTTAAAAGTAATTTTTTTCTCCCATCATATTGGGAAAAAAAAAAAAAAATATCTCTCTTCCCCTTTCCCCAGCCAGCCTATTTAAATCAGCTTAGCCAGATGGATTATAGCTGCCCAAGATGCTTTCAAGGTGTTAGAAACAGCTCTCCATTTGCTTGTTCTCATGGCAGTTCATACAATAACTTTATCCTGCCCTTGTACTTATGGGTTTTGGGTTTTTTTCTTCTTTTTCCCAAGATGTTATGACATTTGTTAAATTACTTTTATGTGGTTTGTTGACAGCATAATTTAGCTCAGGAAATGTTATGGCCAATTGTATGAAAATCTTGAATTGCCTTCCCAATGACAGTTAATGACCTCTCACACCAGGGGTTTATTTTGGTGTGCTTCCCTTTGTCATATTTTCAGTTTTATTTTAGCTTGCAATTGTGCAATCCTGAATACGCTACGGTAGGAATTCACCGTGAGAGAGGAACAGCAAATCACTTACAAATTTCCCACCAGACAGCTTGTGTTGTCTCAATACTGTTTCACATGTAAAGGAGTAAAATAAGTACTTACAAATAAGTAAGTTTTAGGGGATTTGTTTTAGTCTCAGTAGAGCATGTCAAGCCACGCTCTGGAATGATACTCAGAAATATAGCTCATGCTTCGCAAGTCTTCTCTTCAACAAGAATGGTTAGGAATGCTTCTTTTCTGCCTAAACATGATATATTCATGAGTCCCTTGTTTCAATGATGAAAGACCAGCTTTAAGTTGGCTCATTTCAGACTCTCCTTTCCAGAGAAAAGCCTACCACAGGATAGATTAGGAGGGGCAATGGGAGAGTGAAGCTTATATGTTTTGATGCCTCCGAGAGGAGCCTGGATATGCTGTGGACCCGAGGCACCACGCGCTGCCCCTGCCTGGCCATCCCCACGCGTGGGCTGTTGCAGGGGACACCCCTGCCTCTCCGAGCAAGGAGCCAGGACAGAGAGCCATCGCTCCCCACCTTCACCGCCCGCCCCCGACTCTGGTGGCACCCTCGGCCAAACCTCTGCGGCAGCTCAGCCAGGAGATGCAGATCGAGGGACTGCGTACAATATTCCAGCATCCTACGCTGACAGTAAAATACTTCAAGCTGCAGATTTATTAGCAGCTCCAGCTCCTTGTAAGCAGCTACCCTGAAACACATCATCCCGTTCTACTTGAAGTTTAATCAAGTTGGGCAAACACATCCTCTTTTCTCCAGTATTTCTACCTGCAAAAAGCTACCTACTGCTTTCACATATACAAATGTTTAAGGAAAAAGTTGCAGTCTATGATGTCCTTTTCAAAGAGACAGATTTTAACTTGTTTTCTGCAGAGGCATCTCACAGGGACATGTCTCAGGTCTTTTGCAGTTTCATGTACAAATATTTACAATAAACAACAAATGCCCACGAGGGGAGTGAGGGGTCAGTGTTTCCTGATTGTGTTTTGGATTTAACCTCAATAAAACCAAGAAGATGTAACTGCTGCTTCATTTTTTGTGCCATCATGACTGAAGCAATAGCTGCCAATATGTTATCAACRGCTTCACACCACCATCTAAAACTGAATGCATTTCAGAGCAAGAAGATTCACAATTTTGGTGAAATAGTTGTGTGCCTGTGACAGSAATAGGAAAAAAATCCTAAGAAACCACAGGGGGGGGGAAAAACCTAGCGTCAAAATGCTAGCTGTTAAAACAGCTTCTTTGGGAAGATCTCTGAGATCATTTAAGTATGAATATTTACTGAAAAGATACTTTTCAATATCTGATTTTTCAGGTACTAAGACAAGGTTTTATAGATGTTAAATGTGACTGCTTTAGAGAACAGTTAATTCCACTGCTAGGTGTTACTCTGTACTGGAATAACCTTTCAGGCCTTTTTTGCAGACCTGTCATGCAAACGAAGAAAGATTGTAAGAGTATGTTTGAAAGGTTAGTTTATAGACTCCATAACTTTATACACACACCTTCAAACCCTGTTAAATCTGGAAGATAAATGCCTAACTTAGAAGTTAGCAATGTCACATGTATTTAGGAGGACATCAGTCTCGTTATGAAGAAAGAGGGTTTTTCACCCTGAACCTGGCACTGTTTGCTTTCTCRGGGAGAACAAAGAGTGGACAGTTTACTTCCAGGACCTTGCAGTCCGGGCTGCTTTGCAGCTTTCTTATGTGAAGGTCCAGAGACAGAGGGACTGCACTCTCAGCAGCCTCTGGGCTGAGCTGTGTTTTCACCACAGAAGAACTTTGCCTGTTCCTCTTCTGGAGTCTCCGAACCAGGACCTTCCCTTTGCTGAACATGAAAGTTGCATATGGGAAACAGCATGGAGAAAACTCCACTAGYAACCAAAATACCTTGGTCTTTAAAGATTCAGAACTGTATCAGGCCAACATAAAAGTAGAAATGGGAAAACTGGAGGTATCAGCCTGTCGTACCTTGCTGCATCATGGGCTACTTTGGGTGAAGCAGATTTGGTGGGCTGTTGTCAGTGCCAGCCTGCAGGTAAAGCATGTTGCCATGCCATCCTCAGGGTCACAGAGGTCAGCATTGTAAGGAGGTCTAAAAACACCACAGGATTGCAGTTCTTCAAATTCAGCGGCACATGTCCTGCCTGGAGGGCCATGTTACCTTCCCCAACRTGCTAGTTCACTTGGCCTGGCCAATGCAAGCACCAGGCAGCTGTACTGAAGCATGTTTTTACTGCTGGTTTCTAGCCTCATCGCAATGGAGTAAGCCACGGGCACTACARCAGCATCAGTCCTGGTGGCAGAGGCCTGAAGGGCCAAGGCAGGAGCCTGTGCTGACATGAACGGGGCAGAGGAGGCAGGGTAGTTATTTGGACAGGRGACTCCAGTTCATGCCTTGCTCTGTGGGACAGGTCAATCAGCTGCATTACAGGCGAACACACTGCCGGCATAGTTGCAGTAGGATTCATGCCATTGCTCAATGAATTTTAGAGGATTAGTCAGTGTTATTGTTGTCATCCAGGAATAATCTACCCCTAAGAAAGTGGGAAATCCCAGAGCTGGAAGAGGAGAAAAGTTTAGGATAGTTTCAGGTCACCATTACACCTTCCTCATTCTGGGTGCTAAGGGATCCCAGCTGCAGCAGGGATGGCAACTCCCTTGGGCTGCCCACCAGCTCCAAGGCAGCCTGGACTCTTGTGCAGCATGGCTTTGCCCTCAGCAGCCCTTCCCCAGACACGCAGCACTTGCTCTGGGGCCTGAGGGACCACCCTTGAAAAGAGGCTTTGGCAGGGCTTCAGCAGCACAGGGGTCTCCCAGTCCTGCAGGTCACTCCTGACAGTGCAGTCACCTGGGATGAGGATCTCCCCTCTGATCTGCAGGGGACAGCAGCTAGCGAGGAGTGACCATGGGTGGGACCAAGTCCTGCTGCGCCTCAAGTGCTGCAGCCAGGCGTGCAGGGCTGGTTCAATGACAGCCCTTTGGACACCTGAGTCAAAGGCAAATGTAATCGAGAGTACAGTCACTACTCAGTTCAGCTGCTTATATTTCTCACGTACATTCAGTCAATTCTGTCCTCACTTAAATTTTTTTTCCACTGACTGCACTGATTTCCATGATGATATCCTAGATTTACACTAATGAGAAGAGTAGAATCAGACCTGCTGAATTCCCTGACAGTTGTCTTCATTTTTTTTTTTCAGCTCATCTAGTAACAAGGTATGGAGCAGACTTACTGAGGAGCACTTCTTCAGCCAACAAGACATTAACAAGRAAAATCGAAGGAAGTATTGTCATTCTTTACAATACATTTGTAAATGAACAAAAATTCATTGCATCTGGCATTTTTGTTTAGCCAGCAGGTACTTTTACATGATTTGCTAGGATATTATGTCCATAATAGCAGGGCAATAAATGATCCAACAAAAACAGTTGACATCTATAAAGCATATTAAATATTCATGTCTGGCTTGGGACTTGGACAGAATAGAACTGGTGACAAAATAAAGGAACTGTCTCCCAGAWTGTTACACAGTAAAAAACACCAGAAAGTTTCTAGCATAAATTACTTTTCCATTTCATTTCCTGATTCAACAACCTTTTTTAAATGAATGAATGCATCTTCTTGATGACTTTTCCAGCCTYGTTTTAGAAGAGGAAATGGAAGAGACTGTGGTTGATGCATTAAAAGCAAGGAGAAAGCTGTATAGGCTTTGTCATGTTTCCTCTTCATTCTAGGTAAGATTGAACTGTGACTTTCCTGTAGGTAACTTATTGGAATGGGAAAATATTACAGATATTCTGACAACACCAACAGCTTGTGACTGGCGACCTTTGCACAGATTGTTTATGGAAAAAAACTAAAAGGAAAAAAGTATCTGTGCAGGTACTATAAGCAAGCCCAGGAAACATGGCGTGTTTGAGAAGAACATGAAGAGATGATGTTTGACTAAGGGTAGACAAGACTCTAAGCCACATCTTATTGTGATACTTTTTGCATAGTCAAACACTGCTCAAAGGGCCAGGTACAATAGGAAGCTTGTAATAAACACTGTAATGAACAATGAATAAACACTTTACAGCAAGGAGTTTCTCCCGGTTTGTGGGTTTGGGGGGGGTTCCCCTTTTATCCCCCTCTCAAAACCAGGATGAGCGAGATGTCTCCTTCACTGTTACAAACGTGACTTCCATGAGAAGCACGTCTGAGCATCCCATACAGGGAACGTGGAGGTGGTTCCAGTGACCGTATCTCAGAACAGAGCCATTGCACTCAGACATTGGGACTCTCATGGGTTTCCCATTTCTGCCAGTCCCCCAGCATTGTTTTAGCAGAAAACACCATTATTCATGCTTCAAACTCCCTTTTGTATTCATGTAAAGGAGCCTTACCATAAATGAGAATCAGCCCCAGATGTTTTTACAGGAAATACTGCATGGGAAAAATGCAAAGCCCTACAAATATAGAAAYCTTTTCTCCCTCCATCCATTTTCAAACCTGAAATTTTCCTTAGACATATAAAGACACATATAATTAAGGACAKTGAGCTGCCTGTAGGGATGCAAATTTGTAGCCCTGCTCTAAGTTAGGCCATTGAAACAGAAGCAATGAGACAGACCACTAATCAAGGAGAAAACCATTTATAGAAGGAAGGAAGGAGGGGGCACAGCATGCCTGCCCACGGATCAAGCAGTGGCCTTGCACCTGCAATGGGCCCCATTACAGAAGTGACACGTTCTCCCCCTCCCAGCATCCCCGCAGTCTTTGCCCAAAGCCTGCCTTCACACAAGTGCCCTCAGCAAGGGTCAGAGGATGGGAAGAAACACCTTTTGCATTTGGATAGGATGATCAGGGGCTCCTATATTGCTGAAGCGTCATATCCACAGCTTCCCAGAGTCTTACAGACAGTGGGGAGATCACAGAGGGGGTTTAGGCTCAAGTGCAAGGCTTACCGAGTTCATACAGTAGTTTGGAGGAAAAAAGGGGATTACTGTCATATACATTTTCACTGTGACACAAAACAGTTCAAATTATCTTGTTTCATTGCAGGACAGGAGTTTGCAGAGCGGCGGTTCCCCCAGGTAACCAGCTCCCCGGTGTGCAGTGGCGGGGGCAGCAGTGGGGCTGTGACCTGCGGCATGGTCCCGCTCAGCACCCGCGCGCCTGCCGGGCTCCAAACCCATCAGAGTATCACTACTTTTAAGTGACATTCCATTGTATCGTAGTCGCTATACGCATCTACAAAGAAACCACGTGTGYAGCCCTTCTCCTGACACAGACCTGGCAAATCTCACTCAGTGAGAAGGTAGAAATTCTAGATATTTGCGATATTACTCCTTTACGCATGTGTCAATGTAGGCTGATGGGGCCAGTGGAAAGCATCAAAGCTGAGAGAGCTTTCAGCAATTTCTTTTACATAAAAACCTCTATTATGCAGCTGTCCCAAAGTTTGCAATGTTTGAAGGAAATTGATTTGGATGAAAGAGGAGCTCTGTGCAGGTTAACCRTTTGCTGGTTTTGCTCCTGTTCCAGGAGTAAATCAAACACCCATAGTGAACCTAAGTGATGCACCAGGCAGCTCCAGTTTGCCATGGGATACTGGTTTCAGTACACTGGAGCTTCTGGAAGAGCCCRTCTGCTCCCACCGATGGCACCGGAAACACAGGGATATTTGTCTCCCAAAGCATTTTTAAACTGCTTGGATGTGAAAGAGCAGGCAATACCCTGGGTAAATAGGGATGGAGGCACACTGTTGAATTGCACTTAAAACCTTTGCTCTTTTCTGTACACACTTTGCCTCTTCCTGAAGGCCTTGCTTTTTCAAAACACTCCTTTAATTTGAAGGCAGTTCTGATTAAGTCAAAAGCAAATAAAAGTTGGGCTTCTCCCCTGCCTGAAGTCTGACAGGGAGCCGGAGAAGACCCCACGGCGATTCATGCCAGCCCCCACACTGCGAGGGCACGGCAGCAGCAGGGGACACCTCCGGCCCCCCGTAACCTCCCCACTGCCGGGGCTGCCCCRGCACATGCCCACGGCTCCGCATCTCTCCCTGCGCTCACCTGAGCCCCCGCCACCCACCGTCGCAGCGGCACCCGAGCCCAGACGCCACCGGCGCCGGACACGGCAGGTGGCTCAGAGCAGGGCTGAAAACCCACCATTTAGCTCATTTCTTCCTACGCCTGGGCCAGGTAACGCCGGGTCAGTCCTACACGATCCCCCACGCTGCGGGGGAGAATTAAATAGCGTGCTTGGACGCCTTTGAGGGAACTAAATAGAAGGCACGCATTACTTACCAAGAAAGGCCATCTTGAGGTAAGCTTCTTATGATTCAAGTTGTCATGCAGGACAAAGCCTCCTTTCACCAAAACACAACATTTAAGATCACTCCCCTTCCCTTAGAGTTCCTCTTTCTCCAGAGATCACACTCCTCCTTTCCGATGTTACTAAACTGATACTCCCAGAACAAGCAAGTAATATAGCAGTCATGCCAAAACAGTGGGAATGCTTTCCTATAATACAGTTTCTTGCCAAGCGATGAATTTAAAGGAGGAAGAGGTAAATTCACCCTTGTTTTATTCCCTGAAGTGGGGGTGTGTRGGGGGAAGTGTTGCTACTCCAGAATCAGCGGATTATTTTGCAGTTTTTCATTGACTGCTTCCCCTGCCTTTCAAGGCCATGAGAGATACTTTTATTACCARCTCAGTGAATGAAAATATTGCCGGTGGTGAGCAGGGATGAAAGTTAACACTATTTAGTGAGCAGTCCCAAGATTATCTTAATGCACCTACATGCCAGTGTTTCAACTCATCTGCTACAGATTCAGTAGGGCAAGTCTGATTACCCTGCCATTGAATGCTGCCTATTCTGTCGCACCAGTATGAAGGAAAGCTAAACATGTGCCTCATGAGGCCATGGTGTTGGTCTGTCTGCCCCTCCGCAGTGGACATGGCATGAGATGAGAGGGGAATACTCTGCAACATGCCAAACTCTCAGCAGCTGCTCTCAGAGAAGTTTCTGGTCTAAAATCTACACGTGACCCTTAGAATTTTCTGTTGAAAGCTGTAAAAGCTCATTAGTATTTCTTATCAATTTGCAGGATAAAGTTTGTGATCTTTCTAGTGAGTAAAACTGCACTAAATAAAACAATTATTCCTGTGTCTGTGTCTCAGCAGCCAATTTGGCCCCACATGCCTATCAGCTTTCTGAAACAAACCAAAACCATCTTGCCTTTAAAGGCAAAAAAATGTGKTTTTTTCTAATACTGTATTCACTCAAATATATTCCATATTTTCAACATGGCAGAGAAAGTCCTTAATATATCAGAATGCTCTCAACTCCCAACAAGCTGAGCTGTTCAGCACCCAAAAAATGTAGCTGAGATAGTGAGATATACCTGGAGGAAGCTTTAAATTATTTAAACTAATTCTCACGATGATGCAGGTTGAGGCAAAGGCATTTTGTATGAGAAAAATGAGGATTTATTTCAGTAGGCAGAAGTCCAATTGCTTTGCCCATTCACACAAAGCTAAATCACTCAGATACAGGAGKATTTGGGGGACTGGCTCTGACCCCGTGCATCCCCCTCAGAGCACGGAGTCTGTGCTGGAGACACGGACACACCTTGATCTCTCCCATCTGAGATGAGTTGCAAGACAGATTGCTGCAATTTAGTTATAACGCAGAACTTCAGCTCCATGTGGGGTAGCACGACTGATTTCAGTGGTGGAAGCTCAGGGTACGGAGCTGCCCACTRCCAGAACAGGCAGAAAAAGTTCTTCCCTTTCATCTAACAGTCATTTGCTATGTGCCAAGGTAGTTAGTGGGAAGGATTTGGAAACAACACCGCACAGTGCATTTTACCTGTTGGACCATTTTTTTTTTGCTTTTCACCAGCTACAGAAACCAAAGTTTGTATTTGGATTTTCTTTCACAAATATCCTACAATTGACAGAGGGGAACAAACAGTGCCTCACACGAGCAGTGACACAGCACACAGAATATAAGCGTACCACAGTTTCAGATGTTTTCCAAAGTTTTACAACAAAGTAATAACTCTGGTTTTCTTCCCTTATTCTACACCAGGACTATAAAAGCAAAAGGACAGTAAAAAAGCCCAAGCACTGCAATCACAAGTCTGTGTACAAACATTTTGCAATATTCACACATAGGACTGCAGCTACAGTCATATACAGCAGCAGGGCACTGAGATAGCAAAACAACACATTTAACTTCATAGAAGGGGTTTCTAGACATTCACATGGGAGTATCATAGCAGAGAAAGGAAATAGTAGCAAGGAACCAAATAAGGACTCAAAGCCCCCATCCACATGCAAGATCTGCATTAKCAGCTGCATTCAACCAGCCATCAGAAATTGCAGGATGAAGCACACCCATTTTTTCCCCCCAAAGACAAAAATAACCCCAACAACATTCTACAAAGAATCAACTTTGTTAAAATATATTGACCCTACTAAGCATGACGCTCCAGCCACAACATGTAATAACAGCCTTACTTACACACTGCTTCTTGTAGAGGCACCCAAAATAGCTGCCCAGGGCCAGCAGTCGCCCAGCTAAAGGGCAGCAGTTCTGCAGAGGAACATCCCTGCAGCTCCCCCCAGCAGCCAAAGGGGCTGCCCCAGGCCTGGGGGGTATGTGGGGAAACCAGCTGATTGTTTGGGACTGGTCATTGTAATTAGACACAATACATCTCAGCTGGAGCTTTACCCAGGGCTTCTGCTGAGGCCGTTTCTCATGTAGAGGGCCATAATGTATTTAATCATCCGTCTATATTTTATGTCTTATTCATATCTGTGTTATTTACATTTTTCTGGCTTATTGAACAGCAGCCCACATACAAGGGGGTGGGGGGAAGACAGCCCTATCTCATCAAAACCATAGTACCTTCAAAAACTGCTAACATGGGGTTAAAACCTTTACCCAAGCGGTCAACTTCCCTTGCCCCAGCTTTTGGGAGGGGGGAATATATATATTTACATTTCTTTTGAACTTCTAAATCAAGCTGGAAGGGRTTCAAGTGCCCAAGAGCAATTTCTYGTAGCTGCTGGAAGATAGGAAATTTGCATACACATTCCTGTTAATATGAGTAAGCAAGAAAAGAAGGCACAAACTCCACTTCAGCATAAAGCACATCCATCTTTATGCTAAAGTGATTTATGAGGTAGAACCATCTGCCTGTAAGCACCTTTTAAAGTAGAATCAACGACTGCTAATAAAGCAGCTATTTAGAGAGATGGATAAATACATTGGTGTAAGCAGGTGCAGCTCTGTTTCAGTCCACAGCACAAATACACCCTGTAGCAATGGTGAACGTGGGTCATTGTAAATGGCACGTTTCAAAGTAGGCGCAGAATTACATCCGATGTTGGGCATCATCATGGTATCTTCCAATATGATATGTGTTGTGGACATTCATGGTAATTTCATACATCATTGTGCTGTCAGTAATTATTGATTAATAGTATGGACTATGTGAAATTTTCACTTGTTTTCTCATAGTCTTCACATTTCTTTTTAGTTACTATCCGCCCAGTGAAATTAACTTTATACTCCGTATCAGAGGACTCAGCACATTTACAGTTATTAATGTCTGTTTGAATGACCACGTTTTTAAATATCTGAAGATTTTAGCTTCTTTTTTAAACATTTTTTTTAAAACTTCTTTTCTGCCTCAGAAATAAAACATTTTTCCCTGTTTATCTTTACAGGCTACAAAACTCTTAAGGGATTCCTTCTGCTGTACATTTTTTTGTCAAGGGAACATGTATCTTTTATTTYCAGAACATTATATAGAGGTATTATGCCATGCATAAGATTTTTATTCACAATAAATAATAGTTAATAAAGAAAAATGTTCTCTAAACATAAAATTAAATCATTCAAGTCAGTAAGAGCATCAGCAGAAGCTGGTTTGTGCTGTTTATTAGAGAGATGTTACCAATACTAAATGACCTGCAAAGATTCCACAGAAAAATTTTCCCCGAGCTTAGTAAACTTTAATGATGATTTTGCTGGAAATTGAGTGTATTTAGATATAATGCACACTGCAGGTAATGATCCTGTTTACCATAGGATACACCTAGTTAATCAAAAGTACTCCAGAAACACTATCAGAGTGCCTTTGTTTGACTGAGTCCAGCTGTGAACTCCAGATATGTCAGGAATAAGATTTGCAGTTAATTGGCAACAGCTTAAAAGCTYTGAGAAAGGTTCCTCTGCACAGGAGGACATAATCCATGTCCATAGAAAGTTGTATTTGACTCACAGATGCAGCTCCATCTTGAAGACAAGCTCCTGCTGACTATTTCCAGCAGAGCTGGGGCTGAGGCATCTTCTACTATCACACAGCCACCCGCTTGCTTGAAGCCTTTCAGGACAGAGACTGGACTGGCCGTTCCTCCTACACATGGGGACGTKCAAGCAGTGCCCCTGCCGAGAAGCCTCTCACAGCAACCGAGTCATTTTTCTTACATAAAACTTCTAAACAAAATAAACTCTCTTAGTAAAATAACATTTACTGGAGCCACCAACTTATGCCAGAGACAGCAGAAGGTTGCTGAGAAGGCCTGACCCAAGAGGATGTTTACAGTTTGAGATTTGTTTAGCGCTTATGGTATAATTTGTGCCATATGTTCTCTTATTTACAGTTTTCCACGCAAACCATTTTCTATTAGACGCAGAGCACAAGGAACTTTCTAGCTCTGTGCCTTCCCCCATAACATACCCCTTCATTACAGCTGGGATCGTCCTTCCGTGGCAATTCATAACTGAGTAACATGTCCCTTGAATATTTTATCTGGTTTCTGGCAGTAGAGAAAAGTTGCAGCTGATGAGCCTGATTTACTGAAACCTAATCTAACAGAACGGAGCACACATGGAATACGGAACATTAACTTGGTTTTCCGATGACCTTCTGTATTCATCTCGGGAGAAAACCTCCTTTGGAGGCTGTTTCCAGCTGGTAGCCTGAGACACTGGCGTGCGTCTTTTAGTAAAAAGAAGCACGCTTTGTGTTATTAATCATACTGAGACTGCAGCAGCAGTAGTAAATTAGTGAGCATAAATTGTCATAAATAGCCTGAAGTGAAGGGCTGAAACTGTCAGCTATCGCAGAAGGGTTTTTACATTTCTTCTGTCCTCCTTTAAGGGACTGAGTGTCGATATTTCAGCATACCGTRGAAAATCAGGGAGTAAGCCACAAAGGCACAGGGAATCATAGAATGATAGAATCACAGAATCATTAAGGTTGGAAAAGACCTCTAAGATCATCGAGTCCAACCRTCAGCCCAGTACCCATGCCCACTAAACCATGTCCCGAAGCACCACAGCCACACGTTTTTTGAACGCCTCTAGTGCTGGTGACTCCACCATTGCCCTGGGCAGCCTGTTCCAATGCCTGACAACCCTTTTGGAGAAGAAATTTTTCCTAATATCCAATCTAAACCTCCCCTGGTGCAAMTTGAGGCCATTTCCTCTCGTCCTATCACTTGTTACTTGGGAGARGAGACCGACACCCACCTCGCTACAACCTCCTTTCAGGTAGTTGTAGAGAGCCATAAGGTCTCCCCTCAGCCTCCTCTTCTCCAGGTTAAACAACCCCAGCTCCCTCAGCYGCTCCTCATAAGACCTGTTCTCCAGACCCTTCATCAGCCTCGTCGCCCTTCTCTGGACGCGCTCCAGCACCTCAATGTCCTTCTTGTAGTGAGGGGCCCAAAACTGAACACAGGATTCGAGGTGGGGCCTCACCAGTGCCAAGTACAGGGGCACGATCACCTCCCTACTCCTGCTGGTCACACTATTCCTGACACAGGCCAGGATGCCGTTGGCCTTCTTGGCCACCTGGGCACACTGCCGGCTCATGTTCAGCCGGCTGTCAACCAGCACCCCCAGGTTCTTTTCCGCCGGGCAGCTTTCCAGCCACTCTTCCCCAAGCCTGTAGCGTTGCCTGGGGTTGTTGTGACCCAAGTGCAGGACCCGGCACTTGGCCTTGCGGGACCTCATGCAGTTGCCCTCGGCCCATYGATCCAGCCTGTCCAGATCCCTCTGCAGAGCCTTCCTGCCCTCAGGCAGATCAACACTGCTGCCCAACTTGGGGTCATCTGCAAACTGAGTGAGGGTGCACTCGATCCCCTCGTCCAGATCATTGATAAGAGAAGATCTGAAATGGCTGAAATGTCAGATTGACCAAGGAACTGCTTTTCTTGCATTTCTGAATGAGATTTCACTCTTGCAATACAGCAAATACTTCAAAATCCTTCTTGTGTCCGAGAAGGAGGAGAGGCTTTTCCTTTACTGACAGAAGTATATTTCTACTGGCCCTTTCTATTAGTTAATGTATTATCAAGTGGTATCCATGCAGCATAAATAACTGTGGGAACTGAGTSACTCCTAGTTTTTACACCAGTTGAAATTTTAATGATAATCCAGTAAGATTTTTTTAAATCATATGTGAATAAGAGCGAAACTGAGCCTTTTGTTCACTGGAGGGAATAACAGGGCCAGCAATTAGCTTTGAAAAGCCAACAGTGAGTAAATTAGACATACAATTCAGAACAAATAAACATGGAAATTTTCTGATATTTTTCTAAAGTGGTTCTTCAGGCTACCTCCATGGTGAGTGTTGATCCGATGCTTCATGGCAAGTGTTTCTACACAGCCTCTAGTGTCTTCCTGTTGTACCTGACGATGGTCTTTCATCCAGTGAGCAAAGAAGTTGCCACTTGTAATGGCCAGACTTACAACGTTCGGTTTGATTTTTCTGCTTATACTTCTGCTGGACTCACCATTGCTGTTAATACATCATGTCCTTGTGCAGAGCCTGCTTCCTCCATACTGTTCTCCTTCAGAAAGAAATGGGAGACTGTTTGGAAGGACGTTGTCCAGAGTTTTCACTTTTCCAGGCAGTGCAAGGCTTTGCCTTATTGTAAAATAAATCTTTTTTTTTCCTCCTGGTATTCTTGAGAGCAATGTTTGTGAGCTGATAAAAAAGGCAAGATGTAGTGGCGGGTTTAGGTCAACACAAAAATGCAAACCAAAAGATAAAAACAAGAAAAAGGTTGTCTCAGAGTCCTTTGCATAGTCCCTTTTCTTCGTCCTGTGACAGAAGAATATCTATAGTGGAAACTACCTCTGGGTGTGAAGTTTATATTTATTTCTCTCACATTTTAGCTCTGCTAAAAGGATAATTGTGGGCTGGAAAAAGGGAAAGGTCCCACCTGAGTGGAGCTGTGGTTATACTGGAACGGCACAGGTCTGCCCTCACCCCAGTGCTGAGCCCACTGGGAGCACTGGTTTCTCCTCGGTGCCCGGCGGTGCGGAGCCTCACCCTGGGGCTCTGCCTCCCCCTTCCCTCCCCCTGCGCTGGCTCCTGGCCCAGCTCTACGGCGGCTGCCCCTCACCCTCGCCTGCTCCACCGCCGGGCATCGCCTTGCCAGCGCCGCGCGGCACCGGCACCGGCACTGGCACCGGCACCGGCACCGGCCGGAGGGCTGCTAAAAACCCCCTGCAAATGACCCACAGGGCCTCTGCTGCCCCGCCGGCACCACGGACGGGAGCCCAGGCTGTGTCAGTGTCTTCTGCACCCTGAGAGGTGAATATTTATTTATCGACCAAAGCCTTTTTATTACACAGGTCAGGGGAATATGRTAATATTAATGTAATGCTTTTGTTTCAAGTATCACCGAACATAATCGGTAGGCAGCAGAGAGCACCTTTACTCTGGTAAAATGGAGTCAGCGACGCTCGGCTTAAAGCGCAGGACAGCGGTACACTTTATGCACTGTCATTCTTTTTAATTTTATCACAGCCTATTCTTAACTCCCTCTTGCGAATGTACATGTATTTTTTAAGGATCCTCACTTAAAAATAGATCAAAGGTGCTCATGTAGCTGTAAACATAATCCATCTGGCATCTTTGAAGTAAGTTCTTTAATGATTTCACTGAAATCAATGCAGCTCACTAACTGTTAATTAAGCATCTTCATCYGGTGGACCACAGCCTATAGAATTAAAACTGTGAATAATAAAATGAAGAAAACATAAAAGAGTTTCTTTTGATCTGGAGTTTTTCCCCACCAGAATGAGATCACAAATGTTTCATTATGTTTTATAGACTGACAGAAGTTCAAAGCCAACATTAGACAGAAATTGGTTGTCATCACTGGATTAAATATCTATGATTCAGTCAGATATGGTTATTGGTTATGGTAATTCCTGCAAGAGTGCATCCATGAATAAAAACAGCAATTGTGGTAATCATATATRGTCACGAAAATGTTTAGGCTTACCTAGGAGCATCGTTACTACCTGTGGGAATAAGAATCAGCATTTTACTATGAAGTGCTAGAAACAGAATAAGAAGCAAGACACTGGGGATGTTTAAAAAGGTGCAAGTTTCAGCTAATAGGCAGCTGTCCCSAGCTGATTCTTAAAGGAGCAAGGACGTACCGCTCCACTGGTTGGGTGTAGCAGCAAAAGCCCACTCCTCACTCTATTTCCAGTCAAGCACCTCTCCAAAAGCTGCCTGCAGGCAGGAGCCAGGGATTCACGAACGAACCAAAGTGGCGGTACYGAACCAGCGGTGAGGCAGCCCCTCGCTCTGAGTGCAGAAACCCTCCATGGCTGAGGTCCTRCTGTCACCCTGCTCCGACTCCGAGATCTGAGAGAAAAGAGTAGATAATAAGGAACTGGTCGGGACTATATTTCATTTCCGATGAATCTGGGGTAAAATTACATTCTTCATTGCTCACACATAYCTTCAAAAATTGGGTGCTGCTGAAAATACCTGCAAGTTTTGTAGCAGGAAATGTGTAAAAGTTCTTAAAAATACAACACGTATGTGAGCACTTGCTTTGAATACTAATTATAAATGGAGAGCCTACACCTTCTCTGGGAACTGCTTAATRCAGCTGTATTCTCTGGACTTCTTGGAAGCATTTTTTTCACATCAATGCATTCCTTGTTTTATGTTGGGAAGCATGTAAATGGGCTCTGGATATACATATGAAAATATATATAATTGCATATGACAGTTAAAGGAAGTCTACAGGAACCACTTGTTGATATTAAGCAAACAATTTTTTTAAATTAACATCTGGCATAAATGAATATGACATAAATCACATCTAGCCTGAATCAGCTTTAACTTACTATAGAAAAGGTATTGATACATAGTGAAATGCAGAATGGAGAATAATCAAGCTTTCTTCCGTTTGTCCTGAGACTTTTCCATGAATCTTACAGCTGTCAAACTTTTCACAACTAAGAATTGTTATGGCCGTTATGGCCATTATCACAAATTATTAATAATTTGGCACTATAATTAATTTCATTGGATACTATGATACAGCAGCCTGGAGAGTTTAATCATGATATCCATAGGAGGRCAACTATGTTTTAGAAATTTGAACAGAATCGACTTGATTTGAGAGTTCATGCAGATAAAAGACAGAAATAATACTGTGCTTCATGTCATTTCCTCCCCCATTTCCAGTGCTAGTGCTGAAACAATACTGCCAGGAATATTCCTCCAATGTAAAAATTCCTCAAAATTTAGGGTTGTTTGGGGATGGGAAGGAAGAAACCAAGGTTCTAGGTTCAGCCAGGCACTTGGTATTTGTTCTTGAGGACGGATTCCTGGCCTTACTGATTGCAATGAACTCCTTGTCACTGAAAAAACAGCAGAAATAAACATCCACTTTGACCAGTTTTCTCCAGTTCACAAGCTCTCCAGCTCTGAACCTCTATTTGAAATTGTGAGGAAGGCAAAGAAGCCTTTCAGATTCAAGATTTTCCCTGGGGAAAACTTCCTCCCAACCACCACCGATGATGCAAGGGACAGAATATCCCAAGTAAGAGCAAAGGGTTGCTAGGATGGTTCTAGCTCTTCTTGATCCTCAAGGCAGGAAGAARAGAGTTGGCTTTTTTTGCTTACCATGGCTGGCTGTGCCTGGGGCTCAGARGATGTCTTTGGTGGGGCAGGACAGTTTCTCAAGGGTGAAAGAGAGTTCACCAAGAAAATGAATATTCATGCCTTTCACCAGCACTCTTACTGGACCTACTTCAGTAGTCTGACAAGCGAGCATTTGGTCCTCTACAGGATTTTCTTTTCTTATTTTTGCAATACGATAGTCCCATTTTTTTCCAATTATTATAGYCTACTGTGATGCCCTGCTAGCAAAGACACAGGAGATGGCGTGTGCCTGAGCTGCTAACATTGAAAGGTGCACTAGATGCAATTGTGCTAAAATTAGGRCCTGTTCACTTGCAAGCAGAGCTTTACAAGAGTTTCTTTGTCCAACATATGAAGTGTAGATCGTCTCAAAGCAAATGGAGGCAAATGAGCAAAGTCTGATATACAGTGAGTATTCAGGAAGAATAAAGTAGAATAACAAAAAGGTAATTTCTTCCAGGGTATTGGCCATGAGTCTGGGATTTCCTGGGTGCCTTACATGAAGTTTTACTGTTCGATGTGTGAGTAGAATTTTCATCTAATTTTACCAATTTCAATCATTACYTCATTTCTTTTATAAGATCAATATACTCATTAAGAAGAAGGGTTTCAGCTAATGAGGTCAATATAATTGAGAGGCTCAACGTCCTTCTTCTTGAGCAGATGCTTCAGAGGTCAGTCCCAATTTATYATTTGGTTTCACAGAGTTTCACGTTATGTTAAGACCTACAAAACCCCTGATTATTTATTTAAAGGAATCTAAATATAGCTTATTTTAATGTTTTAGTACCTAGTGAATAAAACAGCTGTCAGCAATATGTTATTCTGAGAGGCGTTCATATGAACACTAAGTCTGTTGTTTCTAATTTCAAAAGTATGGCCATAGTCAATAGTCACCCGCAGACAGGTGTGCAGTCCAAATATAAATTTTGTATTTGCCAGCTCATATGCACATTAAATATGAAGATGGTAATACTGAGTTTTACACAGTGGAACAGTGAGAGCTCTAAAATTAGTATCAAATGCCTTGACACTGTCAGATGGTTACCAGGTGCCTTACCCTATGAATTTTACATCATTAGGGACATATTTAAGAAACATGATATGTGGTGCAATATGTCACTGAAATTGCCAAATTCAGATGTTGAATTATGTTGGGTAAAATAATTTCTCACGTTTGACAGATTTAAGTGGCTTAACGCGTGGAAGTTATTTTTGTCCTATGGGCTCTGTGAGCACTTAATACAGATATTTTCAAGTGGGCAAGCTAAGGATCTGGAACAGGATCGCTGACTAAAAACGTGCTSCACTTGTTTATGGCCAGGTTGAATCGGTCCACAGTTCTCTATAGTTCTAAATTAAACAAAAATCCCGGCTTCAGAAACGAGCTACAGACTTTCACTTCACGTACMGTGAGTAGAAAAGTCTATGACAAAGTCCCGGCCATGTTGATGTCACTGGCAAAACTCCTATGGAGTTTTAATAAAACCCTGGCCATTGACTCTAACAGGTACTATTAGAATATCAAAAAATGAATTAGACAGAGACTGAGCATAGGAGTAGGAGTTGCTTCATTTAATATAACACATTGTGTGAATTAAAACTTACTTTTTGTCTTTGTTTCTTCTCAACTAAGAACAATAGCATGTCTGAGGATGTGTGGAAAAAGTTGCGTACAACCTCCAAGTAAAGATACTGAAGTTTGCAAATTTGTGAGTTTCTTTTCCCATGAAACTGTACGCAAACATTATTTTTAAAGAAGGAAGGGAGGGGGAGTAGAGGAATGAAACCAAGCGTTTTAAGATATTTTTGTATGACAGTATGATTTCATTTAGCTAGGYCTAGCGGGTATGCCAGGCAAAAGGAGCGTATTTTGAAATGAGGGCATAATAACTGCAACCACAAACATTCACACTCTCACTTTGCTCACAAAACACTTTTTTTATGTTTTGTGTGCATGCCTGAAATACCTTACATGTCCACACATTTCTCATACAAGTGTGGGACTGTGAATTGCCACCACGTAGGACTTCATCTCTGAGCACTGGAAGCATGCTCTCTGCTAGCAGTGGTCAAAAGCCATTCCAGAAGCAGAATAAACAAAGCACTTTACTGAGACCGGTTTACTGCTTTGAAGGAAATGTCTGAGACTGGTACTGACCCAGAAAGCCTTTATTAATGGCCCATGGATTTTTAGTTAATAAAATTTTGATAAGTCTAAGTTAATCTTGAGTAATGTATCAGTATGGAAACAATCTAGTTCAAAGGATGATTAATCCATTCCAGTGTGATAAACGTTAAGCAAGGATAATTAATTCCAGATTTTTAGATTCAAGAACTTAGGCTTCTGAATGGCTAATCAAATACATGCAACGGTAAGATAATTCAGGAAGTCTGATCACATCTCACATGCCCCACCAGAGGCCTCATCTATCACAAAAGAAAGAATCTCATTCTTGGAGCAACTTGACAGCACAGTCAGACATTGTACCTAAAACTATCCATCCCACATCTAGCCATCCATCCAAAACAAACTGCTTGGGCATTCACCTTGGAAGAATTTCTGTAATCCATATGCTCTTTCACACAACTTTGCAAGTGTGTGTGAGTCTTCATTATGATGTCCTGTTGGAACCACTCAGTGTATATCATCCCAGACCAAAGTAGATGTTAAATCACTAAAATCTGGAATCAGATCTGGCAACCTTGGACATACCTTTAAATAACTCATCCATGTGTACAGTTCTTAGATACATCTCTTCATACTTTGGGAAGTGAAGTCTGACATGCGAAATGAAGTATGAGGTTCACTACTACTATAAACAAATATTTATCCAGGTAATAGTTATAGTAAAATACACTTTTCCCCCATTTAAGTAAATGATACTGTCAGGCTAATAACTGTAAGATTTTAAAACATAAGTTGTAGCCAAAAAAGGAAAAAACAGTAAATTTAGGATGGTCCTGAATAAGTAAGGAGATTCATAGAGAATGTACTGGGGAGGGCAGTTGCTGTTATAGTCTTCCTGTAAGATTTGGGCTACTTGTGCTAGAGGCAAACAGAAAAAATTAGCACCAGAGAATAATCACTGACTTCGCACTGAGGTCTTTTGGGCATGATTGTCCTGTTTCCAGTACTTGATTGGCCAAATTACAGCTGTCACTGAAATGTGCCATTTGTGAGAGAAATGAAATGGCTATTCAAAACAAAGTCTTCCCTGTAGAGTTGTATAATCCCTGGGAAGTACATCATCCAGAGTTTCTGAAACTTCCACAGCTAATGTAAATAGCAAAATGGAAAGCAAAGACAAAATGGAAATGAGCAACAAGTCTTGGGGCTACATTACGTCTTCAATTGGACTGCTGCAGCTGCACTGAATGGAGAACTCGGGCATTAGACTCTAATATGTGCAAAAGTATTTCTGATGTAAGTCTGATCTGACTTCCAAAATAGGTTTTAGAAAATTATTAAAAAATGTGTTTGTTCCTGCCTGGAAAAAAGTTTGAAGGAAGGAACTCACTTCAAGAGTTTCAATATTGTTCCAAGAACGGACAAGCCAATCATCAAGGCGTCCTTTAGAAACTGCAGAGAGCGGTTAGACCAAGTAATGTGAGCTTGCCAAAAGGCACAATGAGAAAGGATGYTTAGAGGGCTTGTGAAAATCTGGGTGCTTGGGCACTTGAGATTTTCATACTTTGTTCGGCTGTTCAAATAAAGTACCTTCACAAATAAAAGACACCTTCACAGAAAGAGACACTATTTTTCCGTTATGTGATACTGAAAAGTGCTCCAAAGGGGGCAGAATTGGATGGAGCAAAGTTCCTATCTTAACACAGAATTTTAGTTCATTAAATATAGTAAGAAGACAGAGGGGAAAGGAAATTCTTGATATTCACCATTCAAAGCTGGATATGATGCCAAGAACTGAGAAGTGGTTAGGCTGCTAGAAAGAAACATGACTTACTGTATAAAGTCATCCTRTTTCCAGGTGTTAGTTTGGTAACCAAAGCCAGAAAAGCTGAATCCTAGCAAACAGTATTTTATCAAAAACATGAACTGCAGTTGATACCACTGTTCCCAGTACCCCCAGCAGATGTGAGTATTGCCTAAGCACGCTAAGTTCGGGGGTGGAACCATGCCAAGAATGCTATCAACAAGCAGTACCAGCAGAAGGCAAGGGATGTCTTCCGCAAAGCAACAGCACAGAGGTTTTGYTTCTGTAACTGGGATTTATTTCATTCTGGGGAGCTCGTTTTGTTTCAGATCTTGGGGTGATGGGTCTATTAGAAACATGTCAATAGAAGACAACCACACTTCCCTTCCATTATTATATGTGCACACTGAAAGAGAAATCAGCAAGACTACCACCTCTGAATGCTTCTGTCTGGGGAAATCTCCCATGAAATACAGGTATGCAAAGAAGTATTTAAATGTCTGTTTCCACATCACGCGTGCTTGATAAAATATGTCAGTGCTTGAGTATAACTGCATTGAATTACTAAGGGTTGGAATGTCATCAGTAAATGTCAGAACAATATTTGAACTCTCCATTCATAGAAATTGAACTCCATTTTTCTCTACAGAGACACTACAGGATTACATTTCTTCAGAAATATCCATCTGAAATTTCTCCTAAACCATCATCTTAGTAAAACAAGCCTTATTAAAAGTAGGAGAATTATTTGAAATGGAAATAAACTGGATGTTTAAAATATATTTAGAGTTAAAATTCTTGCAAGGTAAACCAGATCATTCAGCTTCCACTTAATTCCAGAGAAATGCAAGCACCTAATTCTATATTATTTAAAGGCAATCTCCTCTCTCTTGATTGTTCCTATCAACCCACTAGCAGCAGGCTGCCACGTACAGAGATGCTAACTCTTCCGCTAACTCCAGGATCGTCTAATCCTGCTGAACTTCTTCCAGAGCCACCATCCTTGCTTTCCAAAACCATGCACAAGCTCTGGGGTTTCATAAAAAGATCGAGGCCAGAAGCTACTGAAGAAAAGAAAAGTTCTCAGTCCTAGGCCATTTTGCCTGCCTGTTACAATTCTCAACCAGGCCTCCAAGAAAGCTTTCCCAGGAGCATTGTTTGATGATTTTCAAGAATATTATAGACAAAGGTCTGATCCTTTATCATAGCTTGGCAGGTTCTGAAATTTTATTATGACACTATTTGTCTGTCATTCCTCTGTTTTGCAAAATTAAAGTAGTCTACATTGTGGGCAGACAATGAGCRCCAAAGGTAGAAGAGAAACAGGCTATTTGAAACCTTATGTGACACACTTGCAGTACTTGCTGGTTTTAAACAATTACACAGCCTTATCACTTTAAAAAAAATAAACCAGCACTATTTATGACTCTGTGTACTTCACAGCTTTAATAGGGTACTGTAGACATGAGGTGGATTTTATGTTTTACATAATATAATCATATTGATTATCAAATCATTATCAAATATGGCAACCCATAAAGTATAGTTTGTCTCTACAAAGAAATCTGTAAGAAAAAAGTTGGCTTCTGAATCACTGACTGTCTCCAAGGAGTTACTTGTGTGCTTCAAGCTGAGTACACATAAATGACTACCAGACTGTGGGTGAAATTTGCTACATCAAATTCCACTTAAGTTCAAATGTCATCTGTTACAACACAACCCAATTAAAAAAAAAAACAACAAACCAACTGAACAGCAGCATGTAAACATTGATGTCATTACCATGATTTATGCGGTTCATAAAACACAGGACCTAATATTCTACTGTATGRTAAAAAAATCAGAGACAACTTGGAAATAAAGCATAGGGCAGAATCAGGAAAGTTTGCCTGTACTCTGGCAAAGGATTTGCACAAAGACTCGAAAGATCCTASGCTGGGCTCTTCCTGCAGATTTCTTAAGATTTTTTCTTTAGAAAAAGAATGAAATCTTGGTAGAAAAGTTTGCATTTTGCAGCATATTAAGGTACTGATTTTCTCAAACGGAGAGAGGAGGAGGAAAACTTACTGCAGAGGAGCAGCTAATGTCCTGAGAATAACCTGAAATGCCAACTTAGCCATTTTTGCACTTCAAAAATGTCTTTGACTTTTATAAACAGGCACGATGGGAAAATTGAGAYTGTTAAAAATACATGGTTTACTTGGGTAGTTTATAATTCACAGTGGCATTTAGTGGGTGGAGTTGTAAATTAGTAAGTGGACTGCTGCCACAGCAGAGTAGGCTGCTGCTCTGCAAAGGAGAATCTTTGCTAAGAATAGGAATGTGGTCACGGTGATAATGAACAAGGGCTCGGCCTGCCTGAAACGCTGATGGGAGATCTGGATGGTTATTGGATCTGTAACAGCTGCTCTAGAAATTAGATGTTATCGAAGATTTTTTGGATTGAATCAGATGAAAAGCAAGCAAAGCTTAACTAGTAAGGCTTGGTTTCAATTTTTAGTAGTACCACCAAAAGGAAGAGTGGCATGTGAAGTACTTATGTTGTCAATAAATTGGAAGGTACAGTTTTACAGACAACAAAATGCAAGACTGCAGCAGAGTCTCTACACATAAAAACATCCTTTCCCCTGTCGTTTTTAAATKAAGTAGATTAATCTGCCATAAAAGTAACATGATACATTAATCAGGTATTTGATCCAGTCTGTCAAACACTCAAACAAAAAAGGCCTGTTTATAAGTCAGTTACTTCCTGGAAACAATATTATCGTTCTCAATAAAACCAGCATTTTAAAGACACGAGACTTCTCTGAGTGGGAATGATTTACTTGTCACTAGGATGATATTCCTTTGGACTGTTCGTAGCTGTAAAAGCCTTATCCAAAGGTTGCAAGCCAACRGCATTACATGAAGCATCCTGAGTGAAAGGTGCAGATAGCTGTGGACRGCAATGTAAAACACACTCAACCTTCAAATGTTTGGAAGCTTTACTACTGAGCGACAGCTGCTATATGATTACTGTTCAGCCATAAGCACACAAGGAAATATTCTGAACCTAAATGCATATCAGGGTGACCTGCGTGACTGCAATAAATTCGTGGTTTTGACTGCTTAAATCCCTCACCAGTGGACATCAGCATAGTGCTCTCACTTCTCTGGCCTTAAGGAACATGCTTCAGCTATGTCAGCCTTAAAACAATCCACAGGAAGCTTTTGTTGAAAAAGCAAAAAGAAATTTGTATGAAATCTTTGCATCTAACTTCACACCCCACACAACCCGTTCCTACCGGGCCCTGCTTTGATCCCTGTCTGTGCTGGCCAGCTCTAGGCCTCCCGGCACAGTCAGGGCTGTACACAGATGTTGCGCTGCGGAACAGCTTGTCAGCSGAGGAAGCCAGGTCACTCTGCCTGTAGGAAAATCACCGACAAAGTGATTTTGTCACAAAAAGGCTATAATCTGGCTCTCTTCCGAAGCAGGACACTGGACACAATTCTAGCAGAGGACATTCTGAGCTGCATGATAACAGTCCCTCCTTAAACTTAATACAAATATGGTTGTAAGTGTGTGTGTGTAATGCAAAAAAACCCCAAAGTATAACAGAAATATTTGCCACTAGCATGTCAGATGTAATAAATGATAATTTTATTTTTAAAAAGTGCACACAAGCAGATCATTATGACATATCAGTATTTTTTAGGACAGATAAGCATTTGGAAAAAAAGAAAAGAAGAACATCAACATTCTACACATTATAAAGAACAATGAAATACTACATTTAACAAACAGGTATTGTCKGTGTAGGAAATAACTTATGTTTTCAGTTAAAAAATATATATTATTTAAATACACATTCTAAATTACATATATTTAACTTACCTGAATGTACTACTTTTCAAAAAACATATCACAGTTCTATAAGCATGTATCTATAAAACAAGTACTTTCTGAGTCAGAATTGTTTTATGTATTACCCTGTATCAGCTGAATATTTACATGTATTTAACCTGAGGTGTAAGTCAGTCAACTCACTTCAGTGAACAGCAGCTCTTGTACTCAAGCACAGATAAATACTTAAATACCTTAACTGGAGCCGTGTCACTGTGAAAGGGTGTATCAATGCATTCAGAGCTTAAATTAGATCTATATCTAAAATACTTTCCTACTTACATTTCTAAAATATTACTATAGTATACTCCTGATCATAATGGGATGTAGCGAAAAAAGGCTGGATGGGACAGCCTTGCGGTGGCACCTGTTTCACCCTGTGTGTGCTGTACTGGTGCGAAGCTACAGGGTAAAGACAGGACGGGAAGCTAATGCTCTTTAAATTTTTGCCTGTCTTAATAGGATAGATATCATTAAATTGGGCAACTAGAGATCTACAGTAACAGAAGTATGATGACTGATAAATATTATATAATTATTAGTAATTAAAATATGCAAATTACTATGCAACCAGTCCATAGGTGTTCTCTTCCCCCATGGGAACTGAGAGGTAATCTGTGATCATCCGCATTTACCATGGACTAAAAGGACGCACATAAAATTTTACAGCACAGGACCTAAGACACGGTAAATKCACAGACCAATTTACAACTTTGTGTGCATACCCCACACTTACACACCTGCCACTGCTGTCATGCAGTCTGCCTTTTCACTTCTGTTCCATGAATAATACAATTCTTTATATCAGTAATACTAGGTAAATTTTCCACATGTGACCAGTCAGTAGGATATGCAGTAATGACTGACCTGCTTTTCCCTGCCCACAACAGAAGTTCTCCTAGGGAACAACTAGCATTATAGTACTAAGTCCTGCAAAATACTAGAAGGCCTCAACAGCCTTGCCTCCAACAAGACTTAGCCAAATCTTGAAAAGTCTCTTTATTATTAAAATAAATTAAATTAAAGAATTCAGCCAAACATTGTTATGTATGAAGCTTTCAAAAACTGCACATAATTCTGGATGCTCTGGTTCTTGTTCTCTGACTTCTGTAGGCTGTTCTCCAGCTCTTTCAAACGTACTTCACGGTGCTTTTCATTCTAAAGAAAAAAAAGAAATGTGATGCAACTTAGAAATAAAATACAAATCAATCAAAATAATAATGTAAAACAACTAGTACCTGATTTTTATAAGCCTTATTTACCAATAAAAGTTTTCAGAGGCTCCACAATACTGAAGGTTCCCAAAAAAACCTCAAAATATTGAAGCTTTATTTATGTTTATTCAGGAACAAAATGAACATGTTTGAATAAGCTTATAATCCAAAAAAGGCCTGGGAATGTGAAAACTAACCTTCTGAATTTTTATCATGAAAGATTCCTAGCATCTTAAATCTATTATTGACTTAACACTCTCATGTTGATTTTTAAAGGAAACATTTGTTCTTGATCTCTGATGCCACATGATTTTTGATGCCTACCGTTCCTTACTTAAAATAGGTGATTGACAGCAATATTATCTTTTCATTAGTTCCATACCTGATGCACACCATAGATAATTTGTTATATAAATACTACAGATATTCAGGTATTTCCTTTTATGTCTATTACAGATTTCAGATGCTAGTTGCTTAAAATAAATTCAACTTTAAAAAATGGAATTATACTCTTCAGATTTAAATCCAGCCTTAGAAAAAAAAAAATCAGGTAAGAATGAATAACTGAATAAAGTTACCTTCACAGTTCTATTTTGTTTCCAGTTTCACTACAACAACAGGAATAAGATCATTTTATCATTTTCCATAATGCATTCTCAGTTATATGCAAATGTATTTGGAATAAAAAGCAATCAATTAACTGAGAACAGTTCTTCTCTCAGACATATATACCTTTCACATTTATATTTTAACTGTAAGCTTAAAATGGAAACCATTTGAACATATACTTTATTTCTGACACAGAAGGATTAAGAGGAGTGTTCTGCCAAGTGACATGAATTCTTACTATCTGTCTAGGACTGGTGATTCTCAGAGTTTCTTTCCCTTTAGCCATTGGTGTGAGGATTTAAAATGGACTAACAAGCAAAGAATTATTTAGAAATTAAAATGTATTGGTAATTTGATTGAAAATAACAAAATTAAATAATTTTAAATAAAACTAGGCTCTTGAGATCAAATTCTGTTCCCATTAAACTCAGTAACTGGACTACCACTGATTTTAAAGAAAACAGAATGAGGCTTAAATATAAACAGTAAAGTAACTTACAGATACCATACAAGTTGCATAAAAATAGATTCCTTTAAAACTGATAAAAAGAACAAAAAATCCTGCCAAAAATGCAAGTCTCTACTTGTTTTTTAAGTTGCAGAGAGAAATAAATTAGGATCTAATTTTAAGGATGCTCAACTGCCAGGAAAGGTATAACAGTGTACAGCACCTTATTCTGTAACTTTTACTTGTACCCACTGGCAATGACTCCTTCCATATTGTTTCTTTTCCTTGTACCTTGGTATTMTATCAAAGACAACCAATGCAACTCTATGATAATAAAAACCAAAAACATATATATACTGTGCTGTACATTTTCAGGTTCATTTCAAGACACCGAGACTTTAAAATAAACGCAATCAGGGAATCTTTAACTAGATTTCATGACAAGAGTAGAAAAGATAAATTTGAAACACAATATACTGTTCCTATATCACCATAAACCTCTACTACCAAAAAGCCCTGAAAGGTGACTAATACCAAAACCAAACTAGGATCTCTGAACATAGGTCTTAAGGTATAGGATCCGATAAACTGGTCTTTTCGTCTCTTTCGGCTGAATTACAACACCTTCCCTGCCTCACACCCCAAAAAAAGAGATTATATGAATGTCTAATCTTACTACACCTCATTAGGGAAAGGAACTTAATTTCATTCTTAATATTAAGGCAAGGATATTATGGTAATTTGCTTGCTAAATATGATTAGATTTCACATCCCAATTCAACCTGGGAGTTTTTCCTCAGACAAAAGACAAGAAAACGTTCTTTATCTTCTATTTTACTTTAACATAGTAAGAAATTCCTATGAAAAAATATTTGAATAGAATAAAACACTAGCCAATGTCTGATTTTGTTTTAAGAACATTTTTGTCTTAGGTTAAATGCAGGCATTAAGTTACACTTGATACAGATAGAAGTTAATTAAAGGCAAMTGAATTCAGACCCATATCTCTGATGTCTTATTTGAATCTTGAATAATGTTTGCATTTAGGTTGGCTTGATTTWAATCTTGAATGCTTCAAGTCAGAATACAGAATATTGGTTCTGAAAGTCAAGGAGAGTGATACTAAACCTTTTTAGTGTCTTCTATATTTATTTTACATAGCTTTGTAGCTTATTATCACCGATCACGGGACAAATCTCTAAGTGTATCAAAACTTTGATTAAAACAAATGATTTGCCGTCACTAGTCTAGGGAATTCAGTTTTATTTACTCACACGGTGAAATATGCAGAGGAGTTGTTTTTTCTCTTCCTGGCTCTCTCTCACTTCAGTTTCAAGAGCCAGCATTTTTGCCTGAAGGGCTTGTTCTTTGTATGACATTTTTTCCAGTTCTTCGGCTACCTGTGATAGTAATGAGAGAGAAATGATGTATATTTACTTCCACTTACAGCCCAAACCGAATCATTTTCTTATATCTTAGCATTAGTAGCTCTATTTCCT
Source organism: Oceanodroma leucorhoa (assembly GCA_030449065.1). Taxonomy (NCBI): domain Eukaryota; kingdom Metazoa; phylum Chordata; class Aves; order Procellariiformes; genus Oceanodroma; species Oceanodroma leucorhoa. The sequence continues at coordinate 9,407,061 of JASVER010000010.1, forward strand.
ATTCTGTCATCTAATACTTCARCTACTTCCCGTGCACAGAAACTAAACAAACCTGGGGAATATTCTGGCTAAAATTGAAAGAARTTTCAATTTGGAAAAAAATGTCATATTATTGAGAGGGAGACACTTTTGTAACTCATTTATAAGTTCACTCAAACGTTATTTTTTCAAAACCAAATCAATATCCTCAGACACTGTTGAGAAAATTCAGATAGTTTATTTCAACATGATTAATCTGAGACAGAAATTACAACTTCATACATATTGTCTGATTAAACTAATACAATTCACTGCAATCTAAAGTMCTACATTTCTTCTTCCATTTGATTTACTGTTTTCATCCTTTCTACAAATGACAAATCTCTGCTTAATATTGAAAGTTTGCAAAGCCTTCCTCTGAAACGAGAAGGATTTCAACACCAAAGTTCTTGTGGACTACCTATTCCAAAGAAAATAAGAAAAAGGAAAGATTAAGCTTTTGTTCAGAAACTTTTTACCATATGTGTTGGATTTAAATATTAGGTGATTAAAGCATTTTGATTTGTCACCAAAAAAACGATGGTGAAATTTCGGTCCACTGAACTCTGTCGTTAATTTCAACAGGATCCGAATTCCACAAAGAAGCTGAATTGTGCAATCCGTATTTAAACATGCGGAATTCCCAGTAACTTTTTAGTATTGCTCCCTACATGCAAAATAATCTTGTCCCATCTTTTCTGCTCAAGCACATTTGATTTTAATGCTATTTCTAAATAGAAAATGGCAAACAAGATTAAGAGATGTAGTAAATCATCAATACCATTTTTCTCCCTTCTTCCATAGCAGATTCCAGTTGTCTGGTTAATCCATTATATTCTGCAATTTTCTCCTCAAGCTGCAATTTACTACACTGAAGACTTTCATCTTCTTTTTTGAGCTGACAAGCAAGTTCTTCATTTTGAAATTCCATCTTTTCTAATTGCCTTTATGCAAAACAGATTAATATATTATAATTCACTATAGCAGAAAAGCGTAGGAATTAATTGCAGTCAGATTCTTAAAAAGTTACCTTTTAAGATCTTCATATTTCTTCTGAATGTTATGGTTTTCTTCTTCTAAGGAATGACTGCCCACAGAAGTTACACTGGCTTCCTCCTGTGAAAATGACAATTCGTTTCTAATTGAAGAGACCTACATACAGGATATTACAGAGTAAAGTAAGCTTGCCTATTAAAATCCAATCAAACAATTTAGCTGTAACTTCAGGTAAACACTATATTATATTCAAGTGAACATTATCTTGTATTTAAAACAAATAAAATACAGCCAAAGTAGCGGACTAAAACTTTGTGTGAACACTTCAAGACTGAAAACCTGCTATGTAACAAAGYGGAGTCCTAACAAAACCCATACGCTGCTTAAGCAGCCTTGTGTATTAGGAGTTGGCCAGGTCTACCTCCTCGTGAACTTTGACTCTTAATATTTAGATTCCAGCAAAAATAACTTCCCCATAGACTACAGTCAGGGGAAGCATAAAAATAATACCACATATATATATGCAGTAATCACAGAAGAACAGTGTAGCACTGGCAAAGAATTTCAGAAAGTAGTGAATATCAAAAAAGACAATCAAGTTTATAAAAAGAGGTATATCAGAAGCTGAAGAAAGCAAGAAGCCAAGCCGCCTTTCCCCGTTCAGCATCCAGATTGACAAACTGTTACATTTTCTTTTAAATCTCGTAACAGTAGCGATGAGATTATTGCCCTTGCTACCACCCATCAACAGCAGATTAGCAATAAATAGGCACATCACAAGCCCACTGGCACCATAATTTAAGGGGCAACCTCCATCATTCACAGGACTACCTCAAGCAGTTCCACCCAGTAATTTGAGCTAATCTGGTTGATTTTGCTTATGTGAATTACAGGCTGTTCAGCTAGCAGACTGGTAGTAGCAGAAGCCTCCAGCAGAGGAGCAGTAAAGTCATGTCCTGGTCCAGCTGAACCCAGAAGAGGGTTTCTGCACGTGGTCCAGTTACTTCAAAAGGAATTTTCCTAAATTCTGATCATAGGAYCAAAGGTCAGAATCTCTAAAAGACATCACCAAGATTTAATGCTGAAACTTAACTGCTGCTCCACCAGACTAGTGATTATATTCCCAATTACTTCACCATACTTAAGAGTTTTTTTGCACTTACTCAGGAAAACATGTAGTTAGATTAAAATTACATGTATCATTTTATATATGCACCTCAAAATTAATTGTTGCTTAAGTCCTTTGCTAAGCAAAGATAGATTTATGAGTTTATGAGCATTCCTGGAAGGAGTATTTAAAATGATACAAACAAGAACAAAATTTGATACTATTTCTTGACAAGGAATTTAAAACAAAATCAAGAGCTATTTTTTTGTAAGCATTTAAAGTCTATAGYGACACAGAGACTCACTGTGTTTCAGCTGAAGTTTTCCCACTGACGCAAGAAGATTAAGCCCCTTTCCCACCCTACTGACTCAAACAAACACCTTTGTCATCCGTGCTAGCAGAGTATTCTCTTCTAACTCAAAAGCACATAAAAGAGAAAAGAGAAAAACAAAAAACCCCAAACTTAGCCCTGCCATTGAAATTGATGTCACAGACAAAAAAAGCTGAGGAATATTCATATTCAGGCTTAAGAGAAAATACAAGCATTAGTGCTAAAATACTGCTAAAAATAGAAATGATCCTGTTAAAGCATATTTTTTTTAATATATTTTGTCAACCAACACAATGTAATCATTAAAATGTTAAAGTTATACATCATCAGAAATATAATTTATGACTATTTATCTGAGCAAATATTGTCTGGTTTATAAATTAGTCATTAAAAACAAAATTAATGTGGAATTAAATTATTCCACTAGATACAAACAATAATTAGACTTGCACATTTATTTCCAGAGAAGAATACTGCAACACATCTCAGGACATAAGTATTCAAAAGGATCAAGAATACACTCACTTAAAAGATACAGAATCTAAAAGTAAATGTAAGTAACTAGTCTTGTCACATACTGAATTCATGTAAATACAGTTGGTGATAGTTTTACCTGCATTGYGCTATTTTTACAGAAGAGGCTTTTGATTTATGAAGCAAATAACAAAGGAAACCACTAAACTGTCACACATGCTAATAGGAAAAAAATGTTCTTCCACATAATTTTCTCATTTATCTTTAAAAATCAGCATGTTCTAAGCACCTGAACCTGCAGCTCCCTAAGGGTTTTGCATTTCTGTGCATGGATCCTTTCCCAGGACACAAGCTTTTCCTGATATCCTTGCTGCTTTTCCTCAGCTGCTTTCAGCAAGTCACAAACATGTTCTAACTCCTTTAACTCAGCCTCCGTTTTGTCCCTCACCTGCATCATAGCATCACAGGAGAAAAATGTAAGTGTAAAACCATAAATTAATTGTTGTAATACTTAATGGCTTTCCATGTAAGTAATAAATCTGAATTTCTACACAAGTTGCATAATGTCACCTATTTTATAAAATACTGACAAATTTTTTACAAGTTCACCATTGGAGAAATTTCTGTCTCTGACTACATTTCATTAAAGACTCAGTAACGCTCACAATGAACATTTACAAAATTATGCAAGTGTTAGCAGATCATGAAATACCCAAACTTTTATTTTATTTTTATTGCAATATATTTTGGGAGAGGGCATACAGACACACTAAGCAGCTTACAGGAAAAATTCTGACCATACAACTACTGCAGTATTTGARAAGAGGGCAACACCTAATACCACCTGAAGCCACGTACAATGCTGTGCAAATATTATTTAGGGGATCATAAAATATTTTTCTCCATTCTACAACCGAATAATTGAAAAATAAAGTTAGTATAAAATAAAAGGAATATCTGAGACGTTTCTCTGTGAGGACTAATTCTGTTCTGTAAAACAGAACATTGCAGGCAATGTAAAACCTGTCCCTGCCTCAGCTTCATCACTTAAAAGAATATGTATTTTGATGAGCAGTGAAACTGAGGAAAGTGATTTTCCTACCGATTTTGTATTGTTTTCTGATGCTTAAGAATGTGCTAACTGTGTTCCAGTATTCAGCTCCACCTGCTGAAAAAACTTAAAACTCATCTCTGTATTGATTCTCTGTTTTAACTGCTAGTTAAAACAAAAAACTTACACTGCAAAGCAGTCTTACAGTAGGTTTGCTTCCCTATGCAACTTTCACAGCTGTTCTGTCAAGAAGTCTAGTTTTAAAATCACCAATAACAAAACCACATTTTTAAAAGTCATAAAATTAATCCTTGAATTCTAAAATAGCATTACTCTAGGAAACATTTCTCACCTGTTTGCAATTGTGTAGTATCCAAAAAACCACCTGCTCACAAGTAAGACTTAGTAACTCATTCCATGAATTCAAAAACAATTTTATAGATGGAAAAAGAAAAAAGAAAAAGAGCCAGTACCTTGTGACTTCTAGTAAGTGGATCACAACAATGTAGTGATTGTCAGTGTCCTGTAGAATTGTTTGGAAACATGCTTTATTGCTGCAAAACTTACCTTATCTACTTCTAAGCATTTGTTTTCTGTTATTCTTTTGTTTTCATTTAAGACTTTTTCATATCTGGATTTCAATTCTTCTATTGCTGTTTGAAATTTTTGTACCTAGGACGCAATATATTTTTCACATACATTTTCAAGGTGTTTCTTTTAAATATAGAAAAGAGAATCATTAGTACGAAGCATAAAGTAAAACCTTTGATTTCTAAACAGAATCTCAATATTTCTCATTATATGAAGTTACTTATTTTCATTATCCTACTCACTACAGCAAATATAAAAGGGTAACCAGGTAAAGAGCACTCCGATATCAACATTTCACTTTCAACAATGGAGTGGTTGATTCCATTTGGAGTCACCACAGCTACAGGCTAGGGAATTTCATCCTACTCACTGCTTAAGGTTGGCTGTTCCCTGGAAGTATATCTGCCATCTTAAAGCTGGCAACACTTTAATTGTGGTGATGTGTCCCACAGACAAGGCACACTGGTTGTACTTAGAGTTAGTATCAAGTCTTTCTTCTTGTCAATGATTTAAAAAAAAAAAAGCTAAGTGATGACTGTCAGTGAAATGGTATCTATACTATAGCAGAAACATATACAACTTTGAATCAATGTTCTAAAATTCATTCTCTGTGAGTAAAGCCAAATACAAAAAAGGAATTGATAAAAAGCCCATTTTAGGTCTGCTTTATATGTTTGGCTCGTATTTTCAATGTGGAGCTACCAATGTAAATAAGAAAACCTCTTAAAACGATACTTGAGTGCTGTTTTACTGTTCTTAGGAATGTGGAAATAAAGATATGACCAAGGAGAGGTAAAATATCATTGGATATGCCCACTAGAGACATCAGACTCAAATTTTACTTTTTAAATACAGTTTACTGGATTGCCAACTTGCTTTTTAGGAAGCAAATCTTTTCTAAGCAAGTATGTAGTTAGCTCTGTTGGCTTCAATGAGCTTCAACTGGGCTTCACACAATTCAGTAAGGATTATGCGTACTAGTAATAGTGTGGAGACTATTCTTGGATATGGTTTGTAATGGCACTCTCTTCTACATCCTCGATGTTACGACAGTATTACAGTCAACATGACAACGAATCTGTTTTATTACAAATAAAATCTTTATCATTTCCTCAAAACGCCTTAAAAATGTAAACCCCATACTTGAACATTTCAAATATGCTAGTCACCTGATTTTTATACTGTTCAACAAGGTTTTCCTGCACTTTTGCCTTTTCTTGCAGATTTAGCAGTTCATTTTCAACAGAATCAGTACTGGTTTCCAATGTAGCAAGGGAAGCCTTGATTAAAACATGGAAAATATAAAAATTGTAAAAGTGTTATTAAAATAACACAATCTACAATATGATATTACTAGCAAGTGACCTGCAGACATTAAAAAGAGTGACACTATTTATCCTGTCAAACAAAAATGACAGCCCACAGTTCATTTGTCAGCTCATCAGAATATTTGCTCTGGAGGACAAATATAATACAAAACCTGTAAACCCTTTAAAAAATTGAAATTAATACTTGAGCTACACTCAGTTCTTTAATTTGAAAGAAAATTTTACTAACATAAAATAACAATTTCCAATTAAGCAATTTTGTAGCTACTGACAGTAAAATAAATGGCATCCTGGCTAAGCAGATAGATGATTAGACAATCCTATTCCTAGATTTGCCATAGACTTCCACTGATAAATTTTCAACGTCTCATTTTCACTTACTGTAAAAAATACATTTTTTATTCTACAGGTTTGGGATCYCTAGACAGAAGGCCAAAAGGGAATCAGTGTGGTTACTTTATTAACGTATCAGAAATGCAGAGCCATTCAACAACAATTTAAAATAATCTCACCTTTAATTTTTCATTTTCAAGGTAAAACTTTTCATTTTCAGAGCTAACAGAATTTAGCTTTCCAAGAATTTCCTCATCTGAGTTTCTTCTCCATTCCTCCTTTCTTTTCAGTTCTTCCAAAAGGCTTGTGATCTGCCTTGTTAGATRGGCAAGAACGTCTGTATCATATATAATTCTTCCAAAACTCTCACTATGCAAATTAAATTGTACCTTAATACATACTCCTTCATTGTTCTTATTTTATTAAAAGAAAAAAAAACACAACAAAAATTGGGAGAATGCATTTAAGCATTCCAAGAAAGCACTATCTATTGAAATAAGAAACTTTCCAAAAGAGATGTGGTCCACCAAGGAAGTGGTCCTAGCTCAATTATAAATAAATTCATTACCTAGAACACCCAAGCATACTTCCAAGACAACTATGTACATACCGTACAAAATGGAATSACATTGAATGTATAAGGTCTATAAGATAATGTCCTACTAAGAACATTCCACAGCTAGTTTAGGAATGGCACCTTCCATTATTAAAAGCAACAAATTGTGCTATATGCCTCACCGTTTGCTTTTCATGTTAAGTTAAACAACAAAATTTGTTTTGCTCTTTAGTTAGTCATACACTGCCTAGTACAAAAAGTCGTTAGAATGGTACATTTCAAGCAAAGACTTGTATTTCCAGCTAAAATAAAACCAGCAAAAAACAGCTGGAAGCAGAAAGAGTACTTCAGGGAAGTATCATAGATGTTTCCCTTTTCTTATTGTTTCCTAGATGCCTCCTATAGTGGGCCAGACAGATTTCTGGACTGACGTCGTGTACCTGTACTCCTCTTAAATTTTAAAATACGCTGAAAATATTTTCAGGAATGTCAGATTTTCTGAAAYGAAACCAAAAGAGTCAAGCCAATTTAATTTGAGCTGTTACGTATCTGAGCATGAATCAAGTTCTTTGTAAAATAAACATTCTGTCTTGGACCCAGCATAAAGGCACCTACCAGTTTCTTTTGCTTGTTTGAATTATAGTCCATATTTCTACCGACAGAAAAGGTAAAAGGATATTTGTCACCGTCTGCCAAGAAAATGGCATATCCTTCATGTACATTAAGATTTGATTGCATAGTTTGAATAAGGTTGGACAATTTTGTGCTGCTTTTCCTTACAAGAATAAACTGTTCAAACACACGTCTGAGAAGAACTCTCCTCTACCCTCTAGCGGGGTGAGACATTAGTGGAAGTGAAATAATTTTGCTGTCATTAGTCTGAAGTAGAAACTAGAAGCCTAAGTAAGAACCTTCTTCTATACTGCAGCAGATACAAGAGTTAACACTCAAGCTGTTTAATCAGTTATCAAATAAATAGTTCTGAGGAAACAGCATAGGAGCTACCAGCAAGTTGAGGCTAATCGGAAGTATGCAGAGGAAAGAACATGTTCCTTACCTGTACGGGGGAATGAAGTTTTAAAAAAAGTGTGAAATGCAGCAGAGAGAAGGCTATGAATCTTAATTTTTTTCTAGTTTCCAACTCCTAAATTCTGCTCAGAATTTTAAAATATGAATATATAAGCTTGTTTACGTTGTCCACCTGAGTACTACATTACTAAATACCAAGACTGTGTGACTACAGAAACCAAAAAAAAAATAGATTAACAGTTTAACTTACTTCTTAAGATCTTCTGTTTCWATTTCTAACATTGTCTTTCCTTCAACCATTCTATCATGCCGACTTTTCCAGACATCAGAAGCTGACAGTATCTCAGACACTTTGACTTCCTAGAGAACAGAGGAATCACAAATTATGTAATAAAAGAATGCCACTGAAGAATACCATCTAGTTCTGCAAAATTTTCTAAACACAAGAGTTATTTAGTATAAGATGGCTTAGATCTCCCTAGTACAAAGCAATGTAAATTTTGTCTTGTCTCAAAAGAAAATAAACAAAATTACACACATTTTAAAAACTTAAGGTCTAAGTACAGACTTACATTCAAGGCAGAGACACAGTTAAACATTGGCACTGTATATAAACTGTAGAATACAACAATATTTCAAAATTTAAGATGAAAATATTTTCTTGCAACAAAAACATTTGTCTCCAATACATCTCAACTACATATAAATTATATAAATTAATACAAAAATAAAATTCTGCCAAAATATTTTAAGAATAAAAAATAATAGCTAGGTAAAAAATGCAAAGTTAAGTCCCTCAAAGAAGTATGGTTTATTAACCAACACATGCTACCTTGAAAGTACACCAGGTCTTCAACGGGGAAACAAAACAACAGTGTAACTACAAAACATTGTTCAGGAGTTAGCTGCCACCCCTCTGTACTGCTAAGTGTACTTAAAGATCCACTACTGTCTTCTCACAAAGATCAAAGAAAACAAAAAAACATTATTAACCATCTCCTAGTATACTAACTGGAAAAATATATCTTTAATACCGACATATCCAAAATGATGGCAACACATCTAAGAGAATGAAAACATACTCTTATTAGGAAATCTAAATAAGGCAACAAAGATCTCAGCACAGTTCTGATCCACTTGGCCTTTTTAAACAATTACACACTGTAGGGATATGTGGGGCAAGAATCTAAGGAACAATTTGGATTAAGGAAGTTTTGTACATGGATTTTGAAAAGGTTCAGAGCAAGCAGCTTAGAAACAGAAAGCTAAGTATCCACATGAGACATCATACACTGATAAATGAAGAAAACAAAGATTTCAAATCCCAATCATGGATTCTCAGTTAGTATACTGTACTTCTGAGATTAGTCAGTGTATATCCATAAAGGTCTAACGGGAAGATCAGGAGAAGTGTAACTGAAAGCTGATCAAACCCCTCTTACTTACTACAGTTTGAAGTGTACAACCTCACGGCTTAAGACATCCACTAAATTTTAACAAAACAAAGGCAGTGAATGTAGTAACAGTTTGCATGTCACTTATAGCAACCTTTCCCTTAACTAAGGAGCAAAAAATAAAAGAGATACAAATACAGCATGACCAACTAATTTCTCCTATTTTCCACAGGTGAAAGTCTCTCAATTGTTCAATTTAAAACAATACAGCACAACATTGCTTACAGCATAGTCACTCACACGTTCTCTTATTCTGGAGGTTAAATTTTCCACAGTTGCTTCAAAGCGTTCAGCTCTTTGTTTCTGGGATCTGATTGCTTTTTTCAGAGCAGTCTTCTTTTGCTCACTTGTTTCCCTCAAGGCTAACATCTGGTGCTTGTATTCACCAACTTGAAGTTTCCACTCTGCTATTTTCTTTTCTAGAGTCTGCAGTATAATTAAACATCAACTCTTTTCAAATTCTATACCTTACAGACCATTTTGTGACATAACATAATCAGGAATAGCAATTACATTTATAATCTGTTTCCATAATGTCTTCGTATCTCAAATCTTGTGGTCGATACAAAGAGCTAGCCAAGGTGCGTACAGCAGCAGGCAAGAGAAAATACATGTTGGGAAACTCATTATAAAGATAATCAAGAGAAGAGGTTGAAGAGGTACAGAAGCAGGCAGGAGTAGGGGGAAAGACAGCAATCTAACCATTCCTGTGTGCTCTTGGAAATGAATGCAGAATTTCAATGCAGAAGGCATGGCATGGAAGTCAAACCCGTTTATGAGGAGGAAAATAAAAGTGGTTTCATCATCCCTAGTGACTAATTTCTGTAAAGAATATCACCTTAATGGTGGTACTAGTGATATTCACTGATGTAGTAGTAGTCTGTGCTCTGAATCTATAGTGAGCCCACACATAACTAGGGCTGGAGATCAGTATAACTGTATACGAAATTTGAATATGAAAGTTAAGATCTTGCATTTGGGTTTTTTAAGTCAAGAAGCTAGGAAAGGCGAGAATCTTTTCTTGAATATATGTATTACGATATGGTCTGTGATTAGACGACAATATACTATTTTCTTGCAAGATCTATCACTTTTTCCCATGCACATAATGGCCCCACTCTATTAATGAAACAGAATTGTTTAGTGAAGAAACTGTATTCTACCAAAAGTTGTATTTTGCGTTTAATGCATAGTGAAGCAGAAAATGCAAAAAGAAAAGATTAGGCACTGCCTTGCCCACAGCAGACAATTGTTTAAAGATAATTAAAACAGGCTATGATAAAGCTTAAACCACAATGGTAAATCACACATTGTAAGGACAACAAATAACTATAATTTCCTGAGTGCTTGATTTTGCAACTCTCAGGAAATAAAGTACATTTACATTAAATGTATTTGTATTTAAATACATGGAAAAATACATTTGCATTTAATGTATTTTTAATGCATTTAATTGTATTATCAAACGTGTACAATGCAATCAAGATGAGAGCTGGGTTCGACGACTGTCATTATATTATCTTTTCTAAGATATTGCTGTTAATATTTCTGACTAACTAGATTTTTACATCACTCTGATGAAGGCAGTGTAATGATCCCATCCAATCCAGGAAGCTGACCTCTCTAACTTCATGACGACTTTTGTATTTTTCACCTACAAATCACTTGTTACTTAAATATGAATGGAAAAAGAGACCAGACATTAAAACACTGCATGATGACATACAATAAAAGCAATACCAGACTCTGCTTCAAGAAGAATCTCAGATGCAATTATTTTCAAGGTGCTACAGCTTATCAAAAACATGACCAAGCTACCAGTAGACAACTACTTTCATAAAGACAAGTGTAAGTTCCACTCATATCACTTATTATTCTTCTGCCAAACTACAGCAATGTAAATAGGCTAGCAGTGTAAATAAATTTGTCCCAAGTCACTGATAAATATCCTAATTATAAGAATGATTAATGCATTTGTTTCCTACATTTGAGTCTAGGTCTGACACTTAATTATGTTCTACATGAATAAAGACCAGAATGACATGCCATTTACCTACTGTCTACGTTAATGTGCCAGCCTTATTCAAGATACTATTTGCCAGTTGCTATAAAATATGCATATTATGCATATGAGAGGATATCTGTCAGTATAGGTCCTGCTAACGGCCCCAAAACTTATCCATAACTGATGCAAAATTGATGCAAAATGTATGTGGTTTCCCAAGTGAAAGATGGTCTCAGGTACTGGGACTCAACAAAAAGGAAAATACTACTTCAAAAAATGAAATTATAAAACCCCCTAAATATGCAGGAAGCAGTTTTCACATATAGATGCTTACAGGGCATTTAATAAACAAAGATGTGACTTGGGGGGGCGGCAGGAGAATACCTTCAATAAGTGGAGCAAATAGAAAATCTGAGCCTATGTATGGACTTTAACTGTTGGTATAAGTAAACAACTGTTATCCCCTGTTATAACCGCAGGAGGTCACAATATCACTAAGAATAAGTGCTTTGGTCATTATTCAGTGACTGAGGTAAATTTAAATTGAAAATTAATTTCATAAAGGTAATGCTAAGCTGTTGCAAGTTTTTGTCCAGATATTAACAAAATCATCACCAGGATGTAARCTAGCAACTGACTTCTTCAGCACTTTTTGAAGAGCGAACAAAAAAAACTTTTAAGTAAAGATTGAATGCAAATACAGTTGTATATCAAGTTACTTTACCAAAGTATCACTTAATGAAAATGTTGTTGGAATTCTAATAACTGTACTAGGTAGAACAATAGAGCAATTTTTATTCAGAAGAAAACATGAGGTATTTATACATAGACATATGTGACTTTTTTTGAAATGGAGTTGCTAAAGGCTCCTTAACAACTTCAAATTATACAATTCATAGGGGATGTATGCTACTAAAAAAAGTCTGGAAATTAGAAATACATTATTTTTCATGAATGTTTTCCCATTCATGCCTGTGTTCTTGACAAGTTTCAAATACTAAAATCTGAGGCCACATACAGCTCCAGCCTCTGACACACGACCTCTTCCTTGCCTTATTCTAAAGCCAGTAACTGCCCCAAATGCCCAAATTTACTTCTTGCTTTTTAGAACAGAAAATGGAAATAATTTCACCTACCTTAAACAAAGTGAGGTTAGGCATTAGTCTTAAGGGTTTCTCTTTCAGTATTAAGAGGTTTATTGATTCCTTCACAGTCAATAAAAGGAACAGAGGATGATTCATCACCCTTATCTTACAACAGAAACYCATCCTTGCCTATCTCTTTCTACTGACTATATGGAGACTGCCTCAGGATCGATATCTATCTTCTCGATAGCACAGTTAGGTGAGTGCAAACGCTTCTATGTGTGCTTAACTTCTCTTCAGCAGAACTGCTAGTATGCACAAGTTGAGAAAAGAATTAAAAAAACCAACCTTGCAATTAAGATACTGTGGTCAGGCAGACTGTGCAAAATATCAATGCTAATAATTTTTACTGTTTGGGATTTTTCTTTTACCAAGAGTTCGATTCAAGTGATACTTTAAGATTTAACTCTCACATCTGAGTTAAACTRTGATCACAACAAGGCTTTGCTAATTTTTTCAAATAAACTGAAACACAAGTAAAAATATGTTGACCTGTATTTTCACTTTTAATTCATCATTTTCCACTTCTTTTCTTTGAATCTGACATTGCAGGTGAGCTTGTACTGCCTTTACTGATCTTGAGAGGTGGTCTTCTTTCCGTACATTAACCTAATAAAGAGAAATAAACACAAATCTATTGTCTATGGAGATACGCTGTATGATGCTATCTATATTCTTTCTACTTTGCCTTACAGTTCTAACTGATATTTGAATGTCCTCAAAAGCTGGAAAAGATAAAATATGCTCTACAAGTATATTCACAAACAGTAACTTGTTATTAATGTTAAACAAAAATCACAAACTTGAAAGAATGTATGTATAATTGATGCCTCATATTTAATCTGACTCTTTAACTAGTATGAAGAAGGCCTGGAAGCACAAACTCAGAAATCCAGGCTGAGCAAAGGCATCTAGCTAGCAGGTTGACCAAAATTAAGCCACACTAATCAGCTCTGCCCTGACTAATTAGACCTGACCTGATCTTCATTAAATACCAAAGATCACCACCTGCTGTTAGAAGTATTGATACATTTAATTCAAGCTCTAATTTTGGGGGGATACATAAAGCATAAAGGAAGAGGCAACTTATGTCACCAGAACTGAGGTCAGATGATTCTATGAAATTTCTTGCAACTTGATTCCTTTGGCTCATTCTAAATAAGAAATAATGAAAACAGGTAGAAAGAAGTCATATTATCAGTACAGACTAGAAGAGCATTGTAATGCACCAGTGCAAGTGTTCATTATGGATACCAGTAATAACGGCAGACTCAGACTCGGTCAGGTATCAGTGAAAATGCCATTTACTGGAGATAACGTAAGAAGGAACAAGGAGATAGCATAATCATTTATCCCTTCAGATGCTGGGCACCCCAAGTTGTTCAGCATTAGATAGATCTCCAGTCAGGGCACAGCATGCTGCACAGTTCCCATCAATGCTGAGGTTTGCTGGCATTGTTGTCTTCAGCATCTTTATAAGCTTTTCTGTTCAGCATTTCTACTCTCAAGCAAAAGGCTGTTTCTATGAAAACATGCTGCTTCACTTCAAGATAAAGACAAGGACATGCCAATTGCCAGGTGTGAAACTGGGCACTCTCACAGGCTCCTCTATTACAAGTAGCTGGCTAAGTTTATCCTGCAGCCAAGTGATATGTTCTCTGGATTAAGCAAAGAAAAATTCTTAAAGAAGAACCATGGCTCTCAGCAAACCCCAAGGAGTTACAAAAATCAAAGTACACCATTGACTCCTCAAAGATTTAACTGAGCCTACTCTGTCCCTCACTAACACTGAACCACGCTGCATTGCATACACATAAAGTGCACTTTAGGTATACAAGTACTGTAACACAAATTGCTGAACTACCAGTAAAATAATTTTGCAGTACTCTTGCAGTACCTTCTTATACAGGACAGACCATTCTTCTCTTCCTCTGTTGGTTTCTGCACTGAGCCCCTTCCTTTAGTTCAGAGAATGAATGAGGTCTTGTCAGCCTTTGATGATATTAGCTCTGCTGTCAGTACTACCTTTCCCTATTCATTGAGCTCAAAGAGCCATGGAAACTAACTGTGAACAGTATCTGTTTAGTTTCCTCTGTATTACTTCGTTATAAGCATTTTTTTCCAGAACTATTGCAAATCTGTAAAGGAGAAGCCAAAAGCCATTAGTCTAGATGTATGCCCCTCCCTGAACTGTGGGACATTAGTGTTAAGGCTAACCTGTATCCTTAATAGGTTTGGATACAGTCTTGATGGTTTTAAGATATTTCTGTAGGAAACACCTTTCAGGATTTTGGGGTTTTTTTCATAGATCTTTGAAATAATTGCTTTTCTCAAAATTTAAAATTTGTAAATAAGAATGTAGTATGTTGGGAGAAAACATTCGTTCCAACAGAACTGGTCACTCACCTTTTCAAGCTGAAGCCTGGATGAAAGTTCTTTAACACGTTTCTCCCTTTCAAGTATTTTTCTCCTGAGATTCTTCATGGAAAAAAATTAACAAAGAAATTATTTTAATGTCTGTACACAACAATGCAACAGCCACGCATACTGATGAACATTTCAGATGTAAAACTAAGATTCCATTTTGTGATGGTAAACCACAAATACTCCCATCTGCCACTGTCACTTGAAATTGTATGATATCATGACGCAGCCATTTTCAGATGTACAGAACAAAAAGAGACAGAAAATTTAATTTACTTACAGCATTTTGGGTTTCGTTTTCACTTAACTTCTGCATCAAAGTGTCGATGTTTTYACTGTTTAACTGCAAGACAGAAGCAGGAAACATTAAAAAATTACTTCTGATTATAATTGATTTAGCATTTTTTCAACAGTTTTGAATGTGGTACATATAATTTACTACATTTTCAAATTTGGTACATATAAATACAAAAACTCACGTACCCACAAGCTACTTAGAGTTGGTGTTTTAAACCCTAAGGTTTCAATTTATTTTGTGCATAGAACTCCTAGTAAAAGCATTTGTACAACTCGTAATGTTTTAAAGATTAATATTAAGTMTTAAAGCCTTTCAGGAACTTCAGTTAGATATGAGAATTTGAAGACTGAACCAGAAAGTACAGGCTGGGAGATCACAAAAATCAACCTACATTAACTGTTACTAGAAATCCAAAAGAATTTATGTGCCTATAATATTGTCAAGTAAATTTCTCATTTTAAAATATCCAATTTTGGGGGTGGGGTAACTTTCCATTTAAAAAAATAGACTTGTGGGACTTTCAGATTGTAAATCCTAAACATTTTAATTTCACTAGTGAGACRATAAACCCGCTGCATGGGTTTCAAGGTGGAAACTTTGGCATCAAAAGGTTTACTACAACTCCTTGCAAAGCAGTCATCTTATTCTGGCCTGCATATAATTCCTCAGAATATTCTGTAATCTTGATCCCATGTTTATCTGTAAAGTCAGTACATGGACCCCAACTCTGAATCCAGGTTTCCACCCCTGCATGCACTGCAAACTTATAGACTTTGTATTCAGTAGTAGTCCTATCCTTTCGTGACTACACCGAGTCAGATTTGCTATCAGCAAATAACTAATATATAAACAGGAATGGTGTTTTGTGACCCCACAGTAATTTATCCACAAAAATAGAAGTGCTTAGAAGACTTCCCAGAATTGAGAAGTGACCGGAAACCTAGATTACTCATACCATCTTTCCATTCTCAGGAAACTGTCTTTCCCACAGTTAGTTCTCTATGAACTTTCTCTCTAATGATCAACAAAAAGCCTTATGCTGTAAGACAGCTAGCATTGTCTATGAAAACCTGAAAATCAAGAATATGATTTTTAAAATAAAAAAAAAAAGTTCAGAATAAACACCCATCTCTGTTAGCTTGTGTCGTGGTTTAACCCGGCAGGCAGCTAAACACCACACAGCTGTTCACTCACTCCCCCCTCAGTGGGATGGGGGAGAGAATCAGTAAAAAGGTAAAACTCGTGGGTTGAGATAAAGACAATAGGACAAAAAAGGAAGGGAAAATAATAATACTAAAAGAATATACAAAACAAGTGATGCACAATGCAATTGCTCACCACTTGCTGACCAATGCCCAGCCAGTTTCCGAGCAGTGGCTGTGCCCCCCCGGCCAATCCCCGCCTCCCCCCCAGTTTTTTGTTCAGCACGACATCATATGGTATGGAATATCCCTTTGGCCAGTTGGGGTCAGCTGTCCTGGCTGTGCCCYCTCACAGCTTCTTGTGCACCTYGCTGGCAGGGTAGGATGAGAAGCTGAAAAGTCCTTGACTTAGTTTAAGCACTGCTCAGCAACAACTAAAACACCAGTGTGTTATCAACGTTATCCTCATCCTAAATCCAAAACACAGTACTCTACCAGCTACTAGGAAGAAAATTAACTCTATCCCAGCTGAAACCAGGAGAGCTTGCAATAACAATAGGGTTAGCTTTATGACTTCTGAAAGAAAGCTAAGAAAGTCATCAATGACAAATCACATTTAATTTTAAAAGAAATCTACATTCTTCACTACCTCAGGTTTTTGTGCAAGTTCCATATGACACTACTGTTAAATAAGAATTCATTGTGATCCACCTCCTGTTTTAACGTACATAGCCCACCAAATTCCTTCCAACTTTGCAGGAACTTTCTTAGTGCACAGGACATAACAAAAAAAATCTTCCCAATACGTCTTTTAATAGAGACGATGATAAGACTAAATGTTAGTTTAAGATTCACGTAAGAAATGTACGTTTTCATTGGTTCTATGTTTATGTCTTACATATTTTCTCACTTGGTGTTCTAGACTGTCAGATTCTTTGCTTAGATCAGTAAAGTATTTTCCATCTTGGATGGCTTTTGTAGTTGTATGATAATCCTTTTTATATGGCTGAATCAGTGAACAGAATTTTCCTGCTTCTCCAGGTGGCACATACATTTTTCCCTGAAATAGCATTCATAATTATGTAACATTTATTATCACTCATGGTTAGAACACTGATCTTGCTAATTCAAGGATATCAACATAAAACAAGTCGGCTCTTCAGGAGAATTGTTTAGGAGAAATTTTAAAGGTCAAAGAAATCTCTCATTTATGACTTCCAAGAAGGGTAAAAGCCTGTGATATCACAGGATGTACCCTCAGAGTGATCACTCACGGAACACACCTAACCTACAAGGCAAAGGTGAACAGTTTACTTCCAGTGAAGGTGGAAGTCAAGTCCTGCTCAGACACCGATACTATGTTCCACAGCAGAGTTCTTCCAATTTGGAAGCAGCAATGGTTTTTCTCTTTTTCCAGTTTGGAAAAGCTCCTCAACTTGCAGGGCTGCACAGGAACATGATGCGGCCCATGTCACAGCAAGTCCAGAGCCAAGTATCAGTGCCTACTACCTAAACGCATCCCATTCTCCCTGCTTCCTTGTCAAGCACCAGGAACCTGCTGTCACCCTCACCCCTTCTCTAAACACCTCTCTCCTGCCTCTACCCTGACACTCCAGCATGACTGATGCCCTCACCAAGCAGGAAGTTATCTGCTCAATGCTCCACTGACTACTCATTATTTTTCAGAAGTGGATTGTCTTGCCTTCTCCACCCACCAGGACCCATTTCTCCTGCTTTCAGCCTGTGCCAGGCGCATCTCCACCAAAAGGATTTGTCAGACTAAGAGTTTATATTCTTATATCCGTATCTCCTTAGCATAATTGAGAAGACGAGTAACAGAATTTGGGAAGTTCCCAGGTAAAAAAATCACTTCCTCACAGAATCAGAATATAGACTGCTCTGCTTCCAACTGTTGCCATAAGGCAAATAACTACATTCCAAACTTCTAATGTTTTTTATTTTATATATATGAATATATATATATATATACATGTCTTATTACAGGCTTACATTTCCTGGCAGACCTCAACTTGTGTAACACAGTGCAGGTCTCTATAGCTTTTTCTTGGTTATATAACCAAAAGTAAGTTATTGAATTTAATTTTCACTTCCAGTGAAAACAGCATCTTGGAAGATTAAACATCGTGTTTCATTTATCCTAGCCCATCTATGTAAGCAGAAAAGAACAAATAAGAATTTTTCCATAGTTTCAGTATACCATTTTTATGTCCAGCACTCTCACTACCCATTTTTTGAATTATCACCTACTTCCCATCTAGCTAGGAAGTATGTTTTGAAATATCTGCTTTGAGTCTTGTTAACAAAGTAAACAGAACGAAAAAAAAAAAGCTTAACAGGAACAGAATGAACTTGCCTCGGAAGCACGAGGAAGCAGCAGCTTTTCCTGAAGGTCAGAGTCCAATAAAGGAGCAGTAGAGTTATGTACAGGTAAAGATGAGGATGATTGCGATGACAACGACATTTTGTTTTAATGCTATATAATGAGACAGTATATGTTAACATATATTGGTGTTCTGTGAATCAGTAACTGAAACATTACCAGTATCTCAGGTCATTCCCACTAGAACATACAGCGTACCAGATCAAGTAAATCCCAGCCTCATCAGAGATTTACCACAATTAATGCAACTGAAATCTTGCACACACATTCATACCTTGTAATCACTTAAGCAGCACTGAATTCACGTATTTGGTGCACAGAAATCAAATCCCTCAACAGCAGAAAACTGAATGCAGACGAAGGACGAGGTAAAGCTCACAGCTCCAACTTCCCACGTCCGCGCTCCCCAGGGTGAGGAGCAGAGGCGCAGGCCACCCAACAGCGGCCATCACCCCCGGCCCTGCCTCGGCTCCTCCCAAGCGCCCCAGCGCCCGCCTGCCTGCGGTTCCTGCCCCTGAGGGGTCCCGCGAGGCAGCGCTCCCTCAGCACCCCCCCTCCCGCGGGGCAGTGCCCCCTCCCCGGCGTCCCCGCCTGCGCCCGCCGCCCCCTCACCGCCCCCTCACCGCCGCGGCTGCCCGCCGGGAGCCGTTGCCGGGACAACGAGCCGTTGCGGCGGCTCGCTGCTCTCGCGGCGGGCGGGAGGCGGCGGCGCCCTCCCCGCAGCCCGCCTTGGCCCAGGGGCCCGGACCCGCCCTGGTTCGCGGCGCAGCGGGTGCAGACGCCGCCCGGGAGGACCCGCCCGCTGGTCGGGACCGGTGCGGCCCGCGGAGGCCCGGGGAGAAGGGCGCATGGGAGGCAGCTGTGCGGGCCGTGCCGGCCTCTGCRGAGCAGCGCGGGCCGGGGAGCTCTGCGGGCCTGGAGAAGCAGCACCGCGCCCTTCGTCGAAGGGACGAGGTTCATGCGGGCAGGATTCAAAGGCGCTTCAAGAGGCGGCTGCGGCCGTTGGCAGCCGTAACTCGTGTGCAGGCGGGGCGGTGTTCCTGCGCGCCCGGGGGGTTACTTTCAGAGCAAGGTGGACAGGGAGCTTGGAGAGCTCCGGGGAGCTTTGCATCCTCTGTTTGTTTTCTTTCTGTGTGTTTCCATTAATATATTTTTTCCGAGGTTCAACAATAATTACTCATGTAACCTGACTCTATGTGAAGCTTTTTTGCCCGCACATTGTCAAACATTGTAGAAAAGCCACGTATTTTTAAATAAACACGTTCTGATGAAAAATAAACCAATTACTCTTGCATCACATCACATGAGAAAACACTAATGACACTTGAGGTGGCACTGTATAGAATGTCCAAGACATCGCAATAGACATTCGGAAAGATAACTTTCAGATAATGAAGTGTGCAACATGTAATGATCATGTGATACAAATATGATCATATGTATAGATACATACGTACACACATATGTGTATAGATACATGTGTATGTAGATACATATGATGATATACAATGATAGTCTGCACATTAATTTTGTTTCAAAAAAGCATACTGATAGAAATATTACTTTTTAATATGCTAAGTAAAGATCGGTGTTGGCAACTTGCATTTAAAAAAAAATCTTGGCATTGGGAGAAATAATAAAAATCAATATAAAACATACCATTTGTAAACACACCAGTGTATTTGTATTTTCTTCTCTTGCTGGCAATGGAATTTCAGAAGACTTAGCAGTTACTCCTGTTACACACTCTTCGGAGAATATTACCTAGCCGTGTGTGCACTGTAATAAAAATAAAAATCAAAGGTTAAATTTCAACCTTTTTAATTCTAATAGGGATGAAATCACTCCATTATCCATTCTGTTTGCACCTGAATTACAAGGGAGATTTTGTCTTTACATGTGCAAAAGGCCTAATGTTTTGTTCTCTATAGGACCCATAGCCTTGAATTGTGAATTAACCATCTCCGTCAGACCTCTGCTTCTGCACCGCACTTTATGAGCTGTGGCTTTGGTGTCTCATAGTCAGCTCAGACAGAACTTGTAATTTCAGCTTCCCAGAACTTGCTATATGATTGACTTATTTTTAAAATATGATTTTTTAAAAGAAAGCAATAAATTGTTCCAGTTACCTAAAAATGTCATGATTGCTTATATAATAAAGCAACCACTATCCATCAGTGAGGGCTAATTAGCATGATAATTAGCACTGCACTCTGTACCTCATAAACAAAAAATGAATTACAAGTTTCAGTCCGCAAAGCTGCATTTTAATGACTGTGGCACAATCTACAGAGTGGAAAATAATTAAAGGAAATATGACACACATTTCCACAATGACATCATTACCAGCCTCACTAAAAGAGATGTGCTGGAGAGAGGCTTCTTTAGATACCACAGGAACTCTGCTGAGTGTCACGGCTCATGACTTTATCTGCCCTGAAGGTCTAACTCAACCTTTAATTTCTGTGTCAGAAATTCAAGACTCCAATGCCTTTCCTTGTTCATCGTTTAATTTTGGCAATAGCCTGCTATCACAAAAGTCTCACAAAAGCAGCAGATTTGCTGCCACCCTGTTTATACACTGTTCCTTCCCCATCCTTTTAGGAATCGCTGAATGCTGACCAGAATTTCTTTCTCCCAGCAATCCTTAGACACTCACTGCCTTACACAGAAATATATATCTGGCAGAGACGGAGACATGACAACATTTCTTCCCACACACTTTTGTAAAATAGGTATGGTGGGTTTTGCTACTTCCCCGGCCTGTTTCTCAGCATCTCTCACTCAGTGTCCCAGCGTGCCAGCTTCTCAAGCAGGTAGACAGGAAAGCCCTTCACTCTACAGCGCACGGGGGCAGCGGGCACTGGGGCGAGCTGCCCCGTGGAGATACGATGCTCTAGTGCTATTGAGTTCCCCACAGACAGTCACCCGCTCAAGGAGCCTCATCTCCTTGCACGGATGACTTAGGAGGAGCAGTAGATCATCTTCACTGCTCAAAGAGCAGCAGCGGGTGTTTCTGCACCCACTTAAGGCATGAAAGAAATAGAAGGCAATTCCAAGGTACAGGGAAGTAGCAGGGAGGGCTTTCTCCTGAACAGAATTTTACATAGCAGCAGGTCTGGGTGTCCTTCATTTGGAGATTGCAGCTTCAATGTTGGTCTCCTTAGGTTTTGGCAAGGACGTTTGGGAACATCTTACCCCAGATGCAGGTTATAGCAGCTACAGTGATGCAGAACTTCCCTTATTATGTGAGTTGACCTGCCTGGATCAGAGTTCCCAGTGCTAATTGTTCACTATAAGTCCAACTGTACTGGTGCCACTCCTCATTTCCATGTGAGTCACTTCCAGCTCAGTCAGACATCTCAGCTGTTTGCAGGAGACTTTTTAGATCTTCAAAGGAGGCAAAAATAGCTTTAATTTATTTCTCTTTTACTAAGCAGTCCTTAAATCCACTTGCATTCATTCCTCAGTTTAGACTTTCTCCCTGTGCAGTGCAACCCAGGGGTGAGTATAAGCCCTGTTTGTTCCCCTTCCTTAGCGTGTGCATCTCCTGCGCAACTGCTTGCTCCAGTTCCTAAATTGCTACAGCCCCTTCCTTACACTGCAAAATGGCCAGAGAGCAGGGTGAGGTCCCAGAACTAGGGCAGGTACCAGAGGAGTCTGTTCAAGACTTGGGAAATAGGATAGAGACCTTAAGGGTGGAAGAAAGAGCGAGAGGATACATTACAGAGTGGAGTTCCAAGGAAAAGTGTAGAAACAACTGAGAGCGCATTGTATTTTGAAGATTAAGGTAGCTTAATTTGTATAAATAAAGTTTAGTTACAGAAATTCCTTTCCAAGAGAAAGAGGCACACTCAAACATATAACTTCAATTTTAGTCAGACTTTTGGAAGGCCTGATTCTTTATCTGGCCAAATTCTCTCTCTTATTAGTGACAGCCCATTAACAACTAGCCCTGGAAATTCTGCCTTTCAGGGAGCGGAGGCAGAGACCCTTCTGTGCATGGGTGGAGCGGACAGCGGGGCTGCGGTTAGCAGGACACAAACAATAATGGGAAGTTCCTTGGAAGTGCGTAATGTGGCCAGCTGGCACTGTGAGCGGAAGCCTGGGTGGATGTAACACACCACAACAAATGTCMAGCCATTCACCCTGTGTAACAGCAGGGATCCCATCCCTGGCTGGTTGTTCATGGTGCTGCTCAGAGAAGGTGCTCTTAGATTTACCAAACCTCTGCTTAAGCCCCAATAGCCTGTGGGTTCCCCATTCCTGGGCACTCTCTGTGGGGGTTGCTATGGCTAAAAACGCCAGCTTTTCTGTGGTGGGAGGGCTGACCTCACTTGCCCACAGTTATCACAGCCTGGCCATGCCTTTGCAGAGGCCAGCCCCCCATGGGGCACTGGTGGGCTTTGACTCTTGGGGTTTTGGCAGCACTCGGCCGAGGATGGCTATTCAGGAGAGRGATGGGCCAGAAAGGCCCTGGCTCATCCCGTGCTGGGAAGTCAGGAGGGAGCTGCGGATCGCTGCCCGGTTGGGGGCTGCCCCTGGGGCRGAGCCAGCCGAGGAGGAGGGAGCCTGGCAGGCGCCCACCTTGCCCTCCCACGCATGCGGCTCCAGCCCTCCGCACCCCACACCAGCTCCACTCGGGCATCCTTCATGCTCACGGGCAGGATCTGGTTTTGGCGCTTCTGGTTATCGCCGATGAGAAACTAAAACATGAGTCCTGCGAAAAGGTATGGCTCAAAGCCTGTTGCAGGGAGTAGAGCGCATTCTTTTACACACATTTATTAGTGCACCCAATGTACCTTAAATTTTAAAAAGTGATGTGAAAAAGTATTCACATAAGAATGCCCTTAAGAACCGGCAAAATCATGATCTATGAACCACCATTAGTAAATACATAAGTAATGATCGTCAGTAACAACATCAGTAAGAACAGCTGTACCATCCTGTTGGTTRTAAATGAACAACAGTAGTGCTGGACTGTAAGAAGCTCCAGGCTAAATCTATGGTAGTCCATAAATGGCGTCCTTGCAAGCTGTTTAATCATTTTAGAAACCTGGCCTGTGACTGGTCTGAATGGCCTTGGTCTGAATAGCCTGTCTGGTCTGATTGTCCTTGTTGATACCCAGTTTCATTTCTCCACTTGGTTTTACATTTATTACAAGTCAGAAACCCTTGCTTATGAGTTCCAGTGTTTTTCTCCCCCCTCCCCGCCCCCACCCTTGCTTTCTTAACCCATCACCCCTCTAATAACTCCTGGCTGGCAATTGTGCTGAAGACAGCAGTTAAACTTGTCTAGGTGGAGTTTCAGAGTCATGAGGGAAGGCCTGGCAAGAAATCCAAGGAGAACAAAGGCAGCTTGTTGCTACAGAGGCAGAAAAGAAGCAGGGACTAGTTCATAAGAGTTGGTTAGTTAGCCTTGCTTCTCTGCATGCCACTTTGCACTTGTAGCTATCACAGGCTGAGTGAAGGATAACAGAGACATGTCTGAYATTTGCCTCCCGGTGTATCTGAAGCAGAGGTAGATGCTCACTACCAAGCCCTCTGATTTGCCAGTGCCAACTCACTCCCTCCTCTTCCTCCCTCCTTTGGACGCCTGCTGTTCACTACATACGTAGTGGCAGCTCCTTCTTGGAAACATGGTGATGACCTGTACACCCTACAACATGAAACGGGTGGAAAAAGGGGAAAATGTATCAATTTCACTCCTAACTTCCTAGTAAACAATTATTTGATAAACACCTAAGGCTCACAGGGTAAATTCCCTAAACCATTTTACTTTTCTGGTTTGCCCTCAGTTGTCAACAACAAAAGACTGAAGAATACACAGCATATGTCTTTTAATCCTTTCCTGTATGTCTCCACATGTCTTGGTAGCATGTACTGCTGTGGAAAACCTGTGTTAAATGTAGCCTTTTGTTCCTAATCCCATTACTGTGTCTAATGGAAAATGAAGCACTGGTTTGTTGAGCTTAGTTCCACTTACAATGTCAAATATTAAATTACAATTTGTTGAGTGGTTTACTCTCATGTAAGTGTATATTAAAAAGCATCACTGTTCTATCATACATTTCTAGAGACAGAATTCAAATTCAAACACATAATGGTAAAAGAAGCCAATTTTAAAAGACACAAAAGCTAAGACCTTTAAATGGTGTTACTTAAAGTTAGTCACACTTAGCCATAAAAAGGAATTACTTGATATTAAAACTGCCTAAGGCTGAGTGTTGCTGGAAAGTTGCTGTTCAGAAAGTCCACGATATAATTTTGCTGACTAATTTTGCATACAGTGATATAATGGCTGGCTACMGTTACCATGTATTTGCCCTTCTGTTCTCCCTGCAGGCAGTCTTTGTTCATGAGTGGGCCCAACTTTGATGRGGATGTTTGATGAAAATGACAGTGACAGGCATTGCTATGCAACTGGGCAGAATCAGGTTAAAGTTACAAGGTAATTCAGCATTTTCCTCCTTCTACAAGCCCTTTGTGGTGAGCTTTAGAAACCTGACTGGTCTTTTTCTACAAACTTTTGAGGTACCCCTTTTTCTTTTAGTCCTTATTTTATCCTTCCTTAAATATCTTTCCTACTTTATGAATAGATCATGTGATTTTCTCTGCATTCATCTTTACACATTTCTGTGGTTGATGGATTGGCAATGGTGTTGGCACTTCTTTTTTCTGAACTGACACTGGAGACTTAATCATTTCTGTGCTCTGCCACTGGAGAGGAAATACTGCTTGTACAGAAATCCTCCTTCCCCCCTGCTCACGGTGTTTGTCTATCTAAGCTTTTCCTTCTCATCTCACCTCTCTCTTCTCGGAGTACACTGCAACTTTGGGGCTTTCCTGTTAAGCTTCTGGATCTCTCTTGCTTCAAACTGATTTTTTTTATCTTTGCTACCTCTGCACAATTTCACCCCATGCTCTCACCTCTGCAGGATTGCCTGGCTCACTACCTGTTTTTCCTTTTCATATGGCCAATGGACCTCAAGAAACAAAGTTTTATTACAGCATATTTGACCTGCAACTCACCGACCAAGTGCCTGTACATAAACAGGAAGCCATTTAACAGGCGTTTTCCAGGGTACAGCAATATTTGGAAGTGGTAACTACTGAATTAATAAGACTACTTCTGCAATTGTAAACTTTAAATCTGTAACTGTAATATTTTTACTCAGGCAATAGACTGAAGTGATGGAGAAGCAAACAAATCAATGATTATTCTTGGTGCCACATCACAATGTATATTCATATCTTTTTACAAGGATATCTGTTTTAACACAGGCAGAGTGCAGACTACTCTCCAAGCAGCCTTAATGTCAGCACTATATTCAGACAGGGTTTTTAAGTGGAAATGTATTCTGTTTTATCCTTAGGTGTTCCTCTGATCTTACTGGCACCTATATCTGTGAAAAAAAAATTCCTGCACTGAAGGTAATTGTGTCATTAATAAGCTATCATGGCTTTTTAAGGAAGGATGTGCATTTATTCCTGAAAGAAATCAAACTGCAGAATCGTCAACAATGTATATGCAAAGTTTATCATCTGTAAGTACAAATGCATAAGAACAGATTTCTTTCAATGAAACATACTGTTATAAAATTTGCTCTATTCTCCTTTTTGAAATGTAACATTTATTTCAACTTTTATGTAAGTAAATCAACTGTAATGCATACTGTTATTAACGTAAAATGAAGTTTACCAACAGCTGACGTCTCAACTATATAAATCAGCAGTGAAGATTTATTTCCATCCCTATTTTTATTTGTTACTCTTCTGTTGGTTAATTCTGATTTTTGTCTATTTGTAATTTTAGGTGGCTGATTTCTGTAATGAGCTACAACAGAGAAGCACCCAATCTGCAGTTGAATGTGTGACTACAGAAGCACATGGGAAGTAATTAAAAACTGTATAGATTTTGAAAGTAATCTATTCTTTAGCTTTATAATGAAATAATAGATGATTTTGCTAAGAAATTAGCATTTCCTTGAGTTAAAACACAGTCCAAAAAGGCATCTTAACTTTAGACTGCAGTCTTCTCAAACAGTTTTAACATACCATCAAAACCAGAGGAGCTGCACAGATTGCCTATCAGAGAAGAATCTTCCCGTTATTCTTATATTCTAGATAAATGAATCTAGAAAGCATAAATAAATACAACCATTTTTGTTTTATGTTAATTTATGTAATTTTTATAGCCAGGTTCTAGCATTGTTAAGAATGATGGGATCTACTCCAAGTAGTTGTTTGCTTTCCCTGAGAATGGCAGATACAGCCTGCAGGATTACATCCAAGCTAACAGACCTATGGTGCCACAAACTGCCACGCCATGGAGTCGTGCCATGTCTATACCAGGTCATGTAGAAAATGGTACAGCAAAATAAGGCAGAGAAAATTATACAGCTATTTATTCCAGCACTTGTATACATCAAGTCCTTTCACAAATGCTAAGAGTAGGCACTACAGCAATGACAGTCCAGTTAAGAGGTATTTAGTTTTGAACACTTCAAACACTGTGTGTGGTTGTTGCCCTTTAACACAAGAGAAGTATGTATTCCCCAGAAGAATATTTAAAGTAGACTGTAAACAGCTATAATAGAGCAGTATCTGTGTAGTACAGATAGACAGGATTTGTGTTTTGCCTGCGAAAAGTATAACTGCAGGTTTATCAACTAGAGAACTATAATCAGTGATCTTAAATTAGGAACTGTTGGAGTTTTAGTAAATTAAATTCTCCTGTAATTATTTTATAACAAGTAACAGTTACTTCAATTTCATATTAGCTTTCTTAGTAATTAGCACTCTTGAAACTGTAAAGAAATAGCTATTGCACTAGAAATTATTGTACTTAATTGAGGTTAATGGATTTTTCAGATTTAAAACCATATAAATGAGCTGAAGTTCAAGTCACCTGCATACTACAAGAATATGCATATAGTTAAGATTAATCAGCATTTTTTAAAGCTTGAGGTAAAATCAAGATGAACCCATCAAGACCCTCAACTATTAAAAATGATATTCAGATCAGAAGAGAAAGTTTCCGTAAAACAGCTGCAGAAGGCTGCTTCATAGCATCTGCAATTCCAATGGGATGTTATGCTGATGTGTTTCCACCATGTAAAATTATTCATCTTGATGCCAGAATAGAAGATGATAAGGTCATTTTATCATGGACTGCCCCAGGAAGTGATTTAGATGAAGGCCAAGGTATGTTTTTGGCTTGCAATCCTGCCTCCTGCCCAAGGTGAAATTGCAAAATGAGTACATTTTCTGTGGGCATTTTAAGTGAGCTCCCAACTTTT
This sequence comes from Oceanodroma leucorhoa, assembly GCA_030449065.1. Lineage (NCBI taxonomy): Eukaryota > Metazoa > Chordata > Aves > Procellariiformes > Oceanodroma > Oceanodroma leucorhoa. Next base: position 9,435,047 of record JASVER010000010.1, read on the forward strand.
ATCAATAGTATTTTATTGCATCTCGAAGCACCTGTACAAGCGCAGGCTCAATTTTTGTCTGTAGTTTGTAGCAGAAACTGAAGGCTCAACATTTCTAATTATTCATCATTAATCAAATTTTTCTTAACTATAAATGGCTTAAATGTGCTATTCTAGTAATTCAGTGTGATACACATCACACAACACAAGATCTGTAATAGAGTTTAGTCTCATTGACACCAGTGGGAATTTTGTGCAGTAGTTCCAGGGCTTTATTCTTGCTCTGCTCTCACAAAGATTTTAAATGAAATTATCCAATATGTTTTCAGAAAGAGCTTCTTGGAATTTTGATGGAAGGCTCACTTTCACTGTGTTGTAGTATTTTACTAYTCATGGAAGAGAGACACATAATCTGTGAATGTAAGGAAAGAGTGGAAAGAAACATCAAATTTGGACAAGAAATAGGAATTTTACGTCACTTAGTGCAAGGTCAAATTCAGTGAAGTCAGAAATACTGAGAGACTTCAGTATGGGTTCATGATGACTGCCATCATCTATTCATTTCAGTGCTGTGCTGTGAGAAATTTAATCATTCAAGCACTTTTAGTTTAGGTAATAAAATATTTTTTTTTGCAGATCTACCCACCGACGCTGCATTTATTTTTCCCAGTAGCTGAACTAACTAATGAAACTGATACTAAGTAAGTAGTATTTTGAAAGTATTTTGAAAAGAAATTATTTTGAAAGACATCAAAAGTTTGAATGATAGCTAACACATATGACAATATCTTCTAATATTTGCATTTTCAGCTGCAAGTTATGAAATCAGAACAAGTGAGACTCCTCTGGAACTGGGAGGCAACTTTTATAGCACTGCTTTTGTGAATACTTCCCCTCTATTACGTGAGCATGCTGGCTGCAAAGATAAGTTAAAAAGTTTTGCTAACTAGTAGTGTGGAGGTGTTTAAAAAGGAATTGGTCATTACTGTTTCCAAGGCTGCAGTGACTGCTAAAGGCAGAATGAAAACAACCATTATTTCATATTGATATGAACAAAAAAACCCAAATCCACATACAGAAGAATTTAGCTAATTTTTCTGTCCAATATTTCAGAAAAAGTGGAATAATGTAATTTCATACCATGACTATCAGGATTATTTTTTGATACACTAGGAAAACAGATGGAGGTAAATCTTCAACCTGAAGTACTTTTAAATGCATGTGCCTGCATAAATTTCACACAGTAATTTTCAAAGAATTGCATAAGACCTTCAGCAGCAGTTTAGTCTCTTGATTATTAATGACTTCTTACAATATCACCAAGAAGACGTAGTATTTTTTAAAAAGGTAGAGGGGATGACCTGCAAAATTATTGGAAAATTTGCTTAACATCTGTTCCACAAAAATAATAGCAAAGCTGATACAGAATTCAATCAATAATGAATTAAAGGATCAAAATATAATCAGTGTCAATCTACCACATTTATTCCATTTTATTATTTTTAATGCAATTATGAATTTAACTAACAATGTAGCTATATCATGAGATATTTGTGAACTGATTACTGTGTGATAGTCCAATTCAAAATATAGTACTATGTTGGATTAACCAAGCACCTGCTTAACAAATTAGGAACTACCTAGCTGGGAGATCTCAAAAAGTAGCTGGTACAGTATCATCATCTAATAGACATTTCTCAAAGGATTGCAAATCAGTGATAGGTGTGATGCTATTAAATACTTTACCAAGGAATTAGAATAAAATATAAAGTCACTTCTGGACAAGTTTCTTTGAGTATGAAGTGAGAAATAATGAGGAGGGATAGGACAGCCACACAGAGTAATCTGGCTTCCTTGACAAACTGCTCCCACTCAAGAAAAACACATTTTATTTCAAATGGGATGGTTATTAATCTAAAGGCAAACAATGCCATTTAAAATGGGAGATTTTACATACAGAACTTATCAGCATTTTACTGTCTCACTGATCTAATCTTGCTTTTTCTCTTGTTTCAATTCTGTATTACATAATTATTGCATCGTTCAGAATTTTTTTTCCAGGAAATTCCAATTGTGTTTTTGCAATTATTTCTCTCTTCTAAAATGAGTAACAGAGCATAGATCACCTGAAGAGGCATAAGGAAATGAAAGTTCTTTTTTTAATTCACAATAAAATATCAAGTATTTCCTCTTAAAATTAGCATATAACTAAATGTAGCCAACATATCTGATATAACTGTACTTGCATGGAACATCAGTGTCTTGTTGCAAACTGTTACACCTCTTTTTGACACAAAGGTGGTTTTAGGAGTGAAGAGCAGGTGCGAATTCCTTAGGGACAAGGCACAACACTCAGCGAGTGCAAGCTTTGGCTTTATGGAAAGCGTAGCATTACCATAGTGGGAGCCCCAGGACACTGATGCTAATCAAAATGGGGACCCATGCAGCGGAGCCCTGCTTGGGAGTGAAGCTCAAGGGAAAGCACAGCAGGGTTCAATAATAAAACTTGCACTATTATATGATTAACATATCATACATACGCAATATCCTGTTTGGCTCATTAGCGAACTCGCTGATGTAATGCAGGTCCTGTTATCCAAATGCTGAGATCTGCAGCTGGCCATCACGTTGGCAGCTGTGCAATGGGGGGGACGTGAATGACCCCGGGTTACTGTGACAAGATAAGACATGCTTGGGACTCAGATGGAAAGATTCAGACTATCCCAGGTAGCTGCAACATGAAGATAAGATGTGCTTGGGACTCTACGTACTCAGATGGGGGAGGCGAACTATCCTGGGTTACTGTAACGAAGTCTTCTCACACCCCACAGGCGGTCATACAAATGACTGATAAGCCATCGCTTTTCTAACCAAGTACCTCGCAGACAGGGACAAGTAATGGGAGTGTTAGGAGTTTGATATTTCTGCTGTCTTTTCAGCTCCTGCATGTGGCAAAAGGTTCTATGGTATGGCTAAATAAGGATGGCTATGAGGATTTGGTTGTTGCAATTAATCCCCAGGTGCCAGAAGATGCCATCATCCTCAACACGATGGTAAGAACATTTGCATTTACATGCATTGTTTCTCAGCAGTTGTGACTTGACGTTTTTGCTTGGAAAGTAGCATGAATCAAGTCCAGCTCCCATTCTTGTCAATAGTTTTTTTATTGTTGTTTTCAATTAAACATGGATTAATCCCATAGTTACTAAACTAGTAATTTCTAATTTGTCCTGCCGTCTGTTGTCACTACGAAGAGCACTAATTCCTTCAGACAATGCTGTGATATCTCTGTTGGGAGGCAGACTGAAATTTCTTTGAGTAGGTCTCCAAATTATGTCTACCTGAAAAAATGTCCTATGAATACTTGTTTCATAGCCATTGATTATACTACTATTTGTCATTAGCTAGTATGTCTCATAAAGTTCCTTTAAAAATTGCAAAGGAAAAAAAAAAGGTTAGGTTTAGTGGCATTTCTGGGCTTAACTTTTATTGCAATCCAKGTAGATGCCTCAATGGATAAATTCCCCTAGAACAGGATGCTCGCCAGGTCTCAAAGCAAATAAATTGTTTTCTACAAAGTCAAATACAACCTGCTGAACAGGACACTTCTGACAAATGCCCAAGTTGTGCAGTATGTCTAATGCCTACTAGACCCTGATGTAGGATTATCTCAGCCCCATGTCATCTCTAAGATCAAGTACGAAGGATACCATTCTTTGGTCAGCCATCAAATTTTTAACATTTCTATATTTCTTTCATCTTGTGGAAGAGGTTTACATTAAGTAAAAGTGATAGTTTACTTTTTACCATCAGTCACTGACTGTTGCCTTTTTTAACAACAAGTAGAGTTTAGATCACTCCATTTTCATTAAGGGACAAACCACTGAGTGTTTTTTAGGGTAAGCATGTACGAGTGATGGTTACTGTTACGGTGAGATACCTACCACATATCAAATTCACATTATAGCTGACCTTATGAGAACTTGCTCTTACACCATTCCTTCAGCTCCCTTGAACTAGTTAAAACTGCTCTGTTCTATCTGCAGAGCAGGCAAGGGGTGGCATGGGGACAGCTGAAGCAGCACATCCCATTCCTGCTCAGCCTCTCATGGGTTAGCACTCACTATCACTCTCAGTCCTGGCAAACTGAAGCTCTTCAAGAAATCTCCTTTAGCTGAATTTTATGTACATGTAACAAAGAYATTTGATTCCAAAGCCTCTGTCACAGCTTGTTTCTTAGTTTATGAAAAGCCAGATTTTAGGTCCCTTCTTCCTGTTTGTTTTTTTTCCACTAAACACTCAGTTAGTGGAGAGAAAAATAAGCAAAGGGAATGCTTTTTCTGATGCCTCTGCTCCAAGAGAGGTGGTAAAAGAGCAAGAGGAAAGGAAAGTAATGGCAGCATATAGTAGCCATAATACAAATAAGAAGAAAGGCAAAACAGYGAATTTGACAGAAAAATGATGACAGTAGTCAGGTAAATGAAAAGCAGGTGCGATGTTGAATCTTGCCCACACTTGCTGTCAAGTGAGTATTAATTTAAGGGTAAAATCCTTGTATTTAGTAGTTTCATCTCATATGAAGGCTAGAGTGTGAATTTTATCTCTGATTAAGAGCAGGATTATAGAACTGGTGAGAGATTCCAAGAATTACAGCTTAGTCCATGACTTCTTTGTTTATTTTCTTAGTGAAGATTGTAATACTTTCTTAGTTTTGTGTTATGTATTTAGTTCTACTTTATTGTACTGCTGTTTCTTGACAAGTCTAAATTATTTATTGCACATACAGTCAAATATTTAATATTATGTCGTGGTTTAACCCCAGCCCGCAACTAAGCCCCACAGAGCCGCTCGCTCACTCCCCCCACGGTGGGATGGGGGAGAGAATCAGAAGAGTAAAAATGAGAAAGACAGTTTAATAGGTAAAGCAAAAGCCGTGCACGCAAGCAAAGCAAAACAAGGAATTCATTCACTCCTTCCCATGGGCAGGCAGGTGTTCAGCCATCTCCAGGAAAGCAGGGCTCCGTCACGCCTAACGGTTACTTAGGAAGACAAATGCCATCACTCCAAATGTCCCCCCCTTCCTTCTTTTTCCTCCAGCCTTATATGCTGAGCATGACGCCATACGGTGTGGGATATCCCTTTGGTCAGTTGGGGTCAGCTGTCCCAGCCGTGTCCCCTCCCAACTTCTTGTGCMCCCCCAGCCTGCTCGCTGGTGGGGTGGGGTGAGAAGCAGAGAAGGCCTTGGCTCTGTGTAAGCACTGCTCAGCAGTAACTAAAACATCCCTGTGTTATCAACACTGTTTTCAGCACAAATCCAAAACATAGCCCCAAAACATACTAGCTACTATGAAGAAAATTAACCCTATCCCARCCAAAACCAGCACATTTTCCACTCCCTATTCCATACCATATGACATCATGCTCAGCACATAAAACTGGGGGAAGAATGATGATGACATCTGCCTGAAAAAGTAAGACCAAAGTTATACATAATATGGGTGTAGAGAAAAGTTAGGTGATTCTCGTTGAATAAATTCAGTCCTGCAAATTTTTTTATACTACGAACACTCTCAACACTTTTGAGTAAGAACTTCCAGGATTAGTCCTAGATTTTGTTGTGATTCATAATGTAGCCTTATCAGTCTAGCTTTTCCATGTTGTTCTGATCATAAAGAGTTCTCTAAATCATACTTTATCATATGATTCTGTTTTTAATCTTGAATAGTTGGTGTTTTTCYTCCACATTTTAGGAATTATAATTTTTACAGACTTGAAGAAAAATCGATGTTTTGTCATTTCAAACAAGTAATTAGAAGCATTTTTAATCATGTTCTAGGGAATGAAAGAAAATAAAATATTAATATCAATCTTAATATGTGCTGGGATAGAGTTAATTTTCTTCATAGCAGCTAGTATGAGGCTATGTTTCGGATTTGTGTATCTCTGAAGGCATTGTGGCCCATGGAGAAGGCCACGCTAGAACAGGTGCACCTCAGAGCGACTGTGGCTGTGGATAAGTCTATGCCGCAGCAGGTACACCCCTGGAGAGACTGTGGCTCATAGATAAGGCTCCACCTGGAGCAGGKACACCCCTAAGGGACTGCAGGCTGTGGATAAGTCCAAGCCGGAGCAGGGGCAAAGGGAGGAGTTCATTGCAATGTTAAACCCTATAACCTGGCCCAAAGGGACCAGAGATAGAGATTGTAATGGAAATACCTTTAAATTGTTGTATCCCATGATTTGAGTTGCATGTTATAGGAATTACTATAGCAGGAACCACCTGAACCAACAGAGAAGAAGCCTTACAAGCAGCAGTGCAAGTGCAKCAGTGACCCGACCTGAGCTTGCTTTGGTGCCCAGTAACTCCACGCAACACACCACCTCTCCTGTCCTGAGTGCCACCATAAGAGGTGGAACCCAAAGTCATGGACTAAAAGAACTCAATGGACATTTTGTGGACATTTATGGACATTTTACAGACGTTTCACAGGGGTGGTCCACAGACTGAGGGAATGATACCTGTGTATTATATCAAAGGATGGGAAGGATGGTGGTGGGTAATGAGAATGTATTGGATAGTGTGAGACCTGAGCATGATGTAAATGGTATGGAATAAGGGGTGGAGAATGTGCTGGTTTTGGCTGGGATAGTATTAATTAGTATTAATTAAGTAAGTCAAGGTGAGAAAGAGATCAGAAAAATCTTCAAGTAGCGCACATGTTGTCAGTTAGGCTTAGTGAGCTGAGAACAAGAATATGTACCTCCAGGCTGTTTATTTATCAAAAAAATATTTAAGTATGTATACCTACAGGTGTGTGGAAGAGATGAGTATACAAATACTTTCAGAATGAGAGTTGCAGAGTATATGCAAATGAGCACATGGAAAATGTTCCTAGGTGGAGACTGAACAAAGCTACACATTTGGAGCTAGAAAAAACCTTTATATAACAAGAGGTAATTTAAAAGCTGCTAATTGAGGAGGAGTGTGGGGGATACAGGGAGAAGCATGATGAGTATGACTCTTAGGTTGCCGACTAGCGAATTAACAACTGGCTCAAACCAGAATTCTTCAAACTTCTTACATGGCTAAGTATTTTTTACCTCTGCCTTCTGAAAACTGGGGAAAATGTACAATAATAATGAAAAAATGTTAAATTCAACAGTCAAATTATCATTCACAGTCTAGTAAATATACCATGTCTAGCAAACATGAGTACTTTCATTTGCAAGCTTGATACTGTTAATGCAATTTCTGATAGTGGGAATTACACTTCAGAACCAATATACGATTTTTATAATTATTATAACAAATTATAATATGCAGTCTCACCAAGTTTGCTGATGACACTGAACTGRGTGGTGAGGTGGATATGTCAGAAGGGAGAGCCATCTCACAGAGAGACCTGGACAGGTTAGAAGAGTAGGCTAGCATATGAAGTTTAACAAAGAGAAGTGCAAAGTCCTGCACCTGGGAAGACATCACCAAAGAGCCCAGTACAGGCTGAGCTCTGTGGCTGGGGAGCTGCCTTGCTGAAAGGGACCTGGAGGTCCTGGTGGACAACAAGCTGAACATGAGTCAGCAGAGCGCYGCTGCAGCAACAAAAGCAAATTGGCTCCTGGGCTGCATGTGCAGGGGCAGTACTAGCAGAGATTAGAGACGTGATCATCCCACTCTACTCAGCGCATGTCAAGCTGCACCTAGAGTACTGTGTCCAGTTCCGGCCCTCACAATTCAAAAAAGATGCGGACAGACCGTAGAGGGTCCAAAAGGAGGGTCACGAAGATGATCAAAGGGCTGGAGAACCTGCCCTATGAGGAAAAACTGAAGGAGTTAGGTTTCTTCTCCCTGGAGAAGAGAAGGCTCAGGGGGGACCTCATCACAGTATTCCAATACTTAAAGGGCAGCTACAAAGAGGATGAAGGCTCTCTCTTCACAAGGAGCCACATGGAGAAGACAAGGAGCAATGGGTACAAGTTGTGCTAGGAGAGGTTTCATCTTGATACAAGAAAGAAATTTTTTACGGTGAGAACGATCAATCACTGGAACAACCTCCCCAAGGACATGGTAGAGTCCCCATCACTGGAGGTTTTCAAGATGGAACTGGACAGGGTGCTAGGTAATCTCATCTAGGCTCCCTTTTCCATGAAAGTTTGGACCAGATGATCTTTTGAGGTCCCTTCCAGCCTGGGCTGTTCTATGATTCTATGGTTTTACTGCATACACCAACAAATCTATGCAAACATTGAATAATCATCTGAAGTTTTCTTCTCTGTCTTTATATCTGCAACATCAAATTCTTCCCTTTGTTCTACCTTACCTTTTACATTTTAACAGCACCAACTTTTTAATATTTTAATGGAATTTCTCTACCATGCCTTTCCTATTTCTATACTTTCTGCAAGTTTTGCTTTTTCTTTACCTAGGTTTCCCATTTTTTGTGGGTTTCTGTACTTCTGCATAATGCCATCTCTTAATGAACCTTACTATTAGATGCGTTTTCAGATCTAAAATTCTATTTCCCCAAGAAATAATAAATGTCGTAATTTCAGTTCATAACAAGGCCAGAATAGCTGTCACATTTTAGAGTAGAGAGACTACTTTGGAGAAGAAAGTCAGAAATCAAAGCATTATTTGCTGATATCAGTTCCCTCTAATAGTTTTTAGGTCACTGAATGTCCATTTATTCAGATATATTTCCTTTTGTGTGCTTCTGAAGTGTCTTCTTATTCCCTAAAGTATTTCTGCTGCATACAAATTGTTTGGTAGGAACTACATCATACAATCAGAAAAAGTGGGTTGCAGCACTGTTCCTGGAGCTATTTCCTAGAGTTACGTAAAAATATGACAGACCTTACATAGCCAGTCTCCATAATCCAAGACAATTTATGCATTACTCTGAAGACACCCAAACCTACGTGCCTAGCAAAGCAGAGCTGTGGTAGTCCATTGTGTGGCGACACTGACATCTACTGGGCTCCAGCAACACTTCCAGTTTTCCCAAATGTTCCAAAAATCGGTTTAGATCAAAGCATATCTCTCTGGGATACTCTGATCTTAATATAAATGCATATTTAAAAGTACAATCAAATATGAATAGTCGAATGCTGATTTTAGTACTTAAGGCTGACTCTTATTATAGGAGCATGAAGAAGATTTATTTGAATTAGGAGCTTCAGTTACTGAGCTCTGTCTATAGTAAAAGCTCTGAAGAACGCAGTTCAAGTAATGCAGCATTCAGCACTCCCCCAAACATCTCTGCAAAAAACAGACAAAATTTGGTCTTTCATGCTTCCTGACATGCAAGTGCAAAATGACATGTAAGACTGATTGATTGATTTCAATGATTAAGTTTACACTAACAGTATGTACGCTCAAAAGCTATGTAGGCTGGGGTCCCAGTCACCGACACAACTTCCACGTGCCAGTTCAGACTAACTCGAAAAGATGCGATAGTTAAAGTCAAAACCATATAAGCTTTGTTCCTCAATATGGTCTTCCCAATGCTCTTAAAATAATTKCAGCTTCCAGCTTCCTACACAGACCTCACGTTGTTCCACGCAGAAGATAAGTTTAATTATTCCTATGCCACATATGGAGAAACTGTAGTACCATGTGATAAAGTGACTTTCTTCCAGTCATCAGCAGGGAAGTGGTAGAGCTGCAAATATACCTCCAGTCATTAAACTATCATTGCCCAGTAAAAGGAAAAAACCCCAAAACTTTAATTTTTATTTCATAGGGGMAGTTATGGTCTATAGAATTTTCCATACAATCTTCCTCCAAGTATAGGATAGACAGCTTCTTCTAAGATAGACAGCTGCCTGGGTATCAAACTAACCCACTATGGCTCCGAGAAGTATGATACTGAAGGGACAAAGATCACAAAAACAACACATCATTTACCTAGTCCAGTTCCCTGAAATTTCAGGACTTTTGCCTATTGAATGTTTTGGCAGTTGCTGCACACAGTCCTAGTAGAACTCCAGTTTAAGTGTTTAGGGGAAGCACAGCAACAGCTGCCGTAAGGATCACTGGAAGAGTGCACTAGTGTGAAAAGGAGCATTAATTCTCACTCAGATAGCTGTAGTTTCTGAGCGGAAGTGTGCTGTTGAGAACAGCTGCTTTCTGGTTCTGTCAAATCCAGTCCGCAGATTTTTCATGAAAGCCTGATTGTACACAGGCCAGGCAGCTGGCACTACTGATTTTATAATCTTTGGCTGGTTATTATCAAGCTAAGCTCACAGTTGTTAATGTTGGCACAGAAGCTATAGACTCACACACAAACAAATGCCCTTACCTATTTTAGTGAAACAAGCTTTGACTATTAAATARAGGTAAAATTTAATAATGTTTATTTAAAATGACATATTCTGCTCCTTTTATTTTTATATGTCTTTTCACTACATTAATAAATGTTTAATCAAATTTACCTTCAGATTTTCATGTGCATCTATTTTGAAAATCTGGTTCCAGGATTGCTGCTATTCTTCAGAGTATTAGCTGGAGTTCTGCAGAGTTGTGACTGGTAATTCATTGCCAGAACTCTTCATTTCCCACAGTTTAGCTGCATTAAAAGATAATATAAGTACATAAATATTCATAAAACAGCTATTTTATGCAAATATATGTGGCAGTTACATAATCATGGGTGGGAAGGGGAATAGTGTATATACACACAGTGACACAAGATGTGACCCATAGAACTAAATATGTATGAATTCCAACATGGGTATTACATTATTGGGATTACACATACTACCAAAATGTGTTTATTTATTTTACCGTGACTTATGGAGGCATTTTTTGGTTGTCTTTATTAAATCTTTGACTCCAAAGCCTTTGGTTTAAACACTACTTTCCCATAAAGTCAGAAAGCAGTACTGGGAGTCAGCTTAGAAGCATTTAAGTTATAAGCTATTATTCTTCAGATAAAAATATTTTATTTTCTTAATTATATTATAAACCTTTATATTAATATAATTTCATTTTGTTGGTTGGTTTGGGTTTTTTTGGTAAGTGTAAGTCTTTGAGGATATGGTCCAAGACTCGTTAGCATCAAGGAAAGAATACTGGAAGCACTCCCACTCACACTAGATATTGGTAAGTGGTATTCAAAGGATTGCTTTAAAATTCAAATATTTTAGGACAATCTTACATTCCTTAAAATTAAAGCCCACCTTAATGGCACAGTGAACAAACAAAATAAAAATTGACATTATCTATCAAGCTGTTCTGAACCATACTAAACTGTGCTAAACCTGAAATGTTTCTGCAAAGTGACCTTAAAAAAATGCTCGATTCCACACACTTTCAATGCTTTTGATTTTCATCAAGCTTTTCAAGAAAAGTCTAATAACAAGAAATAAGACCTTAAGATTAATTTCTTCACAGATAAGCCTGACACAAAAGCAAAGTTAGTACAGAGTTAGTAACAGCGACTGTGCTGCAGCATCTAGTTATTCAACCTACAGATCTCAAGATTCTTGCCCTATTTTACAGTGTATTCAAATGTAATATTTTGCTGCAAAACTTTACAGCTACATGATGAAGATTTAGGTAGACAAATGGAATGATAGATATAAAGAGAGATATAAAGGCCTAGAACTACAGCAATTATAACCATTGGTCTTATTTGTCTCCCACTTCAGGAAATCTTAATCAGAAATCCTCAAAGCCCTCACTCAAATTATTGCCAAGTAACGGTATTAAAGTTCTAATATAAATTCTACTTCTGATCATAGGTAGGGGTGTTCCAGGGTCTGTTTATATCCAACAGTACAATGCTGTAAAAGGTTATTTCTTCTTTTTGGACATGTTATAAGCAAGGCTGAAGATGGGGCAGCAGGCAAAGTATGGTGTTCACCATACCTGCTGGTGCATTGGTCACCCACCTTCTTCTTTATAGTCAGAGATGAGAGGACATGGCATACTTAAATACCTTTTTCAGCCTGAGATGATTCTGTAGATTCTCTTATGGCTTATACTTCAGTACTTTTACAAGTGACTGCCCCTGCTGTCTACCCTACACTTCTGAAGGAAGATACTGTTCCTCCAGCACATGTGGCAGAAGTAAACATGCTGACTCCTCAGCTGTTTGCAGCTGATTTTATCAGAATGAGCTAGGGTATCTCTACAYACCGTACATTCTTCGAATATACCTTCAGAGCTCTCTCAGTCAGTATCAAGTTTGTAACTAAGCCCACATGCTAGGTATGGCTCTCCTTACATGAGCCAGATGTATTAATTTATCCCAAACTCAAATCCCTGATGATGTTTTTGGCTCTGAATAGCAGCTGTAGAGAGGGACCACATTTCCTACTAGAAGCAGGTATTGAAGCTTCCAATAAAGACAGGGCAGACAGCCTGCATGTGGTAATCTCTTAAAATGATAACAGGAATCTCCAAGATTCAGCTGTTAACACCTGAATGCCTGTTCTTTCTAGGATGCCAAAAAAATGTCCAGAGTTTGTCCTGAACACTACGTTATAGGCCTACAAGGTGTGGAGAAAGAGATTTTCAAGAAAGGGAGTAACTCAGTAGTGTTTTAAGAGTAGCAGAATATTGTGGAACTCAGGAAGCATGGAGGTTGTGATCCAACAACTGAATTTATTTTTACGTTGTAGGATAAAACGGGGAAAAAATTATCCAAACTAGGATTTTATATGAAATATATAACATGCACTAGGACAGATCTTCCTCTTGGATAAGTGTAGTACCTATTAGCCTGAAGAGTTATGCTCTCCCTCTCACTCACATTCTGACTGCTTAAACATTCATGAAAAGAGGAAGGATGTGGAAGTGAGAACTAGCAGTATTTTGTTTTGGGAAGAGCTAGACTGTGTTGGTTACTGTCAATTCCAGCCTGAACATACTATTCTCCCAAGGCATTATTGGGGAACATTTCACCTGAGGTGGTACTTCTGCCTCAAGGTCAGGCACCGCTGCTCTCAGTTGTTTGTCATCTCTGTCTTTTTGTGGAACTCCATGAATGGCAACTGCTGACGCTTAGCACCAATGAAAGCTATGAAATGAAAGAATTGCATCTGTGTGTCCAAATTTAAAATCTTTGATGTTGCTATCTTTTCACATATCCTACACTGATATCACAAGACATCATAACCAGGTCTTATAGGACCATGTAGTGCTGAGCATTACAAGAGAGACTCAGGAAACTAAGTTTAAGAAATGGAAACAAACTTGCCATATAGTTTTTTTATATATAAACACACCCGTTTGTAAGTGAGACAATAAAAGCTGAAAAAGGTAAAATGTATTCAAGCAAAGCAAACATGTAAACACAATAGCTTTCAGGCCCTCTCCTTATCAGTACTAAAGATACAATGGGAACTTTACACAGCCTGGGTTTTGTTTCGGTTTTAATTCCTGGAGTCTGACCGGCATGTAAGCAAGATTGCATTGATTGTTACAGTTATTTCCTTTCTCTGGAATTCAATTCTTGTCATAATGCCCTAGGATTTCCTCKGACTTTATCAAATTTAGCCAAACATTACTTACCATTTGGATTATGAGGTAAATTACTTAACTGAATGATCAGGATCATTTTCAAGGTGGGGATATTAGTTTGTTGCCAATGATGCCACATTGTAAATGCGTTTTCTAATTGCTAGCCCATGTCAAAGGTCCTTTCTTCTTGGGCATTCGAAAATACTGATGAGAGATGTTAAAATAATGGAAATTATTCAAATGAGAATCTGTTTTCTTCTTCTAATTTGCTTGATTGCTGGCATTAAGTTATGCTACTATACTCAAGGTATTTTCAAATACTCCCTTTGTGATGCTTTGGTGCTATTTTATAGTTGTGTCTCGGTATCCATCTATCTAAACAACCTCTTTTAATAAACTGCCTTTTTCTGAACGACTTCTTAAAAATTCTTTCCCAGCTTATATTTCCATGGTCTATCCGAAAAATTTTTTCCATGAAGACAAACAAGATTTGACTTACAAAACTCTGGACTCAAGAGCTGGGGGCGGGGGGGAACTTGTCCTCTCAGAGCCGGGCCCCCGGCGGGGCAGGCCGGGCCGGAGCCCCCTGGGCGGCGGGGTTTCCACGCGTAGGGTGGCGGACAAACGTGCCCCGGGCGGGCCATCACCGCCCGCACAAGGGGACTCTGCCTTTTCCGCCCACCTCGCTAGCTGGTCTTTACGGTAAAGGCCGCGACCGGCTCCGGAGAGCCTCCCTTCCCCCACGGCTGGCGGGCGGGCTGACACTCGCCCCGGAGCCAGCCGCAGGCGCTGGAGCGCGCAGATAACGGCGGGGGCTCCCTGAGGCGGCGGCGCGTGCCAGGGCCTCGAGGGGCGGCCGCCCCCAGCGGCGGGACGCACCGCCCGCCCCGCCCACCGCCCCCTCAACGGCGGCGCGAGGCGGGGCGGGGCCGGGGCCGGGCCGGGGCGGGCGTCGCCGCCGAGTCACCGGCCGATCCGGGCTCTGCGGCTGACGCCGCAGCCGCGGCCAATCCGCTGCGGCGCCGGGCCGGGCCTGGCACCGCCCCCCGGCGGCTCCCCACAGGGACGGGCCGGAGCGGCCGCCGCCGCCGCGGGTGCCCGGGCTGAGTCAGCGCCCCCTCCCCCGCCGAAGATGAACATCATGGACTTCAATGTGAAGAAGCTGGCGGCCGACGCGGGCACCTTCCTCAGCCGCGCCGTGCAGGTACGCCCCGGTCGCCCGCCCGCCTCTGCGGGGGCCTCGCCGGGACTGGGCTCCGCGGGGCCGCCGCCGCCGCTGGGCCCGGCGCAGGGCGTTGGCTGGGGAGCTCGGCTCCGCCCCGGGCCGGGGGAGCGGCGGCCGTGAAGGGCCRGGCTGGCGGCTGGGCCCGCCGCGGGCTCCCAGCTCTGGGGGAGCGCCAGGCCCGGCCGCGCTGGCGAGGGGTGAGCTCAGGCCTCTGGCCTGGCCGGGCAGCGCTGTGCTGCTGCGAGGTGCCTCCTCCTCAAGCCAGCCCCTTCCCCCGCGGGTCCCCTGCTAGCCCTGGGCTTGGCAGGACCCGGGGGTTTCGTCCAGGCTGGATGCAAAACAGCTGGCCTCGGGGGGCTGGCGGGGGGAGGCTGAGGCAGCCCAAGGTCAGGACAGGCAAAGAGGGGAGAAGGCGCCTGGGCTGGGGGAGATGAGTTGAGCGGGCATCAGCTGCGAGGAAGTATGGTCGGAATTTATGTGTGAAAAGGACAACGGTGTGTCTCGSCTGACATAAGCTTACGTTTTTACTGGCTGCTAAAAATGTATCCCSCTGCCTGATCGGTAAAATTCGAGCTCTGATGTGACACCTGAAAGTATCTGTCTGCTTAGGCTTTTTGGTTTTGTTTGAGCCTTAGCATCGTTTTTAAACTCGTTTGATAGCCCATTGTGTGTGAATCGGTCTTCCCCTTCCTTCATGCTAAGGGCACTATAATTGGCCTTTGTTCCTTAGCTGTTGTCTTGAGTCGTAATCCCCTTTTTTTATATAATCAAACCTGAACAGATTTCCTGTCGGGAGGTGGACATCCAAGCAGTGCATCGTAATCCACTTTGGTTTCTCATGAGTTCTCGCTGGGTCACAGTCAGGTTTGGAACGTGATTAAAGTTGTTATCTGGTCTGATCAGTCTGATGTATTGCCCTAAATCTCAATATTCAAGCAGAACCAGTGACCAGCAGCACAGCAGAGCTCTGAAAGTGCAAACTCGTCAGAAAACATTGTTGTTCAAATTTAAATGAACTTAAAGCAGTTGTTGTGGCTTCTCTTTGTGATGGAGCTCTTCCTTTCCAGCCTCCACCCCTTTCTTTCCCTTTTCTTGCTGGACAAGGAAAAAAGGGAGATGCAGTTCACCCTTCATTGTAAGATCCTGTGATAGGACCTTGTGATTTCGTCTCTTTTATCTTGACTTTCACATGTAAATCAGCTTATTGCACTAAATCTAATGTAGGTTTCTGCAGTGTGTCATGGTTTAAAGGTGGTGTGAACTGTGGTTTACTCCAGTATGCTCTATCTGCATTGTTGGTTTACATGTGAATAGTTACATTAGTTATCTGGTTAATCTAAACTAAAATTCAGTGGAAATGTGGAAGTAATAATTTTGCTCTACCAGCTACCACTTTCCCCTAAAACAAGAAGTTTAATGAAGCCATTGGGTGGGGGGAGCAAATCCCTATCATGTTTTTCTAATCTGAGTAACTCATGTTCTGTGTGCTACTGTTGCTTCCCCTGTTTTTTTTAAGTTACTACGGCCTACAGATAATATTAAGGGATAAGAATTTTGTGGATTTTTTTTAATATCATCTGGGTGTAGATTTTGTGTCCTCCAGTAGAAACTACAGTTCAGTATATTGAGTTAAACTCTTACATTTGGGCATCGTTGGATGATGTGGTATGACACTAATTGCTTTGGGATATTAGAAACAAAAAACCCCATAAAACCCTACGAAACAGTTCAACAACATAAAATGGTATGTAGGAAAACCACTTAAAATTTCCATTTCAGCTCTACTTCAGCTGTTTTACAAGATGGTGAACATCTTGTTAATGTTTCACAGGCTTATTGGACTTTTCTGTCCAAGGGGATTGGGACTGTTTTACCCCAAACCACCTGATATTCATGTTCCAGGAAACCTGTTCCTTCTGTGGATAAGATTATACTGCCTTCTGTGGATGAGATTATACTGTGTTCAGATTGCCATATTCTAGTTAGTAATCTACAAAAAAATCAAGCCTACTGGCCGTCTTCRTCCGAAGCCTACCCTTCCTTCTAGAAGACAGAAAATGCTTTGAAGGAGTTGTTCTCAGTCAGTCTTGCAGTAGTTGCAATTTGTGGAACAAAGTAGTAAATGGTTATAGTTAGTGGTATTTGAGGTGAAATAAGTAATGCCATAGAGTGTAGTAATAGGAATGTGAGTCCTTCCTCTTGCTAGGCTCTGTAATCGACAAGCTGCCTGCATAGCAGTCGGGCTGGGCTTTTACTCTTTGGTAGCAAAAGCACTTCTATTGTTCATGACTTCAGGTAGAAGTTAGGGGCTTATCTTAGTGTAATTTCTCCTTCTAGTAATTTTGCAGTGTAGACTTGAAATGTCGATTGGGCTGTGATAATCCAGTTGTATACAAAACAGTACAATTTCCTTCTGCGTGAGCTGGTCACATTCAGGCAACTTGTGTATATATTTTGAATTTAATAAAGATAGATGGGTGGATTAGATGGCTTACTGATATGATTTGTTCCAGCAAGTGCTTATAGTAAGTATCTTTGTATGAAATGTTTTAAGCTTTAATAAAAAGGAAAACAAAACTTTTTGAGCTCTAATCGAAGTAGAAAATCATTACTATCTGCCTATCTTGGAACAGTATTTCTAAGCAGAAGAAAAATTCTTGATTCATACCACAACCTTCCTTATTTTGTTTTTATCCTTAAGAGACGGAGTAATGTCTGAAAAACGACATAAAACAGAAAGACCAGTTCAAATTTAGGTTTCAGGGTAACTGAGATGGGAAATCAGAGTGGCGGCATTGTTGCACTACATTGATGCTGGAAACCATACTTCTGTCAAACTAGTATTTAACATGCTGCTCAGTATTGCTAAAATTAAGTTTTTCCTTTAAGTGTGTATGTGAAATCTAACATTGCGATCTTCACTAAGCAATCTTCACACTGATGAGAAGATTTATGGAAATATTAATAGGAAAGCCCATTTTATATATAAATACTCTTCTCTGTAATTAGTAAAAAATAATTTCAAAACCATTAATATTGTATTATGATGAATCTGTGCAAAGTTTTTGAGAACAACTTACAGTACCTGACATCTTTTTAAAGAGCCTTTTAAACAGTAGTAGTAGTACATCCATAAATAAATTCCATTCTTCCCTATACTGCAACTGAACTTTCTCATGAAGGCAGTTTGCTTTTATGTAGAACTGCAAATGCTGCAGCATTTATCTAGACTTTAGATGTGCATGCTATCAAAGTTGGTTTTATTCTATATGCCATGGAAATTAAAACAAACTTGGACAATGCAATTTACTTGTATTGTGTTCTTGTTTCTTACTGCAAGTTTAAATACCCCACCAAAGAACTTGTTAAGAATGAAGTTTGACAGTCAAAAATGCTTCCAGTCCTATTATGTTCTTAATTGGTAAGCTTGTTAGGGATTTAATCATAAGCCAGGTTCTTCTGAAAATGCCTGACTTTGAACAGGCTGTCAAGTGATGAGATCATCGTTGTCATGAGGAACTACTGCTCTGAAGAGAGGCAGGCAAAACCCTCAGTTCCGGTTTTGCTTGGTTCCCTGGTGTGAAACGTGTGGCTTCCCCCTCTCCCAGAGAACTGGAATTGAAGTACAAACTGCTTGTGGATTAGTAAAAGTTGGCATGAATTTAATATCAAGTGAAATGAATTGTCTGCTGKATTTATTTAGCTAAATGGATTTACATTGTATTTCATTGTGACTGAAAATCCAGGTTGGAAGAGAAGAGCAGAGGGCATTTTACTGTTTCTGTAAGGCACAACAGGATCAGTTATACCTAAACAGTTCATCAAACATTGATTTGTCCTATTCTAAAAAGCAAAACACCCCCCACCCCCAAAGATATATATTCCACAACTTCCCAGGGAAGTCTATTTTAGCTTCTAATCCTTGTCTTTAAAAGCTTTGTCTAATGTCTGATTCTAATTTAAATCTTCATGCTGAAGTTTAAACTCACTACTTTTTGTCCTGTTTGCTGTGAACAGGACAACATTTTGTAAAACACATTAAAGTTATGCAGTGAGAATCTGTTGTGTCTTCAGGTTTTACTGTGGGAGAAGGGACAAACTTAATTACAAAACATAAAATATAAAGTATTGAAGAAAACTTTTAATTGCCTTCATTACCTCTGGACTGTCTTTCCTTTTGGCTCATATTTCAAGGAGCACAATGCAAAATTGGACAAAGTGCTTCAATGCTTCAAGTTCTCAGAACCAAGTAGAGCAGAAGATTTCTTCATAATGTTGTAAATTACCTTCTTTGTCTTGGTCTGATTAACACCTTCCCACCTCTTTTTTTTTTTTGCTAATAGTAAGGGTGTGTTGTTGAACTTAACAACTTTCAAATTTATCCTTAGATTTTTATTGATGACTGGATAACGGTTATATCTTTGAAAACATGATCTGCAACTAACATGAGTGAATAGTTACTGTCTTAAACTTGTCCTGGGAAATGATTTCTGTGAACTAACTGAGTATTTTCAATCTGTCTGACTAACTCATAGTTCACGGAAGAAAAGCTTGGTCAAGCAGAGAAGACTGAACTGGATGCTCACCTGGAGAACCTTCTCAGCAAAGCAGAATGCACTAAATTGTGGACAGAAAAAATAATGAAACAAACAGAAGTATTATTGCAGCCAAATCCAAGTAAGGAGCCCTTCAAGTTTTTGTTTGCAACTTTTGAATGAATGGATTTGCCAGTGTAAATGTTTACTGCAATAGGTATTGCATAAGTTATGACTAAACGTAGCCGTTTTAAAAATTGAAGGCTGGAGTTARGGAAAGCACATTTTGAAGAGCTACTCAGAATCAGAGACACTGTACCAATTGCTGGTACTTCTTTAGCCCTTCAAATGGGAAAAGTTTTAGACAGAGCTCTTTATAGCATTGGTTCCATACTCTGGTCAGTCTCAAGTTGACTGGTTTTTGAGTTGTTTCCTGTTTAGTTGAATTTCCCACTCTAATTCCAGAAATCTTAGGTAGCTGTAAGAACTCTGAAGTTCTTCATGGAGTAGATGTGGTGGCTCAAGAAATTTCATTACCATTTCATTACTTTAAACAGTCTGCACAATGCAACTCAGCTTGAAGCAGTCAAGATGAACTGAAATTCTGATCTTTAACAATTCCTTTACTAAATAATGATTTTCACCAGATGCCGAGTCTTTATCATTTGCCAGCATTTTATACACCATACTTGGGCAATACAATAAAGTTTCAAATATGCTTTCATCACTGGTGAATCTCTTACTGTAACAATAACAGAAGAAACATAAGTAGAAGAAATGTAGTTTTCTGGTGTGTTTGTTTCTGAAATYGCTGCTATGAGTAGTAATGTTGAGGATATCAGTTTCAGACTCASGTCCTACAGTTATCTGTGCCATTTGTGGCAGTTGGACTAGAGTTGGCAGCTATAGGAATTTGCTTAGTATATAGATCTAGATTTCAAGTCAAGACCTGGTCACTAGCCACTGGGTGAACTACTATTACCAAAAAAAATCTAAACCTCTTTTAGGTTGGCTCAAATGATAAAATTATAATACCGCTAATACCCTGCACTGAAAACATAAATATTCTCCTTGTAGCGACAGACTGAGTTAGTATTTATTAGTACAGGTAAATCATACACTGATAGCACTTCTCTAATGCCAAATAGATAAATTCTTTATAATGCTGATCTTTGAAGTATTATTTTGGAAGTCTGTTGCATCTTTCAGTTGCATAAAAGCAGTATTTAAAAAAACAAACATAAAACCCAAAACAACTAATCCTGTGGGAAGGATGCAATAGAGTTTACAGAGTATTCCAGCTCAAATTTCTAGTTTTGTCTAGACCAGAAGAAATAGTCATCTTGTTAATTTAATTCAGTATTTGCAATATATATTGACTTTTTCAGAAACTTGTAATTGTAGAATATTGAATCACTAACTGTAGGCTGGTAGAACTGTGTGAGGAAAATTCAGTAGAAGGATAATATATGGTAGTATCTCAGTTATGCTGACCAGTCAATTTTCTGATGGCTAAAAATACTCAGCGTTAAGCAGTGGTCTTCGTCTGTGAATGTAACTTCAGCTGTTTGGCAGCCTACTTGGGAGGACTGTCACATGCTGTAGAGAGCTGCTTCTGGTTGTTAGTAGAGCGACCCTGTCTGGGGGAGGAAAAGTGACTTTCAATCACATTTTTAACTGTACCTTCAGGTCAGACCCATGTAATAGTCCAATGATTTTAGATTACTTTTTGGTTCTTTTGTCATTTAGTGAAAAATAAATCTTATGGATAGATTAAAGAAAAACCAATGAATTTGGATCATTTTTGGTTCATCCTTGGTGCCAGGAATGCACTGGTACCCATGTTTGTCTGTGTCAGGTTAATTTTTTGTGACCTTCATGAGAGAGTAGTTATTTAATCCAGTGCTGATGAAAGTTGTCTAATTAACAGTATTATTTTTGGTTACATCAAAGTGGCAGGTTTATTCATTGGAGAGCTTCTTTGTGGTTGTCTGTGCTATTGCAGTATGAAATTAGTTCATACTGACTGCGTAAATAAAGTGAGCTAATTATGAAGCCAAAACAATTGGTCAGAGAAATCGGGTGTTGTATCTGAGGAGTTTGCTATTGTAATTAACAGTGTCCCTGTTTATGTCTGTGGGGTTTTTTCACCAAAGCAGCATACTGTGCCTTAATATTATGATAGATTGATATTAATGATCATATAGTCAAAACAAGTTTTTCTGATAATTTTGTTGTTCAAACTAAGGAAAGATGGGAATACGAAATTAAACGCTTTCTGATATCTTTAGTGGTTTGTTTCAGAGCATTTCAAGGAAGCAGGGGGAGTGGGAAAGAGAGGATATGTTTTCTGGGGCTACCAAACTTTCAGAATATCTTAATAGGGAACCTACAGTAGTTGTTGAACTTAATTCCTACACTTCTAATTCTAGTGAACAATTTTCACAGTTTTTTCCTGGAGGGGTCGGGGGGAAGTCTGTTTGGTTTTGTTAAGGAGAAGTGTTCTATTATGCTCTTACAGTGAAGATTTCCGGGCAAAGCTTTGAAAAACTGTATAAGTATGCTTATACATACATAAGGGAGAGGAAAAGTGTAATTTTTCACTTTCACAGGTGGCTCTAAGAAATACTTGAACAATACTTGAACTTGAATTCCATGACAAACATGGAATACAGTCAGTTTCCAAGAACAGTATCTTCAGCTTAACATTGTTCACATAATGTTGAGTTTAATGTCTGGATTATAAAATTATTTTTCCTTTTTTTTTTCTTTT
>JASVER010000010.1:9457028-9522667 GCA_030449065.1 Oceanodroma leucorhoa
TTTCTAACTTGTGTTTTGAATGACAGTAATTATTTCAAATAACCATTTTTTTTTAGACGCCAGAATAGAAGAATTTGTCTATGAGAAGCTGGACCGCAAAGCACCAAGTCGCATGAATAATCCAGAGTTACTAGGCCAGTATATGATTGATGCTGGGAATGAATTTGGCCCAGGAACAGCCTATGGTAAGTGGAAGGAAAAAACATCTTGTATTGCAGAAATGAAGATGGGAAAAATGCACAGGTCTAGTGTTTCTTAACAATGTAAAAGATGTTTCTTGTCTTCTTCTAAATAAAACAGTTCAATGACTTTTGTAGCAGTTTGAGATGACTTGCTGTATAACTTTGAGCATTAGGAGATCAGTGATGAGGTTTCTATTCTAGAAATAGAACCTGCTGTTGGAATGAAAACTGTCTCTGTGGATGGATAATTTTCTTACCAGAACAAATAATTCTGGAATTTAGTTTCCTCGTTAAAGGAACACATTTGCACATCTGACAACATTTATGCATTTTATTCGTGGCGTGGAATGAAAATGTGAATCCAAAATTAACTTCTTGTAAGAAGCCTCTCTAACTTTACAGTATTCCTGCTTTTCTTAATATATAATATTTTGCTAAAGATGAGAGTGTAGAACGTAATCTAAATTTTCTTCCTTCTCCAGCAAATTTATATACCTGTGACAGGAGGGTTGGGGGTGTTATATCTGATGTTTTTACACTGGCATTAATTATAAAGTCTAATTCTAGTGTTCTGTACAACTCTTAAAGTTGCTGATAACAGATTTGGCTGTTAATTTAACTTAACCAACCGAAATGCATAGGTGTCTCTCTATATAATATAGTCTGCAATCAAAGTCTGGTGGTTAGCTCTCTTTAGTTGCTCTCTTCAAAATTGCAGTGGGAGGGAAAACTTTTGTTCTGGGAAGAATGAGTTCTTTATATCTGGAAATAATGGGGTTCCTTTTCAAAAGAAGGAAAGTACACTTAAAAAAAAAGTAAATGTTTTATAGAAGATTTATAGATACAAAATCAATAATG
Source organism: Oceanodroma leucorhoa (assembly GCA_030449065.1). NCBI lineage: Eukaryota > Metazoa > Chordata > Aves > Procellariiformes > Oceanodroma > Oceanodroma leucorhoa. The sequence continues at coordinate 9,458,069 of JASVER010000010.1, forward strand.
GCAGGCTTTGTTCCTCTTACTTCCACATGGTTTTATGCTGTTATCTGTGGCCTTCCTTCTGATCATCAGCCTCAAGTCTTGCTTTTTAACATCAAATAGAGTAGTACTTACAGGCACACTGTCCCTTAACTTGCAGAATTTTTAGAATTCAGGCAAGTAACATAAACTGTTAGCATAAAGATAGATGCACTGTTAGCTTTCATGTGGTATCACAAAATATTAGTTCTCTGAAAGCTTAGTGTCTGTTCTAACTCAGCCRTGTCAGTCTGTTGAAATATAATAACAACTGTGTTCTTAATACACTAACTTCAGTTTAAATACCTAACTCACAACCAAATTTCAAAGTATTGTTCACTTCATGTACAAATGTGTATTTAGAAGTTGGAGTTGATGGGGGCAGGGAAAAGCACATTATTTTCTAGTAGTTAAGTGAGCTTTTTCGTTGCTACCAACTACTCCTGACTTAAACAAAAATGTGGTATAAGAGGAGGAGGTTGTTGGATTAAAGTAAGTAGGTATGATATCCAGTTCTGGAATAGGTGTCCACAATGGACTTGCCACTTCTACAATGCTGTATCTATTCTCATTGAAATCTTGCCTTGACCTGTGATTGTTATTAATAACAATGGGTTGGTCTGGAGKGTGAGTTTGGTTTGGGTGATTGGTTTTTTTGGTGTGTGTGTGGGGGTGTGTGTGTGGTTGTTTGGTTTTGTAGCTGATTCAGATTTCTTTTGAAAGCCTTTGTGATGGCACTAGATTATCTTTCAGACTGCTGGCCTAAACTTTCCTGCCTGTAGAAATTTGTTTTGTTAACCACCTACCTGAATCACTATGAAACTAACATTTTTTATTTTTTTTTCCTTTGCAGGAAATGCACTCATTAAATGTGGAGAAACACAAAAGCGAATTGGGACAGCAGACAGAGAACTAATTCAAACTTCTGCTATAAACTTTCTCACTCCCCTAAGAAACTTTATTGAAGGAGACTACAAAACTATTACTGTAAGTTGAATTGTGCACTCTTCAGCATTTCACAACAATTGTAACGGTAGATCTTCAAAATGAAGTAGTAGATAATTGTGCATTATTGCTTTCCTCAAACTCATATAGAAGTCAGGAAGAATTTGTACCTTTGATAGATTTTCCTTCCTTTTGACCAGGTAAAATAAAAATAATTCTGAAAACTTGCTTTTTCTGACTATTGCTCTATTAAAAGTACGTATTTTGAGTATAAAGTGTGTGAGAATAATGAGGATCTAATTCTGCCTCTCTGTTCAACTGAAGAACCTTTTTGTATGTGATACTTCATTAAAAAAATTTCCAAGTAGACAGGCTTTTGCTTTTGAGTATGTGTACCTATTCTTACGAACTAACCTAACTCACTTTCAGAAAGAACGTAAACTATTACAAAATAAAAGACTAGATTTGGATGCAGCAAAAACCAGATTGAAGAAGGCAAAAGTTGCAGAAGCTCGAGCTGCAGTAAGTAGAATTTTTTTTTTAATTTGTCCATAACTTTTAAACTTATTGATATATATTTATAAACTCGACTGCTTGGTTATGTTTCCAGTCCTAGTTTCTTACCCTCACTATTTTTCTAGATCCTTTGTAAGAAATGCCTCAGTGGAACACAAGGAAACGRAAGTGAATTTCTGATCAAGGTGTTAGTCTTCTTTTTTTAGATATTCCATCAAGTCRAACTTACTTGAACCAAGAAAATATTCTCCCCTTGTTCTATACTAGATGAGCCTATACTGCCAAAAATGACTTGCTACAATCTGCAAGGTGGTTGTAAATACAAATCATTCAGAGGTCAAGTTTTGGCATTTGAATCTCAAGTGTTGAAGCATATGTATAATTACTTCCAACTGATGAACCTATCGAGACGTAACTTCTCTATATCAAAGTATTTGTAGTTTATTCTTTCTACATTGTTTACTACTTGACACCACCAAACAGGGTGAGACTCTCACATTTCTTAACCATTCTTATTCCCTCAAGAAAAGCTTGTTCAAGGAGATTAAAGTTACTATAAACTAAAAAGCTTTTGCTTTTTAAACTCTTAAAATGCCTCTAAATGGAGGAATAGATAATTGAATGTATGCAATTTCAGCAGGGTATGCTTATAGTATTTTCATAGCTACCTTTTGACTGCATTCCTAAAAGTGCAGCAGTTAATGATGGATAGTGAAGTGATTTTTCCCATAAGGCTTAATGCAGTGGGGGTCATGCACACAGATGCTGAAGGAATACAGACAATTTAAATACACTGGGACCGTGTTTGCAATGAAGAGGCAGAAGTGGGACTGTCAGATTTTGCTGGCTTTTCCGAATGGATCRCTGTCCTGAAAGACCTTAGAAGCTTCATCTCTGAGACTCAGCTTCGTAGACAAAGCACCTCGCATCTTTGGGGTGGTGATCCTTCTAAAAAACCAACGTAATCTCTACCTGACAGTTCTGCTTCTGTGTCTCAATCCTCCATGTCACACACATGGTCCCTGTGTATTTAAATTGTCTGTATTTCTTAAGTCCATGCATGCATTTCCCCTTATACTATGTAAATTTTATGCAAAAAAGTTACTTCTCTACTTGTCAAGCTTTCTTAATTTGTAAGACTAACAATGGAGAGCAGAGCAGGATTTAGTCAGCTAGTAGTGGAATTTTGAAGCARTGGATAGTAAGCTATTCCTTTGCTTGGATTTGTTCAGAGTTAAGTTTAAAAAAAAAAAAAATTTAGTTATTAACTTCCTTGTGGCGTGGTAGCGGGTATATACCTTACTTTCTAAAGCACTAGAAAGACCATAAGGAAATTGTTCCCCTTGAGCTTAGTATTAAAAGAAAGGCTCTATACTTGAGTTTTAGTTCCATCAACAGTGTAATCATCCAGAGCTTGGTGCTTGGACAAAATTATTGCCAGTTGCTGCTGCTACTGCTTGACCAGTCTTAAATATTAATATAGCAAGTAATTCACAGTTTTATTAACAAATAATTTAGTGCTGGTAGAGCATGAAACTCTAGGCCTCTTACTTTACTACTGTGCCAATACTTCAATTTTAATTACGTTTTAACAGCAGAGTGCATGTTTAAGAAGTATTGGACTGTAGAATTCCCAGAGAAGTGAAAAAACTGCATCTCTACTTTATCCTCTGCAATATAGAARTGAGGACTAACCTGGATATAGGTGTGATGCAAATGCTTCATCTTCTGCTGGCTCACTTATTTATGAAGGAAGATACCTGACAATCAGTACTGAACTGATAGGTTAGCAAAGTGTATTGAGTTATGATGCAAACTTTTGTGTTTCACTACTTTCTTTGATGGGATAAAGTGATAAATTGTATCTACATTTGATTATTTTTCCATTGTTATAAAAATATTTAATCTTTGATGGAATTACATTCTCCCATGCTTACTGTACAACTGAAGTAGCTTAGATCAGTATTTAAAATATAAATGTAAACAGTTTTATTTATCTATATTCAGTTCACAGTCTTGCTTAGCTTAAGCTTGCAGTGCTTTGTGCCAATAATCTGTTCACCTGCTATATTCACAGTGTTGTAACTTGCTTTTGTCTCTTATCTATGCACTTAAGCAACTAAACACCTCTCAGCCTGAAGAGAATAACATTATGGTAAATGTCTCTTACGTGCTCAACTTGCTGCATGTAAAATGGCTAAAGGTTTGTTGGCCTTCTGTGTTCATTCATTTTCCTATCAAATGTTTCCTCTTGCTATCCAGCTCATTTGGTCTTGTTTCAGATGTTTTCCATTCCAAACCGGACTGGTATAGTGTACTAAATACACTTATGTCAGTACAGCATTAGATGTTGTTTTTGTCAGAATATTTCTGATAATCTGAAGTATATAGTATTATACTCTAATTTCTATGAGTTTATGAATGTAAACTTAGGATGTTAAGGAGTTGATTTTTTTGTCACTTCTGAAATTAATTTCACCCATTGGAGGAAAAGGAATTATTTAATTTTCCCATTTTTTTAATATAAGTCAGAATGAATTATGTGAAATAGCCAGGAATATGTAGAAATTATTCCCTTCAAGCAATGTTTTACAAATAACTAAAACTGAATAATGTCACATAAATTAATGGCTTAACTTAGGGTACAGTATATCCTAAACTTGTTGCAAGGACTCATTAATGCAGCTGTTTTTAGCACCATAATTGTGGAAAAGGAAGGGGTTAATTAACTATGTACGACATAGACTGTGCTGTTCAGCCTGTCCTGGTTTGTGTCTTGGATCTGCACAGCGTAGTGGGTCCCATCTCAACTAGCGTTCCAGATTTCTCAGTCGTGATCAGATAAGGGAGCGAATAAACTTGTTTGTTACAACTTGCTTCTGCAATCTTTATGCACTTTTCTTCCTATCAAAGTCCTGATTGTGTCATCTTCTTACAACTGCACAAAATGAAGGTTAAAGGAGAACTGCACTGCAAGAGGGAATTGGAACAGCAAGCTGAAGTAATTAACTTCTAGAGTAAATTCCTTGCAGTTCTATGATTTTGCTGTACTACTTGCTACTACTTTAATACTCAGTTTGAGATACCTCTGTAGCGTTTTTAATTAAATTTAGGTTTCAATAAAAATGCTTGTGAAATAGGAAACCGGTAATGGAATTAGCAAGAGAAATCATTCATTTGTCTGTTYCAGTCTTTACTTAAAGTGGTGTTAAAATGAGAATAGCTTTCCATAGTTTTCCAGTATTTTAACAGAGTGAGGTAACTTAAATTCCTTCATAAGGTAATTTAGTTTGTCTGATTCATATAATTTTCTAAGTAGTTTTGTCTTATGTTGTAATAGCTTGTTTTCAATAGATTTGTGTAACATATAAGTTCTAGAAGTCATACACTCTTTAGTATCTAACTTATTTCACAGATGTAGTGCTATACATACTCATTCTAGTTCCATTGTATATGAAGGGCTTTGGGCAGCTGACTTTACAGCACTCCTCAAATCCCTGTGAAGTTCTGAGGACAGGAAAGTAGTGAAAAGCCGAAGTATGGTTGCATCCTGTATTAAAGTACCACCAATGTCTAAGTTTGTATGTTTTTATTTTTTTTCCCCCCAACTGTTAATGCTGACTAGATATGGGCTGAGGAAGTGACGAAAGTAAGTAAACAATTTAGAAACTGCAGAATTATGAAACCATAACTTGTGCAGGTCTAATGTAATAAAGGATGTTGCATCTTGTTGATTTTGGTCTAATGCTGGCAGCCTGGTGCATCACATCAGAATACACTGGTTCCCTCTATGGCCTTTCAAACTCCACTGGTGAAACAATGCCTGGGGCTTGTTTTATAGTAAGCTGTTTCTCGCTGTCACTTAGTACCATATGATTCTCATGTGACAAGAGACAATAGAAAAAAACTACAGGACTTGTCTTTCAAAAATTACTGGTATGGCATCCTGTTAAAAATGACCTCTTAAGAATGAGCTTACTTGAAAATTTTCGGGAAGGTTGGGGTCTAGTAATCTAAACTGTCCTGAAAAACACTGATCTTCAACTTTTACCCAGAACATGGAACAGTAACTAAAATGCTGGAGTGCATGCAAGAAACTCAGCAAAAACTCTGTTTTGGAGGGTGTGGGTGTTTTTCTCCCCAGTGTCACTAGAATGCTGTGTTTATCTTAAGCAACTGAAGTTAGGAGGTAGGTACATCTGAAAACTGCACCTGGGCTGAAGGGTGGTTCAAAAATATAGCATTAGCCTTGGGGTGGGGGCTGCAGCCTTCTTTTGTCATGCCATCCCTTGCACAGGGACAAACTCAGTGGAGCTAATGGAGTGTTAGGTGATAGCTGCTCCAGTGCCATGAGAAGGGCTGTTCTCTGGGGCTCACTGGGTCTGACAAAGCAGTACTGGGAACAGGCTGTGAGAAGCTGTGCTAACAGTGAAGAATAAATTTCATAGGGGATTTCTGTGGAGGAGGGGAAATAAAAATTAAGAGTAGCTGGAGGGCAGGGCCTTCAGAGTGTGTGTTTTAAAGGGGGACTAGATATGCAGCTGTGGGAGGTGTAGGGAGTTGCTGTTGGAAGCCGGGGTGTGGACCTTTGGGTGAAATCTTGGGGGTTGTGAGAGAAAATAAATGAACGCCTTTTCTATTCCAACTTTCTGTGAGTTATGGTGCAAACAGGGGAGTACATGTGTAGAGTGGTAAGGTGAGAGTTTAGGGGGAAGAAGGCGTTTRGAGATTGAACTGTAAAAGGAGGGTTAGGTCAACTTTGATCCCCAAGTTTAAGAATTATTTTACTATTTAAGTAAAGTAACAATTTGGAAGCAGCAAACCTGTCTGCTGGAGTACTTGGTACTATTTTGGGAAAAAGATGGCAGGGGAGCAGTACTGCTGTATGAAAACTAATCTTGAAGTTATAAGACAATGATGAATAAAACTATTTGCTTTTCAGAGACAATGGCAAGCAACTTTAAGGGTAGTGAAATCTAACAGATTGTGTCTTGGAGAGAAAAAGAAATAACACAAAGTGCTTAACCAGAATATAAAGGAGACTAAAAGCTTTAAATCTTGTAATAAATTATGTAATTCAAGGTTCCCTTTTTTTATTAAGCATATAAAAAGCAGAGACTATTGACAAGAAACTGCAACACACGTTCTGCCAAAGGAACAGTAATCCATGCAGGTTTCTAAAGGCAGTCTATCCTCCTTGAAATTTGGAGGAAGAGACTCATAGATGTTTTCAATTTAAATCTAAGAAGCTTCCCAACAATGATTTCAGACTGTCCAGTAATCTCTAGATCAATTACAGGGKTTTTTTTGAGTTAGAACAAAAGATCTGCGTGGTGTCAATGACAAACTTTCTTCAGTTTAACTTCCCCTCTGAAATGTGGAATTAGAGGATATTAAATACTGTACTATAAAACACATGGGGTAGGTACCGATGTTACACACTGTACAAACATATGAATTTTATTAGGAGTTTTCTGAGGCATCTGGTGTAGTCAATAGAAAGAGCAGAGGCTTTTAGTGTGTCTTCAGCACAYTGAGGTTAGAGTGGTTTTGAGCATCAAGAGGAGCTCCTGTCTTTCTTTGACTACAAAGGAGACAAGGAGGCCCAGCTATATTGGGTAGCATGAATATATCCATTATCACTGTTTTACTAATAGTGTGTCTAATAACACAAYATTAGGAAGGTGATTTTATTTCCTAGGCTCTTATGATTGTGTGTTATCCCTTAGCTATAGGATTGCACAGTACTTCTGAGAGGTCATATATTCTTATGTGAAATTCGGGGTGATTATGAACTTCAGAATATTCATATTCAGAAACTGGGTTCATATTCTGAACTGGGGGAGCAAGTACCGTTTTGAGGGATCTTCATGGGAGATACCCAGTGAGGCCTTTTAATTGTTCTAAAACCAATATATGACTGCAGCTGGGGGTCACTGGAAGGTTTAGGCTTGTATTTTGAGCTCTTCATTCTGTTCAGAAACAAAGGTGATCAGGCCATAAGCTTCCCGGATTGAAAGTCAGCTGTTTTCCACGTTTACCACAAGGTGTAGAAAAGATACACTGTCCTGCTACTGTTCATCTAGTAGTACTGAAAATAGGGATGGACAAATAAACACATCATCACATAATTGGTTTATGTAAATCTATACAAAACCAGTACACCGGGGCTTTTGTAAAGCAATGTATTTAAAGTCACTCTGTACTGGCTAAGTTAATACATGTTACCACATTACTCGCTTTGCCTTTTCTTACAGAGAATAGTAAATTTGCTGAAATATTGTTGAAACAAATAGAATTATTTTGATGGATATTTCCCCTTCTTGTAAGTTCCTATTCTCAGGTATTTACTTACCTGGCAGGAAGAAACAAACACATTAGCTTCAGAGAAGCAGGAGACTAGACTATATATTTCCAGATAAATGGTTTACCTATGATTTTGCTGGGTTTTTTAAAGGAAATGAAGATGTTGCTAATACAGAAGGGAATGCTTTTCTTCCCCTCTTGGCTATCAGATTTGCTTTTTTCCATTGTTTGTTCTTAGATTTCTCTCAGGGACTGCCAGGTGGATTTCACTGATATTAATACAGATTTAATAGGAAAATTCCAAGCAAAGATTCTTGCCTCAACAAACTTTGAAAACCTAATTAGTTTGTAACTTGATACATACACTGCTATCTCAGTTGAAGTAAGAAACACACAGTACTGTATAGCTGCTTCCTCACTGTTTAATTAACGTGTAAGCCTTCCCAGCTGCAGTGACTTCACATGAAAAACATTTCTTGGGTAACTGCATCATTCTTCTGTGCTCATTTCTGAGATTAAGATCCTCTCATGCAACTTTTCATATTGATTAATCTTAGTGGAATGCAAGAGCAGAATGTTTGCAAACACATAAAATCCTTTTTAAAACAATGTTTTATCAGTATCACCTCATTAAGTTTCCTGAAACTATATTTCCTTACTCCATTTCGTTGAGAACAGTAACTGCTGTATCTTGGACTTAATGCAGATTTTTGCCTTTGGGTTTGTTTTTAGAAACAAGGTACTAAATGCATATAAGCATTGAGGCAAGGTAATCCAGATTCCAGGCTGAGGACATTCTGTCTTGGAACAGTAAATCTTAGATATTTCAACACATATTTTTATGCATTTGTGTGTTTTGAGTAGTGTCCTTTTTTCTCCAAAAAAAATACTCTAATTTCAGCTTTTGCTAGACGGGAGTCCTTTAAAACTGCTATAATGTTGTTATTTAAAAATCGCTGATAATGATATGTAACAAGGAATAAATTTGAACTGGAGTATTTAAATATGAAACTTAAATCCAATCATTTTAATAGAAATTTTACTCTAATTGAAGTTAGAACATTTGCTATAGTTGGGATTTATTTAATTTTAAAGACGCCTCAATTACAAGCTCGAGAAATAGTTGTAGTAGCTTGGTGGCCAGTATGAGACATTAATTTATGAAATACCCTATTAAAACTTACCATCAAAGATTTATGTACAGCTGATTGCTGTGCAGTTACCTGACAAAAATAATGTGAAGTGTACCCTAAATTATTTGGTCAGAGCCCTGTTAGCTTGAAGTATAGAAAAAAATTACATTGTCCTTGGCTGCCACTGCTATGCTGGCAGAACCCCTGGTGCAGACACTGTTATGCCAATGAACGCTTGGTTTGTTATTGGGAGAGGTTGGGTAATACTGGCAGAAAAATGCCTTCCTTTTGCATGCGTTGGTAGGTGTGGTAGTGTCTGATGATAAACCTGTTTGTTGTGTATACAGAACCTCAACATTTCTGAACCCAAAATGCAATTACTCTTTTTGCCTAGTAAAGATTTGCAAAGAAAAAGCACGTAACTGTTGCAGTCGGAAGGTGTAACGGTGCATTGTACAAATACCTAATGTGCATCCTTACTTTTAGTCTGAACAGGAAGTACGAATTACTCAGAGTGAATTTGACCGTCAGGCAGAGATTACCAGACTTCTGCTGGAAGGAATCAGCAGCACACATGTGAGTACCCAAATGGGGTAGAGGGGGAAAGTCAAAATCAGGGCACTTTCTAAAAATAACTACAGTAAACCACTTGGAAACTTTTGAGCTACAAGTTTTCACTTTAATGCCTTAAAGCATCAAACAACTGTGGGTTCCTTATTTTTTGATTTCTAGTTTAGTATCCACTGAGTTTAACTTTAATTTCCCCTTAAAATTGAGAATGCAGGAGCTTTCATTTTTATCCTTTAAAGTCAACTTCCCATTCATCAGATCAACAGAATGTTGAAACCACAAAAACGTGCTAAAATATTTATTCTGTTGTGGAAACAATATAGGTAAACAGCATGATGCTTGCACAGCATCTATTTTTCTTGTGCTCAAATATGTTAATTTCTGTGACACTTTATCCCAGTTACCTGGTAAATCCAGGCGCTGTGCCTATGTGGCATAAATCTGTATGTGCCAATGTTGGTGTTGGCACCTGATTAGGAGACCAGTCTTTCTAATGCAGCGTAGTGCTTTTACAGACTAAAAACTTGAATTCTTTGCTGTATTATAGGCACATCATCTTCGCTGTCTGAATGATTTTGTTGAAGCTCAGATGACCTATTATGCACAATGTTACCAATATATGTTGGATCTCCAGAAACAACTTGGAAGGTAGTAACACTAAAAACTTAAAAAAAAAAMCCCAGTTTTTTCTAAGTGCTTATGAATAGTAGGAAAACTTACACTGATATAACAGTGGTGAACACACAGGCATGCTGGACTGAAAGGAAATATATCTGTTCTCAGGTAATTAATATGTAATTACCCCAGTGCAACTACTTCCCTAAGCCTACACACAGCACTAATGCCTTTTGAGAGTTGATTTACTGAGATTTTGTATATTTTGTAATTGAGGAAGGTGAGCCCGTGGTAACCTCATTTAATGCCACAAAAAAGAACTTCTAGAGATTTACTTGTAATCATTCAGTTGTCTTATGCTTCATAAGTCTTATGCTACAAAACTGTTATGGAATGTAAGAAAAGTTTTTGTACTGCCCGTAAATTTCTGTTACCTCTTAATTTGCTACAGGGCGCTACCTGATTTTTCAATGAAACTGCATTCTCCACTGTTAAGTGAATTGACAGCATAGATGATGTATCTAGGGAGAAATGTACTTCATAATATCTCTAATCCGTAATCCAAAACACTCACAGTGGAATGAGCAAGCTTGTCTAGTTTTACTGTTTTGTGGGTTTAGCATTTTTAAAATAAGAGAAGAAACTGTCTGACATTAGTTTGTGCTCATAATTCTTTTTTTGTGATTGGTGGTGATGTAAAGAGATCTACATGCTTATTTCTCATAAAGTTTCCCTATTCTAATTCTTCACAAATCAGCCTTTCTTAGGGTTATACCAGACCATGTTATTTAGGTGAGCATATGCACTGAAGGATTATCTGTACGTAGAAGTTTACTGTAGTGTCTATTCTAAATAACTGTCTCTATGAAGTATCTGTTTGTTTTTCATGACAAGGAAGTAAAAACAAAAGTGTTCTTGAGTCTTGTCCTTTTCCTGACTTGCAACTTCCTGCGGCGTCTGATTTCCTTTCCTCAGTTTGTTTGAATGGGTAGTTTAAAGAGTTTTAAAAAACAGTCTTTAAAACTGTGTGTGATTTTAAAAAAAGCTACATCTTTTAAAGTTACATTCCATTGAAAAAATTATTCAACTATAAAATTTGGTAGCGCATAAATGCAAGTTGTAAAATTGAAAGCTTGAAAATAAACATTTACTGGATTAAGGACAAGCTCCTCTTAAATTAGAAATTAAGTAAGTGAAGTATTTTATACAATTATTTTGAGAGGATGTTTTTAAAATCTGTACTCTTATCCTAGTATATTTACCAAACAGAAAGCTTTAAGCATAATACCCTTAACCTAAGGAAGAAGATATGCCTCTCTAACATTTTTTGCTTTAGGATGTATAGCATGTCCAGAACATCTGTCTTTGTTTAAAATTTATGTAAACTGCTACCAAGTATAAAAAAGTGTATTTGAAGAAAAGACTGCCTTTAGGAAAACAGAAGGATGTCTCTTTATGTGGCTATGATCTGATTAGTATTTTTGATAAAATTCCTATGACTGCTAGAAGACCAAAAGCATGGAAGCTTTGCAAAATCCTAAGTGCCTCAAACAGCCAAATGAAGTTTCTTTACCTATGTGGATTAAAACAGTAATGGTATTAAATCTTGGGTGTGTCTTTTCTTCCTTGTGCAAGGAAGTCCCACTGAACTATAACGGAGAGCACTGGGACAGGGTCTCAAGTTGTGCTCCTTGTTTTGGAAGAGTTCCTCAGTTTATAGGCATATGGTACATAGCACTTGCATTAAATAAACAGACAAGCAGGATATGTGTAGTGTTCTTCCTATGTTACGCGTAGGCAGATATAGTACCAAATAAATAGCTTAGGCAGCTCAGCTAGATTTTGGTTGTATTTGCCAGCGCTCCGTTGGGTATCAAGGGTTATATAGTGCTGAGTTACACGGGCTCTTTTCACACATCTAACAATGACATTGTGCCATATTCTCATATGAAAGCCAAGAGCTGTGAGGGACTTATTTTTGTTTTGAGATTGTTGGTGAACCAAAGGTGTTTAACCTCTAAGCTTGTTGCTTGAAACAGAAACCTGGTTCTCAGAGTAGATGCATATTATATGTTTTACCTGGGTCAGAACCTAGGGCATAAACCCTAACCTGGTTCACATTGAGACTATTCAAGTTCYAGAGCTGAGCACTGATTTTCCTGATGTACTCTCCAGAGTCAGCTGTAGGGAAGGTGGAGGTCAGTTCTCTTTATATAAATAGACATGGTTTTATGGATGTTTCTCTTCAAGGCAGCATAAGCTGCTTATCCCTCTACTGCCTCTCCCTCCTGTGGGACTGCTTAAAGAATCCAATCTCCCATGTTAAAAGCAATCTTTCTTCTTTTTTTTCAGTTCCTGAGAATGAACTAAACAAATCTATTTCAAATGTCCTGATACTCTGGCTGCTTTTTTTTCTTGCTGGTAACTGCTTTTGCTTTGGATTTTCTCAGCTTCCTTGACAGCCAAGCCTAAGCTTTGGCATAATTATTTTTTCAAATTAGCCATTACTAGTCCCCTACTCTACAAGCTGTGAAACTCTTGCTACTCAAATGTTCAAAAAAATCCCAGACAACCTCTGTATAGCTGAAACTTTCCAGTAACATGCCTACATATGGCTTTGCAAAAAGAGTGAGACTTAATGCTTTACTGATTGACAAGAGTGGTTGTAAAGCTTTGGCTTTCTTTTCCACTAGCTGTACCAGTGACCCTTTGAACTGAGCAGAATGATTTACAAGTAATTACTGTGTTAACAGAGAACAGGTTTAGCAGTATACTAAACAGTAATTTAGCAATATTGAGAAACAGCTGATTGTCATTTAAAATTAAATCCCTCTGAATGCCAACTAATCAAGTAATAAACACATCATGAGGCACAGCTGAGTTATCCCTAGAAAAATGTGGGTTCTAGCTTTTCCTCCCTTTGTTCTGCTCATTTGATTTGCTCAGGGAACATGGTGAACTAGTTTGAAAAACTAATCTAGCAAATGAAAAAAAAATTTGTTTTGGTGGAATTGCAATCTCTTCTTGGTGAGTTGAACCAGCTCTTTATGATCAAATGAGGTCAAGGTAAGCCAGAGGGGAAAGTGGGACTTCCTCCTTTTGATGGTAGTAAACTGCTAACTAAGCTCACAATAGTCTCCTGAAAGTCTACCCAATTTTTATATGCAATTCAGTCTAACTTTAAAGGGGCTAGTTCTGTCCTTCACAATATAATCCTGCTGTTTGCCTTCAGTCAGATATAACAGATAAAACTGCAAGGTGAACATGTTTAACAAGCTGTTCTGATGGAAAGTTAGCAATCTTCTTTATGATTTTTGTTAGATCAGAATCAACTCAAAAGCAACAGATTGCTAGATCTGACTCAAATGACAGAATGAACATTTGCACAATAAAGGGGTAGAGGAGTGGGTCCACCCTGTTTGGTGGCAGTGTAAATTTACCAGATTAAGTACAGTGTGAGACTGTAAACTTGTGTGCAGTACCGCTGCAGCTGATACAGATTTGAGTTGCCTTAATTCCACCTATGTTCATGGCCACACAATTCAAAAATTAGTCACTATATTGATAGATTTAGTTTTCACCTGCATCAGCTCCCTAAACTAGCTCCTCTTATGATTATATGAGCACCAATAATGCTGGAGAATGGGTGTGGGAATACACTGATCTTGATTTATATGGTTAAAGTTGCCACTGAACTGCATCTTCAAGAAGAACTTAACTGAGGAGCATAGGTGGGAAGGGATGAGATGAGACTGTACTTTCTGACAGGTTTATACATACAATATGAATAGATTTTCATTATGTCAAAAGGGTAGGCAAAAAAAAAGGGAGGGGTGTAATGTGTCCACATCCCAGATGTTAATGAAAAAGTATCTATGTAGAAGGACTGATGAGGAATGTTATGTGTGGGAACTGACTGACTAGTTGACTGGTCAAAAGAACAGAAGGAAATGCAGCTACAGTTCCCCATCACCCTGACTCAGTGTAACTCCTACTTGCTGACCGTTTTTCACTGCATCAGCTCTGCCACTTTTCAAAACCGTCATTGACCTGCTTTTAAGGTAGAATCAGGTGAGTGTTGGAACAAAGGAAGGCAGCAAAGATGACAAAGAATGACTACATCAACTGCTAAATAAGTAATTTTAGTCTGCCATGGAACTGCATCCTAGGATGTCGGGCAGAGTGATGAGACAGTGACCCAATCTCACAGCTCATCATTGCTCTCAATGCTGTCCCATTCTCCCTACCCTGTTGCCCCAAAATTTCTTGCTTTTTTGCTCTCCTCTCTGTTCCTTCCACTTTTCAGCCATGTTATTCTGTCCTTTCCGTTTTATCTGCTCTGCCTCTCATCAGTTTTTTTGTAATTCAGCTCATTAACTTAGTAGAAGATTATACACTTTTTTCCTATGCTTTTTTTTTTTCAAGCAGGTTAATGAGTTGAATTGACTTCATGGAAGGGTCTGGCAAACACTACAGCTGGCACAGAACAAGCAGCAGCCTGACCTAGAAAGGAGGGGCTTAAGTTGATATAAGTTCATCTTTAGTTTAACAGATATTTTTGTTTTACAACATGCAGTTAGCTGAATCGACGAACTGATTTAGATTACAAAAATAGTTGTAGAGTTGTTTTCTTCTTTCAGTGGGAGGCTGTGTTTTTAACCTACATTATATTTCCTTGATCCAGTTCACCAGCATAATCTTTTGTGTAGCCACATAATTGAGGAATGAGCAGGAGGAGGTGGAGGCTACTTTTACTGGCAGAGCTGTCAAAAGAAATGTTTATTAAAATACAGTTTGAATTAAGTCTGACCAACAGTGCGCTTTTTTTTTTTTTTTTTTTTTTGAGGCAATTATCTTAAAGTATATTGGTTTGATTTATACTACAGGTCAGGAACAAGTATCTTTATTTAGGTTTATACAAATATCAATGCTGTTCTGTTACTGCTGTCTGCTGGTGTTTATTCTGTAGTTGATGAAAGCAAGAATGCTAATTTAGGCATGGAGGCATGTATAACTCCCCGTGTAGAACTGATTCACTCAGAAGTCTTTTTATTTTGTTTTCTCCCACAGCTTTCCATCTACTTTCCTCTCTAACAATAATCAGTCTTCCTCAACTCCTGTGCAGAGTGTTTCTACCCCCTCAGTCTTGGCCTCAGCCTCTGCTTCATTGCCTTCAGTAAGCAATTCAATAGTTACTTCAGGCATCAGTGAACTGAAGTCATCAAGCGGCAACAGGAAAGCTAGAGTTCTCTATGATTACGATGCTGCAAACAGCAGTGAATTATCACTACTTGCAGATGAGGTAAGAGTTTTCTATGTACCTTGATCATTTAAAAGTAAAATCAGAATGCTTGTGACTAGCCAGTTAAGATGTGCTACATCAAGAAATCTGTGTAGTTGACTTCTTAAATTAAACTTCAATAGTACTCTTAGAGCATTGTCCTGTACCTATATACCCTAATATTCTGTAGTGAGACTTAACATTAGTTACACCAGCTTAGTTTGCAAGAACATTTGCTAGACAATTGAGATGCAATTCTGCTGTCTTCTTTTTACCACACCTTTTAGCACTGTTATCAATACAATTAGTCTTTCAAACATTAAATATTGCGATTTGGTAAGAATATGAAAATACAACCGCTTCTTGTTTTGATGGTGGTGGTTGTGCTGTGTTTATTCCTGTTGCAGTTCAATTGCACTCTTAAGTCAGAGAGCCTGTACAAAGCAGGTGGAGATATACAATGAAGCAGGGTGCTGGAACAGAGTTCCACCTAGTAATGTGACTGTAGCTTAACCCTGAAGAAGAGCATCCACAAAAAAGTTTTCAGGCTTTTTGTTTTTTTAAATGTGCATTACTTAAATATTTCTATTTGACTTTTTTCTTATCTAGACAGTGACTTTAAAGCTGTGGCCTAAGGTTTTCTGTTAAGATGTAGCGCATCAACACCATCTGTCTTTCTATCATGCACTTAAAGATCCAATTAACTTTCTTTTAGATTTCCTGTTAAAGTTGATGGCAATATACAAGATTTATAGATAAATAATAATAGCAAAGAAACAGTAATGAATAGAATTTCATCAGAAAAAAAGGGACTTTAAAATATGCTACTATACCTACTACTTTTCCATGGACAAGTGAAATAATTTTTGTAAGCACTATGTTATGTTCCATGGATGCTTATATTAAATGCTCTATTTAACTTGGTTAATCTCAATTCTAAGACCCTGGAAATCACATGAAGATAGACTCTAATTTTCTTCCAGGCAAGGCAAGGTTATAATAACGTGTTTCTGTTTTTCAGGTGATAACAGTGTACAGTATCCCCGGCATGGATTCAGACTGGCTGATGGGTGAAAGGGGAAATCAGAAAGGCAAAGTGCCTATTACTTATTTAGAACTGCTAAACTAGACGGTTGGCCTGAATAAAGACTGTCAATGATGGTGACACCGTATTTATATACAATTAACGTTATGTAAGCAGGTTTAAGTGTCTTCCATGTTATTGTCTTGAGGGACAAATACCAGCCATTACAAACTGGCTTTTCTGCCAGCATGGTTGCATGGTAAATACTCTATTCAAACTTAATGTGTTTAAAGCTTTTAGTTCATGTGCCAAGAACATGTTTCCTACAGATCTGTTTCTACTGAAGTTTTCACTAATACAAGCTTCTACTTTTGAGTAATCTAGATTGAAAGCAGGAGGTACTGTTTTCTACTGAAATTTTTCATTAATGGCAAAGCTTTTCTTCACATAAAATAAACTTATTGTGAACTGATGCAGGTGTAATGCACGTTATTTGAATAACCAAAACCAAACGTGAAACATAAACCTTAAAGAACTCCATATGGTTCTGTTCCCAACACTTGTGGACTACAAATGTTCTGAGTCATATATGGCTATCTGCTGAGTAACTTGTGCATTTAATCACCTCTGAAAAATGAAAATGGTTGTTTTCTCTCTGTTGAAAATTTAAGGCAAATTGCCAGTATGTTGAGATTTTTAAACTGCACCTAGGTGGATTGACACAAGCTAGTGACGTATGTTCTGACTTGTTTTTAATCTTGTCTTAATTGCTTTCCAGAAAAGAGGCTAATTCAGTTTGATTAGTAATTATTAAGATTCTTTCAACTGCAAATCAGCCTTTATGTTAAATTAAGCACTGCATTTTGTTAACCAAATATGCAGTCTCTCTACATTTAAGTAGTTCTATAGATGAGCATACATTTGTTCAGATTATAGGTTTCAATGAAAATCTGCATTCACAATTCTTATGCAACAGTTTATTGTCATGTTCTAATTGGATTCAATTAGCGTTACACTTTTTTGTTTTGCAAGAGGACCTCCTTTAAATATGTGGGAAGGAAAAAAAAAAGTTTTGACCCTAAAAATAGCTTTAACAAAGGTGGTCTTATTTGCAAATAACATAACTTTCTCCTAAACACTGCACTCTGTAATGTTTCATAAGTAACAGATTTTTAAGGCTGTAAAAAGATTAAAAGAATAGATTGAGGGGAATATTTTTTTTTTGAAGTTCCAGTAGATTTAATTAATTAGGTTGGACTGGTTGAAGGAAATTCCTTCCATTGAGAAGGAAATTATTATTCTTGCGGAAGATACAACATTGACAGAAGTCCACTTTAGCTCTCAGGGAATACTGGTACCAGGTGCTTAGCTAACTGCTTCTGATCAGCAGCTTTGTTTGCAATGACAATTCTTTAAAGAATTTTTAACATTGTCATTGCAAACATGTAGTAATGAAACTTTCAGTGATACAAATTACTTCAGTGGGATGGATAAAATTGTATTAATTTAGTGATGTGGTTGTGTTGTGGTTTAACCCCAGCCGGCAACTAAGCACCACAGAAATTGTAGCATTTGCTATTGGATTGCCCTGAAGATCTTTAACAAACCTCTTCACTCCTCAATGAATCGGCTTGATGTAATTGATAAGGGAGTTCTTGTTGTCTTCCCAGTAGCCCTTCAGAGTTTCTTCAGGTGGGAACTTTTCACAGCTAAGCTCCACTGTGGTTTCAAAGCAGTTGCTGCGGAGGTATTTGAAATCCTGCATTCCTCCCAGGATGCTGTACCATGCACCACCATTAGTTGTTCCATCCACAAAGCTGCTGTCATTGTCATTTTTACGACACGGTGGTCTGTTTGGATCAAACATAGCGGGATTGAAAGAAGAATAACTGCGAGCCAGGCTTTGAAAAATAGCATAATTGGGGCAGGAGCTGTATTCATGAGCACTGCCACTCCAAGACTCATCATAAGGATAGTTTGCAACGAGGTCTCCTCCATGAAGATTGGCAGAAAGCACAAAGGGAATATCCATAATCCAGTGAATGACACCTTTCGTTTCAGGAACAAGCTTAGGATTCTGGTCCACAGCCTTTTTTCATGTTTTTCAGCAGATGGTTGTTTGGGCTACCTTCTTTCTCATTAATGTATCAAGATCAGGGAAATTTTGGTTTAGATCTATCCCTTGGGCGTTACTTCGACCAACAAACCAGTCTTTAAGTTCACCGAGCTGGGATGCTGCCCTCTTAAAGCCATCCAGGTTCAAAGATGGCATGATATGGATGCATGTGCTATGGATCAAGTTAATAATAGTTTAATTTCCTTTCTGGTATTCATTACACAAGTACTGAGCCAAGAAGACGAGCAACTCCCTTCCGACGGCTTCATTCCATGCATATTCCCAGCATATTTAAATTCTGGTTCTCCAGCTCATGCTCACTGGGGCGGACCTCGATGACCAAGAACCCTGAGCCCTTGGCACTGTGCCACACTGTGTAGATCCTGCTGATGGCAGGGCACTGCAGCCATGTGGCCACCAGCACCTCCTGCAGCTTGGGGGCCTGCACAGGAGATCCAGTTTTTAGGAATTAAATGGCAAGGTGGACGTCGTCAGATCCCAATGGATGTGATCAACAAAGTAACAGCCATGTCCCCACCAACTAGCAAAAAGGAAACACAAGCCTTCTTAGGAGTTGTGGGTTTTTGGAGAATGCATATTCCAAATTACAGTCTGATTGTAAGCCCTCTCTATCAAGCGACCAGGAAGAATGATTTCAAGTAGGACCCTAAGCAACCACAAACTTTTGAACAAATTAAACGGGAGATAGTTCAGGCAGTAGCCCTTGGGCCAGTTCGGGCAGCACAAGATGTAAAGAATGTGCTCTACACCGCAGCTGGGGAGAACGGCCGGACCTGGAGCCTCTGGCAGAAAGCACCAGGGGAGACTTGAGGCTGCCCCTTAGGGTTTTGGAGTTGGGGATACAGAGGGTCTGAGGCCCACTATACTCCAACTGAGAAAGAGATATTGGCAGCATACGAAGGGATTTGAGCTGCTTYGGAAGTGGTTGGTGCTGAAGCACAGCTCCTCCTGGCACCCCGACTGCCGGTGCTGGGCTGGATGTTCAAAGGGAGGGTCCTCTCTACACATCATGCAACCGATGCTACCTGGAGTAAGTGGGTTGCACTGATCACACAGCAGGCTCGAATAGGAAACCCCAGTCGCTCAGGAATCTTGGAAGTGATCATGGACTTGCCAGAAGGCAAAGATTTTGGAATATCACCAGAGAAGGACGTGACACGTGCTGAAGAGGCCACACGTTGGGCACCAAAAAGGACTGACATGGTTTAACCCCAACCAGGAACTAAGCCCCACACAGCCGCTCACTCGCTCCCCTCCCAGTGGGATGGGGGAGAGAATCGGAAGAGTGAAAGTGAGAAAACTCGTGGGTTGAGATAAAGACAGTTTAATAGGTAAAGCAAAAGCCGCGCACGCAAGCAAAACAAAACAAGGAATTCATTTGAGCCGCTTCGGAAGCGGTTGGCACTGAAGCACAGCTCTTCCTGGCACCCCGACTGCCGGTGCTGGGCTGGATGTTCAAAAGGAGGGTCCCCTCTACACATCATGCAACTGATGCTACATGGAGTGCTTTCTGACTCAATAATTTTTGCAACAAATATGAAAGTAACTGAAACTGGCTTTGGGTCTCTCATTTCTTCAGTTAATTCCGTTTTCTTAGAACAAGCTTTATTGATTGAAAGAAAGGAAAAAAGGTAAACCAGGCCAGAAAAACCCTATATGAAAGTTCCAGACATCTGGGAAATCAGATTTCAAACATGGAAAAAGGCATAGAACATGCATTACCTTATATTTAATAACTGGTTTGGTAAGATAAGTGCATTCTGAATTGATATCTAAGCATGGGGGGATAAATGCTTCCATTGCTGTTCAATGCATACCTTTTTTCCTATATTTACTGGCATTTTACTTCATTTTTCTAATTAATGCTAAGATTTTGGACAATCTCAACCAGAATAGCCATCCCATGTACACTCTGTAACAAACCCGAGTGAGTTTTCGTCAAAGATTATCAGCTTTTGTAGCAGATGGGGTAATATGCGGCATCATTACTGTGAGTAAATGAATGCTTTTAGAAAACGAAATACTAGCTTTAAATAGTTTCTACCATAATTGCTGTTTTTAATGCTTTCTTAGTCAGGCTAAGCTTGAAAACTAACTCCTACTGATGCTTAACAGAAATCCTGTTTTGGACTTTTTGCAAATGGTGAGATTTTTATAACTGTTATAAAAACAATTATTCTCCTGTTTCTTTCTGCTTCTGTTTCTTTCTAGAGTAGTGTATATTGGGAGCAGAATTCTCCACCATATCGAAATTTTGGCTACAGGTAAAACCATTAGTATGTAGCATCTTAATTCAGGCAAATGTGTGTGGGAAGGTGGAGGAAGGAAAGAAATATATCCATGAAGTACATCACTGTGCAAAGATACTGAACTTAGCATAGGGCTCTGCCCAAAGTAATTAGTCTTCTGAAATGCAAGCATAATTAGCCCACAAACAACATTGTTATTACAGCTGTACTGTCTCTGGCATTGGAGCTAACATCTCTGGATCTCACATACAGTATATGAATTAGTATGCTGCCATATTAATTCTTACAGTGTCACTAGCTCAGGTACCTCTATAATGTGCAATTTATTGAACATTATGGAAGTTGCAAGAAAGGATAGAGTTAAGCCTCTAGATTCTATTGTCAGGATATCCCATACCTTTAAGGAATGCTGTAAGGAGAGTTTCTTGTTACAATGCAGATACTAAAGCAATAGACTAAAGCAGTAATATAAAGATTTGAAAAATACAAAGTTTAATAACTGTAGGTGCTCTCTTAAAACAGAACTTGAGAGAATTACTTACAAGCTGCGTAGGCAATGACCATCAAGTCCATATTCAACAGAAGCTTCCAAAAGATGGTTATGATGTACTGGGGGAAGAGGAGCAAAATGGGAAATGCCCAAATGTGAAACCTAAAGATATTTTGACAAAAGCATGCAAGTAATTGGAGTTTATGCCAAAACGTTGGCAGAATACATAAGACTGATTCAGATTAAATACTTACATGTGGTAGTTGTAGCTTGAATTTTTGGGATGTAGGTAGCTGGACAATTGGACCCTAAGTTTGGCCACAGGATGCAGCTTCATAATTGTGATTTACTGTATTGTTGTCAGTAGAAGAAACATACGTGACAGTTCCACTTTTAAATCTGGCCCAGGGAAGAGGTAGCATTAAAACAGTTTTGGTTCTGCTATCAATAATACATTTAGAGTTTAATCTGGGAATTAATTATAAGGTATCAATAGATTAAATGCGATTAAATAGAAATCGGTTAATTCCTGAGTGTTTGATTATCAGCACTGAATAATGGCCTCTTAGATCTCAGTTCTTTTTGGAAGATTGTGCAAGAGTGACCTGAAGTGTATTCTAGGAGCCTAGGTGTGATAACATATGGAAAATTAGTTAATTTGCTTCTGTAGTGCTTCAAAATAATTAGCAATACAAAAAACGATGTACTATATGCAACTTCAATGCATCTGTGTAGAATGTGGCTTTTCATATATTACATCTGGCCTTTCCAGTTTCCTCTTAAAAGATTGCTTTCTACCAGGCAGCTTCATTAAAGTTCATTCTGTGAGTTTGACAAATGTTTTCTGTCCATCCTTAATAGTTGCACTGGTGCATCCATAGAGCCACTTTTAACACCAATTGTCATTTTAATATTCCATGACAATGCTTTTACTATTGTCTCAATCAGTCATGCCACAAAATAAGCATCAGAAGTACAACGTATGTAGCTGCTTTTGCCAGAAGATTATGGTCATGATTGCTTGGTTCCAGCAACAGGTTTCTGCTGTCAGCAGTCTGTCCATCTGGCTTTTAGACTTGGCAACAACACAGACATTATAATTATGTTCCCTTTCAAGCACAGGCATTTGAGAATATATGCTGACTCCAACAAGTACCGGTAATTGCACAGTGCTATTAAATACAAGGTACTACGCAAGGTACCCTAGCAGAATCCGCTGGGGATATGGGTTGCTTCATAATGGTTCTGCTCTTTCTTCACAAATCATTATATCTTTAAATATTAAGAGGTCTGTGTTAAAATTTAAGGTTTAGTATGACAAGAAGTCTCCTTTGTATAGAACTTTTGTAGCACAATGCCAGTAATCACTGGAAGATATCTTTATAACATAATATATTGAACAGAACCAAATTAGTGGTGTATTTTTAGATTAGTGGTGCCCAAGGTCTGGATTTCTAGGAATCTGTCTGGCCACACTATCTCATCTGTCTTAGAATAATTCTCCTGTTTTTCTGTGTATCTGGTGGTACTGAACGTAGAGATGCCTTGAATTCATGTTCTGCTTTGTTTGTCTTCCTTTCTTAGCTTACTCCCAGGTCTGACTAATGCTATGAAACTGGCCATCAAGGCTTTCAGAAAACTCCCCCCCCTCCCGCCCCCAACCAAACTCAAGTATTTAGAAGTAAATAAGCAGCTCAAGAAGGCAGGAATTGCTAATTCGTAAAGGCTGCCGTATTGGAAGAGAGCCTGAGTACAGTCTTGTGGATTTTTTACAGAGCAGGGAAGAACAGGAGGCACATGCACCAATCAGCAAGATACGTGAATGGTAAATTCTTTTTCACAGTGCATAGTACAAAAAGTCCCTCTAGTGCAGGATATAGTCTCCTATATCTATACAGATCTGTAGGTCAAACCTAGAGGAAAACTATATTTAGGACTTATTTTGCTGCACATCAGAGGATTCCTGTCAGCTTTGGTGAGGGCTGAACTGGTCTGGTAGCTTATTGATAGTCTAACGGTGGTAGGCCTGATCTTTACTCATGCATGTAGCACCATAGCCAGGGATTCATATATGATGATTTAGGAAAGCAAATTGGGTAGGATTAGCATCATCTGTATTTTGTACAGTGAAGATGTGGGTACTCGAGATTTTACAAGGAGCTGGCATGGGCTTCCTGAATGATAGACCATACCAAGAATATATTGCAGTTTGGAAAACATAAGAACAAATATAAAACTTGTTAGGACTTATGCTGGCTATGTCTGTACTGTCCAAACACCTTTTCTTGGATTTCAGAATCAAAACTATTATTCACTGTAAAGAATTTTATTACTGGTGTCCACATAATACCATCAGAATCGATTGGAATAGCTGAACTGTGCTTCATCCTACCTTGAAAGCTGGGAGGCCTTAAAAACTGACATTGTGAAATAGATCATTGGGCTGCGGTTTAAGGCAGGTACTGCAGTACTGTGGAATTGTATGGGAACAGCAACAAACTGCTTCTTCCTTTGTTTTCATTTTAAAAGCTCCAAGAATTTGTCATTTCAATGTTGTACACAGATAGGCACTCATGATGGCCCACAAATACGAAAGGCTTATGAAACAAATGTTCTCCATTCGAAAGACATCATACTACTTCTCTGACTCAAATTTCTAGCTGGATTCCCATTAGTAATTTTTGTGCTTCCACCTGGAAGGAACAGGCAAAAATATTCCCATCTGTATTCAGCACGAAATACTTGAGCATAAAGGGAGACAGAGTTTCAGTTCCCCAAAAATGGAGACTGAAATTGTTGGTGGAAGGTAGTGAAGCCCTGTGAAATTCTGCAGTGCAGCCTGGTAYCTTTTAACCTATCTTTCAGAATTTGTGGAACGTCTCCACCTAGCCATGCAACTCCACATTAAACTTAGAGCAAAAGGATTTCATGTTTAAATGTCTAATCAGTAGTTGATGACAATATGCTTGTGGCTTCCCTTATCCTAATTCAAAGCTAGTCTTTTAGAGGGTCAGGTAGTCATCTAGTCTGAAATAAATACTTCTGGGAGAGGGAGTAGGGTTATCAAAGCCCCATCAGCCATAAATAAACTGAGGCCCAGTCTTGGAATCTTGTTTAACAAAAACTCCTGTGAGAGTTAGCAGATTATGTTTGTCCCTGTATGAGATGATGGGAAGTTAGTCCTTGCGTTTCTGGCACTATGGTTACAAGCGCATCTAAACAAGGACTGCAGAATTAGGCTGTCTTATTTTCCACGGACTGCCAAATGTATATATTTATTTAGGGTCAAGGTCTACTGAGTCCTGTGAGACTAGAGTTGAATCCCCGTATCTCAGACCTACTTSAAACCGTTTTAGTTTTTTGCTCCATTTCATTCACCTTAAGAATTTATGAATTGATGAAAATCCTTGCTAAACTTGGCCTGCAGCCCAATCCTGATCCATTTCCTTGTTCTTCAAGTAGAATTCCTAACCGGGTATGTTCTAATATAGTGGGCTGTAACCAATTAATCACACAGCTATTAATGAAAGTACAAGGCAGTACATTGCCAGCTTGTTAGTTTCACTTAGCCATGCGAGTCTGTGTTTGGTGAAAATGCAAAGACATCAGTCAAGCTGACAGACACAACCTCGGTTGTCTTCTGTGCTACTGCCCTTACCATTGTTCAGTGACATGCAGCATTCAGCATGGCATCTGGCAGTGAGAAACCTCCCCAAACAAATTGGGTAGCTTGGTGAATTCTGTACCTTAGCTGAGGGAATGGCAAGAAAATGTACCATGAATGCAAACACTAAATTACTGTATGAATGTTATGCCTTTTRTAAATAGTTTCCTGCCAGAAGTGAACGATAGGAAACACATTAGCATGGGGAGCTTGCATGCAGTTAATAATCTGAATGCTAAGAAATTTTTTCGTTCTGACAGCACAGAATTGTTTTATAATTTTTTTAAAAATGTGAAATAGGTGTTTGACATGAGCGATTAAGGGAAGCTGTTTAGAATTGCAAAATGAATTAAAGCTTCAGAATGTCTTTACACAGTTATAGGCAGAAGCAAAAGTACTGGAATTGGAATAATGAGCTAGGAAATTGCTTCTTCAAAAGGAGAAACATTTGAAACCAGAAATAATCTTCCAATTTTACTTCTCTGAGTTAAATTGCTTTTAATTTTAGATGCTCAACAGTGATGTTGATATAYATCAGGAGTCTCACAAATAGGGGGGTTTTGTATGTTAGAAGTTTTTGAAATGTTGAAATCCCCTTTTTGGAGATTTTAGGGAGTTATGTTTTGTGTGTCTTTGGAAAGGGAAAGGCCAATGCCACTGAAGCTTCATTTCACATTTCCCACATCAACGTTACATGCCACCCAGTGGAAATAGCATTGGTGTTTCCCTGTTGAGAATATTAAGCATCTAGGAGAGTTTCTATGTTTATAATCCTGCTCCCCCTGCAGAGAAACTCTTCATTATTTTCAGTTAATGCCTCCATATTGCTGATCATAAACTTCCTTTCCAAAGGTGAGTGTCATTGTCTCTGTTTACCTGGGAGAAGCTGCAGCACAGAAATGGGGGATGATTCATCCATGTTCTCTTAGTGATGTGGTGGCTGAGCCTACTGTTTCCTGATGGCTTGTGCCTTAGTCATATCCTCCTGTAACGGTTGGCTCAGAGATGACCTCTCAAGGGCTGTGCTCACATTTTGTATTAATAGCAAGAGCAGCAAAATACTTCAGATCGAATGCATTCTCACTCGTTGTCCCGAAATGAGACCCTRACATTATTTTATCATTTTCCCAAACTTTCATTTTGCTCTGTTGCTTTGGGTCTTGGACAGCCTGTAAAAAAAAAAAAGAAAAGAAAACGAAAAAAATTGTTCAGCCCCAGTTCTGAGAAGGTCTGGCAGCCACTCGGGGAACACAGAAGTAGACAGGGTTCAACCTGGATTCAGAGACATGTATTTGCCCTGTGCTAATAGAATAACTGCTAATGTCGACTTAATAGGGATTTTTTTGTCCTGTCAATTCAAAGCTTTCTAGCTTTTTTAGATCTGTAGATTTTAATATTAAGATACTTCTAGAGACAAGAGTATTTCTCTCAAAAGCAGCATACAGTTACTCTAGTGCATCAGGTGAAGATCTACAAGTTACCATGGCTACCCTAAGGCTTTTCCAAGTTGCACTTGACWGAGCTCACACAGCTGGTAGCACTTGAGTTTGCGGCTGTGAATGACAGGAACCAAAAGGCGGGCTGAGTTCTGCCTCTACCAGACCTGCTCTGTTGCTGTACCACTGGAGCCTGAAGTTTCTCTGGACCATTTGTGCCRCAGGAGATGGCTTCTTGGAAGTGCAGATTCTTCCTCTCTCCAGCTTCCCAGACAGGCTCAAACMCTGCCATTATTGGTGAGCAAGAAGGTAAGAGGTTGTAGGGCTACGGATGGTGAGAAATGAATGATTAGAAAACCAAAATCCAAACTCCACCTCTCAGTGTCCAGTGGAAACCCTGTGGTTCCAGTTGCAATCCCAGTTGGGGTCATTAGGTAGCATGTGTTTGCTAATATGCTGAGAGGCTTGGAGAAATCTGTGGTAACAAGGGAGAAAGATAAAGCTTTTCGATAACTCTGTTAATCCTGTAAAAAAGTCTGTAGATCACACACTTTTTTTTTTTTTTTTAAGACATGCTTAAGGATAAATAGCATTCAGCTAAATTTGGCATGGAATGGCTAATGGAATAAATAAAGAAACTGGTTAAGATTAGAAATGAGGGGAGTCTGGTTGAATGTGAGTTCATGGATAGGGTGCGATGGGCTAGACTGGTAGCTTAATGTCTTTAAAGCATTGTAGAATTTGACTGGAGAGGTATTTAAGTTTTGGTGCCAGATTAATATTGAGCAGGTGTGCAGGTAGTTTCATTTAATTCTCCTGGAGACTTCAATCACTATGTATGTGAGACTTGTATAGATGGCAGTTCTTCCTAGACTGGACATTTCCAGACACTTCTGTCCCAGCAACCCCTGTAGGCTACTGCTTCTCTGACCGTAGAGGACCAGAGCCAGTGGCATTAGTTTCTGTGCTCCACTGAACTGCTCTAGCTTATGCAAASTCCTGCAAATTTTGAATCTAACCTTTATTTGCTCTAGTTCAAAACAATGCTGATGTCTCTGTTCTTTGCACTTGCAAGGTATAGCATATGAGTCTGAGTCCAGCAAACCTTTTAAACGTGCCTATATGAGTAGGATGGTTTGTACATTCAGATTATGTATATTTGTAAGGTCTTTGCTGGATGGAATCAAATGCTAGCTACTTCGCAGCGGTAACCATTTGGAAAAAAAAGTGGAGAACAGTGTGTTACTTTAGCCCACTCTGTGGCACTGCAGCCAAATGCCAAATCTGTCTCAGTGGTGATTACTGTAGTTGTTTGTCATCCTATCAATTCTGCAGCAAAAATCAATGTAACAAATATGCTAAATACAATTTTTAAATCCACACATTAGGATCATGAACAATGGTGGCAAGGGTGTCCGTCCTTAAATGTATATCTGCAGGGATCAGGCGCTGTTCTTTGTCAAATGGCTGTGCTCAGAGGAAGGGACACTTGGACCTTGGAGTTGGGATGGGACACAGTTTGGTTGTCTGCATTAGTGTTTTGGTTCACAACGGGAGTGTGCTTTTGATGTGAACCTCCCAGTTGTCCTTGCTTAGTGTGCTTTGGTTCGCGTCGTTGTGGTCTTAGAGTATGTGGTCTGGATTCCTTTAATGTGAAATGAAAGCAGGAGATGTTTCCTAGAAGCACACCTGGAATGTGCTATCATGTAGATGTTGGATTCCCAGCACCAGCTCTTTTGCTCTGTAATCCTCTCCCTCTGTGCCATGTTAATGTACACAGAGGTGGTGAGTGGCACCAAAGAGAAAACTCTCTTCGGAAAGCCTCACAAGCTCTCTGAGCTTGGATGAAGGTTTTTACCTGAGTTTTTAAATCATTCTTGAAATTATACTGCTTTAAGCAAGATCACAACTTTTGCTTGTTTCACAAGCACTGGCATTCAACACAGGAAAACAGCCTCCCTTCTCCTCAGAGACAGACAATTACTGTAACTAACACGCTTTGAAAAACACTTAAAATGGCAGCATCTTCCTACTGTGCTCCTATGTCAACAAAAGACCTGTTAGAGGTATGCTGACAGGCTCTGCCCCTTGGAAGGCTCTTCCTCCTTAGGGGTGAGGCTTATGGATGTTGCTCGGTGCCTGAACAAGAGGAGGCTGGTAATAGGCCACTTGTCGCTCAGACACTTCACTGCAGGGCCATTCACATACGCGCTTTTCTACGTACAGAATTTATCTGCTAATGACAGCAGTTCTTACCTGGATGGTGAGTTTTAGATCATATGAAAACCATTGACTCTGCCACAGAAATTAATCCAGAGAGTTTTTCAGTGGCTGTTTCAGTAGCCTGTTTCAATACAGAGTTTATACACTAATACTGTCGTTACGACAAGTAACCCATGAAAGACATCTGTAATCATGCAGCTCCAATGCAGACGTATCTGTCATGCACGTGTGATCTTCATGTTCCAAATGGCCCTTTTCTCCATCCCTGGTTGACGCTGTTAATGCTCTCAACTTGGGGTGAATTGATGATGAAGTGATGCTGTCCCTCTGATTTTGTAACCAAAGATGCAAAATTAAACTGGAGTAAAATCTCTCACTGAATACAGATTCACAGTGTGTAAAGCAATGTTCCTTGTAAGTACATTTTAAAGGAATAATTATCTGCTAAAAATGAAGAGGGATATGATTATGTGTATCTTAACAAAACCCAAAGAAACTTGGGCTCACGAAACCTGTAAGGAGGAGAGCGCCAGCAGAGCCACGGCACTGCCTGTGGGTACTAAGCAGCGGGTGGCCGCCCGCCTTTTGCCGAGAGCAGGGTCGGTCCTTGTCACCTCGCTCCCGTCCCCAGCAGGACCCGGCTGGGGCCCAGTCCCAGAAAAGGTGAGAAATGGGGGAACAAATGCTCCCAGTATTATTAAATTTTGTGGCTTTCCAGTGCTTGTACATGCACAAATGGTGAACAGCAGCAATGCTCATTGGCTAAGGGGTGAGTTTCACTTTCACAGAAGTAATTTATGGCAATCCCCAGCTGTTACAATGATAAATGACGATAAATGTAGTAGTTTCACGGTGAAGAATCTGTCAGTAAACTAGGAAAAGGGTGAGTGGGGAGGCTGCAGCTGGCTAGAGCTGAAGCTGTGCACAGCTCTGAAGCTTAGGACAAGCAAACTGAATGTCCCTTTAGACTTACTTTATTTCTTATAAATAAAAATTTAAGAAAAGCCTATTCTTACACCTGCCTCCTCACATGATTCTGGCTCCCAGATCACCTTAGGAAAATGCATCAACGTCAGCCTGACATTAATCTCTCTCCTCAGTTGCCRTGGAGGCCGGTTCCCTTCGTGGTGGTCAGCGCTGCTGGCAGGAGGGAGCGGCAGCCAAGATGGCGCCAGGCAGCCTGCAGCGGAGCCGCGGAAGAGGGCAGATAAAGTTGCTCTCTCCCTTTATATATACACACACCTCTTCGTGTGGGTGTCAAATGTCCTCTAATATTTATTTCATGTCAATATGTGCTTTGCCTGATGGCAGGATCTGCCTTTTGTTCCAGTGATGCAGAAACGATCCGTAAGGCTTATTTCTCAGCCTGGCAAACCTGTTTGAGGGCCAGTGACAGCTGCCATGCTTTTCTTCGGGAAATCCCGAATCTTTGCAGCCAGGATTAAGTAAAAGCTCTGCTTTGATTTAGTTTCTCCGGATTTGCTGTTCTGATGGGCCGTGGCCTCTGGTGTGACAGAAACAGGGTGCCAGCGCCGGCTCCAGAGGGAGCTGCTGCAGACGACAAAGGTCCAGGCCGAGTCGGGAGGTCACGGGGAGGCTGTCCCACAGCCGGTGACACACCTCTGCCTATTCCACACAACGGGGAAAATCAGATTATGGATCTTCTTTGTCAGAGTCCCTTCAGCGACCTTTTGGCAAGACAAAGGTGGCACTTGGCCATTCCCCCCCGGGACTCGCTGCGTGCGGTGACCCCCCGCAGGGAGGCTGCGCGCCCCGCGTGGGGAAAGCCTGGCCGGGCTCCCAGGGGCGCGTGTGGCGYGGGCCACGGCAGAGTTCAAAAGTGAAAAGTCATAAAACTAGATACTCTGTGACTGGTGCAGATAATCTAATAAAGGCATTAGCGAGACTCCCCTCTGGAGACACGGCTGCTTAGTTTGGGGCATGCATGGCTGACTAACGCTGGAGTGTGAATGCGGGTGTTTCCTCTCTGCTGGGAGTGGAGGGAAGCTGCGGTTTGTCACCTTATTACAGCTCTGCTCTGTCAGACCCAGGAGGGGAAAAAACAAGCTGGCAGCATTGAGAGTCATACAGTCCGACTGGAAACTCTGCAGGTTGGAGCCTGGCTGCACTGAGTAAGTACAGAGGCTCTGAGGTGTTTCACCATGAGCCACCTAAACCTGATAGTTAAAGATGTGTCTGTCCTCAAGACCTCTCCTTATTGAAGGTCAGTGCTTTCCAGAAACTGGTTCAGGTGGGCTAAAATGTAGGGCAATATTAGAGAAACCAAGTCATTGACTGCAAGGGGAAAAGGCAGGGTAAAAAATTATGATGTTAACTATTGTGTTCTCTGCTTATCCTCCTGCACCAAAAATCTGTGTTTGCCCATGGAATGTACAGCCTAGTCAGGAACTGACTAGAGATAGACATCCTGCCTTAAAATTACATACATCCTACAACAGAGAAAAGTGGAAATTTTTCTCCGCCCACATTTAAGGTGAGGAATGCCTTAGTCTGTGGTTTGAGCCATTGTTCCACTGAAATAACTACATGAAGATAATACTGGGTTAAAAAGAATTAAACTATACCAAAACATGAATTGCCCTCCTAACCATAGCTTTGCCCCAAGCCTGCAGAAGCAGATACTAAATGATGTGCTTTCCTACCAGTCTCGCTTTAAACTTAGGGGGGGAGTCAGAAAGGCTCCTAGCTAACCAAATTAAATCCAACCTCAAAAGATTCATCAAGAGAACATCTTCCAGTGTCTTTTCAGGATAGAAAACAGAAATAAAGGTATTAAAATCAGTGAGGGATGCACCTAGAAGTACTTGTAAGGAAAAATTTGGAGCTGACCTTCAAGCTTATATCCCAGAAAACAAAAGCCAGAGGTCCCCTTACAGGTCTTCCACTTTTAGGTACCACTGAGATTCTCTTCTGTTAAGGCTTTACCCATCCACAGTCCTGATTTTATGTTTCTTGGAGACCGATTGAAGTTACCTGAGAGAGACTGTTATGCTGCTCTAAGCCACAAAGCTGTGCAGTCCCAATGTCTTCCTGCTTCCTTCTTGTTTAGTGGGATTCCCAAATAGTGGTTGCACCCTGGCATGCAGGCTGCTGCTGTCACCCGTCCTGTGGGACCCTTTTTCTACAGTTACTGAGACCTACCATGTAGATTACCTTCCCATGTATCACTTTCTAAGAGAAATGATGAAGTATTCTTTTACGCCCTTCCTAACCAGGCTTCTGCTTGGGCCCCATCTACCTGGTATGTGGAATGTCTCTTTCCCCTGTTCTCGCCCATGAACGCAGCCTTCGCTGGCAACTTCACAAATGGTTTCTTTTGTGCTTGATGCACTCAGCCCCAAAGGGATGTATTCCCAGCTCCAGGATATGTACTGTACTGCAGTGCCGGATGCTGGCTGAGAAGGTCAAGGTATGGAACTGCTCTAGTGAATCATTTTGGAAATGTTAAGACTTCTGCACCGTAAATCCATTATCCAGTTATTCCTATATATCAAATGCCAACACAGCCGCCTCTGAGGATTTCCGTTATACAGAAACTAGGAAATATATTCTTAGATGAATTTGTGGTTTTACAGTAAGACTGATTTACTCCTTCCCATTCCATCCAGCATGACTTATAGTGGGATTTCACCACAGTAAAATCTTAGGAAGAATACCGACAACTAAAAAAATCTCATACTGTGCTGTTACGATGTTGACTCACTAGAGTGATTGCTTTCCTGCTGCTGCTGAGTAAATCAGGCGCTTAAAACTAAGACAGAGCAGAAGTATCCCAGTCTCTGGAGTTCGATTCTGCTAGTTTGATTGTTAATCCTTATTTTTTTGTGATATATTTTGTATGGCACATGAACATGCAACTGCTTTTCTTTAGAAGAATAACTTGTTGAAAGCCTATGTAATTAATATAGCAGTAAATTAAGCATGGCTTTTAAACCAAGAAATTAAGGTGCTCTATTTTGTGTACAAATCTTTGCTTGTTTCAGTGAGATCGAAACCCTGAGTTATTTATGAGAAAATACTGCATTGTTTCATAGCTTTGTAGTATCCATTGATTTTTACTAAACAACTTAATTCTTACTCAAATTACTGCTCAGTTGTTACTGTCCTGCTGCCTTCAGTTCATGCCCTTGTTCCTACTAAATATAAAACACTGATAAGTGTTCCTATGACAATATGAATTTTTTTCCCCTCCACTCCATTTCTAGTATGTTCTTTTATTTGCTGTCATTTTTGGGAGATGTTCAGAGCAAAGAGTATCTTTGTATTCCAGAAATGGATAAGGCCACAACTTTATGGCTAGTCAAGTGACCTGATTTAATCTCAGTCTTAAAGCAGGGAACAGGTAACCCTCAGGGAGACAAAGCAGCAGCACTGAAGGCACAACTGCAGCATGCTGTAGCAGAGATGTGGTTTAAACTTGCATTATTTGTGCTTGGCAACTCTGGTATATACTCTAAGATCCCCTCACAGTATTTATAGCTTGTAATGATACTCATACCAGTATGCCGTTTTATTTTTTTGAAGCTAGTCAGACTATTAACTTCCCAAGGCACAACAACATGTGCTCTTACCGATTCTTTGATGTGGTACAGACCTACCTAAGCTTATCATGACCACCAAAGTGCTCATCCTGGTATCTGCAACTCTAACTGAACTCCTATGCCCTAGGATCAATTCCCTTTCCACAAAATGTTTAAACTGTATTAGGTGTCATATATGGCCTCTGAAGGCTGTCAAGATAAAATACTCATATTGCTAGAAACTTCCAGAAGATGCACAATTAATATGTCATTAATACAGCTTTGTACTGGGCCCCTGTAGAATATATCTGTGGTGTGTATTTTCAAGGAAAACAATTACTGGTAGGAATACCCATATGAGGGTGTGTCTGTCACCACTGTCTACTTGAAGCTTATGCATTAGGCTGTCTAGGTCATCTGGGACCACTGCATTGCTGCAAGTGCTTTGAAGCAAATATGCTTGACAACACAGCCTGAGAGCAGACAAAATGAACTACGATTCAAAAGAAGTGCTTGCTTGATGCAAGGGTAAATCATGGTCAACTTTTTCGATCTTGGTTGCCTTAGCAGTGGGAGGTGTTGAGAGAGGTATTCCATTTTTCAGTGTTTAGGAGCTTTGTTTAACTTGTATGTCAGCGGACACAAGTGCTGTTGTATGTAAAGCTTTCAGTGTACAAAGGTGCAACTGAAACGTGTAGTTGGATACCTTGCTTATCRGACAGCAACAAAGCTGATTGATAGGCATCGTTCAGCATCAGGAATCCATTTCAAAACATAACTGATAATCAGGTACTCTTTGAGACAGTCTGCATTCACCTGGTGCCATGGTTCCTAATTAAATCAATAAATGCAAGAATACTCTGACTGCTTCTGTAGTTTGTCTCCTGTCTGAACTCACTAGGTAAGTAATTTCATAATATGTTTCCTTCTGTCCATCCTTTGTGACAAGTGATAAGGAAAAAAAATTACCGAAAATATTCTCCAGCTACCCTCTGCTTAGACTTTTTATGAGAGTGCATTTGGGAGGGAAGCTGGAGTTCTGAACCACAGGTGTTCAATAACATAACATATCAGCAAGCTCTCTGTTCTTTGTCTCCTTGGCTATCTTGTCCCTTGGGCTCTTCTTCTTAGACACGACAGCAAATTTGTTTCAAAGTAATTGGGTTGGGCCTTAACAGTAACAACTCAAGGAAAACCACACAAATTCAGAAGATGGTGTTTTCTTTAGCTGCTTTTGCTACAGATACTCTGCATTTTAGCATTTGATGGACCCTTCTCAGGCACACTTGACAAATTTCAAAGTCCATTTACTTTAAGTGTTCAAAGCAAAGAAAATTTTGTGCTTTGTCTAACCTTCCTTACACACTGCAAGAAGCAGCAAATGATGTTGCTCCTTACAATGCACTCTTGAAACTATCTCAAGTTAGATTTGAGCCTGTTTGCCTTTATAGGTAGAATGTAGAGAAGTTCTAATGCAGCTCTAAACATTCAGCTTCCATGCTAATGAAGTAGAATGACAATAAAGCATTTTTTGGCTTTTTTTTTTTTTTTTTTTTTTTTTTTCTTTTCTTTTTTTTTTTTCTGGGGGGAGGGGGTCTAAACTTCCTGGCTGAAGACGAACATCAGAAGATTCACTTTGCTTCTGAAAGCTCAGGTTCAAAAAAAGCTACATTCTCAATAGGAGCCCAGGTTTCTGAACACACATACTTTTTTTGTGTGCACTCTTCATTAAGTTGGCAATCTGTTCTTGTTCTGTCCCTGTGACAAAACAATAAAACAAAGACTGAGTTGAACACTTATTTTCTTTCCCTGATTTTAATGTCTGCTGGAAGGCTTCTTTTAGCTCTGAAACAGATTTTTGCCTGCTACAATCATTTTGTTCTGGTTCACACTGCAGGAATCTATGCCTAAGCAGGTACCCAGGAAACCCTTCCAAGTTGCTTGTACACTATGCTTCAAATTCATCTACATACCATATGTAGAAAATAAAAAAAAAAGTGTTGTACATTCTAAAGCACGCACTTATACTCTCTCCTGCAAGATGAGTTGCCTTTTTTTTTCCTTCTAAAAAGATAGGAGGGGTAGATGGACACTTCATGTTTCAACTCAGTTATGCATGCCTGCTGCTTTTATTCTTCCTTTTATTAACTCTCTCAAGTTTTGGCACAAGAAGAGCATTATATAAGACTAAATCATTCTTACATAAATCTGAGTGAATGCCTTTCATGAAGTTCTGTTGCTTATCATGGCTATAAGTAAAAATGAATCACTTCCTTTTTAAATGGGAGCTTTAAACCTTGTATTTTGTGTAGTTAATTGCCACAAGCCAAAATAACCTTTTGAGCTCTATGAATTTTCACAGCTGCAGACTGGAGGAAAAAACCCCCATACTGATAAATAGAAACTTAAGAATTTCCAAAAGAAATTATTCCCCACTCCAACTGCCTCTTTTAGCACAAAGCCCAGCTCATTTTTGCCAGAATGTTAAATGTTCCTAGCACGTGTCTATAGAACCAAGAACCTGGAGTATCATCTAAAGGATAGAATGAGAAAGAATAAAGCAAGGACAGTATGAATTTGACACTTCAAGAACAGCATGAAGAACAGTCAACAGGTCAAGAAGCACAGGTAATTAAGCTTTTGCTAGAGGCTAACAGATGGAGTAGGTTCAGGGCTCAGCAGCTCAGTAACAGAATCATGGAAGACTCTTGACATATTGCTATATATAGGGAAATACAGGGATGTACCTTGTGCGTGCTTTTAAGCTAAGAGAATAAATAATCTTGCCTTGTAATATAGACTGTGGAATAGGAATCAGCAAATCAGGAACCTAGGAGGAAAACTGGGCGAAAAGATAATCTCCAGTCTCCTTGATGAAAATAAGAGAGAACCAGTACTGCGAAAGGTCAGAGGCTGCAGAAACAGTATTGGGACTGCAGTCATAAAACCCAGTTATGCTGGGGGAGAAATTCTTTGGCCTGTCATCCTCCTCCACTATGGGACGGTTATCTCCTGGTACAAGAGTGAGTCCCTTGCTTCAGTGAAAGACAAGCAAGAGCAGGAGTGAAGGGCCTGGCCTTGGAAGAGGAAGTTTGTGTAGGGAAGCAGTGGGCTGGCAGTAGGAAGACATGGACAGAAAAGGGAGGTTGAAGGTCAGAAACCCACTGGCCATCATGTTAAAGAGGAAGAGGAAGGAAAGCAGAGAGCTTTCCTGAGAGAGAAGCAGAGAGCAGTATTTGGTAAATACCAAATGAAGCAAACAATCTCTCCATTGAGTGGTAAAGAGAACCTAAGGCTGGYGAGAAGGATGAGGTTAAAATATTCTGCTAAAACAGCACGATAAATCATCAACACAGAAACTGAAATCCCTTGTTGGCAAACATACGAATGGGAAGTATGCGATATAGTCAGTATATTAAGAGACCAGTGGATGGCAGCATATTTTTACTACCAAAATAYTGGGTTGTCATGCCACATGTTTTGGTTGTAGCTCATCTGCTGACTAATACATCGCAYGTCCCAAGAACAAATCCATGTTTGATAAGTTAGCACAAGCTGCAAACATTTGTGCTTTTTGTTCTCTAAGACAGTGGTGACCACTATTGTAGCTGTCCCACACTGAGTCACCTGGGAGATGAGCAGCATGTTTTATAAGAATAGGAGTGAAAGAAACGGAATAAGACAGAGAACAATGAGGATCACATCATGTGACCTACCTGTATGCACCTTCTATGAGTTTATATTTCAGCAGTAAAAACTCAGAATGCTATGCCTAAAGAATCACCTTAGTGAATTACTTCTGATGATTTAGTGTGGTCTCAGTCCCAAGTTTATTGTTCTGCTGTGAAGCTGATGATTTCTTCTCAAGTTGGGAATAAAATCTGGAAGTTGTAGAGAAATTTCTTGAGATATAAAATCATATATGAAGAGAAAAACTGAGTACCTATTTACACCATAGCATAACACCCATCCAAACAAAAACTGGTGTACATGAAGTACTTAAAGGGAAGACTTATTTGCTAATTAGACTTCAGAAAAAAACCCACATTATTCTTGCTTACCATATTTATTCACTTCTAAGTGGAAAAAACCCGACAAGTCATAATGGATTACTATACATACTGTCTATATTCCCTGTTCACATAAATTTAAACTGAGAAAGAAACTCATATATTTTAAAAGAACAGTTTATAAATTTATTTGATAAACAGATTTCCAATAAACTTGTGAAAGTTAGAAGGAAAGGTTTTTCAAGAATTAYATTCTCATGTTTTCTGAAGCAAAACACTTAACGTAAAGCACACCTGACATCTGACTTCCATATACCGCAGAGGTTTTCTATGTAGTCTTCACTAAAGTGTACTTACTAAATGTTTCACAGTACCAGAGCATGAGTTCCTCTATCAGCTTACAGTGAACTAGATACTCACTGTAAACAATGCTTCCGTAAAAAGGACAGTTCAAATACAAAAGAGAAGAAGGCATTAGCAGTAAAGTTTCTTGGGGAGATAGTACATTGCATTTGGTTCTGACTTTCTTACAARCAGCAGCAGACAAAAAGCATGGTAATCATTTCAATTATTTGAAGCTCTTCAGTTTTAAGAGCCTTTSTAAAAACAGGTCCAATTATAACAAACTGATATTTGCATAATTAACTTTGAAACAAAGCATTTTGTTAGTGATAAATGCATTAGGAGCTGAAATATATTAAGACAAGCTAGTCTGTTTRTCAACTTGTCAGATATGTGTGCTGAAGCTTTCCCTTCTAATTACAAGATGTTTAGTACAGCACAACAGATATTTTAAAATTAATATAGAAGCTGGAATGTTTTTTCAATTGTAGCACACTACATCTGAGAAGATTACCATAACAAAACATGAAAAGGAAA
Organism: Oceanodroma leucorhoa; assembly: GCA_030449065.1. Lineage (NCBI taxonomy): Eukaryota > Metazoa > Chordata > Aves > Procellariiformes > Oceanodroma > Oceanodroma leucorhoa. Next base: position 9,496,103 of record JASVER010000010.1, read on the forward strand.
GACGACTGAAAGCAATGATTTATAGACGTTCTAATTTTTCACTTAGAAATTCTTCCACACTATCTGTATTCCACTTGAGGATGCTCAGTTCTTCCGCAATGTTCCCACTGTCGTCCAGCAGCTTTAGTACAGGRTCAGAACCACGCACATACTGCAGAAAAAAAAAAGTCAGTTACCTTGGGCTGGGAAATGCATTCTCCGTAGTAACACCCCTTCYGTGCCCTAATTGATTTAAATCAATTAAAAAGATGTCAAAGCAAGAATAATAAAAAGTCCAAAGAGTTACACCGTGAATTATGAATACTTAAGAACAGAGCACTAAATTAAATCASAGTATTCTGGGCAAACTTTGGCAATACAATTTGTGCTAAGAAATCAACCTAAACTTTGGCTTTTTAAAGCTTAGAATTCTTAAAAAACAGACAARCTTGGTTGTTTCTGACAACGCTCAATGCTATAAATATTCCAGTGCCATGCATTTTGTTCTGATTTTATTAATTTCATTACTAGAGTGCTTAACAACAATGTATTCTACTTTTCTTGAAGAAAACAGAACGATAAAAATCAAATTAAGCTTATGAGATCAGTCTTTCAGCTTGTTCTCTCCTATGCTGCTACCTCCTCTCCTCCAGTATTTTTTTAYCCACTGTCCAGATTCAAAGGAGAAGTAGCTGTTCAAAGCTAGAGTTTGTTTGCATGTGTGTATGCAAAGCAAGAACTGGTATGAGGGGAGACACCATACTGAAGCTTTAAAGACAGAGAGACGCTGGTCCACCAGCAGCAGTTGGCCAGTGTTTGCAGCTCTGGATTAGATGCTTTCTTGCCTAGTCCTAAGGAATGAGAGTGGGAGAAAAGAAGGAAGCGTAACAGACAAAGAGGCCTCATTTCACAGGAAACCAAAACACATTAATTTAAGAGCAGTAAAAGTTTATCTTGAGATCCAGAACAGAGTCACTTGCCTTAAGTAAAACAGGTAGGAAACAGCTTCACTTCAGGCTTCTAACTTGCATTTAATGTCAAAGAGAGGAAAGTGGGGGAACAAGTCAAATGAAGAGATGTGTGTGTGTGAGAAACATCTACTTCTTGTTATCCTTGGCCCACTACACAAGCTAATGCATATGCAGGGGAGCAGTGCCGTAAGCCTAGCTTTGAAAGATGGTATTCTACTTCAACTGTTTTAAGTTACCGAAGTTGGATTTTTGAATCAAGCAGCTGAATGATTTCTCATATAATCAATAGCCTTTTTACCATTTTAGAAATTACCAATCACTTTAACAGCTCGAAGTTCTACTATCAATTTCTAATGTAATCACATTCTTTCCTGCTGTGTTATATCTGTTCCTACTAGGCTTTGCTGGTAACATAATACTTTAATGCTTCTGAAGACTCACTAAGTCACAAAATATGTAATGCAAATAAAAGCTTTTAACAGCATTAGAAGGCTCTAACCATTTAAGTTTATGGAAAGATTTCCCTGGAAGTATTTTACTTTACCCTACTGAGCTAACCTAGTTGGTTTTACTTAATGAAGCTAGTAGCATCTCTAATACGTTTTCCAAAAGTCTTGTAAAATAAATACTAGATCCATTTGCACTAATTTTTTTCTGGTAGTGCTCTGTACCRATTGTAGTCTAGACTGCTTTGATGTTCAATACAGCTACAAAGTTTAAAATAAAAATGAAACAGTCAGACATGCTGAAGAAGAGAAAGCTTTTCAAAGAAATTGGAGGACACAAGAGACATGAATGCATGAGACAGACAGAGGAAATCTGTTTTAGATGGAATCTGCTGCTGAGAAGACAAATCACTTACTGCAGCCATGCATAGCTATGAAGTGATTCCAGATGGTGCCATTTGGTGAATAGAGATGGGAGCACAAGATGTGAGAATCAAGATGTATATCTGTGAAGTATGCTGGAAGTTCACACAGGATTTTAAGAGGAAGGTAAAGTCTTACACTGTATCTTGAAACCAAAGAATTGTTTGAGCTTAAGGCAGTGCAGCTTATGCAGCTTTCCATATATGCAAGTCATAAGAAACACTGTTCAGTATATGCATTTCTATAAAGCTGGATGTTTGAAGACTATAAAGAAAAACAGAATCATAGAATACAGCAAGGAAATTCTGTGAGGGAGGAGAAAAATCTAAGAATCACTGAATGTTTGGAAATGGCAGCTCCATCAGAAAATGAAGGGGGAACAGAACAGGAGAAAAGAAAACTACGGCAGAATAAGCTTGAGTAAATCCAAGATATCCAGAGTAAAGACAGAATGCAAGCATTCCTCACATTCTTTTGCCRTCTGCTATTACTTATGGGTTCCAGTATATTTTTTTCTTGGATTAAAAACAAACAAACAACCACCCCCAAAAACCCAAAACCCCAACAACAACAAAGAATTTGTACCAAACAGTTACTGAGCAATAACCCAATTAATATTAGCAGCAGGAACTTGTAAAGATTTATACTGGCAATGCAAATATATGTCCTCTGCTAAAGCATTACTTCATCAGCAAATAAGGAACAATCCACAGAAGGACTGTCTCTACCAACCTTAATTCTTCCTAACATCTCAAATAAAAAAGTTAGGTTACTACTCACCTTGATTTGCAGTCCCCTGAAGAGTTTTGGCTTATCACTCCTGACAAAAGCTATGGTTTGGAGAAAAGAAAGAAAGATAATCAAACTCTTCTCCACTTGCATAAAGTAGATTTACATTCAAGCTAGTATTCCCTGAATTATTTCTTTCGGAATGATGCTTTAGAAGGTATTTTAATGTTAAAATTCTTAATATCCTCACAAAATTAATAATACTAAACCTATTATGCCTAAGGAACACCCTATTTTTCTAGTATTCCAAACAACCTTCGCATCTGCTTGGATTTTCCTCAAACACCAGTGCAACTGTCTAAATCAGTTTATCTGCATGTACAACTGACAGTCTTCAGTAGACTGGCCCATATGCTGCTGCGATAAGCAAATGTGAGCAAAAGCATTAGAGCGATCAAAATCTGGCTGAAGATAAGCTTTGTGAGGGAGGCTAAATACCACAGACATCCCATCAACACACTCCACTCAAGCTGCAACAGTGTGGGTGAAAGGGCAGAGAGGAAACTGTGGGTAGATATGTTATTCTTGCAAACAAGATGGACAATCTTGTCTTGCAGAGATATCTGAGATTACATGTCAAAAACCAGCAAGAAAGTAAGAACAGAAAACAAGAAGAGAAGGTGGTATCTCCTCTTCTCTTGTCACTCCTAAAGGCAATCAGCTTTAAGATGGACTCTATGGCCTGTCAGTCACATGGAGAGAAGTTCAGGTCTGAGGTAGGCAGGACGGATTGACTCTTACAAAGGTACTAGCTGCATGTTAAAGCTGCTTTTTCAAGGTTAGATAACAATGAATCTCTCACAAATTGCAGTGCATCCTGCTGGTGCATGGAGATGAGTGCAACCTCAGGACTAATGTTTCATACTGCCTCACAAAGTGTAGTGCTTTCCTCAGTAATTGTAGAGATGTCCCCTGGCATCTTTATACCTATCTTTGTATTACTGTAAGACAGTTACCTTAAAACTTTCTCAGTATGTATATACAGAGTGGCATTTATTTTCTTCCCTCTTCCACTGTGCTCCCGGTACAGATCAGAATCATAGACTCCGCCTGCTGCAACAACCACTACACAGTATAAACAAGTTGAAAAAATACCAATGGCCCAATGAGCTGCCAGATATACTAGATCCCCTGAAGAAGAAAATAAGGCTTGTTTTCATTCTTTCTRTAGAGCTATACACTAATGTCATATTGTAAGCTGTACTTTTATAACAATTTCAAATAGCACTAAATAACCAGTACTTTCTCACATACTGCAGATCAATTCTGATTTAAACTCACAAAGACATAATTTTCAACTTCAGTGCTTCCCATGTACTTGTGACCCGTTGTCTTGGCTGTCATCAACAGCAACATGCAAAAAAGCGGCAAAGATATTTCTTATTCTTTGTTAAGTCCACAGCAAGTTGAACTATTTCATGGGGAATTTTTCCACATTTTTTTCAATTTAAATCTAAAGCTGAAATCAGTCTCTAGGGCTTTATATGAAAAGGAGGTTGTAAGAAGCAGTCAGTACAGTGGGTAACTAATTGCAAAACTGAAAGAAAAACTGTAAGAGCACAGTAAAATGGATAAAATTGCAGAAACAAATCTGAACTGTGGAACTCCATTGTATTGAAGAATGGCCTTTGGGGGTTAACTCAGGTTACAGCACTTTAAGCTTGTAACAGGTGTGAGGATTTGTTACTTGAGCAACAGATGAAAGCTCATTTAGACTTGAGTGGCTGTTCTCTGGCTGCACTATTGGACTGAACAAGCTCGCATAAAATGGGAACAGAATTAGGTGGAAGAAGAAACTATTCTATAGGCAGTATTACATTTTGTCACTTTAAAAGTAGCTATTACGCACTTGTATCAATGTCAAATGTCTAAATCTTCTGAAAGCTGAAGCACTACAGAACATTTTTCCTGAAATTTCAGACAGCTGGAACAAAATTGCTTTCTGTTAATGGCATATTTATTTCTAATGCTGATCATAGTGACTTTCTGCATTAGTCACTTGAAATTTGCAATGCAACAAAGGAATACACTCACTGTACAAACAATTTGTATATTCTCAATTTTGGAAGCTAAAGTGAGAAACTAATATACTGACATGCATTAAAAATACAGATTATCCCATCAAACACTTTTTTTTTTCTTTCCACAAAATCATGCCCTAAAGTGAATAAACAGCCTTTGAATGGAATTGATAGGGTTAGGATTGTTGCTTGATTGTTGCTTCCTATGATCCTGTGTCTGAAGGCTACTTGCAYGTCTTTACACCACTATTTAATAGTTTGACCTTGAGTACTAAAATCCTAGCTATCTCCTCATTTTCCTCTCCCTGTAGCAGCTTTAGAAATTACACACTGAAAAGAAACAAGCATTTATATAATCCAACCATGTGTGAGCGAGGAAGGCATTTTCCACTTTGACTTCCATAAGATGAACTCTGAGCTTGGTGCCATGACACTATGTTCCAGTGAATTAAACACCAGACTAAAAGTCAGAGCTGTTCTACTGCCAGCTTTGCAACTGTCCTTTCACATAATGTTAAGAAAATCACCTTATGCTCTTATAAAACATGTACAATACCAAAGCATATGCCTTCAGTTTGAAGGCAACCCTGAGGTGAGCCTACAGAGCAGATTTGATTGCCATGCAATCAACCACCACTAAAAGGTCAGAGAAAAGGATCAGGTGTGTAGGGGCATTTTAAAGCCTGCCCAGCACCAAACTGTTTTGCAAAGAGAGGTAATACTGAACAGTGATTTGAAAGACCAAATAGCAGCCGCTGCCTATGAACACAGGAGAACGGAGAAACTCACTGCTATCCTTATAGTGTCACTTTGTTTTCATATAACATGCCTCTTTCATTTTGAGAAAGTCTGTGAAAACTAGTCTGTTGGAATTAAAGCCTAGAGTCCTAAGTGGAGATTACTAAGGAATCCAAGAATCACTCATGCCCAAACGGCAAGTCTCTGTATATGCATGCACACACCTGCACTATTCTCTCTGACATACAGTAGGATATACCATAAGAAAACTTCCCGACCCAAAATGGACAAGATGCAACATCTCCATGCAGAGTTGCAGATCTATATGCTAGGCATAACTTCTTTCTAATCAGTTGACTACCTACTGTTATATACTAAGGGCATGATCCAGACTACCAAGGATATCTACATTCAGGAATATTCACATTATTTAGATTCCTGCTTTAGGGGCAAAGATTTCCTGCTTGATCTGTAACTGAAAAAATAAAAAATGACATTGAGAAAAAAATTAAACTTATCTCTTAACACTTGAATGAGAGCCAATATACAATGGCAGTAAAATCACACACTACGTTTCAAACAACTATGCATGCGCACAAGCATTTTTAACCTTGTCTGTCTCTACTTGCATCAGAAGGATTGTAATGGCCTCAAATCAGAAAGGCCTGGAGGAGATTAAAAAAACATCACTGTCTCTATTATATCAGTTTCAGATCTTAATGGCAGAAAAGCACAAGTCAAAACTAGTCAAATCTTCAGCACAAGGTCAGCAATAAATTTTTACTGTACAATTTTTCCTCCTGGTAAGCTACAGCAAGTCTTCTAGCAAGAATCTAATGTGATTAAGTATCTGCCAGTAATGGAAAAGTCCACTTGTTCAAACTTCTAATCCTTTTGTTATCTGAAAAGCTGTGCTTTTAGTTTAGATTTATTCCATTGCTTACTGTTGTAACACTTATGAGGACCATGTATGCCCATGTGGATTCATCCAACTTTTTAAACTGGACATACCCTTCTCAGTTTATGCTATTTTTCTAGTAAACAGAACCCTTTAGCTTCTTCTAAACTCTTGATGCTGTGTACAGATACACAGCTTCATATTACAGGTAAGTCTCATAAAAAATGCTGATTGTGCACTGAAAAGTATTACACCAAAGGAGCCCATTATGTGATCAGGGTAAAGAACTGTTAGCGCTCCGAGCGCAACATCAGAAAGGAATGCTTCCATCATCATTCATGAGTAAGGAGGAATGTTTCAAAATTAGTATAAAGGATGATCTATTTTTAGAGAAATATTTAAAGTCTTTTTGTGATGCATTTAAACGTTTCACACATTGAATTAGCAATAGGAAGCACATGAGTTATTACTATCTTTCAAAAGACTTACATTTTATCAAACAGTAGCATGGTACTTTGTGCAACTCAATGCAGCATATACAACTGATTTTAAACCTCAAAAGTAAGAAAGACTAAATGTATACAAAATGTGTTACAGGAAATAACTGAAGTGATCTAATACTAACACACAAGAGGATGATTAAAGTACATCTAAGATTATCTATAAATAGCTGTTTTGAGTTAATTTCAATATACAGAAAGCAAATGTAATATTACTTAGCATAAACCAATGAAATAAAGGGTAGTTTGCTTAACTTGGCCCTGAATTATTAGACACAAGCAGTTTGAAAGTAAAAAAAAAAATTTACTAGAAAAACAAGTTTGTGCAGAATGTCACAGATTTGTACATAAAAAAGGCAAAAAGGACTTGACCATACCACGGACTTGACCATTTTGTACCTGAAATGAATTAAAATAAAATGATGGTTTTATTGAGGCACTCCTAATTATCAAGTGTTAAACCTATGGAAAAGAAAAGGAACCAAAACAAAAGGAAGAGTAGGAGAGTGATATTTTATGAAGACAGGAAAACCCAACATTTAATTACATCAACAATATCTAAGCATTGCTAAGACAACTGGCAATATTTGCTAAAAATGTGAATGTGTAAATTACTGGGAATACAGGCAAACCAAAAGCATTAGTTTCTTTCCTCAGACTCTTTAATAATTTGTTCTGGGGACAAATACATGCTCTGCAGTTTCGAAGATCGCATAAGCCTGCTTCAAAAGATACCTTGAGGGCCTAGCAAAAAGACAGAACTACAGCAGACATCAAGCACTCATTTACATTTTAATGGCTATAGCGCTTTACCTTTTGGGGACCTCAGTTTGAGATAAGAATTTAAATTTAAGAATTCATATGGCACATCAATAACTACTATTTGTAGTCTATTAATCAAGTTACAATGCAGCTGTTAATGATTTTATACAAATCACCACATGCTTTCAAAAGCAAATCCAAGACAGAGCTCCAATCAAGCCTGAAGAAGAAACTTCACAAAAAACCAAAGACAGGGTACTTTGTAGAAGCAGTAGGGCAAGAGACATTCCTAAATCTGAAGAGAAGTATTGTTTTGGTTTGTATATCATCTGTTTACAAAAAATTATGATAAAATGATGCATGTCTCCCACTACAATACCCTAAATTTCTTAGCAAGAGTTTTACTAACATTTCTACCAATGCAAGATTTAAGGTTAATGTAGCTTTCTAACTTTCTTTCACCAGTATTTAAGAATTAGAGTAAAATAACCATGAAATAAGTGATCTTACCTAAAGATACAATCCCATAACAAATTACATTTTAGTAGCTAAAAGAATCCCCCTCACACTTACAGAACTTGGGCAATGTAATAGAGTGCTTACTGACTCTGAAGTTAGAGGATCTAATGTAGTTGCATACTGCATGAGTTCAAGGATCAAAGACCTTGTTTCTTTAACAGATTTGCTGGGAGCACATCTATTTCTTAACTAAGAGAGTGACACAGGGAGAGGTGAGAGTTATTCTATTGATGAACAAGAAGAATGCAGAGAAATATGAAAGAAATGTTCAATGAAAAAACCCAGCCTAATTCAGTTTTTGTTAAACAAACTGGAAAGAACGTAGGAGCCTAGACACTGATCTCCTATCTTACCATGAACAGAACACGGCTGCCACTGAAGAGTCAACTTAAAACAAATATGCTAGATTAATCACTGACCCAGCTAATTTATTATTCTATTTCAGAGCCTTAGTTTTATGGATGTCAGCCAAAACCTGTCACATTTTCTGTGTTACCTGGTATAGTAAGATATTGCTTCATCTATGAATCTTGCCACTTATGTTTTCAATGTTCTACTTTGATGGAGTGCTTTTAAATGATAAATATTTAACAACAGTTTTATACAGAACAATTTCAAAATATATGTAATATGGGAATTAATTTTACAGTACAGCATTTATAATGGAGCAATATATTTTTAAGGGAAACTTAGCAGGAAAAATATATCAGTACTGAACTTATTAAAGAGACTTACAGAAATGTGGTCTGTTACCTGACTTATCATAAGAAGCTGTATTTGGAAAACATAATATACATCCTTGGCCATATTCGCAAAAGCATTTACTAGTTTGTTATGATATTACAAAGAATAACATCCACTTTAAGATTGAGATAATCTTGCTAGGGACTAAATTTTTTTCATCACTTGTCACTTCTTTGCTTTCCCAGTATCTATAAATATATTCCATATGTAATGATTCTCACATTTCAGGCACACAGGTGCATTCAGCAACTGTATGTAGCTAAAAATTATATAACCAGTAATTTTGATAGAAATTTTGATACAGAAGGACCATAGAATATTGCATTTAGTAACCACGAGCAACGAACAGGTTTTTCCAACTATATGACTTCCTTACTGTGTAACTTTTACAAACCTTTATTAGACCTTAACAGATTTTAATCCTTAACTATTTTAAGATATGAATCTTATTACAAAAAAATCACTGTTCATCCTCTGGCCAAATGAAACATAATCCAGAAGCAGTTCATGACAAATCAAGTCCATGGGAGTAAGCCAAGTGACAAAACAATTTACACTGGTACTTAAAGGTGAAGCCTTCATGCTCAGATACAGAAGTAACATATACCAATCCAAGTAATTCTAATACACACACAGTCCTGCCATTTTGTGTATATTCTGCAACAAAAACCCAACCCAACAGAATCCTAGCAGAAGCTATGGGAAAGGAATCAGAGTTATTTGCAATGGGACATTGTCAATGACAGGCTACACAGTTCAATGAAGCCTACAAAGACAATGCTTCAAAAGCAGCAGCATGACCTTCAGGCAACCTAACTTCCATAGCAAACATCCAAGTGAAAAGTTGAAATAAAAACACTTCTTGAATGTTAATGTCTTAAGATGGAGACATTAAATACTGAAGTTAAAATCAAGGGTAAAACCTAAGTAAAAGTATTCTGAGATTAATACTAATGTGAGGACAAATACCAGCTGAAGAATATATTCTACTACTTTTTAAAATTTCTAAATATGCTCTTAAAATTTATCCCATCTTTCAACCTGTTCTAATACCCTAGCAGTAAATTTGGTCAAGATAAATTTAGATTGGGTAACTGCAGAAATTGGTGATGAAAAGGCAGAAGAGATCTTTAAGTGCACTAATCAGTCCTTTTTTTCTTCTTACTATACCAAAGAAGAACTGGTAGTCAAAATGGAGAACCTACTGAAAAACCACTGAAATTTATTCAGTCATTTTAAAAAGCAAGCTATATGATTAATGGGATGTAAATCTTTGAGCAGGTTTAGATAACCAAGGGTTGAAAGGAAAAAAAAAAATCTTTAAGTTTTTCCTTTTGTACCGTAAGCTTTTGGAACATGTTTTATGGTGTGCACACAGCAGAAATTGATGGCCATTCCCCTTTAGCACCTACACATGAAGATAACTGAAGACATAATGTAGGCTGGAGTCAGGCTAACAGGTTGACCTCCTTCAAACCTATAGCTCAAAAGAGCACTTAACTTACAAATTCACAACCATAAAGAAGCTAAGTGAATGAGCAACAACAGTTGGGAATATTTTTATGTTTGCTAAATTTGAATGGTCATGGAGATAATATGGACTCCTGCGCTAATAAAGTTAATCTCCTCGTGCCCCTGTATAGGACAAGTCATTTAAACAATTCTTGTTTTGGCATTTTAAACAGTGGGAAAATCTGGTTTGTTTTTTTTTTTTTACTTATTTGTCAGTCAGCCTTCAATCAGGGAGGTATTAATACTGGCCATGGTAGATGGAGACATGCTGTTTGTGCAATTTGATGTCTGAAGCTAGATTAGTCTTTCTTCTCCATGTCCATCTATGTCCAAAGTACAGTATTAGGATCTTCATTACAGGGGCAGGGGGAGGAGGGGAAAATCAAAGTACTGCTATCACCTAAGCTCTTCCCCCCATTTATAAGAAAATTCCAGTTTGAAATTTCTCACAGATGTTTTTCCTGCAGCTTCCTCCCACCACACACTGATTTTCCTTTTACACTACTGTGTTCCATTCACTTTAGTTGACTGTCATTATCCACTGACAAAACAATTATACTGCAGGATCTGTGAAAAGGAAGTAGTTCCATAAGCACACAATATAACTTCATCTATCAATTACTGGAGACCAGTTCCATGAGTTTCAGGTCAATGCAACTTTCCTGATATAATATACGAAATTTATGACTACTTGTAGTAGTATTTAAAAGCACATTTTGTCAAAGCACATTTTGTCATTCAGCTGTGACAGTATTTCATATTTGAAAGAACAGTAGTGGCTTTACTTACCCTGGACTTGAGGGAACCTTCCCAATTTTCATCCACATACCTCTAGGACAGCTCCTGCATAAAGCTATAATAATAAACAGAAGCTGTTAATGACATCAAAAATCTAAATTACTAGTTTACTTATGGTGTGTTATCTGTTGAACTATCTTTCTTTGAGGAGACGATACGCTATTGTGTTGATGGTAACTGCAGACAAGTAAGATCCTAAACAGAATCACAATTCCAGACTTGTCTCCAATTTATGCAACAACTGACTGTTCACTCAAGATACATGATAATTTCCATTCATTTTATTAAAAATGTAAGAACAGGAAAAAGGAGATCATTTGAGATATATTGTTGATGGAAGCAAAGCTTCATTTAAAAAAAAAATAAAAGCAATTGGACATGTTACAATGGAAATTATGGACTAGTAATAAAAACTAAGATTTGACTGTTAAAACCCAGAACTGCTATGAAACAATACTCGAGAGATCAAAAACATCAGATTTTTTAAAACTTTTTTTCCACAGCCCAAATAAAGATTTTAATTAAAAAAGGCACTGATAAACAACTCAGATACCAGCTTGCATAATTAAAGTTCCTCTGGACTTAAAACATGAAATAATTACAAAGATGCAGGAAACATGGAATAGTGAGATTACAAACTTCACTTACCTTGTCTCTACTCATTATTCTTTAAAAACCATTCAACAACAATTGTATCAGCAATCCCAGATTTAGATATTAGTTTGCACACTCACCAATACACTGAACATTTATACTGGTTCTCTGATACTGACAGTTACATGCATTTTTCTATCAAGAAGTTAGCATAAGGAAGCAGACAAAGGAATAAATGCCTTTTTCTACCTAGTTAACTAACTATTTTATATATGTGTATAATGAACTAAGTATACCCAAATTTAGGACAACAGTAAAATGAGCATTTCTCAATTCATATTACTGCAAATAATTCTTACAGTTTATTTCCTCCTTTCAAACAAGGATTTCTATGGAATAACATCACTGTAGGAATCTAAAATACATAAGACATCTTGTAAGTACAAACTACTCTCAGTTTGTAACTCCTAGCCAGTATCTGCTAGAAGTAAAGCTTAACAAAGGAAACAGCTCAATCATTGATGTCTGTATTTTGAGTTTATAACTCTGCTGTAATTGAAGCCCAACTGTGCTGGTACAAAAAAGTTCAGATTCATGCTGGGACAAACAGCTGCTCTCTAGATCGCTAGACAAGAAAAAAAGAAAAATCAATTGGCTTCATTTATAACTCTAAACAAAGGTGTCTTTTGCAAGAAACACAGGTTTATTTGCATCACTTAGCCCACAACAAAAGCATATTTGTTAATATCTACTGCTGATACCATCCCTTCCAGAGCAGATAGTAATACTTGAACACAGTAAATGCTAAGAATGACATGTATCACTCAGTGTGGAGGCATACAAACATGACGAGTCAGTTCATTACACCATGCTTAACTCATAAGTTAGTTCATTTTAAATAATGCTTCCCTTGTTCTAGCGCTCATGAAAGTGAGTTTACTACAAGCAATGAAATAAAGACTGTCTAAATTATTACTAATGTCCATTTTAACATCCAAAACAAGTGCTGTTATGATTTCCAGGCTGACTCATGTCTGCATCTATAAAAATAACTTTTTTTAAAATATTCTAATAGTATGCTTTCTAAGGCTGTTGTGACAAAATCTGAACTTTTCCCTCATCTTTTACAAAGCATCAACTTGAGTTAAATTTCATTCAAAAGCTTTTTGTAAGCACATGAATGTCTTGTAATAGTTCACACTTATGTAATGAAGATGGCTGTTCACAACTGAGAGGAAGAAAACCACACTATCAGTCCTATCTGCTTTAATGATGAAGGAAAGTGCTAATTATAACAGAATAAACCACCATTTACATAAGAATAGTGTTACATAAAAATATGTATTGTAAAAATAATTGTTCCAGCAATTAAAAACAAGGAACCAGGTGAAAGAAAACATTTCACCTCTTATTAGGAACTGAAGTAATTTCTGCAAGACAAAATTCCAGCAGTGCTTCATTTATAAATATATACAGTATTGTTATCACAATTACTCATGGTAAAAACTCCAGAAGAAAAATTACAGTCCTGCTATGAAGCTGCTATGTAACTGTTAGTGTTTACAACCAAATAGGAATTCAGATCAAACCAAACTGAAAAAATGGTATTTAACAGAGATTGCTCCTTGCTCATAATAAAATAGTGTTAGATCAAAGGTGACAAAAAAAGTTTTGTAAAATACAATAAATTATCCCTAATTTTACTTCTATAGCACCTATACTTTGCACACTGGTTTCTTCTAACTAGTGACTAAGCCTGACCCTGCACAGGTTACAAAGTGCCACTCAACTGGATTTGTACAGCTGTTTGCAATCAGCTGAAAAAAAATTATAGTACCGTCATGTCTTAAAACATGCAATGAAACAGACTGTTAAGATAAAGCCACACAATGGTAAACAGCTATATCTGGATTATCTCCGATATCTGCATATTTTCCTCTCCTAATATCAAACAGTTTAAAAAATAAAGTTAAGCTCTGAGAACAAGCAGTAAAACACAACTTATAACTACTGCTAAAACTCTGGAATTTTCACTTGCCTCAGGTACAAGATAATCTTCCACTAAATATTTACCAACAACTAATCTTTCCAATGCAAACAATTTTTGTTTTTATGAAATTCACTGTAATTTTGATTTCACATTCCTATATAAGCAGATCTGCCAAAGAAACCGCCTCATCCCCTATCAACTCATACTATTTTACTTCAAAGAAAAGTCAGGAAAAATATGGATATTGTTATTCTTATTAGCCAAAGTTGCTTGGTAGGTGCAAACTGGTATTGTTTTAAAATAGGGTACATGAGCTCTTTTTTCGAAAGGCATGCAAATTAATTTTTAGTGTGTCCCTCCCACCCACCCAGGAAGCAAACCAACAGGTTAATAATTGATACTTGTTCTGCTGAGAAATGAAGTCACAAAGAAAAGAGATTTTGGTGCAAGTTTCTTCTGCTCTTTCCTAAACTCGTAACTACCAATTCATTTGTTACTTTTACTAGAAAACTAGATTAGTTAAAAATAAAAGGAATATACACTGAGATATAAACTATAAAATATTTTCTCTTCTATGGGGGAGAGAATGCAGGGTATTTGTATGGACAGTTAGAAGTTTTCAAAATCACTCTAGTCTTCCTCTTCCCTGGCGACAGAAAATGAGCAAGAATCTGTGGGTTAACAGAGATCAGTCAGAAAGCCTCACTGCCAGGAACATTATGAATTACTGTTCTGTAATGCATAAAGCCAATAAAGTCATTGCCACACACACACATCATTCAGAACTGATGTCATCAGTAAATTTAGCAACAAAGAAACTGCTCCCATTCAAAACTCATTATCGTGTAAAGGGAGATGCCTAACTCTAAGTAAGAGTTTGGAAACAAAGAGTCAAACAGTCAAAAAACAGTTATCTGAATTAGTGCTATGTATTACAGGCAAATTCCTCTGAACAAAGCTGAAGCAGAATCTAAGCTCTCATTTATTTGCAGGGAAGGAAATTCCAACTGAATATAAGGAGGGAGGGGGGGGAAAGTCACAACGACTGTGTTTAAGCACTGAAATAATTTACTAAGGAAGGTTGGATCCTTGGAGATCTTCACAACTTTGAGTACTGCTTTGAGTAGGAGATTCAACTTTTTTATTCTGTATGTACATAACATAGTTGTGCATTACTATTACAATCTTCAGCATACAGAAAATGTGTGATCCATCTAAGTGTTTTATTTTTGGTGTTAAACAATCTCCTCCTTGCAGTATTATGTAAACATTTTTGCCCTTTAAATCCAAACCCACCAAAAAACTCCAAAACAACTTCCCCTTCTGGCAGACTATTTTTTGTTAACTTTGCTCTCTGAAATAATTTGGTGTAAGGTCAGGTGGGCAAGAGATGTGGCACAAGGGCGAGAGGGAAAATGGGGAAGCTAAGCAACCATTAACTTTAGACCTCTGGAGCTACAGCATGGATTAGGTGGTGTGAATGCCCAATTTACTTGAGTGGGAGTGGGGGGCAGAGTGGAATAGAGGAGAAGGCTGATGGAAAAAGGGCTCCTATGTATAGGCTCTCCCTTGGACCTAGTGAACAGAATTATGTAAGCTAAAAAGTAGAGACAAAGTTAACAGTTTAAGTTCTAATTTTGGAATATACTGTCCGATTAACTTTGCTATCTAACCATCTACTTACCTCTAGAAATAGAATACCTGAACATCTCTTTTATTCTCCAGAATCTGTGCTTTTATTAAAAAAAGACAGCATCTTGGAAGAGTTGCAAAGAAAATGTTGAGAACGGAACTCATGAACTATTTATTTGACTTTGTGCATTTAAGTAATTTGGAGACCTTGTACTTTTTGAAGTCGTTTCAACAAATGTAGAGTCAAATGCCAGTATTTTATCCAGATGTGTAGCCTGATGAAGGAGGTCAGACTTAATTAGCTAAACCTATTCCATTCACCAGCAAAGATGCACATCAACTTTAACTCACATTTAGCAAATTCACATTTATAATTTCCCTAACCTTTTTCACTGATAAGACTAGAAAGAGGTCTTCCATAGGCAAGGCTTGCCCTACTACAGACAGTGTATTTTATCTTAGTTTATCTGACAGCAATGAACCTTTGGTGAATCTGATCCAAACAAAAGACAGTAAATTTCTGTCTTAGGCATTGACTAGCTAGCTGCACCTTCCTTATCTAGAAGTACTGTTTGTCAACATTAATTTTCATTGATGATAACATCATGTACAGAAGGAAGGAAAAGAGTGTACATGGTAAAGTTCTTGAGAAGGACATCCACTTAGCACATTTTTAGTACAAGGAATGTCTGTGCATAATATTCAGAAGCGACAGGACTCTGATAAGAGGCTTTCTCAATTAGAGAGAGAACACAATCCTCTCAACTCCCCAACTTCCCTATCATTACTCCCCACAGAAGTGAACTGTATGGGACACTTTTTAGTTAAAAGCAAACTTTGAAATGAGATCATTTGACATACTAGCCTTAATTACAGAGTTCTGTCCATTTACTTGAGTGTTAAATAAAATATGCTGTCATTGAATTATGCTATTTTTAAAAGTCACACTTGGTAAAAACAATGAACATGAACCATTTTTATGTAGCATGTTAGAAATAAGGAGTACAGCTATGTAAAAGCACAATTTTTTATAGAACACATCAAAAGGCAGAAAAAGCTGGGGTTTGAGACACAGCTACAAGTAAACTAAAATTCTAATTCATTTATGCAAGTATTGATATGACTTACATTACACCACTGAGATGTCAGTGAATTCTAAGTAGTTCTCTATTTTTACCGATCGAGTTAAAAACCAAGAGATGAGACTGCTTCATTGGAACTACTGACATTAAGAGCCTCTGGCAGAACAAGCAGGCAGACAACAGTAACTTTTGAATGTAGCACTTTAATTAGTGAAATGAGAAGAAAAGAACAACAAAACTCTGAAAAATGAAACTAAATTGGGTCACACAAGAGTAGCCCAAAGCATTAAAAGCATGTCAAGTTATTCTAGTTTCAGTAATTATTGTGAGTTTTGCACACTATTTTTAGTTTTAATGAGTAAGTCTGAACAAGAATGTCACCTTATTCCTCCTTGTAATTCATAACAGCACATTTAAAAGGTATGTACGCGTAAAAAGGTGGAGTTTTAAGAGACCTTTCAATTTGACTTTTTTATTAGAAGTAGCATACAGTCAGAATTATAGTGGACATGTTTATTACTAATATTACATTAAATATTTATTTCATTTCCCGAAGGGATCTAACACTAAAACCAGTTCTTTGGGTGGAGTTAAGTTATGGTCAAACGACATCATAAGGAGAATATAAGTATTATGCATTAGGATTAAAATAACCCATTCTGAGGAACAGTTTCTGCATACATGCTCATCTCCCACCCTATAATATTTAAAGGCCTGAGTGACAATTGTGTTGTGAGTGACAGATAAGCGACTACAGAAAACTGAATTTGTACAGGCATATTTTTTACCTTTCAGTGAAATTAAGAGTCATCTTTTCTTCAGAACAGACCAAGCAGAACCTTAGCAGCTACTTATTACATGGGCTAAATAGGTAAAATTCACTCTTCTTTTGTATATCATCCCTCACCTCTGTATTTTTCACCCACAAAAACCTCTCATAAATTGTGTGATACTATGCAGAAATGGGTGGCTGATGTGGAAGAAGGGGTCAGAGGCCAGGCTTCACTTTCAACAGACTAGAAGTTCTGTGGTTTTGCAGTGTTGAAACAGGCTGAATCATTCATCTCTTAAAACGACTGCCCGCAATTTCAAGTACCGAAGAC
This sequence comes from Oceanodroma leucorhoa, assembly GCA_030449065.1. Lineage (NCBI taxonomy): Eukaryota > Metazoa > Chordata > Aves > Procellariiformes > Oceanodroma > Oceanodroma leucorhoa. Next base: position 9,513,604 of record JASVER010000010.1, read on the forward strand.
TTGCAAGGAAAAGAACCTCAGCTTGATGCAGTGGAAACATGGTACGACCTTCCTGCAGAAATGTCAAAGTACCTGGTTAAGTACAGCACCAGTTGTACAGGTGACAGCTAGAGAACAGGTCTACAACATCCTTAGCTGCCACATGTTTTGGTCAATCTAACGGCAATGAAGACATGCTTACCCGACTGGCCAGTGGAAATCCGTAATAAAACCCTAGGAAAGGTTCATCTGCTGTGCTTTGACTTTTCTCCCCATTTTCCAGAGTGCTTTAGTATGCTTTCTTAGGCTTTTCTCCCCAGTTGGTTCTCTTTTTTCAGCATTTTTCAAAATGTTCAGAAAACACAATACTTAAAGGTCACTATATACCACTATTTTCTAAATCTCATCCATTCTGTTTGTCTACAGTTAATGGGGTTATGCCCATAGACTTGCATTAACTTTCAAGGAGCAGTCAAATACTGAAAATCATTTTAGGTTCAGGTAGGACATAGAATGGGGATCTGAATGTAAAGCAAGATGGGCTTTAAGATTTTTTTTGAAAAAGTAATAGCCAAAGTTTAAGCTGCCCACATTTATTTCAGGTTAATATTTCACAATACTTTCATGTCAAAATGAAAGGAAACTTTTATATTTACTGGTGCAGGAAGAACATCAAGTTGGAAACTTCCCCTCTTACAGCCCAATAATCCATTTCAAGTTTCTGAAATATTTTAGTTATTTATATTGTTACATCTAGTACAAGCTTGGTGAAAAATAATCCTAAATTTCTCCTTATCTTAGCAATGCAGAGGCCGGATATTCCAATAAATTATTAAACCATGCTTTGACAGCTTATCATATTTTGACAACCCTGAATACACACACAATAAAGTTGCTAAAAATCTCAGGATCTTAGATATTTTTGTTTAAATTTGTACAGTGGAGCAGTTATTACCCATCTCTATGTAACTTTAAAAGTATGCATATAGACTTCTGTATAATTATGTTTGACTTGTTTTTACAGTAGAATCAAACACTATTTAGAAATAGTGTATGATAGACACATGTGATGTTACCCATGACAACTTGCCATCTAAACCATCCATTTTCATGTCTCAAATTTCCTGGCCAACTTTTGCTTACACCTGATGTCACATTATCTAATTCACCAAACACCATAATGTTACAACATGACAAATACTTGACAACAGAAATTTGAAATGCTGAAGTTCAACACATCTTAGTGAGCAAAATATATTTTAAAGCCCCGTTTAGAAATATTGATGACTTTTAAGAGTTGTAGCAATCCTGCACAGTGCAACTGTGAAATTTAATGTATTGCAAATTCATCACAGAGTTGATTCTTAAAATCAATTTGGATTTTGACACGCATATATTGTTGAGATAAATCTAAGATTGTAATATACAATTAATGGAATATGCTCATAGCTATGTCTGAAATGATCACACAGCATAAGTGAAGCTGCAGATGGAGTGCGGCTATTTTCAGCTACTGCAAAATATGGACAATCTCTCCTGCTACTACAATTTCACGCACAGTTAGCTTCACCTCCATTTCATCCTTCTACGTTTTACACACCAGCAGCACTCTGCATCTGACAGACTGAGGCTTAAAACTTGCAGCTGTCTAAAGCAATACTGTTTAAGTTAGTTTCTGAATTAGTCTGAAAGTGAATACAAAAACTCTAGAAGAGGAGAAAATAACGGAAATAATTTTTTCATTTTACCCACAGTACAATTATGAAGTAATCAAAATACTTCACTGGACAGGTGTCAGCAGAAGTTAAGAGCAAGACAAGTACTGGGTAACAAGAGTACCTCACAGCTATTTTCTGCAATGTCAATTCACAGAATACTGGACCAATATCAAGACCAGGATTAATAAACATCTTTCAAGGATATGAGACAGTTGAAATCTGTAAACATCTCATTTAAGGTTGCACTGATGCTATGCAGCACAAAGTATTTTTAGGACTGGGCATATTTCACAGATCATTTTGAGAAGTAGCAATGATATGTAAAAATTCTCAGATACATATGCTATCCCCTTATCTTTAATTTTAAATTCTCATTTAAAACTCAGGCGCAAGTCATTCAATAAACTAACTTTTGCTTTCTCTATTTCTAACACTTGCCACATACTTACAAGGAGAACAAACAAAATCCTGAAGTTTGCAAGTCTGTTTATAGCACAGACTACCAACAGGCTGTGTCACATAACGGGAACAAATACCTGCTCACATAATGAACAAGCTAGGTCATGTACTGGAATCATGGTTCAGAAAAAAAAGATTCATGTACTTCGAGGATGTTCAAGCACGTAGTCACAGCGTTAGCAAAACCCAGAGCACCACTTGCTCTGGAACTCGGCAACGTACAAGGTTGCTAATCAGCAAGTCAGACATCTTACATCTAGATGCAGGTTTTTAGAGTAAGATTAAAAAATTCTTCAAGCAAGAGGGTAGGAAAAAAAACACACCCAACTTTTAAGACTGTCAACATCCATTCACTCTCGACTATAAAATTTTCATTAGAAAGAAGATTTCTATGGTAACCGAAAAAAAACCTAGGGAAAGGGAAAAAATATAGCAAAAGGCAGCATTCAGATTTTCTATTCTGCATGCATATAATGAAAATACTATTTTAGCAGGAAGCTACTATCAATTAGATTGTTAATTTTTATGTAAGAGTAAAATCTTAAGCTCAATTACAGACACCTATTACAACCAGCACTATGTTAAAACACAAGTCAATCCAAAATGTGATGATTCTGAATACAATCTGCTAAGATAATATTCATGGTCATTTCTCCCAATACTAATTTTCCACTGGCTAGTCTTCAAGGGAAGTTACTCAGTACAAGGTTAAAAAAATAATTAAAAAAAGCAAGCAGCAAATCCAAAATATACATTTCCAAGCAGTGGTAACAGTATAAAAAATTTCCACCTTCTGAAACAGCATTCAAAAGAATATTAGAAACAATGCTATAATTTAGCACTCAACCATATAACCATAATGTTAGAACAATCTAGTATTTCCATTCACACACAGAGTATGAAAAGCCTGCATTCAAACCCAGATATGAAAATGCATGAAAATAGTATCATAATCACTCCTATAATTCAAGCTGATACTTAACACACTAGCTCCAAATCTCAAGTATCATTTGTATTAAATTTCTTCAAAAATGTCACAGAAGTAAGAAAAGATAAAAGATAAAATAATAATCAATATGCACATAGCAGCAAATAGCAGCAAATTGTTCCTATTTACTACAAAGCACAAGCAGAAAATGAAACTGGGTACACCAATACAAATAGATTAAAAAACCAACTTATAATAGTCTCTTGGTTCCTATGAATATATAACAAATTCTGGTTCACTGTGAACAACCTTGAGACCCCACCCAGCCCTATGCTATTTGTTATACTGCATTCAGCATGACTAAAATAGAACAAGTTTCGAGAATAAAAATATTTACAATGTAAAGCCCTGACCACAAAATGGCATTTGATTAGCCTTACACAAAAAGTGTGATTATCCACACAGTGAAATCTATGTCTGATTCAGGATAATTAGAAAAATATCTACTGATTTAAATTCTGTTGTTTGATCCAACTTTTATTAATGCAATGTTTACAATACAAACTAAGTTACATCCTTGAGTAAATTACTGATAAATTAATACAGATTTCCCCCCCCCCCCGAAGTCACATTGACAGAAATGCAACATAACTCCTCTAGTTTATTTTCCCAACAAACGACAACAGAAATCACCCTGCTTCACAAGTTCTTGTGCTTTATCTTATGCACACTGAGGCAAAACTGTAAGAATATTACCTGAACAAATAAAAGCATCTGCTCCTTATGTGAGGACAGGAAGCCTTGCTGCTGCCACAACTATTACTGGTTGTGGTACACAACCACAGCACAGCAGGAGACCCTTTCCTACTTTTCCCTTTCCTTTTCGTTAGATTTTATTCTGAAACTTTTCAGCTTTTGTGTGTGTGTATGATTTGTTCATATATATATATATAAGAATGAGGCATTTTCCAGAGACAAACTCTCCTTCGTAAGATTCATGTATCTAGCAAAGAAAAAGCCTTAGATATCAAGTCCCATAAGGATTCTACTGAAATATTACTGCAAGCATTCTCTTGTCAATATATGAAACAGTGCAATTTACCTTAATAGTCTTACCTTAATAGTCTCCCAATATTAAGGAACCACTAATTATTAATTCTCTGCAAATCTCAAACACTTGCTTCTTGATGTTTAGTATATTGTATCTAACACTGTAATCAGTGATTTTGTTAAAAATTATAGGCAGAGTTTCTTTTTAATATTATCTGAATTTAATTGACAGGAGAAACCTGTTAGATTTCCTCATTAATTTCATGTTGTCAGTTTTTTAGCTACCTCCTAGCCATTAAAAATAATTTCAGCATCTCTTCTCCTTGAAATCTCTACTTTCCTGATAATTGATTGGTCTTCAATGCATTCTAGAGTACTTTTAAATTACTAGATATTTGAAAGCATGTATTCTTTTCAAGAGCTCTGTAAAAATTCTTCCTTGCTGATGCACCTTAAGCAAGATAGATACTCATTTACTACAGATAAAGGAAAGGTTTTGCCTTTGAACAGTTAGTTCAAACCTAACTGACTGAAGCACAGCATGGGCTCTGGGCAAGATCATTCCCAATATTTCTAGCTGTTAGAACCTAGCTGTTCTCACTGCTGCAGAATGGAGTTGAGCAGCCCTGCTTCTGTCAGGTTTGTGCCACTTCAGGAGTTGACCCAACAGCTGCACCAGCCTTTTGTTCCTAGGGACTGAACTGAACTATCCTGGACATTACACTATGGGTCAATGACCAAGCAATAGCTGCGATCAAGAACACTAGTCTCCTTATCCTTTTTTTTTTTTTTTTTCCCCTCTTCAAATGCTATACATAAAGAAGCTGGACATAGCTCCCATTAGTCACTTCACACTAGAGAAGGGCCATCACAGAACCAAAGGTTCCTCTGCTCCTACAGGGATGTTATTTTAAAGCCTGCAAATCTAGACCCTACATATACTGGACTATCAAGAAACATTGCACTTTCCTCTTGAGATTATAATCCAGATTCTCATATATTTTTAAAATGAAAAGTTTCATAAACATAATGTGTTAAGTTATTTCACAAAGGATTTGGACCAAAACCCACCTTTCTAGTTTCCAACTGAGCTTCTTCTTGGCAGCACTGCCTGCAGAATGGATCCAACTGATTCAGATTGAACTGTCCAAGAAGGTTGCAAGAGCTGCATAGCAAGTTACTGGAGAAGCCCAGCTCTCTGCAAGCTTCTGATGACAACTGTGCTCCATATACACTTATCTGAAAATCAATACAATGTTATACTTTAATAGTAAACTATTTGGTTGAAAAAAAGATTTTAAATGCTTTAATGATTAGGAAGAACAACTAAGTCTCTTGTGACCGTTTTACAGTGACGCCTAATGGCCTGCCCGTAAGTGCAAAACACCACCTTATTTTGAAGAATGGTCTTAAAACTAATAGTGAGTTTTAGACACCCATAGTATGTATATCCCAAGGTATCAGACCTGCCAAAATTCATTTATATACACTTCTGACAATTCTACTGTTTTCCTATTGCTAGCTCCAAATTAAGAAAAAACCAAACATAATGAATCAGCTGAAATGCACATTGCTACAGCGCTCTAAAGCCTGCTCTTTCAAAACAATTTCAATAAATTTCATGTCACCAAAAACACACTTGGAAAATAAGTATAACAGCTAAGCTTGGGAAAAGCACAACCAGGGAGTGATGAAACAGACCAAACTGCTCAACAAGGCATACAAGTAGGATTTTAATTTCACGTTTTCATTAATGTTACAGGAAAATCGCATACTAAAAGTGGAAGTGTAGATAAAAACCTGCAATTCTGATTTACTAGTAATACATTAAAATAGGCCACTCGATTACATGGCTTCTATGTAAAACACCAGTTCTGTTTTTAACGAGCAGCAAAAAAATTTTACCAACTATCCCAGAACTTAAATGATATTTGGGTTTTGTTTTCACATTCCCACTTCCCTACACAGGGATTTCTCACACCCTAGCTTAAAACCTTTCCTTCCAGCTGTATTCTGGGGGCGGGGGAAATGAGAGAGGAAATTAAGAAAGGAGAGAAATGAGACAGTTTTCCCAGATGCTTCTCAGTCTGGGTAAAAGAACGTGGGCAAAACCCACGACATCTAAAACACCAACAAAACAATCAGCAAGCATCTCTATGTTCAGAGAAGAGTGAGATGATACAAGCAAACTGGACTGGATAACAGGCCAAGAGTCAGAAGAATTATGCTGGGCCAAACAGAAAAATACAGAAGAAAAACCAAGTTTGTCCTTCAGCAAATCAGACTTCTCTTCACATTCACCCATTATTTAATATATACAGCATACCCACGTAAGGTAGAGACAAAACCCATTTCCTCCCCTGAAGTGGCCAACATACAGCCAAAGACGTGTCACTGATGTGACAGATAGGAAATGTTATATTTTCTACCAGTTCCTAATCCATGTTAGGTGCCTCATTATTCTGTTTCTCTGTATCTGCTAAAAGAGTTAAAGCATGAACAGAAAAGTATAATATACAGAGAATTATTTTGAAATTACTATTCTGTCAGGCAGAAAGCTATTTTTCTTCTTCCTACAGGACACTGTTAAAGTAATTTCTATATATGACAGCAGGCAAGCAAAAATGGGACCCTGTTCTACTGGAATAATCTATTATTTATCCTTTCTGAGGGATACTGGCAATAAGAAACATAACACCACCACAGTAGTACAGAAAATCTAAGGAGGATGTCAAACACTGCCAAAGCTACATTTTAATTATTGTTCGCTTATTAAATGAATGATAGTGACAGTAGCTAAAACAGTTTTCTTGCACCTTGCTGCTTGCCATCCACCCCTTTTATGCTTTACTGTAATCTTTTCCTCACTTTTGAATCTGTTTCACCTGGGAGCAAAAACGGTATTACTGGCATTGTCATTTTGCTTCTGCTAGCAACACTTCTCACACCTTTCCCCAGCAGAGCTCTAGAGCATCTGCATATATAAGGCCAATACTCCCCTGTTTTTTGGACCAACCAACAGTTTATGAAAGCAAGTCTCCATTACAAAAGAATTCCTCAGTGAAGAGGTTCTGGTTACATAGCAAGCTCAAAACAGCTTGAGAGTAAAACCATAGGGACACGGAGGAGAAAGAAAAAAAAAAAAAAAAGAGGAAGAAATTGGCTCTCCCTAGTATTTTTTCTCAATTTTTAGTACTGTGACTATTGTACTATCTTCAAATAATAAGCATACTAATTATAATAAATGTCTCTGTTTAGGATTTGAAAAGAACCCTCACATTTCAGAGGCTAATTTCCTATCAGAACAAGATAATTTCAGCTACTTAGCCAGTGATGTGCCTCATTTCAGCTGCATGCTCTCCTTTAAAGCTTTGACTACAAATACACGTTACATGACTGCTTTGCTTTCACATTAGATAATTTAATATATTAAAGCAAATATCAATGCAGCATCGATACAAATTGCTTTAGGAAGTACTTAGTAGTTATTAGAGCGAAACATTTGAACAGGTCTTTTGTATAACCTCATGTCTTTGGAGCTTAGGTGGGTCAGAACTTTAAGGGCATCTAGTGCCCTTAAATAGAGAAAGCTGACCCGTCTGGAAAACCTCAAGGGACAGCCTTTCACAGGACAACCTTCAGTCAGAAATCAAAAGCCATCTAGCTTCACTTTCCAAATCCATCCTTGACTTTGTTACTAAGGATAACCCGGGTCATGAGGTTTATAACAACACACAAACCCCATTAAAAATGGGCGGGGAAGCCTGTAAGTTTATTTCACTGCAACAGCCACACCAACCGCCACGCTTTCCGAGCTAACACGGCAAACCGGGGCCGAGGCGAGGGCCGAGGCGGAGGGGTGTTTAGGCTTCAAAACGCAGCTCTCGCAGTCTGGAGGAGTAGAGGCAGCGCCAGCAGGACGGAAGAGAGCAGAAGCAGAGAGCAGCCTCCGACAAAGAGAGCAAAAGAGGCGGCCACGGAGGCAGGAGAGGGACGAGGCACGGGACGACGCCTCGGGGATGGGACGAGCAGGGCAAGGCCCGCTGCCTCCGCCTCCCGCTACGGGACGCGTCTCACTCCCGCCCCACCGCCCCTTACATCCTCTCAGGAAATCGCAGCCTCACTCAGCCCCGAGCGCGAATAAACCGGAACGGCCTCTCACCGCCTGCAGCCCCACTAACAACCAGAACCAGCAACGCCCCGGGGCCGTTATCTCGGCGGCCGCCGCCATCTTGGTGCCAGAATGCCCCTGCCAGCGTCGCCAGGAGGCCGCTGAAGGACTTCACCCATCGCGGATGCCCGACACACTGCCTGGTGCGGGAGAGGGTAGACTTGCTCCCAACCCCCGGCACCACAAGCAGAAACAGCTAACTCGGAACCTCTGCGGGAAGTCTAGAGCAAAGCTAGTTCAGTCTCTTCAGAGCAGCGCTTCACAGCGAGGCTAGAGGCGGTGCCGTTCCCCAGCCCTAGTCAGGCATTGCAGAAACAACCCTCAGTAAGGTCCTTTCCCGTTCCGGAGCTGCTGCCAACCGGCAAACCTGCCCCTAGAACGGGCGATTGACAGCCAGTCTGAGCAATACTGCTGTGCCTTTCCCAAGTGCCGCGGTGCCTGTGCCCAATGAGGGTAGGCAGGTGGGCGGGACTTCAAGAAGGGCCGCCCAATCACGAAGGGTCGCATGTAGGCGGGACATCGCCTCGGTCCGGTAGCTCGGAGCTGAGGGGGGAGGAGGAGGAGTCAACGCCCTGTGGGCGGGGCGTCTACTGAGCGGGGCCAATCCAGTTGCAGGCGAGGCGGGTTGGCGGTAGCACCGCCCAATGGCGGAGGGCGCCGGGGCGGGTCCCCGGCGGCGGCGGCGGTGGCGGCGGGGGGCGGGCGCGCGCGCCTGGGCGTTCGGTTGCTGAGCAGCGCAGGCAGGCGGGGGAGGGGCGC
>JASVER010000010.1:9522717-9553534 GCA_030449065.1 Oceanodroma leucorhoa
CGGGCGGGCGCTGCGCGGGGCGATGTGAGAGCGGCGGCGGGCCCTGTCGCGCGCCCCCAGCCGCGCTCCCTTCGCCTCCACTCGCTCGCGCCGTCCCTGCGGCGGCGGCGGCGGCGGCTCCCGCCGGCCTCCGCGGCCGGGCCCCGCGTTATGTCGTGATCCCGGGCGGGCGGCGCTGCTGCTGCTGCTCATGGGGCTGCTCAGGATTATGCTGCCGCCCAAGTTGCAGCTGCTGGCGGTGCTGGTCTTCGGGGTGGCCGTGCTCTTCCTGGAGAACCAGATCCAGAAGCTGGAGGAGTCCCGCGGCAAGCTGGGTGAGCGGCGGCGGGGCGCGGCCGGGGGCCTGGGGCGGAACGGGCCGGGCCGGGGGCCGGTGGGCGGCGGGGAGGCAGGGCAGATGGCAGCGCGGGCAGCCGGACCGGCGGCGGGAGCGCGAGGGGTTGGCAGCCGGGCTCACCCCGCCTCGGTGTGCCGCCCGGCCGGGGGGGGRGACACCCACCGTTGGCTACTTTTCCCGTACGGCTCCGTGTGTTTACATGCCCGATATGATAAAGGAGCTGATCAATACGGTCTGGGGACTCTGCAGAAGGGGCTGTCGACAGCAGAGGCAGCAGCCTTGGCCTTTGAGTTCATTTGTCTGTGTGTTTTGCGAGATCATGAGACCTAGGAGAGATCGGTGTTGGAAAGATAAATATTTCTGTAGTGTGTCTAAATGGGTTTTCTGAAAAGAGCAGCCGTGTTCAAAGCTATTAGGAGCAGTGGCTGGCCTGCGTCCGCCTTCTGACAGGCACCTGGGAAGGGAGAAGAGAAGCAGCAGTGGTGCCGAAAGTGAGTCGAGTTCTGCTGCCTGCTGCTGCAACGAATTATCGTCTTCTTCACACTTAATTTCTACTTCAAACGCTTTACTAACGCTTGCTATTGTAAAGGAAAGCACAGTGTAAAAAAAAAAAAAAAGCTAAAGACATTGTTCTTAATGAGAAATGCGTAATTTGTTTTACTCTCATTGAATGTAAGATGTTATTTTCTGCGGTTTACTGAGTGTAGTTAGTGATCTCCTAGACTGTCATTGAGCTGTAGTTAAACAGAATGATGAAGAATTTGAAAACTCTTGTGTGAGATTTCTTTTTCTTTTCCTGCCTTAAAAAGACCTTTTTAGAGTAATATCTGCATGGTAGGTAACATTTTATTACTTTGTCTGTTGTATGTAAGGCTGTAGAACTTGTATAGATTTTACATTACGTAATTAAGGGTCTCAGGGATGTGAAAAAATACCATTCTGAACCTAGTTTGTGGTGCCTAGGAGTTTTTAAAACAGAGCTCTCAGACTTCTGGTGTATATAAGTGCAGAGGCTGGTTTAGAAGCATTGTTGATTTGTTTTCTCATATTATTAACTGTACTAAGATATTTAAACTATGAACACTTCAAGTTTGTAGGAATAAAAGTGCATGTCATGTTCCTACTGGTGTTAAAAACCAGAAGTGGACTTTGAGTGACATGGGAAGTTTAACAGTGAGCTTCTAACAGAGCCAGAGTCAGCATAACTCAATGTTGAGCTGTATGAATGCAATTGGGATTTTACTTCTCAGCATTTCTTCTCCGCTTTGCTCTCTCTGAACTGGATATTAGAGATTCGGACCCTGGAGATGGCAGAGGTTGACTGCTGGAGTTACAGGATACTCTTACTCTGCATATTTTTCAACTGAAAGTTCGTACCAATTCTAATCAAGGTATAATTTTTGCAGGGTCTCAATAACTGTAAACAAAAACCTCAAGAAGAAAATTAATGAAATTGGAAGATAATTCAAGCAGGTGTTAACATAGTGCTCAAAGTTCAGTGGAATTTTGTATCCATCTGTTTTAAACTGGTTGGTATCCGTGGCTTCAGTGCCTCTGTTGCTGACAGTGTATGTTACTTTAGGGAGATCTACCTCCTGGCATGAAAAGATTTACATAATGCATGTGAGAATAAAGAATTTTGCTGGTAAAACTTCCTCTTACTTCTTAATATACATGCACTAGGCATGATTAAGTTACGTATTTAGAGGATTAAAATATGCAGCTCATACTGCTTTGGAACAAGAATGTAATTACTATGTTCTGCTGATTTTTATTCTTAAGGAGAAGGGAAAACTATTATAAAGTTTATTAAAAGTATGATGGAAAGATTTGCTTTGTGAGCAACTTACTAGTGATTCTCTAAAACCTGTGTAGGAGGGGAAAAACGGCTTTCTGCAACAGCTTTGAACTCTGGTTCTGTTTTTTTAACGTGAGAGTATGCTTTGCTAAAAAGCTTCTAGCTGTCTGAATGTCTCCCTTTTTACGTGTTTGGTATGTATTTTATGACTAGCAAATGTTAAGGTTTCATTACAGAAAAATTTTTACCATCATGGTTCGTGATATTTCTACTGAGCTGTAACATGGAGAATGGTTTTCTCCGAATCAGTCAGTTGGCCCAATGCACTTGAATTCCAATCTTTCTCCCTGCCACCCAAAAGAATGAGGGGGCTGTGTGTGTGTGAAAAGGCAGTGATACTAGGTTTTGATGATAGCGACAAAGTAGTTCTTTTGGTCTCTCAGTTGTGTTTCAGTGGGCGCTTTATGTTAGAAGGCACATTGCATATTGTTTGGGTACTGGGTTTTGAACTATGATAAGTGTTTGCATTGATATATCATATGATAAACTGTCATCTTGGAAAGTAATTGTAAGAATTAGGCGCTGACTAGGAAAACTGAATGACTTCAGATTTGATAGCAAATAAAATAATTCTGCAGTCTTATCAGCAGCTCTAATAATATTCAGCCTTACTTTCTGATAGAAAGGGTTTTATCCAACTTCTTCACATACGAGCGACTCCTGATTTTGTACTAAACAATTGGGTGTGGGGTTAATTTCAGTTCAACATCTTAAGATATCTTGCCTGTAACATGAAACTGGAGCATGTTTCTGGGCGAAAAAAGAATGGGAACCTCATTCTTCCTGTAAGACTTTATATAGGTAAAAGTCAGTCACCCTGGCAAACTTTTCTTTTTTAAGTTGAGAAGTACAGGAGATAGAAGCAAATGACCATCACAAATGCTGATGCTGCTTTTTTCCCCTGTGGTCAGATTATGATGATCCTAATATGATTTAAAAGGGTATTTGTAAGCATGAGGGTTTCTTCATCACATGAAAGATAACTCCCTAATTAAAAAAATAAAGAAAATGAAAATATTCATGTAACTTCTCTGCAGCTCTTTACAAATAGTTTGTAGTGGTGAGATCACAAGCAGAGCCCAGTCAGAATGCAGTTTCATGTACTTTTTTGGTGAGATTTGTTTATACAGCTGTTAATCTTTCATATTATTTTCAAGTTTACATGTAAGGGCAGCTAAATTGGCATTCTCTCCAGACTAAGCTGTCCCTAGCTGTCCCTAGTTGCCAGTGAGAACTTTAATGTTTTTATTTAAGTTTGGTGTAGGTACTTGCCCATTAGCTCTAGGAATGCACAGCCCTAATAGAGAATATTGCAGGTGAAAGGCAAATGTTGAGGTTTGCACTATCATTCCTGGAGCAGAAATGATGTCTGACCATCCCCTTTGGGTTTTGGAAGCCTGGTGGGTGCCGCTCTGCCTCTCGTTTAAACTGACCTAGCATTAAACATGTACCATGCCATCTCCTGCTTTGCCATCAGTGTTCGTGGTGAGTAGGATCAAAAAACTGATCCAGCTGGAAGTAATCCATCCGTCTCTTCTCTTCCCTCCCCAGAATTTTGTAGTGCATTGGTGGGGAGAAGGAAGAGAAGAGGGAGGTTTGTATGTGTTCTAGTTCTTCTGTTAAATTAATTTTATTCTACAATAGCAAGTGCTAGAAGCACTTCAAGGTTGGGCAGAGGGGTGGGGGAAGACAGTGCCTCATTCAGGGGAGAGTCTGTAGAATTGATCAGAGAAGGTGAGGATAGTAGATGGGGAAGGATTACTCTTTGGTGGGGTAGAAATGAAGTAATACTGCTACTTTCTAGCTGTTTAGTGATACTTACATATTGGATTTTGAAAATAGTCCATGTCTGAGTAACAATAATGTACCATAGCAGGGAGAGCAAGGATTGAACAACTTTATTACTGTATTCAGATCATGTTGAAAGACTGGTTAGCTGTACTGTGGGAGTATTTCTTCTGCTAAGTGATAAACAAATTTAGTGCTTATATCTGTTAATTCAGCACCTTGAATTCAGCATATAGAAGTTTGTCATTTGAAAGAAATTCTTAATATTTTACTTCTTAATTTTTTTTTGTTTGAAAATACATGAATAATTTGAAAGACTAAGGCTCTTTTCCTAAGCCCAGGGAAGACAATTTAACTAATGATTAATTGATTGCCAGATTTTTTTTTTTAAGGTAGTTTCCTAGTGCCTGTGGCCCTTGCTGGGGTAGTATCCTTCTAAGCACTGTGCAAGTACCTAACAAACCACTGTTCCTTTGAAGTTAAATGATTTAACTTCCCAGTGATTAAATCTTATGCTTTCTAGAAATATAAGAGTTTCTACTTTTTTGGGATGTTGAAATAATAGGCATCTTATGTTTCCTTCATTTAGAAAAAAAATCTCCTGTCAGTAGGCCTGCCAGTTGCATGTGTTTGGAAAACCCCTCAGAAAACTTCTTAAATTGTCCCTCATAATATAGCACGCATGGTTCCTTAGTATATTATTTATGTTTGAACTTCATTTATAAAGAGTAGTTTGTGATTGTTGGCAGTTCTGGCTGCAGACAGCTATGCAAATAATTTACTAGCATTTCTTTTAAATATAGCTCTGTTGCCCAATAGTTATTATTTTCTGCTGAGTAGCCCGAGGCATTCTTTCAGAAGCTGTTTTCTTGTCTACTGGGTTTCCTGAAATAAGAGTTTTAATGCTGCTTCCTCAGTATATCTCGAGCCAGTGAAACATTCTTCCACTTTGCCTTGCTGGTTCTATCATACTTTTTCATTTAGTTCCCCCTTACTGTTCCCCTTCACCATGCCCCATGTCGTTCCAGACACTTCCAGAATGAATCTTAAATTACTGCCATACTCTGATTGAACTTCCCATTGAAAAGTCTCATATAGAGAAATTATATGAATTTTATTTATTTATTTATTATGTTACTGTTTGTGATTTTATATTTATTTATAACTTCTTTGAGAATAAGTGTTGCAGCTGCTACTGTTGCATTTTCTATGAAATTGGTAATGTCTGAATTTTGACTGATACAGAACTGTGCGTGTTCCCAAGCACATGCCAAGACAGTTCAGATTTGCTACTGGACTCTGAGGCTTGATCTCACCCCTTTTTGCTGGCACTCCAACATCTGTTCCTAATAGTGGAAATGAGGCACAACTTTTAAAAATTTCTTTCTTCTTCTGGAAGGCTGCACATGACGAACTTTAGTATTGTTGTACCTAGTTGCAGGCCTCATGCCTTTAGTGAAGTAAGTTTGAGAATTAGTGATGTGGTGAGAGCTGTGCTTCGCTTCTAATAGCAGATGCTGTTCTGAAGAGTTATCTGGCAAGGGGATTTTTTTTTTTAGAGATATTTTGAGGGCAGTTCTGAGAGGTGAAATGGACTTGGGAAATGAGATAAAGCGTACGCCTCCAGTCCCTCCAGCCATCACCAGGTAAGGCACTGCATCTTTCTAGATTCTCCATTGGAAAAGGTCAGGTTTGGGCCAATACATATCTATGTATGTTACTTTATATCGCAAAAATTTAAGTTGAAGAGCACAAAGACTTACAATACCATCCTCCAGGGAAATCCTGGAAGAGAGACACAATTACAATCAGCTCTTCAGGATAGAAAAGGCTTGTTGGACAGCCGAAGGAATGCAAGTGCCATGCTCCTCTTCTTTGTGAATTAATGCAATATTACAGATTTGGTAATGGTAGCTGTGAGGTGGGGAGTTAGTTCAAGACTGAGAACCTCAGGAGAAAGTGTTTAAAGGAGTTCTAGGTCCTCTTCTTCCATATCATTGTTTTTCTACACAGGAAGGGAGATTGGGTTATTTCAATAATGAAATACCTGGCAGGTTTCAGTAATGTGCTTGGCACTGTAAAAGGAAAAGTGGTAGCACTACTGGAAATCAGAAAAAGCTACTTTTAATGCCTTTATTTACTCTGTGATAAAGCAACTAAAGCAATGACATTATGGCATAATGCCATGCCAATGTCCATGCCAAAGCTCCCTTTGTTTTTCTTGTCTATTTTCTACTTCTGAGCATGGCAAAAATAACTAAAATTTTCATGTCTGCAATGTGCCTTTGAAATTGAATGATTGGAAGTTACTATGCCTTTTTTTTAGTTCTCGCTGGAGATTATTATCAAAGGAACTGGTTTAAAACACAGCAAAACCCTAAAAAAAACCCAGAGACCCCCAAATATTCCACTAAATTAGAATTGACTGGTCGTGCATTTTATATATGTGTATGTGTGTCTGAATGTTTATAAACACATACAGAAAAAAATACACGCACACTAACTACCTGAAAGAAGGCTGTAGCGAGGTGGGTGTCGGTCTCTTCTCCCAAGTAACAAGTGATAGGACAAGAGGAAATGGCCTCAAGTTGCACCAGGGGAGGTTTAGATTGGATATTAGGAAAAATTTCTTCACCGAAAGGGTTGTCAAGCATTGGAACAGGCTGCCCAGGGAAGTGGTGGAGTCACCATCACTGTAGGCGTTCAAAAAATGTGTAGACGTGGCACTTCGGGATATGGTTTAGTGGGCGTGGTGGTGTTGGGTTGATGGTTGGACTYGATGATCTTAGAGGTCTTTTCCAACCTTAATGATTCTATGATTCTATATTTAAAACAAAACAAAACAAAAGCCCAAAACAGCCCTTGCTAAACTACTTAAACTTTGGAGTTAGCATAACAGGTTAAACCATTGCTTTCCAGTTTATCATGTACATCTGAAGTGAAATAAATCATAGGTATTTTTTTTCTTCCTTATTTCAGACAACTGACATACTTGCAGCTGGATTCTTCTTTTGCACAGCTTTGTTTTGCCCCTGGCTGTTGAAGTTAGGGACATTTGAACAGTTCATGAACAAGTCATTTCCATATCTACTGACTGGCAACCATGAGTCACTCACTGTTAGACTTATTCTGGCCAGACTTGTCTTGTCTTCTAATAATGAATGCCTTCCCTCAAATTCTTGCTCCTCTTTAGGAAATAGATGGCTTTTGCATATGGAATCCTCCATGTATTATCACTTAATTGAGTCAAAAGACAGCCTTTTTGTGTAATTGTGTGCAATCTGTAGTTTTTGTCACTTATCTGAAGTGTATTTAAACCTTGTCAAAGCAGTATTAAAATAGTGGTAAGTGCTTTGCTTGAAATGTGGTGCTATTTATCTGTTTATATATCTGAAATACTAGCCTAGCAAGCATAATGGAAGTGCCATGCTGTAGAAAAATAGCTGTACTGTTACATGTATTTGGGTTATTTTTTCAACCAGAAATAAAAGATAAAAGACTGAGTGAAAGGAGTCCAGTGTTGAGAGAGGCATCTGAAATTTGGTCAGCTGGCTGCAGCCTTTCATAAATATGTGCAGGCTCTTAACTGCAATCTGTCCTACTCGCTAGCTAGGCAGGGGGCAGGCAGTAGTATCTCATTCAAACCCTTAGCTTCGTGTGATGCTTAATTCTGTCGGATTTGCCCACTCCCCTAAAAACTTGTGGCCCTGTGAAGTCGTTGTATTCAAAGCCCAGCATCTTGAGAAAGGCAGCATTCAGAGAAGTCTTCAATCACTTAGGAGAAAAAAGCCAACCTCTTTCCTTCCTGGAATTGGGTCATTTGGTTCTTTATTCACCCCCCAACTCCTCTGCACTTGACCTTTTAAGTTTTGGAGAACTGAAGTCCCTCCATTTGGCATTCTTGTCAGTAGTTGCCTGTATTAAAATTACYGCTAGTGCTAATTATAGTTGGTATGCCCAGGCGCTTCACTGAAGGTGTAAGTTCTCAATTCGTGTGGAAGCATTCATGTTACACATATATGTATGCTTTTATGTCAGGAATATGCTGACTATCAGGACATCAGTGTTATTGCAGGATGTACCCTTGAGTGTCAGGGTCTGGCTTCATATTGAGTGTCTGTATGTTCCCAAGTAATTAATTCATTGCTGTAGTTTAGCTTTTTATGGCTATAAATTAAAAGCATATTTTTACCATAGATGTATTGTTTGCAAATATGTCTGCAGAAAGCCCAACTACATCCACATGTCTTTTAATTGTCTCTGTTGTTGTCCTTACTTTGCAATATCCTTGTGTCATCATGGTTCCAATAATATCACTGCTATAATAATTATTATTCAAGCTTTCTGGTAGTGATAAAATGCATCATGAGTAGCTAGGAGTCTAGGGCAGTGAGAGAATTAATAAGATAATTAAATTACAAAAAGTATTTGGAAAGAAGCTATCTATCACTTTGGCCCAGTCTTTGTCTGCCTTCCTTTACGTCCATTCTCTCTCTCTATCCGGTTAGAGTTTAAAATGACAGCTGACATCCTGTTTTTTTTTATCAACTTGCTGTTTAATTCTGAATACTAATTTGTGTTGAAACATATGTAAAACTTAAGTGCTGTTTTGATAAAACAGCTTTTGATGATTTTGAAGTGTTTATGCAAACCTTGTGCATAATTGCTGTAAAACTGAAAAGAGTGTGGGGATGGGATCTTAGGTTCCTTAAATTAAAATGCATAACTTCCCCATTTACTTCTGGAGTGGTTTTCTCTCAGGAGATCTTATTTTATTTTTCTATTTTTTTAATATATATTAAAAAATACATAGACAGGGGAGAGTAAGAAATATATAAATTTATAATGTATATGTTTATAATAAATATAAATATTATGTATGTATATATTCCTCACTCTCATTGTCTGTATTTTCCAATGTTGTAGTATAGGGCTGATCTTTTTTGGACAACAGATTGAAAGGCATTTCATTTCACTTTGAAAAAGGTGCAGAAAGGCTGTTGAGAACATGAAGGAACTTGGAGATACGAGAGCAATTGAACAGAAATTATGCTTGTTCCTCTCACTTTCTGCAAAGTGGAGAGAGAAATCCAGCTAATTTAATTATTTTGTTTTCTCCTGAATCCCTGCATATCTTTCCATTTTCAATATTTCTATTATCTTATTTTCTGGATATATTGTTGTTGAACATATTCAGAAAGATTGCACGAATAGCATATCTGTGTTTCCTTTGAAATATTTGCATTTCTTTACATTGATTCTCTGAGGGGTTTTAGAGGAGGTTTTGCAGTAGCAGAAATATCTTTTTGCAAAATGTGGCATTTGCAATGGGTTTTAATATACAAAACATTAATCAGCAATTGATTATATTATATTGGAGTTGATTTTGATCACTCACTCTGAGCAAAGGATTTCTGTAATTCTGAAGAGGATTTAAAAATTTAGAGTAAATGGGAATGAAGTCAAAAAGTAGGATGTGAAAATGATAGAATCTTATTCTGACACATTAAATAGACCAAAAAGTGTCTCCAGAACAAAACAAAGCAGTCTAAGATTTTGACTCCTTTAGCGTTTGAATGACAGATGTAAATTGAGGAGAAGAATAACTTTTTGGAAGATCTAATTTAAAATTTTTGATTCCTTCAGAAAATGGGGATTAATTTTTACAAAAGTTGAGTCCAGCCATGTCCTTCCATTGTCTGTAGTAAAAGTAGTATCTCACACGGTTTTATTCCCATGCTGAAGGACAAAAATACTACACCTTGTCTATTGACCAAAACACTCTTGAGCACAAGTGTGTGATCACTTTCTGAAGATGTGGTTTTGCACACAAAATATCTTGTATGAGGATCCGTGTTTTTGGAAACAAAGTCATAATGTCAGACTTTTTGCATCCTGGGGCTGAATCAAGTGTTTCATAGGTAGAATTCTATTTCAGCTGCCCTCCCACTGACAACTTTGGAGCCATGATTTTTCAGCATCTCGTTTGTCAGTAAACCTTCAGCAGTGTGTGCTCTTAAAAGTGAGGAAAGAGATTTTCCTGGCAAAATATCTGTAATTGCATACTATTCTTGATGCATAATCCTATGAACTGTGCTGAGATGACCATAGCACTAAAATGCTTTCCCTTAATCAAGTTAGTGCCTTTGGGAATATTGAATGTCTTATAGTTTTTCCCTCTTATTCTTTTTTACTTTTTTAAAAAAGCCAAACAAAAGAAGCTTACAAAGCCCTCCTGCTTATCTGAGAACAATTTAGTCTGTTTTAATAGTTTTTAGGCAAATTAACTATTTTGTATTAACTTTGGTGATGCTGCCAACAAGGCAAACTTTTGAAGATAAGTACCTGATAAATAGCTTGCTGTCTTATGATGAAGTGATTAGATCTTGCTGTCCAATTTGATGACTTAAAAGTGTGTAAAGTGGGATTGGACTGCGTATGTTTTTGAACTCCATTTCACTTACAAAGATAGCATTTCAAGAGTAGATGTATATTTGCTTTTTGGAGAATGTTCTTGTTTAGAAAACGACCTTTTGGAGTATGATCCTTTAGTAGGAATTGGAATGGTTTATATTTTTACTGTCTTCCTATTTCTATTCAAACAAATTTTATTTTTTAAAGACTTCCGGGCTTCCCTTCCTTTGCTCTCTAAATTGTTAACCCTAACGTGCTACGTGTGCAGCTGCTGTTGATTTGAGTGAAGACAAAACTTGCAGTAGCTCCAGTGATTAGCAGGACCTGTTTAAGGTTTAAAGTTATCTTCAACAGGAGCGTACTTCATGTTTTTGTTTGATCAAGCTGTAAAAGAAAAACCCTATAAAATTTCTGTCATACTGCTTGATTTATACTTCTAAATTAGGGCTTGTAGTCTGTGTGTTTAATGTGTATGCAGTAGTCTAGGTGGTTTCTGCTATGAGAAGTACCAGAACGCCTTACTTTGTAGTAGGCRAGTAATATTTATTCTCGTTCTTGAACTGCCTCACAAACATGCTTTCTGAGCCAAAAGCAGAGGCTGAATGACCAGAAATACCTGCCTAAGCTTACATTTAAACATAGCAGTGTTCATAACCTGTCATGTCTGGTACAAACTTGAATATTATCTTTGAAACTATTCAGTGGTCAAAGCAGTTAGGATTACGTAAAAACTTTTCCATGGAATTCAGTTGGAGCAACTTTTATTCCAAAGTTTTGAATTTTGAGGAGAGATTTTGGAGTGGTTAATGAAGTGAAATTGCAGTCAGTCATGGAAGCGCATAAGAGGGCTTAAGAAGTCACAAGACCCGACAGATGAGCTGTCAAAGTTAGCAGTGGGCGCATAAAACGTTGTTCCCCCAGCAGTGTGCCCACCACTCTCGTGGGAGAGTATCACCCCATTGCTAGCCAGGGTGGTAACCAGAGATGTGCCCAGCTCCTCCGCCAGCAGAGATCAGAGCGTGGAGCATGCAGTTAAAGCACTCTCGATTTCAGTTTAGTTTAGTGCTTTGGGCTTTGAGCTGCAGASATGGCATATGTTTGCTTCTGGAGAGGAAAGGACAGCCACCCCTTCATCCAACTCAGAAAAAATTGGTATAGGATATTTGTCAGGCTTTTAGTTATTCATGAGGCATGTTAAATGCATTTGGCCTAAAGGCAAATTTATCTTGTAACGCGTGGTCAAGCTTAGAGGAGAATATTAAAGATGAACTTTTGAAGAGGGGAAATGAGGAGTAGAAAGGATGTGTATGTAAGGATCAGTGCAACTTTTGCATGTGTGAGCTGTCCACAGTCTGTCTGATCCCAACAAAAAGGCAGAGAGTATTGGGGAATACGCTTATTTTCAAAGCTGGCTTCGTTCTAGCTTAACAGTCTGAAAATGTACTTGCTTCTGATTCCTATTGCTTTGTCATTTACCCTCTACAATACTATTAAACCTTCCTCTCCTTTCTGATGTGAAAAACCAACATAAAACTGAGGTGGTGGTTTAGCAGAAAGAAACAATAAATCAAATAGTAAAACATTTATATGTATCCTCCTCTGGTTTTCCTGTCTGTGCTTTCCAGACCATACTCTGGAAAACATGGTCTTGCTAACATGTTTGTGGGAGCATTATTCTAAACATTTGTGGTCACCGGAGCAACCCAAAGCATTATTTCTAGTGATTTTTATGTGCCTACTTATGTGTGATTGCATAGTGCAGATGGCAAGGCAGTCTTAATATGAGAATTAGGAAAGAGAAATAGATGGTAAATTATTCACATATCAAGTTTAAAGAAAAAAACACGTGTGAAGGAGGAATGAAGATACTGAAAGAGGTTTTTTCTTTTTGTCTTGTTCTAAGCCATAGAAAAAAGCCCTTAGAAACTGAATGACCATTTTTATATTTTCCAGGAGCATTAGTGGTGATTATGTGTAGGTTTTAAATATTCGCACTCTTTGACTGGTGGAAGCTTGTATAAAGGTTGCAGTTAAAAGCAGGTATTGCTTTGTGATAAGTAATGGGATGCAATAAACTCAAATTTCTTAAACTGGTGCTATAAAATTTACATACAAAATATTTGTTTTGCTGGAGATGGTGAGAAAAGGTTTTAAATGTTAACTGAGATTGAAATACTAGTTTTCAAGAATGAATATTGGAAAACAGGGTAAACTTTTTTTAGACTTGCTTCCTCTCATTGTTATGCCATCTTAAAACAGTATGGAAATAAAAATAGCACTTATATCCTGTGCTTTTTAAGTATGAAAAAAACTACTAAATGTCTGACAACATGACACTTAAGCAACTAAATCTGTCAAGTATTCATATGGTAGCAGGAACGTGAAATACAGTGATTGTTCCTACATCTCTTTTACTTTACTTAACATATATTAAGTATGTGCATGTAAATGTAAACATGAGATGGCACTCTAGAGATAACTAGTATGCAAGAGAAACCTATATGAAGATCCTCTCAGATATCCAGGAATTGATTTGAATGAGTTTTCTGCCCTTGATGGAAACGCGTATCTACAAACTCTTTGCAAATTCTGTTAATCCTTCAACCTTTGCTGTATCAGGTTCCACAATTAAATAGTGACCTAAATTGGCAAGATCATTTGGCTTCTCTATAGAAAAATGTCTAGACCTCACAAATACATATCAGGCAGAACTACCATGTAGTTTAAAGCTTTACCAACTGATAAGGGTTAACCAAGTACAGACATAAAACCGTAAAAAGGGATTGTTCTTCTTCATTTGTTCAAAACCTTTGTTACAAGGAATTTGAGGAGCTAAAAAAACTGTGATATTTAAGGATTGGAAATGCATTGATTTCGAACTTGACTGAACATGTTATCTTGTGTAATTTCAGTAGCACCCTTCATAATTTTCCTGTGGTATTTAATATATGGCATTTTGTGGTGACAAGATTTTAAGCAACTGCATGCTGAACAAGGTGGAATATGGGAATGTAGTGTATGCTAATGGGTTGTGTATGTGTCCTCGTCTTGTCCCAGGGAGACCCTCATACAGGTTTTGAGTGTTTGGTTTGGTTTCAGAGCAAAGAATCCTTGTTTTAGGCAGTTTGTAGACAGAAAGAACTTAATGATTTGAGGATAATTATTTTAAGTTTATCGCTGCTTCCTGTTTGATCTAAATGCAAGGCCAAAATTAGCTGAAAATATCCCAACATTCCTTGAAAAGTATGGCACTTAAATTACTACCAAATGCAAAGTTTTTAGGAGGCGTATCATTCAAGAACTGTTAGCATATGTCAAAGAGCATATGAATTAGTTGCCAAAAGTATTCTTGGATAATGGTGGCTGTTTTTCTCTAGCAATTTCTTTAGAAAACAAGTAACAGTTGGCACTTTTCCAAACTATGACTACGCTTATTTCAAYAGTTACACATTTTAGTGCTGTTGTTTTATTGTACTCTGCTGCCTTGACAGCAGTACTGATTTTATAAATGTAAAAATTAATTATGCTTTGATTCCTTTTTTTTGAATAAAAGATAGTCTGATCTAAAGCAAACGTCCTAAATTGCACTTTAGTACTTATTAATCATTCTGTGACTGTAACCTCCAGTAGGCATCACAGAATGCTTGTTAAATGAAGTAGTTGTGTTTCCAAACTAGAACCAGACACAGTTTTGTGTAAGGTAGTAGTTAAAGCATTAACTAGATGCTTAGCATTCTAAATTTGATTTTGGAATTTTTTGTTTGTTTTAACTGCAGGCTTATTTCAGGTGAATTTAGAGTGCTTTGGATTATTTTTTTTTTTTATAAAGGGATTGCTTTGACCAGAAAATTTCAGTGTAACTTGTACTTAAGAATTTCTGTGGTAGACTCACATATTAACAGTTCTGGTGGCAGTCTTGTGACTAGTATTTTTTATTTTATAATAGTTGGAATAAAACTATGCAGTGCCACTATCTTTCATGACTGGTTGCTAAAGAGCTAAACTTTGTTTTGGTGTAGAAGTGACTATTGGGTTTGGTGGGGATTTTTTTGGGCGGGGGGGGGTGTTTTGTTTTTTTTTTAAAGTGAACACCCATAAGGAAGAACATTTACTAATGCGAACTGCTGGAGTGGCATTTTCTCATGAAAATTTAAGATCTCTTGCCTTGAGTGGTCTAGCAACCACTGGATCAACAAAGTGCATGTGGGTTTCCTTGTTTGCGTGTTTTGTGGAAATTTTCCCTTTTATGCTCTGTGAGCCTTGGCTGCGATGTTAGGATGAAGAACATTTTTTTTATTGAGCTTTTTGCCATTTTACAGGTTAATTTGTGAACCACTGACTGAACAGAACAACTTTTACAGACTATAAAGTGCAGCCTTGTAACATGGAGTAACAGTCAAATAAATAGAGTCTGTTGGGGAAAGTCATTTTCCCACATCTTTTAAAGAGGCCGTCCTTGAAGCTGGGGGAAGGTTGGGGCTGTAAGGTCTTGTGATGATTCGTAGCAATACAAGAGATGACGGGGTGGGAGAAGGTTAGTACTAACGGTGTGGGCCACTGATGGCCATCAAGCATGGAAATGTTCAGTAATACTTCTGCCTCTGCTCCCCCTATCTGTGGAGTCCCACGGATATAGCTGATTGGTTTATATGAGAGGGGAAAATAAATGAAAAAGTCTTCATATTTCAGATGGAAGGTAATTTAAAAAATATCCATGGGGACCACATAAACTTGTATAGGACAAAAAGCCACTGTTTGTATTTATACTCGAGTTTAAACTTGGTATTTCTTCGTACAAATTTGAGAAATACTGCTGTGGATAGAAAACTGTACTGGTATCCTTGTGTCGCTTGACAGAGAACTGCTTAGTCTCCCTTACCCTCATGTTTAAACTCATGTTTAAAGCTACATGAGTTAGGTTTGAATGAGCTAGTACATTTCCTCAGGCTACTGGAGCCTTGAAGATACGAACTTGGCTTCTCCAAGCATGTTTCTGCCCAGGTATTTGTTCAGCTCACTTGCATGTTTCTCAAGTGCTGCATTTATGATGTAGGTTTAGTCTGTTCATGATGTGTGTTGCCCTGATGTTACTACAAAATAGAGGTTTACGGGTCTTCTCTTCTTTTTATGCCATTTGTTCCGTTGTGCATCCCACAGAATATAGAGCAATTTCTTCCCTTGGAGTCSTGCACCCATCTTAGTGCTGAGAGAATCTTTATAGTTGGTGTTAAAGGATTTCCTGAAATATTTTTAGTTATTAGTCCATGTGGATTGTTAATGATTTAAATAACTATGTTCAGTAGGCATTGAAATAAAACCTTTATGGAGTTACTTACTTTTTAGATTAATTGGAATTAAGCTCATTAAACTAACGCTTCAGAGGAGAGAGCGTATGTTTACAAGACTGATGACTGTTTCAGGAACAGTATATAATTTCTGCGCAGTACCTCGTAATAAAATCATGCTATTAAAGACTTTCCTATGTTTAACGTGTATATGGACAAATGTATTATGCTTATTATTCTATTCCTTAAATAAGCAGTAATCTGTCAGCCTTGGGAGCTCACTGGCTATTTCAAGAATTTAACCTGGTTTGACACTTCCATGATTTCTTCCTGTGAGCGGCTTGAATACCACTTACTCAGCAGTAAGTTAAATAAAATGAGCTAAGGAGAGCAGCATACTGTAAATGATGCTGGTAACAGAAAAGACATGTAAAATTGCTTGTAAGATGATAACATTTCATAACATTCTGGAAAACAACCTCTCATGTATTGATTTTTTTTTTCTTATTTTTTTTATCCCCCCCCGTCTGCAAAGATGAAATGTAGTATTTCAAGAAGTCTTATTCCTTCCTTGAAGACTTGCTGTATTGATCTGAACCACAGAGCTGAAATTGGTCATATTTTAACAGTGTTCCTTCTCTAATGACAATATGTGGCCCTACTGTTTAAGTGGAAAACTTGCTGCAGTATTTCTGTTACTGGAATTTGTGGAACAGCCAGTGAGTGACTTCTCTAAAAATCCTTTATGAAATACTGCAAATGGAATACTTCACTGACATCCGTGTGGATGGATAGCAGACCTCTGCAGACATGGTTCCTTAGTCGTGCTTCATGGAAGCATACCACCAACTTGCTCCAGAATAAAGTAATGGGAGAGAAGAGATGTTGAGTAACCGCTGTATGGATACAGATTTTTGTGTTTTCTTTTTGGCCTGATGCTCCACTTATCACAGGCCAGCTAATCAACACACTTCTTGTTAGAGCAATTTTAGGTTTCTCAGTTAGTGATAAATACAAGGAAACTTATAATCTCCCTCAGAACAAGGGTCAAGAAAATTTCTCCTTCTTTCCTACAGCCTTTACCAGATGATGAATTTAAAAGCTGCTGCATATTAATTATTCCCCACGATAACTATGTTAGCTGTTGTTGCAAGGCCTTGCTGTTACTCTAAATATGTGGTAAGTTTAAAAAAATATAGAACTTACCATTAATGAGAGAGCTTTTCCCTCTCTCTGAAAAAAAGGGGGGAAAAATTGTAAGAAAACATATGCAAAGGTTTGTGGTGATTTTTCTGAAGTCTGGTTCTGGAAACAAAGGAAGTACAGAAGGTCAGAATAACAGTGTAGAATTTTTTGCGCTTTCCAGCCTCACATGTTATTTTACCTTCACTGTTGTAAGCCTGTTGCTTCAGAACATGGCAATGTGTTTGTAATCTCTCAGTGGAACTAAAGATGAGTTACATTAAGTTTGAGAGTAACAAATATCATCTTAAGCTAATTTAGCCTGGCCATTCAAACTTATGGCACTGAATGTGTAATAACAGAATGACTGTATTTTTAGACATAACAGTCTGCAGGGTGAGGATAGACAACTGAAGGATGTCAAGAGTCTGTGCAAGCTTGGCTTTAGGGAAGAATAGGAACCCAGTAGGTCTAAGTAACTTAAAGTGAGCCTGTGAACTTTACAGTCTCTGAACAAATTTTTCTATTTTGGAAACCACACAATATAAATTTAACATTAAATCAACAAATAATTTAACTGCAGACATGTCTGCAGGAACCATGTTTTTAAATCCTACTGTAGTGAAATTTATGCCAGGAAAATGGGCCTCAAATGAAACAAACAAACAAACAAACAAACCATTATAAAACACGCAGTTTGAAGTTTTGAAAACTTTAAATGTCCAAAATGTTTGTTCTTATCCAATGCACAGGCAAACCAGTTGGTTAATAATGTCACAAATGGTTGGGAACAAAATGAGTTCAGGATGATGTGCTCTGGTGTAATATAAATTCTTGCAGAAAGTGGTGTTATCAAGAGAACATAAAACACTAAGCAGATGTATTGTTGCAGAGAAATTATAAAGGCAGAGATTTACTGAAATGAGATAGCAGCTAGACAGTGAATTTGATATTCCTCCCCTTCCCTATTGCCATTGTGCTGGTCTCATGTTCATCACATAAGAAATAGTTATTGTATGGTTTCACAGCACTTTCACTTAGGGAGGACAGTGTTACCTTGATGCTAAATGAAACTGTATGGTCTCAACATTGTAACATTACTTTGCATATCAAATAGTAAAAGTTTTTGAAGCTAAATTTTCAACAGTAAAAAAAAAAACAATTGCCCTGCCAGTCTTTAATAAAGCCACATGGTAGGGTTGGTTTAAATCTGGGGGGTTTGGTGTCTTGTGAGGAGTAGACAGTTGTTAACAGTAAAATTGATTAATCTGCGCTGTCCTTCTGCAATTAGATTTCTTAAGTTTCTAATATAGTCACCCTGGATACAGTAGTACTCGGAATGCTTTTGCATTTTATTTAAGTGTATCTGTATCTTTAAACTTAAATTCTGAGAAGTCTGTTTAAAAAACAAAAATAAAAAAAGCTCTGTTGCTCGGAAACTGCTTTAATGTGGAGTTTAAGTCATTGAGCGTTGGGGCCTGTGTGGGCTTTTAAAAAATAACCACATGGTGTGACCTCTGCAGGTATCTCCTCCTTTACATCTGATTCCTGCTCCTTCTAATGCTTTAGAGAGAGGGCTGAATGAGATTTGTAATGTTTTTTAAAAGCCTTTCTGCCCTGTTAATTAGCTGAAAAAAAATCTGAATCTTTTGAGGACTGTGATTAGAATTGTTACTTGTTTTTTTTACTGAGCATTATTAATTCATGGTTTGAACTTGTGATATGCACTTTTCTGTTTGTTTTAGAGATTATTGTGCATTGTGTGATGACAGTTTGATGATAACGAGCTATTCAGGGGAAGAATCTCTCAATACCAGGTGACTGGGTAATGGCAGGTGATACTCAATTTTGTCATATCTAAATGTATTTGGAGAAAAACAATCCCAAATTTACATGTTAGATTCTGAATTGGCTGTCCTCACTGAGAAAGGAGATCTTGGAGTTACAGAAGTTAGCACTATGAAAACATCAGATCAATTCTCAACAGTGCATGCAGCATGCTGGAAGCCATTAAAAACAAATGAAGAACCACATGAGAATTTTTTTTTTTCCATTGGATACAGCAATTCTGCTGTGTTGTCCTTTCTTGTCCTTCATCTCGGAAAAGGTTGTAGGAGAGTTGGAAAAGATATATGACTGGTGAGGATAATCAAAGGAACAAAGCATCTCCCATACAGGGAATGATTAAGTAGATCAAGGCTCATCAGACTTGAGAAAACATGTTAGGAAATGAAAGGTAGGAGCCTGTAAAATCATGAGCAGTATGGAAAAAATGAGCAAGGAATGCTTATTATACAAGTGTAGGAAACGATCAAAAATAAACTACTGGTTGATAGCTTCAAAAATACTGAAACAAACTGGTGAACTGTAGAACACAATGCCACAGCATATAATGATTATTGAAATGCTTAGACAAACTAGAGGTGGCAAAAGCGTTGATCTAAAAATTTGTTAATCTACTAAGTTGCAAGTAGGTGGACAATGGTAAATACATCAGGAAGACAGACTATGTGCTTGACCTGTTCTTATGTCTTCTGAAGACATCTATTGGCCTCTGTCAGAAACAGGACATTGGAGCTTTGGTCTGAACCAGTAAAGCCTGTTAGGTAATGTACGCATGAGGCCACTTCCCTTAAATACCATGTGTCCCTTAATGCATCCTATTCATCCTTTTCATGCAAGGACTTGTCTGACAGCTCTTCAGCATTGCATAGATTCATAGCTTTTGCCTCTTCAGAAGGCAATTAAAGACTTAGACTGATGTTTTGTTTGTCATTAGTCACTTAAATTTCAAGTGGTACCTAGCAGAAGTTTTGCTAATCCATTTCTTCCAGGAGGGGATCCAGTCTTGCTTTGAAAATATCAAGAAATGGACCATTTCCTTTGCTTATTTATAAATGACCTTTGGAGCCTTTCACTATTTCAAAATAAGGCCTCAATTTCTTGAAATCCAGACATGGTTGGTCTCGTGTTACAGCTACTGGGTCTTGTTATGATGTTCTCTGTACTCCCCTCCCCACCACTGTGCGGTATTTTTCCCTGTGAAGTACTTACATCCTGTAATCATCTCACTTCTCAATCTCTCTGAAAAACTAAACACATTGAATTCCTTAAGCCTCTCATCGTAAGGAAGCTTTTTTATCCTTGAATCATTTTTATGGCACTTCTGCACCCTCTCTAGTTTTCCACCATCCACTTTAAAGGGTGGACAAAAGTACTGTGCAGTGTTTCAGTAGCAGCCTCCTCCCTGCCACGCACTCCGTTGTTTCTCCTGACCCACCTGTGGATGCCGTTTGTGCGTGTGGTTGATTGGCAGCATTACGCAGCTGCAGATATGGCTGAAGTGGCTGGCTGTGTTAATCAGATGTCATGCTCCAACATTTCTCAGTTTTTACTGAAAATCAAATAATAGATAGAACTCTGATAACAGCAACATTATATGAAATTGAAAGCAGATAATTTATCATATTATCTCCAAACTAAAAATGCCAACAAATACTCGGTTTCAATTTATTTGCTAAATATTAGTGACTTAGTTTGTAAATCAAAATACAGAGCTTTTATAGTATAGAGATGAAAGTATAGCTGAAGAGTTGATAGTTGCAGTATTGCCTTTGAAGAGTTGATACTTGCAGTAATTACTGATTTATTTTAATGATATGAAAATCTATCATCTACCCTCTATCAAATACTGTGAATATATGTAATGTGGAGTTTCTAGTTCCAGTCCAAAACCACTATAGTTGAGCATGCATGGAGCTGTATTTGTGCAAGTGTGCAGCTTTTATTTTTGAGCTGGTTTCAGGTTTGTCCACATGATACTCAGGCATTCAGTTGGATTTCTTTCTAGAAAGTACATCAGGAAAAAAAAAACAGACAGATCTTAATTCTGAAGGTCTGAGTAGCATTTGGAGAGTGTTTAAATATGTGTGAATTTAGTATTTATTTGAAACAGTGCATAGATTTTTCAGTGTTAGAACAGTATGAAACATGATAGAACATGTTTACGGATGAGTGATGGATTACATTCTGAGTGTGTTGGTGGAATAAATAACAGATCTTAAGATAACGTGTTTATTACTTGTAATAGTACAGTGAAAGAGAAAGCAGCTCACTTACACTTTTATTTCTCAGGTATTTTTTTTGTTTGTATTTCCTGAAGGAAAAGAGTTTTCCCCCGTTTTTCCTTGAGAAAGTAGTTAAGCTTTTTGGATTTCATAATTGACAAGTGGTACTTCTGCTGTTTGACTACCTTACATATTTGAAATTTCATTTCTTCTGCTTGAGAGGAGAGCAACAGTTACTTTCCTGCCTGAGTGTTCTGATTTCTGTTTGTGATGTACTTAAGCTGGAGATAAAGTGGTTTGAAGCTTGTATTTCTGTTCCGTAGCTGATACTGTCACACATTAGAGGTTGGAAACCCTTGTAGTAGCTCTACATTGAGAACATGTCATTCATTGTAGCAGCTGCTTTACCCTGCATTTATATTTAAAGAGGAGAAAGTGATCTATTTTGAATTTTAAGAGTTGTTCCCATGGCAAAGTAACTTGCTGTCTTGTCTTTTTCTTCACCATTGATTGATCTATTTGCTTACTTATCCCCAGGAGTGGGGAGGAAGAAATGTAGAGTGAAAAAGCTTTCATTTAGGAGTATGCTGAATGCTTCCTAATAGGATTTGAGTTCAAAAGACCAGGGTCCTCTGGGTCTGGTTTATTTATATAGTTTTAATTAGAACTGAGCCTCATTAATGAGAATGCGCAAAATAAAACAAGGACATCTCTTTAAAGTTCAAATATATACATTGTGAGAGTGGGATTTCTGTTTAATCTAGGAAGCTGTGAGTTAGCTGCAGTACAGTGTTCAAGTCAACTGTTGCAAGGGATCTTACCCATACTGACCATTAGTATTCACCTGTTTCTCAATTATCCTAAATTAATTATCGTTTCTTCACATGCAAACTTTTAGAATCATTGGTCAGATATCTATGTTCCTGGCTTCTGAAGTGAAGAGTTTGAATATAGCTGAGAAAATGATTGCCAACTTGTTATAAAGTGATCTGTTTTATGAAGAAGTATTGTTAGAGTGCTCTTTGCTTGGACTGAGGTTGGGACTCTGTATTGAGCACCCTGCGCAATAGAAGAGTGGGCACTCTTTGTCTCTCTGGTCTCTGGTTGCCTATCCAGATTTTTTGGATGATGAAGGAATAGAGGAGCTATAATAGTTCTGTTCTTTTTTTTTAAAGCTGAAAATATGGAAACACAGGCGATCATGGTTATAATGCCAAGTGTGTGAGCAGTTGCACTATTTTATTTGTTTAATTGTTTTTTAAATGCTAAGCAGTATTTTGCTATCTTTGGTTTTTGTTTTTGTTTGGTTTTGTTTTGTTTTGTTTTGTTTTTTCTGGAATCAAGACCATAGCTCAATTTTGTATGTCACTGTCTGCTGGGGGTATTTTTTAGAAGAGCATGTGTATAGGATGCTTACTATAGTATCAGCATGCCGTCAGGCCAAGACCGTATTTACTGTGCCTCCTAAGGTGCTGTGAAGTACTATGCTGGTCCCAGTTTGGAAAGAGACAGACAAACCAATAGGGATACCAGAGAGCTTGTCTTCTGCCTAGCAGTACCCCTTGTGTGATAGGTATTGGAACCTCTCAGACACTGTTAATGCAGCAGTAACGCACAACAAGCAGTTTGCTGTATTAAGAAGCAAGCCTAAGCCCATCTCATGGCTTTATCAGAAGAACAGAGACTTAATTTTTCAAGTGCAGTCTTGTCACAAGTAAAACTGTTTGGGAGAGAGGAAAAAACACGGACCTGATGATCAAGTATGCTCGTAGTACCTTAAATTTGTGACTATTCTGGATTGCAAGCATGTTTCTCCATGTTGAGAAGTACATTGCATGCATTTACTTGAATGTTGGAATCATTCTGATTCCCTTACTTCCCTTGGTTTTAAAGAGGAGGAATATGTAGAGAACTTAAATGCATGCAACATATGGCTGAAATATCACATATACCAGAGATCTAAAAATCAAAGTTGCTGTTTCCATGACAACTGTAGCTGAGCCAAAGACTTCTTTTCATAAAGACAGCAGCCGTGCACAGCTAAAGTTCAGAGTCTGGGAACCTGACTCCTAGGATGCTTTAGGGTCTACATATAGATCTCCAAGGAGGTGCTATTTATGTTTGTATCCACTTGTAACTTAGTGTCACTTGTTCCCAGCTACTGCTTACAAACCACTCTGATGGGAGTAGAGTGTTTCTGTGGTATCTAATTGATATGTCTGACATGTTGCAGATGGGAGTAGCAAACTAAGAAGTAATACCACCTTGGCAAAGAGGAGTTTTAAATGGAAAATAGGAGCATTTCTATCTTTAATTTTGGGGGCGGTGGATGATGAGAGCTTTGATCTGCAGCTTTTGCTAATCGGAATTGATTATATGAATACCCATAACCAGATTCTTTTTGTGCAAAGACTCTGATCTTTATTACAGGTAAAATTAGGCCATTCGACTTTTCTGCTGTAGTGCCACTGTATTTGAGTCATGCCAGGTGGAAATTTAATTTTTCTTCCCTCTGATGCTAATTGTTCATGTCTTAACAAAATAGGAAAAGTGAGTCTTGGCTACCGTCAGTCAAGATAGTGAAGCGAATGAACCAATATCCTAAGTATGACCAGTTCTGTGTAACTGTAGGGTTGCATTGGTGTATTTATTGTGCTTAACTCCAGTTTAATTCGGATTTTAGATTGATACTGGAACTGAAATTTTATGAGACTAGTTACTATTTACCCTTTTTTGAGTATCCAGACATAGAGATAAATGAAGGGTGGATTAACCAAATCTGTCTGCAAGTCATCTTCCTTCATCCAGGCTACCCAGCAGAGAAGCTTTATTTTACTCAACTGAAGCAAATATTTAAGTCATTTTTTTGGCTAGTCACCAATTTATTCTAAACATCTTTAGTTTAAAATTATAAAATGGGTAATCTGGACATTTTCGTTTTGGTGAACAAAAGCCCTATTACTTAAAAAGGGAGGAAATAATAATAAACTGTAATTTTTTTCCCAGTTAAGAAGTAATGCTTTTAATTCATGAAAACTCTTAAAAATTTAACTGAACTTTCAGTAACCCCATTACTGTAACTGGTTGACATTACTTTGATTTGAAGAGTTCAAACCTTTCCTACTGGGACAGCCTGTATAATAATAGAATTGTTCCTTTTTTTCTGCTCTGGCTTCTCTATATTAACGCATCTCAGTGGCAGTAATTGAGTTTGATCATCATATTTCTGGAACACTAATTCAAGAAAATTTAATCCCCTGGTGATAGGAGTTAGCCTTTCCAAATGTGCTGTTATAAATCCATGTGAGAACTGAGCTGGTGGTAGTTGGCAATCAATGTAGATGGAAGCTAAGTGTTTAGAAATCCAGTGCCCCTCCTTCATAAAAGAGCTCTGATTCATATTCCCAGATGGATTTTGCTATCTTGGTTTAAGTGATTCTCTGCCCCATGGGCCTGACCGTCCCATCTGCCAAAGGTAGTGCTCCTTGGCAGAGGCGGTAGAAGGGGCTTTGCMCAAGCTCATGGACCTATTTGCACTGATATCCCTCAAAGTTTGATGTGAACTCTAGGCTAGACCAGAAGCAGAGTCTCTTGACTGAAGGAACAGCATAGCACATGCGCATTGGGCTTTGGATTGGATGCTCAGATACGTTCTGGCAATTTTATTACTAACTACTTATTGGAGGGGATTGGGAGGGGAGTAGAGAAAGGCTTCACAGTCAGGGCATGGGCATGTGAAGTGTCTGACTAGATTCACTGGTCAGAAATTTCCAAATACAATATGAATTCATGAATAAAGCTCTATTAATAAATAACAGGAAAAGCACTAAAAATATTAGCAAATGCCTAGCAACAGATTCTTTCCTGCTTTCCACATCTTGGAGGAGGTTTGTGGACAATGCCACTTACCCCCATTCTCCTTAAGTCAGTGCTTTGTGTTACCAGTGAGGGCACCCTCCTGATTTAATATATTATAGATTAAGATTGCAATAGAAGTTTTAAGTTGGCTTTTTAAGTGACATTGATTTTTGGGGACATATTTAGAAATGGAGCTGTATTTCCTGACAAATGGTTTTACGGTTAAATTTTTTGTTATTACTTGAATAACTGTATATGCTGTAACTTCTGTCATTGAAGTCTTGGCTCATGCATCAGGTTTTGAAATCAAATTTGCAGATGGCATTCTTGGAAAAAGTGCCACCCAAATGAAACATTTTTTTTCTGGTTCTTTATGCGCTACAAATGTATCACAGACTGAACATGGATGTCACTGAACCAAAATACTTAAATACTATTTTCAGAACCAGTACTCTGGAAAATATGGCCTTTCACTTCAATTTTTCTTTACCTCCAAGCTCAGGTGATAATCCTCCATTTTTATAAAGTACATGAGACCACATCACAGCAAAGTTGCAGATTTTCTGAGCAACGTAGGGTTTTAGATTGTGCAAGCTCTGTCATCTGTCACAAATCTGCAGATACTTATATAGAAGAGCATCATCTTTTCTCTTCGTTTTTTTCATCTAATGGCAAAAAATCATTACATCTTGCTAGATTTTAAAGTGAACTTTTCATGACTGGTTTCCTAGGCTCCATTTTGTAGATCAAAAGTCTTTTGAGAATAGCTCATGACCTTTTGTTTTAGGAAAGTATATATAATTGATAAACTTCCTTTGAAAGTAATCTTTAAACATGGAATTCTAGTGTCTCTGTTAAAATGGTTAAACATTGATTAGCAAGAGACAAATCCTACCTTACCCAGCCTAATTCACAAGCGAGGAGGGTTAATGAGAGAGAAGTAATTGCCATTGACAAGAGTGTTAGCATTATATTTGAGTGCTGGAAGCATAGATGAGCTTGAGTTACTGTATTGGGTTGAACCTTCTATCCCGGAAATTCTGTACATGTAGCATTTTCCCTTTTCTGAGGTCTTTCTTAACAAACCGCTACTCTGGCATCTCAGATTTTGTCCCCTGAGCAAATTTTTCTTTGTGTATCCTATGCCCCTTTGTACCTTTAAGGCTTCCATGTCCTCCTGGTTTTGTTTTGTTTTTTAATTATGGAAATACAACTGTTTAACAGCTCCAGTGTCCTATTACAGTTGCTTTCAGGCATTTCCTAAAGAGTGATTTTTGCCT
The DNA here is from genome assembly GCA_030449065.1 of Oceanodroma leucorhoa. Lineage (NCBI taxonomy): Eukaryota > Metazoa > Chordata > Aves > Procellariiformes > Oceanodroma > Oceanodroma leucorhoa. The sequence goes on from JASVER010000010.1 coordinate 9,548,787, forward strand.
GGGGGAGAATGTAAATGAGAATGGCTCTTAAACCTTGCACATCCTCATTCGGGGTGTTACTAAACACATGGGGAATCATTTTACAATTCAGAATCCATCTTTCTAATTAGCATTAGTGAAGTATGGCCAAAATATTTAAAATCAAGCTATATTTTTGCTTGTTAGAGGTTTAAAAGTGCATAATGTCTGGATTCCAAACCTGTCTTCTACATAGAAAAGCTTTCTCTTCCATAGTTTTAAATTGTAATGCAAACATATTTTGTTGGTTAGCTGAGTAGTTGCAACTTAAAATTTTATTTAGAACTGGTGTTTACACAGCAAGTTGCTGGTATTGACATAGTTCTGCCGACCAGCGCTTTGTACAATGGGATCACAGTGCTTGGTAGTTTACTACTAGGAATAGAAATTTATTTATGATGTAGGGCTTTATACTTGCAAGAGTTCTTTCAATAAAGTCCACCAAGCTTCAGTCCTGAGCAGAAATCTGGTGATAATGTGATTCATTACTTTTAAAGCAAGTCAAGGTTAGGTGAATCATTTAAAAATAAATTACTAAAACACAGACTTAAATAGTGAATGCTACATGTTGATGCAAGTGGGTGGAAAAAATAAATGGATGTAATCTTTGGCTTTTTGCTAAATAGAATTCTTTCTACAGATGTAAGTTAACTGCTTCGTTATTGTCTGGTATAATTGGTATAATCTTGCCAGTTTTATTTTGGAATTTGGAAGTCTGCATGGGACAGATACTTTGAAATATCATGGAATACTTATATGATCTAATGCTGGTTTTAAATAGCAATTTGATCTTGGCAAGATTAGCCTGGGGCTTCCTCTAGCTGAGGTTGAATAATAAAATATTTAATGCAGTGACAAGTTGTGAGGTTTCTAATAACAGTCTGGGTCGATCAAGATCAACTTTATGCTTTGTGAGTTGTTTTTTTAATGGTGATCACTGTCTAAATAATGCACTAACTTGACTGTATCCTTGGCCCACCTGAGCTTGTATCTTGGGGGAGGACACTGAATGAAGCTTCCTACTTTCTGGGCAAAGACTCAAACTACTAGTTAAACCATTGTAACTAATTGCTTTATGTGTTATGTTAGGATCATGTAAGAACACACTGTGCTGTGACTTAGGATCTCCTTTATAAAAAACTTAATGCTTCATAGCTCTGGTATTATGTTGTATCAGTTTAAATAAGGATTGTCCAAGGAAGAAACAGGAGAAAGCGATGAAGTGAAGATGATCGCAATTCAGCTGAAAAGTGTTTGAACATTCCTTGACTAGTCTAGAAAGTGGTTTTAATTATTATAGGAAAGAAAGACTTGTGAGCAAAGAACAAATATTTATTAATGGTATTTGAAAAGGAGGATAGTGCAAAATAGTTATCCTGAAAACTCTCAGCTAGTTTATTTCCCCCTTTCTTTTAAGAGCAGAAACTGAAAATGTGAAGTGTGCTTTTCAGATCTTTGGAAATTATTTCACTATGTTTCATACTGTTCTATGGTTATCTGATTTTGTGTTATATATCTCTTATTTCTGTTTTAGGACTTTAGAAATCTGTGCTTCTAGAAGCAAAGAGAAGAGGAAAACAGGCATTTATGTCTGTCTGCAGACCAGACAATTTTGTGTATTTCTTACTAGTAAAAAAAAAMCAAAACCAACCAAACAAACAAACAAAAAACAAAAACCAGCGCATCCTCTCACCTCCACTTTTGTGCTCTTCCTTTGTTGTTACATTTCTGACTTTTGAGTTTATGGCAGACTTGTGCATTTCAGCTTTTTAAAATATGTACCATATACATAAATTAAAATAAGCACGAATTTACTAAGAGGTAATAGTAATGATCTAGATAGTTTATCCCTTCTCACAGTCATGTATATCTGAAATAATCTGCTATAGTAAGGCATTAAATGTGCACTCATGACTCCTGTTTTTTTGGTGATACTTCCACTAAAGATATAAAAAAAAGTGCAACTTGCATTACCTGTGGAATATTGCTTAACATTTGCATAAACATACATTTACCAAATTGTACCAAGAGGGAAAACGCAACATAATCATATCATAATTGCATAATCAATTCACTGTGATTATATTTTCTCCCTTGATACGATTTAGTAAATGGGAGTTCAGGTGAATATGAAACAGAGTTTCTTGCTTCCTGTGATTTGTTCAGTTAGTTTTGAGTGGCTTTTTTACTTTAGAAGAAGTAAGAAATATCTTTTTAACTTAATTCAGTTCAGAATGTATTTCTCTAATGACCTTTTCAGATTGTGCAGGTGTTTTCATGGAGGTTAGATTTGTTTCTCATGATTTAAGTATCTAGATTCTGTATTGTCTGAATTTAAACCAGAATAATATGGATACCAATTCCTTAGCATAAAACTTGTTTTCTGTTATTATTAGTTTGATTATTCAACATTTGTAACATTCCTTTACAGCAGCTAGGGATATAGCAAGTCTTTGTGAGCAAAAAAGGTGACAAAAGAAAAGAGTTTGAGATCTAGAAGTTACTTTTAGTGTGTGGAGGAGAAACTATTTCCTAGTTAATACAGAATAAATACAAGAAAATAGCTTAAATATTGGGAGTGTTAGTGTAACATAAAGGCACTTGTCAGGTAGATTTTGTAAGTCTAATTGAAAGCTTAGTGTAATTTTCTTAATTGTGCATGACATGACTCAGTGGTAAGCGACATGTGGAGTATCACTGACTATTATGTCGATTCCTACACATTGTACTGTATTTAAGACTTTGTGGTGTGTTTGTATAGGATAAAGCATATATTCTAGTTGCAGTTACTGAAACAGGGATAGATGTTCTTATGTGGGCAACTAGTAAAAAGAGCTAGAACCCTGCCATGAAAGTGTTTTTCCTATTTCAATGAGGTGTAATGATGTGGAGGCGGAGGAGAGGAAGCAATAGGAAGTATATAGGTATGTGGTCCTCACAAGTGCCTTATGCATATAAATTAACCAGATGCTGTTTACTTTAAACTGTATTGCTATTTTAAATTTTCAGTGTTTTCACACAGGGTAAGAGTCCAGGGCTTTGTGTATGTCAGTAGGTGTCATTGAGAAGCTCTACCATTAGAAGTAGAATACAAAGTCTGCTGGAATATGGAGTAAATCACAAGGCAGTCATAGCTTTATAGCTCTGATTTAGAAAAAAGGGAATGTAAGCTCTGCCCTGAGGAAGGTAGTAGCTAAATACACACAATCAATAGCGATGCTCAGGAGGAATGGATGAGTACTGAAAAGATGCACTCTTCTTCAAACGAGGACACACATTGCTTCTCTTCATGCACTTTGACAACCTTTCAAACTTTTTTTTTAGTCCTGAGACTCCCAACCAGGACTTTTTGCACTGTAAAACTTAACAGTCTTGGGTGCTTATGTAGCTAATGGAGAAGATGTCTAAGGCCTGGGACAGAGGTTCTTCTCTGGATCTAGCTGTGCTTATAGAAGATGTTGCTGCTGCCCAACTGGACGTTGCTGCTCTCACTGTTTTGCTGAAAAAAAAGGGATTATGTGCATGCTTCCTTGTCTGCCAGATGATAAAGGCTGATACGAGCTAACTCACCTGACCTTGCCTGAGGTTGTTTTAGGAGAGCTCACATAATCCTTAAACATGAGTTTTCCAGAGGAAAGGAAGTGAGGAACAGCTGATAGAGGTCAGCAGTCAAAAATTGTAAGGTACAGGGTTTTTTTTTTAAGGTCAACATCAGCCTATGAGGAAAACAACCCTAAAAAATCTCTATAGAAATAACTGCTTGCATATGAGGATTGTGCAGATATAACTTGATGATTGCCTTAATTAGATAGCAGTTAAGTTATATGATTTCTCAAGTCTAGAATTGTTTTAACTTCAGTGAGTCAGTAGGTGCTGGCCTACATGTATAATAGACAAAGGTATAGCACTTCTGGGTTTTATGTTTGTGAATTTTGGCCTTGCTCTTTACATAAGCAATATTTATGACAGCAAATTGATGGTTTTGTTTGTTTTGAACAAACCCATCAAACATCAGTCTCTGCTTTGGTAGTGATGGACAAAATGATAGATTTTACAAGCAAAGTGTTTAACTATTATACTCGAAGACATAGAGATGTCTTAAAACATTTTTGGTGTTATTATGAACACTTCTTCGATGCACAGATATGTGAATATCTCCATCATACAAGAATTAAAAAAAAAAAACAATAGTGCCCCCTAAACAAACGAAAAAGAAAGCCCCAGAAAGCTAAGATTTCTGATAGCATAATTTTAAATGTGACTAGTCCTGTACAAGTGAGTGGAAATACTCACGTGCTTAATTATCTTGTTGAACTGGAAACTGAACTATTAACAGTATCTTGAACCAGTACAGGATTAGGTGTTTACCTCACTCACATGCAGAGATCCAAGAATTAAACTCCTGGGGCATATTGTTGGTGAATGTGCTGTCTGACTGGGCTCTTCTCCCTTTCTGGGACACTGAGCAGAGCTTTTTTTCTATTAGGATAAGTAAGTGTAGCTTGCAAAATTGCTTTAGCTATATGTTACTGGTTTAGAATTTCTAATTTTAGGAAGTAATGCTACAAACATCTTGAAATACACAAATTTGCTTACTTTTCCATTAAAATCTTTCTCACTTATGTTATGAAATAGTTGTTAGTTTTTGGTAAGACTTTTTCCTGAAAGCTGAGTCATATTACACTGAAATGTAGAAGATCTTGATGGAAAATTGTGTGGTTTTGTGTTGT
>JASVER010000010.1:9553589-9618338 GCA_030449065.1 Oceanodroma leucorhoa
TGCCTTTTTTAAGACATCTTAACTGTTGTTATATTCTGTTTTCAGGTATCCCATAAATTATATTTAATATTACACTGAGGGCAAAGAGGCTTTGAGAAGAATGTTGCTTTTCTGAAAAGCAGTCTAGAATGCAGACATATTATTTATTCATTCCTCAATGTTCTAGATATCTTAGGGATGTACTTTGACATGCATTATTTCTGGCAGCAACGCTGACTTAGGCATAGCCCACTCCTCCTTCCTTTGCTGCTTGTTCCAAATTCTGTATAATCTTTGTGGTATACAGAGGTAAACTGAATCAGAGACTTGGTTTACCATGTAGCAAAGTGGTACTGGGAGGCATAAGGACAGAAAGAGCAGTGGAGAATGTGGATATTGCGTAAATAGCTGTATATTGGTGGGTTTTCTTCCATTTCTCTCCTTTATTTCTCTGAAAATAGATACTTTGACATAGAGAGAAGCTAGCTTCTGAGGTATTGCTACTGGACATTGGAACAGGAAATTAGGAAGTTGATCTCACAGTAGGGGTTAGCAGGAAGAAGGTGAAAAAATATACCCCAAAAGTAACTTAGTTTAAGTATATATGCTCTGTAAGATTAGATTCCCCCTCACCACTGTGTACAACTAAACTATTAATGAAAGCATGGTTGAAGGTGTTTTATCCCATTGTATAGGAGCTCTGGTGAAGAGTAAAGAATCGTAGGTAAAGGGGACAGAAAAGTAACAAGAGCTGATGTTTATTTCTAGTCTTCCTTTGTCTTAAGTTGGCATGTTGGAAGTCACTGGAATCAAGACTTCATAAAAGATTGAAGATTGCAGTTCAGGACTCAGGAAAGCGTCTTAATTGTTCTGCTGTGTTTTCACTTCAGCATTAGATGTAGGTGATTCCATAGTCCCTGTTTCATTGTTTATGGAATGGTTTCATACATTTCTCTGCGTTAAACAGACATTTGCATCTTCCATGGTAACTGTTCCTTGGGAAGTCGGTAGAGATGCTCTACTAATACTTTCTTCTCTATCTATTTGTTGAACATTCTTTGTCTTTCCAGTATCTAAAAAAGATAGGGAGCCAGAAAGCTAGCTGACATGCACTTTAGTTTTGCTAAAGACAATGATGGTTTTGGGCAGAAGGTGCAGTGGTTTTAGAAATTAGCTGGATTGGTAAATGCAGTTTGATTTGAAGGCATAAGGCCTTCAGTTGTGAAGGTGAACTGCAGTCTGAGCTGCGAGAGATTTACTGCCTGTTCTTTGGATAGCCTGGGTAGCCAGGAAAATATATTTGCTTCCAGCTGGCCAAGTGATTGCAGCTTTTCTTTGAGGATTTGAACACCACTGCAGGTATCCATCTTTGTCATCTTTAGACTTGATTACTATAGCACACATTTTCTTTACATACTTGATGCCTGACATTTTGCTCTAATCAGCATTTCCAAGTGAAATGGCTTGTAATTGGGCTTGCTAGCCTAACATGCTCTGTATTTTGCATTATTTACAAGTTCACTCTTGGAATTGCTTAGTATTTGATTATCTGACATTTCACATACCCAAAGACTGACTTTATGAGGCATATATTGATATATATCTGGACACACTAGCAGCCTGCTCAATTAAAACAATTCTGATTTTCATGAGAGCCTGAATCTTACCATTTCCAAGTCTTTATACATCGATCTGGGCTTTTTATGTGGATTAGTAATTTTTTTAGCCTCCTTGCTTACTGAGATCCCTCCCATCTTACATTTTTCTAGCTTGAACAGATTTTCCTTAGTTCTTGTTTTTGCATCGTGCAACTGGTAGTGTCTCTTGCAATTACTTATGATTAGAATTGTACTATTTTTAAGCTTCTGAAAATATTTGAAGTTCTGCACTTATTAATAAATAAGGCTTTAGTTATGACAGCAGTAAAAATAGAAGAGTATAGGGATCGTATCTGGAATTTGCAGCTGCTGAAAATGGTATTAATGGATTCTTCATGCACACTTGATATCCCCCCTCCAAGACCCTCAAACCAAGCATCAGTCTCTTTTCAGGCTTTAAAACTTTGTAAGGTCTATGAATACTGTGACTGCCATTAAAAGAAGAAAACAGCCCACTTAACTGTTGATACTTTGAATAGTACTYCCTTACATGCATAACCTGAAATACCTTTACAGAGATAGCACTTTAAAAGGCAATGCAACAGTATAAACAGTGTCTGAGGAAATAAACAGTTTGCCAAATAGTCTCCTTTATTTATGGCCTGACAGCTTAATTGTGCAGTTGGACATATAGACTTAGACAAGCGTATTTGAGAAGGTACTTTAGAAATATTTCTCAGCACTAGCTCTATAGAAAACCCATTGACCTGTAAAAGTATGCTGCTGAGTGCTGCATGTTCATCTGGAGAGTAAATGTATTTTGTTATTCATTACTGGTGCTAGTGATCCCGAAGATGTTCTAATGCATACTTTACTTAACTCAGGTTTTCCTCTACTTGCAATCAAATGTTACTCGGTTTTCATCTGATTTAGTGTAACAATAGCAAAGAATGGCCCTCAACATTTGGCTACAAGAATAAAGATACAAAAATTCTGGAAATAGCCTGATGCAAATAGTGTCTGCATTTGTAGGACAATGCTTTTGTTTTCATCTTCACCTTTAATATATTAGTATATAGTAATGGGAATGTCTCTGACCTCAGGACAATTTACCTTCCTTGGAGGAAGCTTACTAATTTTTTTATATATTTCTCTGCATTTCCTTTAGATATCGCATTACTGACTATTGTTTTTAATATATGAACTAATTCTCTGGGTCTCCAGGGAAAGTATTTTGAAAAAAGTCCCCCATCCCACCTTGTAACACAGGAACATCTCTGATGCATCTATTGGTGAAAAACAATATGACACAAGGGATACAAAACAACTCTTGAAAGAAATCATTGAAGTTATCTCTGGAAAAAACCCCAAACATAATAGAAAATAAGGAAGAGAGAAACAACTCCAATTTATGGCTATAAATACTATTTTATTGTGATGGTGAACAGGAAATCCCTGGTAGGGAACTGCTTGGTCAGTGACTAAGTGCTTGGGTTTGAACGTATTTATGAAACAGATACTCTGGATATTTGCTGCAAATAGATGAGTAGCCTATTAGCCTGACTCCTATTGCAACTGTCTCTTATTTTTTTCTGTGACTTATGTAACATCTAGAATGCCTTTCAATTTAAGAGGTAGAATGTCAGCTTTCCCTGCTGATCCATGCACAATTGATTTGCCCAGGAAAAGTGGAAAAAAGTGAAGTTCTTTTAAAAATGTGTTATAGAATATAAATGGAAATATTTACCCTTGTTTCCATTCATGTGAGGGAAGAAGAGATGAATAAGAACATTCAGATCAGATTTGGTACGTAGGAACACTTAAATTCTTAATAGAGTTTTGGATTATAAAGTTAAATTAGGTGGCTATCTTTCTTGCACAAAATGAGATGAGAAGAGAGACCTTTTGTTTTACTATAAATTTTAATGAAATTCCAGAATACATTGACAGGCTCTTCAGTGCATCAATAGGGCTGCACTAAAATGCTTGCTGTTTTCCTTGGGGTATCTTCTGTTACTTTAAAATGTACAGCCAACTAGTCATAACAATATTTTCTCATGAGAATAGTGGTGAATTAAGGCCCGTTTTTTACATTGACATTACCAGCTCAGCTTCCTTTTGCTGCCAGAAAAATTCAGTACAGTTTATAGTGGTATTTCCAACTATATTAGTTGTGCTAGTTTGTTGGTATAGTGCATTATAAATACCATTAAATCCTTAATAAAAAAATCTAATGTAAATAATGTGTCTGTAATATGTAGAAGTCAACTGGGGCTGATTTGCGTAGACAGAGGTTACATGCTGATTGATGACATCCATTACCGTAAGGCTGTATTTGTTTTAAACAACAAATGGGTAATTATGTGCAGACTGCCAGGTATAGAAGGTAATTCGCAGGTAGATAAATTATAGTTCTTGATCTCATTGATTGGGTCTGCTGTGGGACTATTGATTCCTATTTGTAAATGTTTCTTATCAGTATTGTAAAAAACCCTGAAAATAGGGAAACCTGTCATAAACTTCTACATTCCTCTAAATATTAGGATGTTAAGAGAAAAATCTACTTTTGGGGCATGTAGTTTCAAAACAGTAATTTAGATTATCGAGTTGTTAGAGCAGTAATTGTTTGAGGGAGCTATAAGAGTTATACAGCTCTTCAGGCATTGAAATATCTTGAATGATAAAACAGATAGTTTGAGAGAGCGCATGTATTTCCAGAACCTTAAACTTCTATGATTTCATTTTCTAAAACTCTGATTAGTTAATATTGTATAATTCATTGGATAGATTAGATTATGGATTGATGGTTTCTTATTCTAGCCAGCAAGTGAAACCTACTGATTGATGATAAACTGTGGTATTAAATATGTTTTAAAATTTTTATTAAAGCTCTTAATTCAGTTTTTAATTCTGTGAAGGGTGAACGTACAATGGTATGTAAGCTTTTTTAAATGAATCTAATGCTTAATGCTTAGAATATGAGTTTACCCAATGCCTCCAAGAAAAAAAAATTACCATGTGTATGAGATAGAGAGAACAGATAATGATATCCGTCATGGAAACTGCAAGAGGCAAAGAGTTGTTTTCATCTCCAGAAGCACAAAGAAGTGATTGAAGTATTCTTAAGATCAGTTTTAACATTGAGTATCAAAGTGGAAAAACAAAGCAGTAATGAGCTCAATCTAACAAGTGGGATGCTTACAAAGGCCAGCAAACCTACCTCTGCAAAACTAGCTGCCATCACAAAGCAAGCTGAGGAATATAGCCAGGTTCTTACGTAGCACTGCATCTATTTTTGAGGCTAACGCTGCTGACATTTTCCTTTGCAATTTTGGCATGACTTTAACTTAACAAGGACTTCTTTTAGGAAAATAAAGCTCCCTTTTTTAACAAGCTAAATAAATATTGTGTACAAATTCACTATCAGAGAGAAAGACCTCCTTTTCCCAAATATTCATCTCTGACAGTCACATACTCCCTAGTTAATAGTATCTTCAAAAAATCTTTACAGAATTACTACTTGTATTGGGGGAGAGGAGGAACATGTATCTTGAATGAATCTGTCAGAACTTCTTTCACCTAGCTCTCAAACAGCTCGACCATTCTACTAAATCATTACCGATGGAGAGCAACAAACATCACATGGTACCAGACCTTGCTAGAGCAGTAACTATACAGCTTGCAAGTCTCAAGGGACACTCAGAAAAATACATCAAAGTACATGAATTTTGTGTATGTACAGTTGCAACTGTGTGTTTTATTTAGTTTGATACTCTGTTTGTCCACATGGAAACCATGTTGGTGGAACTAAAATACGAGGACGAGTTCTCAAAAAATTGATGGATAAACATCTAAGTGCAATGTAGTACCGTATCACTGATATCTTGGGCCTTATTCTCAGGGAAAACTACAAGATGTCTAGGTAAGGTATGTCTGATAACTAAAATTTAAAATTTGGTTGAATAAACCTTGTACTTGATAGTGGCATTGATTTTTTTTTCTTCTGCTAACCCTTCACTAACAGGTATGCAGAAATGTTTCTGTCTCTTTATACAGGTACTAGCAATTTGGTCCCATGCTAATAAACTCTTTGTAAGCCAGCTATCCTTTTTGTCTTAAGGGGCCTAATTAGTATAGTTAAGTTTAACTAAGCACAATTCTCTAAAACTGTAATTAGTTTGGACAGTGTCACTTCTTGTCAGACCTGACACTTCAGGGACTGAACACTTGCCCACCTGTTGKTTTTTTTTCCTCAAGTATATAATTTTGTGTAATTTGAAGTGCATCGGAGAAATGAGTAGGGAAAGGAAAACTTTTGATGACAGAAATTTTTTTCTGATCGTTGTGTGATGTCTATTGTCATCCTTAAAGGACCCCAGTGGCTTAACTGATTTTGATAAAATATTGCACTTCATGCAATAATGTAATTGAATTATCTGCACTGAGTGTCAGCTTCATTGCTATCTTGACTCTCTGCAGTATGCAAGATTCAAACCTAGCACAATACATCCTTTTAATCCAGCTACTTCAGTGTCAAGTGCCCAAACAGATAATTTTATGCATATTAGAGAACTGCATTAGTAGCAAAATAGGGCATAAGGTGATACTGCAGCAAAATAAATCCCATCTAGCTATTTGACAAAACATTCTGGTGAAGAGGCTGAAAATAAAATGTGCATTCTGGTGTGCAGCTGAAGTCTTTCTTCTGAGAAACAAACTTGAATAAGATTTCAAGACACCCTTCTTGAAATATCAGCTGCTCTTTTGGATCAGTCAGGGCTACAGAGAACTGTGACAAGTCAAACTGATACTATGATTAAGGTCTGAGCCCAGGATTTATGCAGTCTAGCTTTAAATTCTGGTGTGTGTGTGTGCGCATGTGCAAATAGCTTCTTTGTGCTAGCTTCCTTGTTTATAAAATGGAAAGATACATCTTCCAATCTCAAAGGAGTTTTGGGAGATTAAATCCATAAATTCTGGAGGCATGCAGATTTCATGGCAGATGTGGCCATCGTAGCCCTTCCAGAAGCTCCTGAGGTACAAGAAAGCGCCACACTGCACTAAAACGCTCTAGACACAATGGTCAAGGTAAGGACCATTGTATACTAGTTAAGTTCTTTTTAGAAATATTTTCTTTTTTCCCCTACTTTTAAAAATCTTTTATGCAGAAGATCCTTCATTTTAGGAGTATACCAGCTTGGAATCAAACAGCTATAGATAAAAGCAATGAAATTTTCTTGGCATCAGCTGTTTTATTCTTTCTCACTCCTTCTATGAAACAGTCCCTGTTCAACATTAAAAACACTCTTCCAGCTAGGAATTCAAGCTTTGAGGCCAATATTAATTTAGTAAATAGTTGCACTCATTTCTAAATTTGGTAATTACACTGTGGTGGGTTGTTTCCCTCTCACCAGAAGTGAAAGAGAAGAAACTAGAGCAGATTCCGGTGAGAAAAGAGCAGCTCCGTTGCAACATTCCAGCCCTTTGTGGTACTCCAAAGGGGTAAAAAAAATCACTGTAGATTTGAAGAGACGTTTTTAGGAACAGAGTTGGGCAATCAAGCACTGTGAGCTATCAGAAACTCAGACGGGAATTAGCTTTGCAAGGAGTAAAGTTCTTGCCAGGTACACTCCCTCTGACTGCTCTCCCAGTTGTGGAATCTGGGAGGGTAGCTGGGGGAAGGAGCAGGGAGGGGATAAGTTCTGTACATTGAGTCCATATGAGGCTCGGCCAAACATGAAAACTTAGTGCCATCCTTGTGGACCTGCTTTTAAAAGCATGTGTGTAGATTCCTTTGGCATGGTAAATGGCTTCTCTGATCACACCTATGAAGGTTTTTCCAAGAAAAAGCTTCAAACCAGAAACTGTATTAATTTTTCTGTTACTTTGAAATACCTGTTCCGTGACTGGCATTTATTCTCTTCTTTTAATGTTCATTTAAAGCTATGAAAAAGCACATTGTCTATTTAATCTTCATAAGCTTATTCACTGGTTTTGATTTCTATTTTCCAGTGCACTGTAAACATCAGACTAAAACTCTAACTGTAGCAGTAGTAGTTTTATTGTTTATTGTCTAAAAATTGTAAGTATGCAGCAGTTTTTATCAAAATATGTTTTACAAASTTTTGACTAAATTAGTAGTACTCCTGGGGAAGAGCCAAAAAATTCTACCTATCTAATATGCTGTTTCACAAAATGTAAATCCAGACCATCCGCGGTTGTGAAACTTTATGTAGCATATATTAAAGTTGGTCTCAAAATGCAAGTGTTCCCATCATTTCATCCCACATTAAGCATCAGAGCTATGTGTATTTATTGTTGTGGAAATTTAATTGTGTTAACGTAGTGCCTGACTCCTAATGAATAATTTGCAAAAGAAGTGGACTGACACTTTCTCAGCATATTGTGTTTGCATCTTAATGAACATTTTCTGCTTGGTCATGATCGAAATAGGAATACATTTACATAATGTTAATCAAGCACTTGTTCTTAGCATTTGGAAAAGGGCAGGACTTAAATTTAATTTTTAGCGTGTGCATGTGTCTAACAAATTTAACAACTAGTTTAAACTACAAGTTGCTGTCACAATGGAAACTGATATTAACTATCCCTTCTTCAAACTCTATATTAAATGTTCTTTTAAGATTGATATTTTATAACTAACTTATTCCTATTGCTTGCCTTCTAGACATGAATCTTATCTGAACTTTCCCTAATCTTTCTCAACCTTTTTAATTTAGATGATCACTTTCCATTTTTAGCTATTCATGGAGTGATAATTCTTCTCTGGTAGTTTGGTGCCACTTCATCTTTGGAACCAGAGAATAACAAGTGCTTAAAAACATTTTTAAAGATATTTGTCTGGGAGCCTAAAGGAAGCAGTCTTTTCTTTCTTTTTTCTTTTTTTTTTTTATTTCTCCAATTTTAAAGTGGAAATCTAGTCAGCTTAAAATTAAGAGAAACAGAGAAATAGATACAGAGTTAGAAATAGTTATTTTTAGATAAGGTATTGTTGGTTCTTATTTGTTTGCTGCTTCTGTTCCTGGTAATAGTATTTTGTATAAAAGATGATGAAAGGAAGCATAAGAAAATAATCTGTGACACTTTAGTTGACAAAGAAAATGGCAGTCATAGGCAACCTGTTTTTTGCCTCCTTTTGGTTTTTGTTTGGGTTTTGGGTGTGGTTTTTTTTTGTTGTTGTTGTGGTTTTTTTTTTCTTCCTATTCCAAGAGCATCATGTGTTTAATTGTTTTATTAATTGACAACCCAAAAGTTAGCATTCACTTTTCCGGAATCAGGAAAAGAAGCTTCTGCCAGGGGGAGATTTTGAGGTAAGAGAAATGCGTGTTGGCTCCCATTGTGAGAATGGAATCTTTTGGCCAAAAGATGATGTAGCAATGCACAGCAGAGAAGTAGAATGGAAAGGTGAACAATATGAAGGATGAGAATATAGGAAAAGAAAGTGAGACCAAAAAAAAAAAAAAAAAAGACCACTTTGCTGCTTTGCATTCTTCAGTACTGTTGTTTGTTTAAAAAAGAGCAAAGCATACCATGGATCTTTCTCTCCCTCTCTTCCCCAGGGTCCCCCCCCGTCTTTCAGAAACAGCAAAAATGTGCTTTTCTCATTTTTCAGTGGCAAATGTGTACTTTCAGGCATATTGTAAGAATTGGATTATGAGGGAAATGATCAGCAGTACAAACACACTGTGTAGTCTGTTGCATTTTATGCAAGGGATTCCTGAATGGTGTTTAGTTAAGTCATTTGAAGCACGGGCTTGTGTTGTTAGTGCTTCTGTGACAGCATATTTCATCCCTCAGCACTAATTGTGTCCATAATGGTTCTTTTGGGCTTGCTTTGAAATTTCAGTGCAGTTCCAATATGACTAGAATCAGGTATCATTTAATGTAGTAGTCCAACTGTCTCCCAGTTTTTAATTGTCATAAAAATCATATGCAGACTGTGTGATGCAACTCTGTCCCTGATCTTGGTTCTCACAGGTAGAAACCACTGTTTTCTATCAGCTTATCACTGAGATAAATCATCCGTTAYCAGTGTTAAAACACAGAGCTTCAGGCTGCACCTTTTACTCTGTGGTAAAACTCATACAACTTGTTTTCTATTGGAAAAATAGCAAGTCTGTGTGTAAGATGTAGGACAACAGCAGGAAAGAAGAGGAACTAATACTGCTTAATAGCAAAACAAAGACAATTTACTTTCTCTTGATAATAGTCATCTATATTTGGTGACTTTATCCTTGTGAATTATTTGATTAGAGCCCATGGATTTACTGAGAAAACTTCAAATTTTGCCTTGATTGCCTTTATGCAAAACAAATAGTGATCCGTTTTTTGTCATCCCAAAAATTTTTTTATTTTTTTTTAGTCCAAATGACTGTGACATTTCCTTAGCGCCAGGCAGTTTTGACAAAATGCCTTTCTCTCAGAAATTCCTCTTCACCCCTAGGGTTGCTTCCCAGGTAAAGCAAAAATCATAAGATGATCAAATTGACACTCATTCCTTGGCCCTGGTAGATGAATTTTGCTGTATTTTGATGCGGCTGTTGAAAAAGTGCATCTGTCCTCAGTTTCCCTCAGCTTTCTGCTTTGTCTTCATTGAAAGTTAGGTCACTTGTTTATGGTTTACCATACTGGCTTAAGCCACCGATGGAGATAGGTTTGTGGCAAGGGGCTAAGATGGGAAGTAAAGCTAAGGAGAAGCAGCCGCATGGCTCATTCCTCATCCCTGGTATGGAACGGTACTTCCCAACCTTTTCTGTGTCTATCTGAGCTCTTCTGTACAATAATTGAGAGTTCAAAGGAGCTGGCAAATACTGCACTGACATCTGGACTTTTAGGAAAGCCAAACAAAAGCACATGACATCTGCCATCACCTTTACTACAAATACTTTGATAGAAGCAGACACTCTGGTAGTAAATCACAAGTTTAATGACCAGCCTTGTAAAGACAATTACTGGTTTTGATTTTACAGAGAGTTTGACTGTTTTACGAAGTGTACATAGTAGCTGAAGTTGTATAATGAGAATATGATGGCGTATAATGTGGAGATTTTGTTTCGAAGAGGAATTGCAATGTTTTGATATTCCAGGTTCCTTCTGAAAGGAAATAAATTAGCAATTCACTGTTCTGAACCTTTGAAGGGTCTGAGTAATCTTTAAACTCATTCAGTGCTGGGAAGAGCGTTGCAAGCTGATGTGTAATAGCTGCTTCCAAAATAGATATTGACAATGGACTCTCCTTGTGAGAGAAGGAAGAGTGAGTGAGTATTTTCACTTTGAAATCAGAAGTCTAGAGTCTTTAACTCATTCTTTCAAATATACATGAGCACTATTTAATTTTTTTACTGGCAAAATTTTTTTCCACTCAGAGGAAGTTCTGATTTTGGTGTCATTAGATATTCCACTGGCTCTCTGCACTTCAAGGATGGAGAAATTGATCCCTTAGCATAAGTTTCATTTGCATAAGTATGCTATATCTGTGCTGCATAATTCTAGACCACCAGTACAAGCAGCAGAATATTACATATCTGGAACTTGAAAAATTCTTTTAATTTGACATTTTTGTATTTTTTGTCAGTCAAGGGTTGGTTTCATTTTACGGAATTGTTAAATAGGGAAACTATGATTGCAGTACCAGTTTCAAACATTTAGTCTACATGTTAGTCATCAGCATGCTTACTATATCAATGTTTCATTCTGTATAATGTAAGAATTTTGCATTCTATTCCATGTTTTTTAGCAAAATATAGGCATAAAAATGCATATGGCTAACTTGGATTAGGAGATAAATCTCTAAAAATATAGCATGGAACAGAAAACAAAAACAAAACTGAAAAAACCCCAAATAGTTCCATTAGTCTCAGTGTAGCGATTATCAAGATCTTGACATATGTAAGAGAGCTTAAGAATAAGCATTTCCAAGTGATTTTTGTTTGTCTAGTGTTCACAGCTTATTCAGAATGAAGGTGAAATCTTTCCAGGAAACCTTTCTGTGTATTACCAAAAATAAATATCTAATGAAACATTTAAAAATGAAAATTGAGGTAGCAAATGTTGGCTATGGCATAGAAGCTGTCAAATGCGAAGTAGAACAAAACTCTTCTTTTAACTGCAAGTAAGCATAATTTTTGTTTATTTCTTGTAGGTGTGTTTGTCCTGGGGGAGCTGTCTTAAAACTGGAATTATCTTAATCTGGGGACGGCTTCTGCATCGATAGATGAAATGTGGATTTCTTAGATAAGAAGAATAATGTTTCTATCCATAAGTGTTTAGCTTATTTATTCCTGTTGCTTTGTTTTTAAGTGTAAATGGAAACTAGGCAACGGCAACTTGTATGCGGGCTCCTTAACGTTTGGGAATATTCACGACAGAGGAGTAGGGCTTCAGTGTTCTGAATAAGAAGCAGGAGAGTTTAGGGAGTACTGGGGAGATTTGACACTGGAAGCTGGAGAGCTTGAGGCTTGGTGCTCAAAATGAAGCCAGTGAAGGGTGGCAAGGTGTGTTTGGAAGACACTAACAGCTGTGAACAGGATACAAACAGGGCCATTGTAGCTGAAAACTCACAATTGTGGACTTTATTACAAAGTATGAGGCATAATTGTATACTGGTAAGCAGTTTTTGATGTTGGTGGCAGAGAATTATTTTGGGTGGGGTTTTTTTGTTTGGTTTTTTTTTAGGGGGTACTATAATTGAGTACTAGATCTTTTTTCCCCCCAAAAGAAGTAAATGCTCTGTCTTCCCACTGGCAGAGCTTTGAGAAGAAAGGAGTTGGATGATATATTCCTCCCCTTTAGTTTGGGGGTCTGCAATCAAAAAACTTGTTTACTTTGGTCTGCCAGCACAAATACCAAGTGTATTGAAAGATTCTCTGGTTCCTCACTTTATTGCTGAATACTAGTATGGTCTCTCGGAACAGATCAGTGGCTCTGTATACTTGGTTCTTTTTTCAGTCTCTAACAAATGGGCAAAGAAAAGTCTTGATTATTTTTATAGAAATAGGTACGTTCTGTAGAGCAGAAGTTTGTGCTTGGAGGTAGTTTAAGGGGAGCTAAAGTGATGTCCCCAGTGTTTTCAGCCTGCTTCAAGAGCCTTTTGTATGTCATGTTATATTACCTCTGAGTTGGAAGATACTAAAACAAAATCCATTAAGACAATGTTATCTCAACTCCTTACATATAAAAAGATAGATGAAGACTATCATTCTTCTGTATAGAGGAAGCCAAATGTCCATTCCCCCTTAAATTCCCGAGGCTTTATAAACAAGCATTTGTGCTCGTTCTCTGCTAAAGCAACCACAGAAAAAAGGCTGAGGCAGTCAGTTGCATAAGCCTGATGGTTGGAAGATGGGATCCTCGGGCCTCTCACCGCTTCCTGGCCTCAGACTGTTCTCATTCAAGTCTATTGAAAGCTATCTAAAAAACTTTAAAAGCTTTTGAAGTTGCTGCTTTTTTTTTTTTTTTTTTTTTTGTATGGAACTAGCACTATTTCTTTACTCCAGTGCACCTGGTTAGACCTCAGGGGTGTCTGGTGTTCTCTCATTGTACTATACTGGGGTATATTCTTCTGCTCTCTGAGACTATTTCCCACCTTTTTTAGTGGATTTCTGGCTGTCTTTTTCTTTAACTTTACTTGCTAGAATTACGGTTGTGTTTTAATGGTGGTTTTCAGTAAAGCCTAAGACTCCTTCTCTCCGGTTTGGATTAACAGGAGAGTTGTTATTCAGCTGCATAATGTGAAATAAAAGGAGAACATTGTTAATTATAAATGACTATCCTTATTAACTGTGTCCAGACATATATTGCAGAATTCTGATGCCCTTTCCAAGAGTAAGCTTGAGATAGCTGTGAGCTGCCAGGTTGACTTTCTGTATAGACTCTATTCCCAGCTCTCACCAAAATAACCTAGACTTTTTGAACTTTTATTCAGCTGTATGTGTCTGTATGTACAAGTAAGAAATTCTGGATACAAAGTTTGCTCTTTAGTGGAGTGTGGAATAATACAGCATGTTCTAATTGTTAGCCAACTTGTATATTATTTTTTCTTTCCAATTCCTTTCCTTCTTCCCCATGTTTAATGTACTTCGACCTCCTGAATTCGCCACATTGATTGGGGAATTAAGAATATTGTCTTGGATGTGTTTGAAGCCCTAATTGTTGTTAGCTTGGAGTAATTGATAGTAAGGCCCTCTGTTATTTAAATCCTTTTGGGAGGTTGGTGGCTGGTTTGTCTTGAAGACCACTGAAACAGAAGAGAGTCTGTATATTCCTTTGCTTGTATTGCATTTGTGCAGAAGGAGAAGTGAAATGAAAGAAGCTGAATGTATGGAAAAATAACATTAAAAGCTTTCATTGGTGACTCTAGGAAGAAAACAGAAAATTCAGTCTAAGTACAGACTGAAAATTGATGCTACTGTTGACTTACATGTTAAAGGAAACATTCGTGTAGTATTTAATGTGTTCTGAAGTCTTGATGAAATAATATTTTGGAGATTTACTAGTTTTCAGGTAGCTTTATTTATCAATTTATTAGTTGTTCAACATAAATCAGTCAACAGAGTTGTATTTCACAATAAACTGAACACAATATTTAATAAGGTATGCTAAGTATTTCAAGAAGTGCCTCACCCTTCACATATGTATCTTACCTCCCTTACCCCCACATTCCCCTTGGATGGCATGTTCAGCAACTGCTATTCTGACATTGGATTTTTACTATAACCTTTCTATAATGATCTCTGTATTGTGCTTTAATAGCATTAATATTTACTTTTTTTTAAAGTCCTAGCAGTGAAGTGAAAGGTTCTGATTAAGTGTAATCCAAGACAATACTGTATTTCAAAATAGTTGTATTGATTGCAACAGCTGATAATACTTTGCCCTTAATCTAAGAGAGCAGTTTATTTTCATACTAAGTTGATGTTATATATACCTTGATCTTTGCAACCTGAGTAACTTTCATATCTGAATGAAATAAACAATGGGTTTGCTGTTCTAGCCAAGACAGTTCATTACAGCTTATAATGGGAAAGTTTAATAAATTTCTGTGCCATGATCCTATAATCAGCTCTTCTGACAAGTCATTGACTTCCACTGATGTTCAGCCAAAAGTAAGAATTCAAACCTGAGAAGTCTTAATTTTTAATTGTAACTGAAATACATTTACGTATGTGTTCTTTGGTGAGTAGTTTATTGATTTTGATCCTATATTGTGTGCTTAAAGGTGAATACATAGTCTTATTTATGCCTATCTTACATGCAAGGGACTTGAAAAAATATGGATTAAAAATAGGGTGCTGTGTCATAGGAATTACATGGATTCCTCTGATTTTTTTCAGTGATTTGATGTTGGCTAATGGATAATGTTGAGCATATTTCCCCCCCTTCTTTTTATATAAGTTTCTGACAGGAAATCTGTAGCTAAATATCATTTTATGATATCCATCTGTTCATGTATAATAGTGTTTTATAATGCAGTCCAGATTGCTGCCCAATAGAAATGTCCTATAGCAGGAGATAGGCTTTCAAGTGACTGTTGTACATACTAATTATTTTTTTAACAAGTGCTTAATTTAATTTTGAAGAAAAGTAACTCATTTTAAAGACAACTTCTTTGATGCAAAAATTTCTATTAATTGACTAAAATAGTGCCTCATTTTTCTAGTGCCAGTATTTTTTAAAAGAAAGGTTTGAATAGTTGTACTGCCATGGTAAAATAAGAAAACAAAATGCATCCTTAGATGCAGAGGGAAAGAAAAAGTAGGCAGTAGAAACAGAAAACTGTTGCTGAAACGGTTCTTAGTAGCTAACTTTTGTGATCTCTGCAGTGTGTTTCCTAGCTAGTGAGGACTAGATTAAAGAGCATTTACGGTAACAGTTATCACTTTAATTCTGACAACTCTAGGTGATTTCCTCAAGTATTAAGAGTAATTGATAAAACTGTTAAAACACTGGCTCTTGAAAGATATATGTCAGCATATGTTTTAAAATGAAAGTTTCCATCTTCACAGCTGGCCATAAAGGCTTGGTAATGGGAACCAGGTGTATCCGTATGGTGGGAAAACAAGAAGGCAAATAAAAAAACCCTTACCTGTGTTATTCATGCTCTTCATCACGTCAGTCTTGATTTTTGTACAACTGACTGTAAATCATTGCAGGGGGGTTGGACTAGATGACCTTTAAAGGCCCCTTCCAACCCAAACGATTCTATGATTCTACGATAAATGGTAGATTATTGTTGCTTTTCTTTATAAGCTTTGCAATCAAGTTGCCTTTAAATATCTTTACTGCCTGGGAGTTTCCATCTTTCACATTTGATGGTAATCTGAATAATAAAATTAACATGAAAATCGTTTTAATATTTATCAGCTTAGGACTAACTTAGGGACAAGTGCATTGTGTGTTAAATGAGCCAGGATGCTGTCTGTGACCTCCAAATTGGGCTGAAAGTGCCTGTGACAGGGCGAGCTGTGCTGCCCCTGGTGGGGATTCGCTTTGTAATAGCCTGAATCATGATTGTAAAGAGCTCTCACTTCCTAAAAAAGAAATGTGTTTTGTATCCATGTTGGATTTCCTTTCACCAAGGCAGTTTGTTGCAGACATTTTAATGGCATGAACATGAATTTTTGTGGCGTTTGCAGCTCAGTTGTTATCAATTCAAAAATGTTCTCTATAGATAAGCTAATTTCCTATGGTTTGTTTCCAGCGGCTGTATGCTTTGCACAGGGTGACCCTTTGCAGAGGAGGAGGTAGTAATCCATCTGAAGTTCAGAAGTTGGAACTATTCATGTATGTACTCATGAGGGAGTATGGATCTATCATTTTGTAAAATGAAAGCCATTGGATTCAGCTGCTTTTTTTGATGAATATACTGAATGAGTTAGTATCTGGGCTGAAAGCAGGGATTGTTCTCAAATGCTTATATCCACAGCAGATGTGCAGAGACAGCTAGTCTGACTCCCACAGCTCTGTTGGGCTAGACAGCGCCATTAAACTTCTGTCAATTACCCCATCGCCAGTCACATCACAGCAGCTTGCGACATCTTTCCTCTGATGTCAGGAGAGACGTCTGTTGTGTTCTGATGCAGAGTCATGTTTTCCTCCTCAGAGGGAAGCAGCATGAAACTCCTTTGCTTCAAAGATGTTGAGAGCCATGATTTAAAAACAAAAACAAAACCCCACAACACTTAAAACAACTTTTTTCCCCCTCTGAGCAGTTGGAAGACACAAAAGCAGAAGAGAGCTGTGGCAGCTTGGCTTTTTTGTTCCACAGGAACCTGCTGTTTGGAAACATGTTATATTCTGAAATAAACCTTACTATGTACATTTGTAAATATAGTTTTTAGAAATTAATATATTGCAAAAATTATACCTCAGTTGAAGAACAGGTTAAAAACAGTTTATGGGGCATGCAAAAATTACTGAAGTTCCAGATATTTTTTAAGTGGCACATGTAAAGTCAAGTGAAATTTCTGCTACCTGTTGAATTTGCAGGCTTGTAACATTGACTACAGAGGGGAGCCTTTTCTATAGTCTCTGGAAGAAAAGGCTACCGTTTTAACCAAAGTATCATTGGGATAATTTGTCCACATTTGGGAACATAGCGGGGAGGCCACTTGGACAGAATAACCGCTTTTAAATTTAACATAATTTTGCTGAAACAAATAGATATACATATGTACCAAAGTACAGCTCTGCATCTTGCTTGAGAGTTCTCTTACCTTCTCAGTTAGCCATAGGCTAGTAGTGCACAGAGATGCGAGTCCTGATCTATAACAATTTCGATACAGAATTTTCTTTTGATGAAAAGTGACCCATTTTCTCATTGATATGGTGATGTTTGAAACATAGTGGGAATTTTTACCCTGAGTCAATTTTAATCCTGCAAATTGATGTCAGCCCATGATATCCTCTCCTTCCTGATAGGAAGATAGCATGGATTGAACTAGGTGTCAAAAGAGGTGTGAAAACATTTTGAGGAGGCTTATCAGAAACTAAGAGAAGTTACTTTCATCTGGAATGTGAAAGTAATAAGACTTCAGAAGTTATTTTAGTATGGGCAAGGGAGGTATTTGTTTACAACTTAACATGCAGCCACTCTTTCCTCCTTTTGAAGGATAAATTGTGTATTGAAAGAAACAAAATAAAACAAAACCCCCCCMAAAAACAACAACCAAAAACCCCCATACTTGAATCAAAAGTATGCACTTTAAAAAATGTGCAGTAGCAATGTGGCTTTTGTGTATGTCTTTAAAAAGCATTTGTAGATGTCAGGATTTGTGAGAAGTGCATTAACGCTAGCCTTCCAAGGAGGCAATAGAAATGTGATTCTTGCTGTATCCTAACAGGTCATTATAAGTCTAAATGATTCATGGGAAACCGTGAGCAGAGGCGTATGACTATTAGCAGGGTGCGAGGAATGTATGAGGAGAGGCTATAGCTATCTGAAAGGTTCAGGGAAAGAAGATGTGGCAAAAAACTGAAAGGTTTAAGAAGACATGAGATAATGCAATTGAATGAGACTGGTATGCAGATACTATTCTGTAATGGACGTACTGTACTGCTAAATTATTTGTTACCAAACAGTATAAGTTTGTCTATTATTTATTTCTAAGTACCAATTTACTGAACTCCTTGTGTGGGAGCTGTCATTCTTTTTCCTCTACACAGCTGGTTGGTTCCTTTGTATTGGCGTTTTAGAAGGGACAATGTTGTTGCTTCCTTTAAGAAAAGTCCGGTGAAGAGAAAAGGGCATGAAGAGATGAGGATAACCTTAAAACTTGACAAGAACTGTAGATGGGGTGGATCTAGAGCAGTGACTTTGAGGAGATGAAGGGTGGGGGTATGCACATTCTCGCTATTACTTATCCTGCAGCTTCCCTTGAACCATGTGGTACTATAAAGGACTATTGCCTCTTGGCTTTTCCCCCTCTTTTGTGCTCAAACTTGCGTCTGAATTGTTCCTACCATGATATATGTCTTTCGAGCTCTGTTGATATATGGGTAGTTCCCTCTCTAACCACTGCAACTACACTTGCTGAGGATCATGAGTCAAAGTTCCTTGTATTTCATTTTCTTTTACTTTATTTTATTCCTTATGTAAGTAACAGTGTTGCCAGAGAGTCTATGTCATGGCAAAGAAGTGCTTTTCATGTTTTGCTCTGCTCACTCAATCTGAAGAATAACTTCAGCCTGTGACATGTTTCTGGAAGGTAATATGTCATCTCCCTGGAAACAGAATTCACCAGTGGTATTTTTTGCTTTGAAGTATCCCAGATAAATAAGCTATTTCTTACAAAAAAAAGTATCAATTGATCTATCCTCCCACAGAAGTTTATAATAGTCCCACCCCCCATAGAGTAATGGCTTGGATTAAAATATCTTCCTGATGTAACACTCCGAAGAAATAACTTCCATTTCATATAGCAAAAAGGAAAGCTTGTGTGTTTTTCCACACATGCTTTATTTGAATTACCATATATTAATATATATGTATGTCCTTACATGGTGTCGTGATTTAACCCTAGCCAGCAACTAAACACCATGCAGCCGCTCGCTCACCGCCCCCCCCAGTAGGATGGGGGAGAGAATCAGGAGGGCACACGAAGGAAAACCTGCGGGTTGAGACAGAAACAGTTTAATAATAGAAATAAAACAAAGTAGAACAGTGATAATAACAATGATAACAACAATAACAGAATATACAAAGCAGGCGATGCACAATGCAACTGCTCACCCACCGTGTGTCCCAAACGAAACCACCTGTCCTGACAGAGCCGCATGTGCTGAACCCCAGAGGTCCCCCATTTTTATACTGAGCATGATGTCACATGGTATAGAATACGCCATTGGCCAGCTGGGTCAACTGCCCCGGCTATGCCCCCCCCCGCTCCCCCTGCACCTGGCAGAGCATGGGAGGCTGAAAAGTCCTCGGTGCAAGCACCACCCAGCAACAACCAAAGCATCAATGAGCCATCAACGTTCCTTTCATTACCAAACCCGAAACACAGCACCCCCTCCAGCTACTGGGAAGAGAGTTAACTGTCCCAGCCGGAACCAGGACACATGGTTACAGCTTGTTAACACAAAAATGAACTTTCCAACCTTACTATTCATATACACAAAAACAGTAATTAAGACTAATGGAATTTGAGGATGGTGACTTAGTGCAACAGCAAGGCAAATTTAATTTATACGTATGGAAACCATCTGTGGTCACTGGAGACTTAAACCAAAAGCAACTTAGGAAATTTGGGGTTCATGTATGCAGATGTGAAGAACAGAGGGTAAAAGCTTGTTTTAGGTGACTCTTAAGTAGCTTTAATACTGGCCTAGAAAGGAAGTGTTATGGCTGTACACCTTTTCTGGGGAAAGCTGAGCTGAGCCCAATACCTGCATCTCTGACGAGAGCGCATAGTTCTCAACATCACACCCCTTTCTTTGGGAACATGGGCCATGAAGTTTCAACAAATCTTTGCTTCAAAACATAGTTTTAGCACTGATACTCTTATCTTGGCTGACCATGTAATATATTCTTTAAAACCAAGTTAAAATCTCTTAAGTGGCTCGGTATTGACGGTTCAAAACGCTTTCTCTCTGGATGACAGCAAAAGGATTATTCCTTTACAGAGCTCTACAGGTTTCAGCCATATTAGAAATGGGTTAATGCTAGATTTTAGGCTATTGACTGTTGTTGGAAGCAGATTACTTTGCTTGTATAAAATAAAATCTGACAGTTTAAAGTCTTAATGTCTGCAAAAGATAATCTGACCAAATATGTGGGTGTTCCTGGTGGTTGGTTTGGCCTTTTTTTGTTCCAAGACGAGTCAGCTCCTTATGTACTGTGCAATTGTACATCGAATGCCAACAAAATGACATGTAAAGCTAAATTAACTTTCTCCTTGTTCCAGGGGCCTTCATAAGATGAATATTTTAATGAATTTGAAATATTAAAAAGAGAATCTTGATTACTTTTTGTCTGGTCTTACTGGGGGCTATCTGTAGGAATTCTTTTTAACTTTTATTTCAGTGGCATTGCATTATCCAGCATAACTTTCTGCAGTTTTGACTTTTAATAAGCTCAGTGATGATGTACCTTCTGATGATAGTGAATAATTATGGTATATTATAATCAGAATGGATTGTTATAGATTGACAAATACAGTTCTATTGTATCCCTTACTGCTGTGGGACCAAAGGTCTGAGCAAGGGGCTGGAGTTGTTTTCACTTTTTTGCAACAGCTACCTAAGACTCAGTGAGGGAATTGCTTGCCCTTTTGTTCTGGTCAAATTTTTATCAAATAGTCCTCCTTGTTCAAAAAAGGACTGATATGGGGGGAGAGCAAAATATTTCTCATGGCTTTTTAATTAAAAAGCTTAATCCAATCTAAATCAGGATTAACACCCAGAGGCTTTCAGTGAGCAGCTGGCTCTGCTACCAGTGGGAAGTTTTTTGTACAAAACCACCTTACTGCACACTTCACCAATCCTGGACTCTGTTTTTGCCAAGGACAGGGAGGTCTGTGTCACACTGACGTGAAACTAGATAAAGCTTTTGTTTGTGCCATTTTGGTTTTGCTAATCAATGGCTCCTGCAAAGAGTTTTTATAGTAGTGTTGTTGGTATGCAAGTGTGTTTGAACTGAATATGACTGCCACTGTTTCTTAGCATGGAGAGAATGAACGTGGAAGCTTTGCGTTAGCTGGTTAGTTTTGTCACAGGTGTTCTCTAATGCATGATTTCAAGCTAATCCTAGGGATTTCATCTGGGCTCTGCCATGGAAGCCCAACGGAACTTCCAGGGTAGGACTAGGGAGGGTACATGTTGGGAGGACTTGCAGGCTTTCCTCTGTAATATTCCCTCTACTGACTCCTTGAGTCCACGGGGCCACTGCTCCTCTTAACCCTCTAAAAGTCAGAGGGGAAGGGTGACCTTTAAAGCAGGTGATTATTTTATTCAGAAGGGAACCAGGTCGATGCTGCATGTATTTGTTTTCCTGGTTCTGCCTGAGTATAGCTTGGACCCCCAGGTGTGAAGAGGTATAGGATATAGCAAGAAGAGTTTTCCAGAGGTAGTTTAAAAACTATTTAATTTAGTGTTCTAAGTTCTCGCATTTAATTAAAAAAGTGTCTTTCTTGTAGTTTCATTTACTTAAAATGGCTTTGAGGTTCCTGAAATGTAATTTTTGAGTGGTCTATGTGTTGTTAGAGCTTGTCTTTGTTCATGCTTATCTTTTTCATCTCCATCTCAGATGAGGTCTTTAGGCTGCAAGCCTAAGATTGGAATAAAGGATAAGGCAGTATTTTTTTATATATGTTGTTATTTAAGCTACATGAGCTAGCAAACCTCTCGATTAACAATTTGCAGGTTTTGGGGAAAAATAAGACATACTTTTGATTTATATATAAAGCAACCAGTGTATAGAATTAAATTGAAGTTCTTAAAATGAAGCTAAGAGCAAGATAAATGGTTTTCACAGAGAAAACAAAAAATATAATCAAAGGCTTATCTAGTCAGTATTTTAAAAATGTAATTAAAATTAATTCTGTTATGGCTTAACAATAGTGGGGCTCATTCAGCATGCAGACTCATTTCTGTTTTTTCAAAGGACTTTACACAAACTCCTATAACTACATTAAGGTTAGAAATCAAATTTATTACTGTAAATGCTTAGTCTGTACAGAGCCAGTGTTAATTAAGCAAATATCATGCTGTATCTGTTGGTACTACATAGAGTTATCATAAGCTTATTCTTGGTACTCTAACTTCCTAAGATCCCTAATAAAAGATTTAGAACTTCTACCTTAACCACGTCAGTTGCCATTCTGATCAGAAGGCAATGCTGTTTGCTGTTTTCCTCTTTTTTGGCTGCCAGACCAGCTGGCAATAGTTTGTTTTCCAGTTTAGTTAGTTTAGCCAAGAAGTGTGAAGACAAGCTGGGGTGTAAGTGTGATGTGTTGGAAATAACAGTATATCTTACCAGTTAGTTTTATTAAATGTGATGGTGACTTACTGTAATACAGCATTGTCCATACATATAGGTCTTTCAATGATTTTAACAGACAGTTTAGTGATCCTTTTTGCTTTTATGCTAGCCAGTACCCTTTTAGAAAAAAGTAAATGATTGTATGTCTGGAGAAAGCTTATATAAAATAACAAAATAGTCTCCAGGCTGCCTTACTAAATGGAGTCAGATGATATATATTGATTTTGCTTTCTTTCATTATTTGAATTGGATTTTGCTTGAAGGAGTGACATGCACATTTGTATAGTGGAACGCTTGTGACAACTGTATCTGTGTATAAAACAGTTCCATTAACTTTTCTTGCTAACGCTGAAGACCTGCATTACAATATTAAGGCACTATAAATAAGAGCAAGCCCTGCTGTTACGTACTCAGCTGTGGTTTATTATTTAGAGAACAAATCCCTGATTTGCAAGTACTTTTCATTGCTGTTATCATAGTCACAGTGCTTCATAACAGTTTATTGACAGTTTTGGAGTTCTGAAAAGCCAGAAACCTTTTCCTTGTGTAACTACATCCTTCTCTTTACAGCTGTTATTCAAGTTTCCTTGTCCTAAAGAATCCTGAAATTGCAAGTGAGTGGGAGGAAAAAAAGATGAATGGTGTCTATTGTGTTTGCTCTCATGCTAATTCATTAACTTGAATTCAACACTTGTGTCAAGCAAAACAATTCAGTCTGAACTTGGAGACTTTATGGAGCTGTTTGACATATGCTTATTTTTAAACCTTACTACTATACCATGTTGCCTAAAATGTTTCTGTAAATTTTTATGTAATTTTGTAATTAGTATTATTTGCAATATTCAGGAGTCATAGTAGTGATGCTATAGTTAAAGCTGAAGATGTGCTTTTAAAATGCACCTTTTCTTTTCAAGCATTTACAAATTTTTCAAAATTTCATATTTGGTGGAATGAAACCTCCTTTTTTCGGTTTTATTGGATGTTATTACACAAAAATGTCTGCTATAACCCATATTTTTKGGGGAGTAGCCATGCTCGTTGGGGTACCTAAGCTTTGATCTATCAATGCAATTCATCTGGTCTGTGACTTGTCATGGGTTTTTGTTTAGTTTTGCCCTTCCTGGGGCAACTTGGGATGTAGGCCCTTACCTGTTCTGTAGGTATCATGTAACTAAAACACAGACTGACTTTAGAGTACATGTATGGTATGTCTGGTCTGGTATCAAAAAAGGGCCACAACATGGTCTTTCATTAAAATATTCTGCCCAATGGAATGCTGGAAGAAAAATGTGTAAGGCTGTATGTTAACTGTAGTTCTAAAAAAACCAAAAAGATAAAAAAGGAAATGCTTGGTCAGAGCTTAATCTTTAAGTACTCTCTTCCTTACAAATGCAGTTGATCAACTAAAAATATTTGCAGAAAAATGAGAAATGCAGGCTCTGATGTTAAAACCAGATTCGATGTCTATGTGGGATAGTGATTTTACTGTTGAGTAAACATTTTTATTTTTTAGTTTAATATCAAACCCTTAACAATATCACACACTAATCAATATGCTTATACTTACGTGTTCAAAATAAAGCCTTAGCAAAAATGCTATCTTGAAATTAAATGATGAGTACCAAATGCTAATGCAACTGTAGCAGGTTTTTCAGCGTTGCTACTTCTAATTTTCAGACAGCTGCTGCATTAGATTTTAGTTAACGATCTCAGTGCCTAGCTGGAGGTGCCTCCTTGCTCGTCTGTGTTGGGGTTTTTTGGGGGGTTATTTTTGCTTTTAACCAGTTCCAATGTGTATTTGTGGAAGTTTGAAAACAATTCTCTTCTGTCTGGACTGTTCTTTTTCCTTCTGTCTGAAAATGAATTAACCGCTATTAAAGAAAATGTTTTGACAATGATAGTGAGTTTTAACTGTTCACTAAACTACTGGTTTTTATTACAGATCTTTTATACCTGTTTCTTTTCATGCCTTACTGGAAAAAAACAAGCTGGAATGAAATTTCTGAAATTACTCATTAGAATCTCTTGACAGTAAGGCAACTGAAATTTTAGAAGGGGAAGGAAAAGATGGGGGTTTTTTTGTCCTGACTGAAAAAACTTAAAATAACTTTTCTGGTATTATTTTAAGTTTTGTGCTCTGTTTCCGTCCTTGTATGTGCTTTGTACATGATCTCCACGTGCTGTAGTTCAGAACTGGGCTCAGAGCACATATGTGCTGAGACTGTCCTGGAATTTGAGGACTTTTTAAAGACAAACATTAAATTAAAGGTCTTATTAGATATTTCACAGGCTGATTAAAGATAGCTAGATTTGCAAATGAGTCCTACAGTCTCTTTTGTCTAAAATGCAAATAGCTAAAATATCTTAAGGGTTAAGATGTTTTTAATTAGGTAAGTTGTTCTGAGCTGCACAGATAAATATCTAAGAAAAGAAGAAATTGAAATTGCCTGAGTTATTCTTTTTTAACTAGAATTATGGCTATTGCATATGGCATTAGCAGTGATTTCTACAAGTGTGGTTCCTGGAGTGGTATCTTTGTTAACCACAATTTATGAAGATGTGAAGTCATTGGCAGTAGTGTGTGTGTGGGGCCAGGAACGCAAAAGGACCATCTAGCCTCTGTCTAAGGGCAGTGGTCTGCAGCTTGAGTACCAGTGTTCTCGCTGGTGACTGAAACAACTTAACTAAAATTGCAGGTTTGTTTCTTAGCAGTCCTTTTATTATTTTTCTTAATAAAAATTTCGTAAGATGGGGCTAAGTGTGCCTGTGTTGTGTTGTTTCACACTTAAGTTGCATTTTCTTTACCAGTGGAAAGTCACTCAGCTCTGATAAGCAGAGGCACTTTGCAAGACTAGCAGTTTGTACTTTCATCAAATAGCAAGCATTTTGCTTTCCCTGTTTTTTAATGTTGATTGTAATATCTATATTTACCTCTGCTAATGGGGATCAGAATAGTTAATTATGGTTTTAAGGATGGTCACTTAGAGATAGTTGTAAGGAGTCACACTTGAGAGAATCTGAAGTCCCCTGGGCTGGTTTTCAGAGCGCTGTAGTTACCAGAGCCAGAAGAGTTTGCTGCACTTTACTGACACTCCCCCGGCAACGGCTCACCCAGAATTGCCTTTGAAAGTAATAAACATTCATTAATAAGCAATAAAGAGACAGCAGGCTTCATGGAATACTTTTACAGAGGAAAGGAAAGTAGGAGAAACCAAAGCCTTGCCCAAAATACGCGTTGGTATTTAAGTCATGAAGTTGCTAAAGAACCGATGTAGTAGTTCGGCTGTTAGTAAGACTTAAAACTAGAGCAGGATGGAGTTGTTATTCTTAAAGGTCTTTGAAAGAGTTTGTATGTTATTACTGATACCTTGAATAAATTTAACCTTAGGTGTTTTTCATTAATTCAATCTATATTTTTCCTGCAGTTTTAATTGGGTGTAGTGACACAAATCCTCCATGGCCATAAATTGTCACAGCACCATTGATTCTTTCTCTCTTCCTCTCCATCCCCGAAGTATTGATATCCATGTACAGCAGCACTGCTCTGGTTTATAAGTAGTATACTGCTAAACAGCTCCCAGAGGAGGCTGCATTTCAGTGAAGGATGAAGGCTATGTGTGTATGGTGGGTGTATATAATTTGAAAATGAATCAGGACATTTAACTTTGCCACATAATTATGGTTCATTTTTAAGCTGCTGTTCAGTTTTCATTCTTCATCAGAGGAGAATGGAGTCAATAGTGAGTAGGTTTTCGGTCCTGCTCCGGTTCAGTATTTAGGCCAATCGTGTTTAATGCAGCTTTTGGGCAGGGAAACAGCTTGAGAGCTGCTCAGTGCCGCGGGCTACCAGCTGCTTGCCTAATTGGCCTGGGAGCACAGTGGAAAGCAAGCCGAGACACCAAATCAGCTGGCTTCAATATTGTTCCCAACTGGAGGAAACCTGCTTATTGGTTTGAAATGGCATCCAGTGTCGTAGATATACAGCAACTGTTTGCTCAGGGATGGTGCAATACGAGCTGTCCAGTTCCTTTGCATCAAGTCGGTGTGAGTGAAGTTTGAATCCACATCTTTCTCTTCTGTTGGGCAACACTTCAAGGCTGCGGAGCTAGAATTTATTTTAAGGCTGAGTCTTTCCTCATCTGAGTGGGAGGTTTCACAAGGAAGCATGGCAGGCACATAAGACATATTGAAGAGACAACCGAAGTAATATCCATCCACACATACAGAAGGAAAACAGACGTAGAGGACAAAGAGCATAGTTTGGGGAAGTAGCGCGGTACGCTCTGAATTATTCTTCCAGATGCTCAGTTAACTTGACTTTGACAGTCAGCAAGGGTCAAAATGTATCCTTCATCAGGAGTGGTAAGTGCTAAGCTATAGGGGAAAGAAGAGTTTCTGGTTTTGGTAGATTCTCTTGTTAAGAAATCCCAGGAGGTTCTTGTGCTTTTTTGAAAAATGTAAGGAATTTGAAATATTTGGTTTTGTTAACCTTGAAGTTGTTAAAATCCATGCCACTCTATTTTGTTTAGGAAGAGAATATTTTGTATGCAGTTAGCACTCGGATTTGAAGTAAATGTTAATAAACTTGTTTTATTTAAGACATTCATCTGTTTGAATGTGCAAGGAATGTAGACAACTGCTTATGATCACAGTGATTTGTTTGTATGATTACATAAATATTGTTCAGTTGGGTTTTCAAACATTTTTATAGGTATGCATGTGTCTAGTGCATTTTCACAGGTGATTTTATTAGTTGAGACCCTAACAAAATAGGGCTAAGCAATCAAACTTTGTCCCATTTCTCTCCAAGTTGATAAACTGTTTTGAAAGGACATCATATTATTTGAAGATAAATAATTTCAAATTTTTTCCATAATCAGTGGTGGCATATAGATCGAATGCTGCTATTAGTGCTTCTGCTGAAGGAGAAGACATAACTTGCCTGTTATATGTTATTTTCTGGTAGCATCTGACTGGCAAACCAACTTGTTGCTAGCCATGATGTTTCCTGGTTCTTTGCTACAAAAGAATGGCTCAAGAAACATAAGTCATGGGAAGATGCTGGCAGTTACAGAAATGGGATAAAGGAGGATTTCAAAGAACATATAGACAAATGGGTGAGAAAATAAGCTTGTTCTGTTGTTTACAAAACAACTACTTCTGCCAGCTGAAGACTTTCTGCAAATAATTCATCTGCTGGTAAATAACTGGCGTAGCAACCTTTATTATGCTGATCATGCATGGTACTGACTGTGTGCAAACTGCCCTTGCGGTTGATGAAAGTTTGCACGTAGGACAACTGCAGATGACAGAACAGCATTTTTCCCAGCTGTATAGTAATTATATTATTCACTACAGTGAACCTAAACAAGCAATAATAAAAAAGTACGAGACAGAATATTTTATGCCTTAAAATTATTATGTATTATATTACTATGAAAAACTGTCTTGTATTCAAAGTACCACTTGCTTAAATGCTGCTTAGCTTTTTAAATTGATATAGTTAATTAGTGTAAAACTTAGCATGGACAGTCTTAACCCAGACATTTGGCTCTTAATAATTTTGCCTAGATGTTTTTATAACAAAATCGAGTTTAAATAGGATGCAATGAAAGCAATGAGACTGTAGGATATCATTTTGTCCACAGTATCTCTGATAGAAAAGAAATGACCTAACCTGATTATTTTTTTTAATTGACTTCAGTGAAACCAATCCAACCTTATGTAGACAAGTTCTCATAATTAAGGTTAAATTTGCAGGGCTGTCATCTAAGGAGATTTTTGCTAAACAAAATATACTTAATAAATACCTAGCATCTTCTTCCTCCCCACATCTTCCACATGTAAAAAGTCATTAAAGCATATGTTGTGTTTTCTACTGTACTTCTAAAAACATACAGTCGATGTTCATTTTCCAACCATTACAGGACTTTTACTTCCAGGATGGTTTAAATTTTATGGAAGAGCAAATGAAGTAGTTAATCATATGCTCATCAACTCCTCAAATTCTCTAACTCCTGATTAACACAGTTATCCCAAAGACTAGTCAGAGTTGCATGTTACCATTACTGGACCTCTTCCCCTCCCCCAATAAATAAATAAATAAATAAAATTCATGTGGATCAAATCATGTGCCATTTAACAGTTAAACTGAATTTTCAGAAAGTAACAAAAAAGCTTTCTGACTTCACAGGAAAAACTGCAAACTGTTCATGACTGGGAAAAAACATGTGTTTTTGCAAAACTTGCAATTTTCCTTGTTGTCCTATTAATAGACTACAATGAAATAGGCCATTAGGATGGCTGACCAGGTTAGACATTTTCAGGTGCTTCATCTGCTTCTCACTAGCTTTAGCTTCCCTTGCACTTCAGCAGTTTATCCTGCATTTCATCACAGCTTTTGGTTTTTAACTATTGCAGTTATTTCAAAAAAATTATTTCAGTTCTTCATCATAAATATTAGTTTTCATTTTAATTTGAAGTATAAAGCCTCCTTATTCTTTAATAATACAATTGTCTGTCTACTTCATACTTGTGAAGGTTCTCCTCCTTGCATGGGTTCTCGCTTTCCCCCTCACCATACAAAGTTGAAGGTGGATGTATGCAATAGCCTTTCTGCTAGTTGCATCTAATCATACATCTTTTATATCTTATGCATAGCCTTTAAAGTGCACTTATCACGTTAATTCTTGAATCATCATGGTGTCAAATACCTCATTAGAGAAACACTTCTCACCACCCTTCTTGCAAATCATGTCTGTTCCTCACAAATGTTTACTTCTTACATGTAAAAGGGGAAGCCTCCCTCCGCACCAGCCGGCCTCATCAGCCCTGGAGTTCTGCGCAGTTATGATTCAAATCTAGCTGTGATCTACTACTCTGGTGTAGAAAATACAAATTAAATGTGTTTCATTTCAGCCTCTCTAGGTGGTATTCAGTATCCACGCAGCCTTGGGCAGCCATGTGGTTAACTATGTCCCCTACCAAATGCTTCCTCTAATCTGTTACTGGCAGGAAGGGGAGAGTTGCCAGTGCCTTTTTGTTGTAGCCATCTTCAGATAGATGAAACCTGAGTCTGTTGCTCATCTCTTTCCAAAATAGGACGTTTGCCAGCAGTGATGGGAGAGGTAGCAAATGAGAAAGGAAGGAGCAAAAACTGTGACTGATGTAGTGGGGAGCAACAGATGTCATGTGGAAAATTGAGATATACTCAATAAGCATTTTCTACAAACATTTTCATACTGATGTAACTTAGTTATGGGGTGTGAGATACGAGCATATGAAAGAGTGAGTGAGTTTAAGCTTTGAAGCATTTCAGACAGATGGAAGTTTGTGGTTGAAGGCAATTTATGTGGAATTACAGGCTAGTGGTGTTCACAGCTTAATGATTCTGCTTTAAAAGTGATTTTATGTTATAATTAAAGAGATGTGGTGAAAGAGAATAGAAGGAGCTGGGTTACAGGAGGCAAGGGAAGTGAAGGCCAAGAGCTGCTGCTGTTAAAACCGTGTCATCCAGAAAGAGCTATACCCTCTGTAAGAACATAATACAGAGAATTACAGGTTATTCTTGTGGTACTGACTTCAGTGTGCACTGTTGGCCAACGCAGATTTCTTTGAATACATTATTAAAGGCAATATCACAATAAATGGATTGGAAAAGATGCTTTGACATCTGTATTACAAATCGTATTAAAGTATATACTTATCTAGAACAGAACAAAGCAGTGTCTGAATCAGCACAAAGTGTCTGATACTCGGCAGCAGGAAAAGAAAAATTTTCCAAATAGGTTTTTAGCACTTGAAGCAGAGTTCAGTTACTCCGAGTATTGCCCTTTGTATACAAGGAAAAATAGTTTATTTGCAATGTACTCACCTTGCCAAAATATCTTGTTCATAGCTTGCTTTTCCATGTTTCTTTTTGATGTTTTTGATGTATTTCAGTACTCAGCGATCACTCTTCACCTTAATGTTAACTGTTTCGAAAGCACCTCTTGCTACTGTTCTTGTCAAACTTGAAATTAATAAATCTGAGTTTTTGCAAACCCATTTATTGTAATGCTTTACGCTTGGGCTTGTATCAATTGAAATAACAAAACAATGGTTTCATCTGAATTCCAGTGCCTCTACACAGTTAATTGACTAAATCTCTAGTTTTAGTATAATTCTGCTGTTTTCAGAAAATTCATATTCTCCAAATTGCTTCAGTTATTCCTTTTATTATAATTTTTAAATAGTTGTTTTATAGAAATTATTTGGGATGTTTTGGGATGTCACCATTTTGATAGCGCTTTATAGACATTTTTCTTTAGAGACGGTGGCTTTCAGTAACATCAGCATGAGTCATAGAATACAGTATGTGTTCCCTAAGTATATTGTTTTCTAGTCTTCATGTTCTGTCAGACTAACTCACCTTTTATCATTCATACATTTTATAGATTAAGTTTTGCTTCAGATGTGTCAGAAATACATATGACAGCAAGTGTTTCCTTTATTGCTGAGGAGTTAACCAGGTTATTTGCATTCTGTGGTTTGAACTTCAAAATTGGTGATATTTACATTGAAATTTTGTATTTGTCATCCTTAACAGAAAGGGCTATCGCAAGACACGAAGTCAGAGAAATAGAACAACGTCATACAGTAGATGGCCCCCGACAAGATGTGACACTGGATGAAGAAGATGATGTGGTGATTATTTACAACAGAGTACCTAAGACTGCCAGCACGTCCTTCACAAATATTGCCTATGATCTTTGTGCGAAGAACAAATACCATGTTCTACATATCAATACAACCAAAAATAACCCTGTTATGTCTCTGCAAGATCAGGTAAGGTGCTGCATTTGGAATGTCTTTATTAAACAAGGGGAAAGTATAGAAAACTTTTTTGCTATTGCAAACTTCTATGGTCTGATGGAATTGGCTTTTATGTCACATTTTCCAATATAAATGAATTCTAATGTGTTTATATTTTCTTTGTAGAGAATTAGTATTATTTATTAAATAATAGGCTTAGGTTTTTGCTGGGCTACTGGAGGTGGTAAGTATCTGCTAATCAGACAAAACAAAGCTGAAAAAGGATACAGCTAGGGCAGAAATGACCTTTGTTGTTACAACTGTAAAAGTTTATTGTATTGTCAACTGTCTCCCTTCTAGCTATGGAATAATATTTGCCTGTCATCTCCATCTGCAGGGAATGCAGTCTTATGTGCTTTCCTCTCTGAGTAGTGCAGGCACTGTGCCATGCTGTCAGGGCTATACTTCTGTCTTTGGTACTAGGTCTGGCCAGGTCTCACAGGTGATAAAAAACAGGTAGAAAGAAGTGTTTGTAAATAGCTTGCACTCCAAAAGATGGGTCACTTTGCACCCACTTAAAGCTCTCACTAAAATCAGTGTAGCTCCAGGCTAGAAATGATCATGGCTACCACTGCATCAGATGACGAGTATTAAAAAAAGATGATGAAGGATCTATGCTCTGTTTTTCTTGGGGTGTGGTGTGGTGAGGGAGTAGGTTTTTTGTTTTATTTTTTAAAATAATATTTCTTTGCTCGTCATGAGTGCACATGCAAGGAACCGAGGTCAGAGGTCTGAAACATCACAATGTCATCATCCCTGTGTGTAAAACAAATGTTTCCAAACTCTCGGGTATGTACTACCAGTTGTATGCTGATCATCTTAAGTTGATATGCAGTAGAGGCAGGAGCTGTTCTGCATTGCAGCGTGTCAGCACTGAGGCTTCCAGCTCCTTTAAGTGCATGCCTACAGGCAGAAGCAGCTCAGCACAGCTGCTGGAGTGGGGCGAGGGGAAGCAGATGGTAACGAGCCCTCCACTTTCAGTTCTGTTTGTGGGAGAAAGATTGAGGTAGGGATCTCGGTGCAGGAGACAGAGAGCATACTTGGGGTGGGACTGGGAACCTGTTTTGTGGTAGCGGGGTTTTGTTACTGTTGGGTTTTTGCAGTTGTGAAATCTTTTCCTAAATATGAAGGTGATATTGTCATAAATGATTACTGAGATTACTAGGAGTAAATCTGGTAGCCATCCCTATCTACTATCCCTATCCCTGTCTACTGCGTAGAACAAGTACTAAAGACCTATGCACTAACAGTAGAGTGATTTTTCAAAAGATTTAACAAGCCTATGTCTATTAATTAAAAACCCTGCTCAAGTCAGTCATACTTAGTGCTGCACTTCCAAACACAGATTCTATTTCTGTCAGGGTGTCTCTCTGAATTGTAGTGGTCTGTCCTGAAGGATAGGAGAGCTAGTCATTGATGGTATAATTTAAACACAGGCAACCTTGCCTTTCAATTTCTACTTTTGCTTGAATTTCATTCAGAACAAATCTGTTCTTTACTGGCTTAGTTTTGTCTAAGAGAACCTCTCCTCCTCACCTTCCCTCTAATTATTAGCTACTGAAAAATTAAAATCCATCAATGCTGGGCATGTATACAATACTAGCAGTCCTACATTGACGTGATCCTATGCTATTGTCCAAGGTTATGTTGTTTATTATGTTGTTTAACATATTTTAAACAAATTATGTTGTTTAATGAGACAATTGATACTCCTCTTCTTTAGTGGCCATTAACTGGGAGATGCTGACAATGAAAAACTTTATATATTGCACAGTTGTTCAAAGAAGAAGTAATTATCTATCTTTAGTGTATCAAGATAGCAACTTGCCATTATAAGTCATATAACACAATTCTGGATATGGTGAGGGTGCTGAGTAGTAGCTGATGTAGGTTCACTGTGGGCTTGAATGTGCATGAAATACTACATGCCACCTTCATCAGTATAGCTGACTTGAGTGCATTAGGTATATATGCACCAGTAGTAAAATACATAAATACATCATAGAGGCAAAATTGTTTTATCATCAGTGATACCATTTGCTAAAATAAATCTCCCTAAGCAAGGTGAAGGTTGTCTTGGGCCTGACGTAAATTTGTAAGCCCTCTGTTATGCACTATTTCTGCTGTACTTTTTCCAAACTATTCCAATTCTGTAACAGATTTTAAGTTCTCTGCCAATATGTGAAACCTTTACTTCTTCAATGCAATCTGAAAAAAAAACTATTTAAAGTCCACTCCAAATATAATCTGTACCTGATTTGAGATAAACCTGTAAAAGTCCCTAACACATCCATTTTAGTTTCAGATGGAACTTGTCCCAGCAGCCCTCCTTTCTTTTGCAGCTTCTCTGACAGCAGGATCCTGGGAACTGCCCCTCTTTCCACAGGTTGGGCCTTTTCTTTGCAGCAAGCTGAGTGCCATGTTGCCCATGTCGCATTTCTGACCTGTGTGGTCTGTAACAAAACCACTTGCTTTCATTAAATCAGAGTAGCTGTTTGGTTGGATTTTAKTTGTTGCTTGCATGTTTCAGTACTGATACTTTTTGTCCATACAAATATGCCTGTGTTATGGCTAGTTGGATGGCATACCAGCCACACAAACTTCAGCTTTTTTGTTACATGGTGAAATTGTCATCTAAAACATTTAAAATGAAATTACTGTTCTATCTTGCAGCATGTATTCTTGATATATTATTAGAAAAGGGGGTATGAGAACACGTTCACTGTACTGTTGTGAACATAGAAAAGCCATGGTACAATTATACACCATTTCACTACCTCGGCTTGCTGTTTTCTGCTCCTTGTTCGTTTTTTCTCCCGCAGTTTCTCTCTCCATTTTTCTCAAAAGAGCAACCTGAAAATATATAATCTTACTTCCAAATGTATTCTAAAACAGCGGCCTCTCAGAAGATAGCAGACTCATACTGACTTTAGTAGTACTTATTTCCCCTGCTGGTTAAGGTTTCAGTGGCTGTCAGAAGTGGAACAAGTAAAAGGTTGCAGAAACTCTGTTAGAAGCGGAAGTACTGTCATGTGCTCCTGAACATTTAAGAATTTTTCTCTTGGAGTTAAATGGCCTAGTGAGTACTAGTGTCCACTGCTGTACATGTGCCAATTGTATTTCCCCTTCTGAGAAAGAACTGTTCATGTGAGGCTGGTATCCTGGCTGTACCGTGGCGGAACTGGTGAAATCGGTCTTTTTACTACCTCACAAAATCGCTTCTTAGCTGCCCTTGCCCTGAGCTTGCTTGTGGTTTCTCATGGCATGCAGCCAAAGGTGTGCTGCTAGCCTCTTTCCAGTGTTCCTGACCCTCTGATTTAGAGCTGACTATAAGTTATTAGTTTGTATGACAATTTGGATAGCTAAGCTACCAGTGCCTTCCTGCAGAGGGATTCTGATTCAGTCATCCCGTCATGCTTGGTCTTGAAGTCTGAATCTGACACTTCCTTTAATGGGGAAACTGTGTTGGTCTTCAGTCTTACTTGAGAGCCCTTTTTTTGTAGTTCAAATGGAAAATCCTCACGTGTCCTTACCAGGCTGGGCTTGTGATATTCATCCCCCCAATTATTTGTAATTTTAAGTCAGTTATTCAGCAATTGACAAACAAAACTAGAATATAATGATGTGAAAAGCTGGGGCTTTTTTGATATCCAAAAGTCTATGTAATACCAGACCACAGGGTAACGACCGTACCACCTTTTGGGGGCAGAGGGTGTGTATGTGTGTGTTCAGACTGTAGAGAAGAGGGATTGATGGAAGCAGTTAGTGGACAGAGATGACAGCTTACAACATCACTTTGGTTTGCACGCACAGATTCCCCAGGGCTTTTTGCTTGACTAAGTATGCTGGTTGGTTTTTGGTTTTTGTTTTTTTTTTCCTTTTGACTCACTGGGACTTGTTTTAAATTCTTATCGTCCTAGAAACTGAATGTATTTAACTTACCTTTCAGGACATCTTATGTCCCCAGAGTATGTTTGATCTGGCTTTTTAAATCAGTGAAGCTCAGCTGATTGCTAAAGTCTGTGAAGCAACTTTGTAGCTGATTATATAAAAGCACCATGAAACAACTTCACAGGAATTCCATTCAAGTCTATGTGAACTTTTAAAGTAACCACAAATGTTATTCAGTTGGGTTCAGATGGAGAAGCTTGTTCGGTCTCTTGAAAGCACCAATATCTGCTAAGCCCTGAAAAGGAAGTTAAAATGGATCATATTTAACAGTATGAAGCAGCAAGCAATATTCATCTGCCCTAAAATGTGTGAATCCAGACTCATTAGGCTGTCTATGATCTGGAACAATTCTGATTTTTGGAATGCTGCAAACTGTGGGAGGCAAAAAAAAAAATATTTTTGCCTGCGGGCTAGTTATAGGTGTTAAAAACTTAAATTCTCAGGGGCACAGCATGTTGCTGGTCCATCTTAAGGCAGATGTAAATGTCACGGCTGTCTTATAAAACCTTCCTAGCCTTCTTTTAGCTTGCCTGGTGTTAAAGTTAATAAAAGGCTAGAACATCCATCCTATGTTCATAAAAATTACTTCCTTAGCAGACAACGACATTGTTAAGAGAAAGACAATAAAGGATTTTTTTAACTGTTACTGGAACATCTAAGGTTTGATGCCAGATGGTGGCATGGGGATCTAAGACAGAACTGACCCTTGGAGTTTTGCACTTAATGTTTCCCTGTGTCTTGTCCTAGTCTATTAGAAACTGAAATCTCCCTGGTGCATCAGAAAGCTTGTTCATGGAAACGTAACTGAAATTTATGCTTTAATATGCACGCTGCACTAGACACAATAGATAGCATAACTGGTTTACTTGTGGAGTCGTATCAACCAACAGTGACATTTTGGGGTTTGGGGATGAGGAAAGGGAGGATAATATATACTTTGCATTTAGGAACTTCTTTCCCAGGTATAGAAATATTCATAGCTGAGGCTCTCCACTGAAAATATCTTGTCGTCAATCTTTGGAAGGTACAGTCAATGAAAGTGTGGTTTGTTTCATAGAATCATAGAATTGTTTAGGTTGGAAAAGACCTTTAAGATCATCAAGTCCAACCGTTAACCTAATACTGCCAAGTCCACCACTAAACCATGTCCCTACGCACCATATCTACACGTATTTTAAATACCTCCAGGGATGGTGACTCCACCACTTCCCTGGGCAGCCTGTTCCCATGCTTGACAACCCTTTTGGAGAAGAAATTTTTCCTAATATCTAACCTAAACCTCCTCAGACGCAACTTGAGGCCATTTCCTCTCACCTTATCGCTTGTTACTTGGGAGAGGAGACCGACACCCACCTCGCTACAGCCTCCTTTCAGGTAGTTGTAGAGAGCGATAAGGTCTCCCCTCAGCCTCCTTTTCTCCAGGCTAAACAACCCCAACTCCCTCAGCYKCTCCTCATAAGACCTGTTCTCCAGACCCTTCACCAGCTTCGTTGCCCTTCTCTGGACACGCTCCAGCACCTCAATGTCCTTCTTGTAGTGAGGGGCCCAAAACCGAACACAGGATTCGAGGTGCGGCCTCACCAGTGCCGAGTACAGGGGCACAATCACCTCCCTCCGCCTACTGCCCACACTATTTCTGACACAGGCCAGGATGCCGTTGGCCTTCTTGGCCACCTGGGCACGCTGCCGGCTCATGTTCAGCCAGCTGTCGACCAGCACCCCCAGGTCCTTTTCCGCTGGACAGCTTTCCAGCCACTCTTCCCCAGGCCTGTAGCGTTGCCTGGGGTTGTTGTGACCCAAGTGCAGGACCCGGCACTTGGTCTTGTTGAACCTCATGCAGTTGGTCTTGGCCCATAGATCCAGCCTGTCCTCCGCAAAGCCTTCCTACTCTCAGGCAGATCAACACTCCTGCCCAGCTTGGTGTTGTGTGTAAACTTACTGAGGGTGCACTCAATCCCCTCGTCCAGATCATTGATAAAGATATTAAGCAGAACTGGCCCAAGTCCTGAGCCCTGGGGACCACCACTCGTGACCGGCCACCAACTGGATTTAACTCCATTCACCACAACTCTTTGGACCCAGTCATCCAGCCAGTTTTTTACCCCGTGAAGAGTATGCCTGACCAAGCCATGAGCAGCCAGTTTCTCCACAGAATGCTGTGGAAAATGGTGTCAAAGGTTTTACTAAAGTCTAGGTAGACAACAGCCACAGCCTTTCCCTCATCCACTAAGTGGGTCCCTTGTCATAGAAGGAGATCAGGTTAGTCAAGCAGGACCTGCCTTTCATAAACCCACGCTGACTGGGCCTGATCACCTGGTTGTGCTGTTTGTGCCGCGTGACGGCACTCAGAATGATCTGCTCCATAACCTTCCCTGGCACCGAGGTCAGACTGACAGGCCTGTAGTTCCCCGGATCCTCCTTCTGGCCCTTCTTATAGATGGGCATCACATTTGCTAACCTTGTAGCAGTAGCAGTAAAGGTAGTTCAACTGGATTCAAAATATCATAGATATGTTATCAGTTTGTGCTGTGGACAAAACCAGACAGAAAGCCAAAGCAGTTTATGAAACACCATTGTATAACATTGTGCAGTGCTTTTCAGCTAGATTTGCCACAATTTTCAAGTGCAATATATGGTTTAAATTGTGAAATGCTGCAGACTGTGAAACTTGCACACTGAAAAAATTAATGCTGCCTGTTACTAAAAAGTAATATCCATTTCTTTTACCTGAGAGTCCAAGAGCCAGTGTTTGAAGAAATAAGTAAAGGTTACCAACCTCTTAAATCCTAAACTGTGAGTTTTGCACATTTGAAGACACAGCAGGAGGCCAGTCTTGCCTCTTAAAATCCTCAGTTGGTTGGTTATAATAAATACCATGTTTCAGGACACTCTTAATCGATTAGACCTTACAGAATGTTAGTGTGTTGTCTTGAGCTCTCAAACTTTCCTTTTTTCACTCTCTTGTCTCACCTCAGTATCTTCATGGTTATCTATGTCACTGTATAACGGAAAAGATATTGTAGATGTGCTGGGAACACTATCTTCTAATTCTCAGCTTCAGAAATGGCATATCATTGTCAGACAGCTCAGGCAGTACAAATTTATCATCTTTTCTTTATTATCCAATCCACTAGTTTTGAAATAACTTTCAGAGTTAAATGCTTTGATGTTAAAATATTCTGTTCATCTAATAAAGCCAAGCTATATCAGGATTTGCATGTCCCACTTAATTTGATCGTACTTTCTGGTTTGGGGCTTGTACCTTATTTTGCTTTTATCTTTGAAATGTAAGGCTATTCCTGTTTTTGTGAAGTTTGCTGATAACTACTTTATCAGCCCTTGTCTAAGGGCTACTTCATGGTTTAACATGGAAGTTTCACTGAAATGTTAGGCTCAAGGTAACTACACAAAATGGTAAACTATAGATCTAATTTACACCATATACATTTACAAAATTTCTGGATTACTCATGCATTACATTTTGGATGGGAGAGCAAATGAACCATCAGATTGGTTTCTTATGTCCCAGTAAAATAGGTCTAAGAACATACTTGTAAATCTTACACTTGCAAGTATTTGAGGGACTAAATAGAGATCAGACACTTCCATCAAAGGTGTACTTGCATTTCTACTTATTCCTGAGGGAATTCTGCATTCCTTTCAAATTACAAATAAAATGGACTGACAAAAATTTAAATATTTGTCTTGCTAGTGTTTTTGTGGTAGCTTTCCTTGAATTGCCCTTCTGATTGCTGTATTCTGCTTTTGTTTAGTTTCTGATCATTAAATTGTGATGATCTAAAATGAGTCATCTGTATGCTTGCAGAAAAGTCTATTTTAGCTGGCACAAATTCTTTGGTGATAATCAAAATAGACTTTTTTTCTAATGCATTATAAGATTTTACTTACAAACCAGAAAACACCATGTATCGGGAAGCTTAATGTGTTCCAGCTGTACAGAAACACTTTCTGTTGTCTACTTTTACAGGTCCGATTTGTGAAGAATGTGACTTCCTGGAAGGAAATGAAACCAGGATTTTACCATGGACATGTATCTTATTTGGACTTTGCTAAGTATGTTACCCTTGGATTTATCTGTTGAATAGCATAGTAGTTTAAGTTGCTTGGATCCAGCTGGGATATCAGTGCCCTCTAGTGATGAAAGTCTGACAACTGCAGTTTTGAAAAATTCACACTGAAATTCCTGTGATGAGCAATATTTGGTTTTGATTTTCACAGTTTTCTCTTGTCTTTTTGCATGATAAAATGTAGCCGAGTCTCATTTCAAAACTATTTATATGCTAGGTTTAATATTCCTTGTCTGGATTACAAGCTTGTTATACTGAAAATCCTGGCTTTTCTCTGGAACACTGGCAGTTCTGCCTTAGAATTGGCTTCCCATTCTGGGAAGTTTAAGATACCTGTTGTGGTGGTTTAACCCCAGCTGGCAACTAAGCCCCATGCAGCCGCTCACTCACTCCTTCCATGGTGGGGTGGGGGAGAGAATCAGAAGAGTGAAAGTGAGAAAACCCGTGGGTTGAGATAAAGACAGTTTAATAGGGAAAGCAAAAGCCGCGCACGCAAGCAAAGCAAAACAAGGAATTCATTCACTGCTTCCCATGGGCAGGCAGGTGTTCAGCCATCCCCAGGAAAGCAGGGCTCCATCACGCCTAACGGTTACTTGGGAAGACAAACGCCATCACTCTGAACGTCCCCCCTTCATTCTTCTTC
This sequence comes from Oceanodroma leucorhoa, assembly GCA_030449065.1. Taxonomy (NCBI): domain Eukaryota; kingdom Metazoa; phylum Chordata; class Aves; order Procellariiformes; genus Oceanodroma; species Oceanodroma leucorhoa. The sequence goes on from JASVER010000010.1 coordinate 9,593,700, forward strand.
CCCCAGCTCTATATGCTGAGCATGATGCCATACGGTGTGGGATATCCCTTTGGTCATTGGGGTCAGCTGTCCCGGCTGTGCCCCCTCCCAGCTCCTTGTGCCCCCCCAGCCTGCTCGCTGGTGGGGTGGGGTGAGAGGCAGCAAAGGCCTTGGCTCTGTGCAAGCACTGCTCAGCAATAACGAAAACATCAATGTTTTATCAATGCTGTTTTCAGCACAAATCCAAAACATAGCCCCATACTAGCTACTGTGGAGAAAATTAACTCTATCCCAGCCAAAACCAGCACACCTGTTCTCAAATACATTTCATAGAATGAATAATACCACCTGCCTCTTAAGTTACATAGTTCTTCTCCATCAGAGTATCCATTTACAGTTTATCAAAATATTAGAAGTTATATTTTAAAGCAGTTTTCTGGCCTATAGTGATTTGACTTGCTTGTAAAAACCATTGAAATAATTCTTGTGGAGATAAATCCTGCTACTCCTAAATTAATTTAAAAGAAAATGAGGTAAAAATCCTCCCAGTGACTTCAAAGGTTCAGGATCATATCTGTATTCCTGCTTCCATGTGTTTCTTTTCTTATTTTTGTTTCTGGATCTAAAGCAGTGATCCTCAGTAACTCAGTCTTGTGAAACCTCCCCTTGAACTGGCAAGTCAGTTTTGCTTAAAATGCTTACTAGGCAGTGCTTCATCTTGCACTTGCAGCACATAGAAAATGGTTTAAAATTGCAGTGGATTTTTCAGATCTCCACATACTCGACTGCACAAACAATAGTAACCACTACTTTTATCTCTTGCTGCTGGTCAGTCCTCAGTAATGTTCTGTTTCTGTGTATTAAAGCATTTATTTAATGAAATGAGTTTTTTGTATGTAAGAATTTCTTTTGTTTAGTCATTGGTTTTAACTATTCATTCTGTTATGTACACTCATTTTTAATTGTAGCTTTTTATTACAAAGAATGAGTAGGGGAATTGAGCGCTTCGTAGATTCCCAGTACAGTATGTTATATAATAGAAAATGCTAAAAGCTACAGTAGTATCTGGAAATTACCAATGACTCCAAGTACAAGCTTGAAGTTTACAAAAAGTAACAGGCAAGAAGTCTTAATTGCAAATCAATCAATAAAAATAAAATGTATCAAATTTCATTAGCTTCCTTTCTGCCTTTTTAAAGTTAAAATGCTGTGACATTAATAAACCCTTGAACTGAAAAACAGCTTTCTGGAACAGCAAAGGTGAATGTTATTTTATACATTAGTCACTTCATAAAGCTGAAAACACTTTCAGATACTGGAACTTTTTAAACTAAAATAATTATTTTACATCTAGAAAGCATCTAAGCAATTTCACAGATTTCTTTCATCTGCATCTTCCCTCCAGGACTATGTAATCCTTGTGTTTGTTGTTTGTTGTCCTTTCACCTAAACGATTTATTTTTTTCCCACAACAGCTTCCTATCTCATACTTTGGGCTTTCATTATTAAAATAATATCTTGAATAGTCTGGTTGTGCTTGGCAAGGCCCACACTTTTAAGGCTGTGAGGTATGTTCTTGTAGTGAACATTCTTGTAGTTGAGAAGTGTAAAATATTTCAGAGCAGTCTATGCCTGCTTATACGCAGACATCAGACTTAGGTCCACTGTCAAGTATCAGAAGTACCTCTTAAATTGTGCTGAAGCTAAAGTACTGGATTCAATTGATGACTTACACTATTGAGGACAGGTTATCATAACTCATCCATGTAGAAATTACAGTAATAAAAGCTTAATTTTTTTCCCCTCTTTTTTTTAATTTCTGATGCACCCTTATTCCCTATTTTCTCTGGTAAATAGTTCGAAAAAAAGTTCTTTGACAATGCAATTGCCAAATCATTATCATTATTAATAAAGTTACAATAGTAAGTGCCTTATGTTACCGTAACTGAAGCTAGTTTTGCGAGGTCACCTGCAAATCCATATGAATGTACAGTCCAGCACAAACATTTCCAAGGGCTTTGACACCTTAATTTAACCCACATACACATATTATTGGTTGAGGCTGCTACTATATCAAAATGGTTTGTGTTGTCTACAGCACTTGCAGTAGAGTCTGTAGATGGGGACACACGTGCATGTCTCGGGCACTTCAGTGGACCAGAAAGAGGGTGTAGTTCAAAGTCTGCACTTCGCATCAAAATGGTTGAAACGTTCACACGCTCCTATTTTGCGGACTTCGGGGAGTAAGAGCTGGCATACAGACAGATGTCAGCAATGCCGCCTTTAACTGCTACAGTCAGATTCACTGGTACTCTGCTGGCAACATCTGAAGAATCAATTGCTCTTTCTGTAGCCTTTAACAATTTCTGCCTCTGTAGTGCTGATCTTTTGCCAAAGTAGTGTCTTTTAATTGTTTTTTTCTAACCTCCTCTTTGCTGCTGCTTATTCTATGTTTCTGTTCTTCAGCTTTTCAATGTAGATTCCTCATGTGAGCAGTATCTGTTATTATAATTTACAGAGTACCACTTTAACAATAATGGTACTGCCTCTTAAAACTGCGAGTGCTCTCTGTTTTAGCCAAGCTAGGAGGCTTGAATGGCCCTCTGTCCCAGTTTGCATGGGAACAGAAGAGAATTTTTTTTTCCAGCTCCTAGCTTTACGTCAGGGCACTTGTCATGCTTGCAATTTCCATTGTGGTATAACCTCTTTAGTGTTTGGATACCATATTTATTTGCCACAGTAATGTCTCAAATGGAAAAGAAAATAAAACTGAGAAATGTATCATAAAAGCTGTCTTGAACGTAGATCATTGAAAAGTAGCATTTTCACAAAACCATTTTGGTGGTTTAAATCTTTCACCTGTGTCCCCTGAGCTTACCACCTCATTTCATCAAGCTTCCTGTCTGTACCACAGTAAATCAAAATTTGCTTAGGGTAAATGTCTAAGGAAAAATTTTGTATCTTTAGATAGAGAAGTTAATATGGTTACAATACTATCTTAGGCTTGTATTTAATAAGCATAGCCATATGGATTCAACCCAGGTAACGGATGGGCTCTGAGCTCTGTCTTCCTTCTGTTAGAGTTCATGTCTCTGACAAGTGGAGACCTGCCAGGAAAACCACTTGCAGCATTGCATAGCACAGTTCAGGAGGGCAGGAACTCAATATCAAACTTCCTTGTGCTTATTATAAACACATACGTGGCTGCTACACTAATTAAGGCATTTCCAGAGTCAGGATAGTTGTATAAACATTTTTAGTATCCATTGTGTGAGGATATTTCAGTTTTGTTTATTTCTCTAATAAAGAAAACTAAAATCACAATCCTAGGAAAACTGCAATTGAACTGACTTTCACATCCACATAGCGCACTGGATATGAGGATGAGAGGACGTGGTCATTAAACTTCCTCTCACCATCATCTTCTCTGTATATAGATTTCAGTTGTATCAATAGCGACAGGCTTTTAAGTATTAGATAAGAAGCTTTGGTTTGGCCTTTAAAAGACATTTTTTCCTCTTTTACTTTAGATTTGGTGTTAAAAAGAAACCAATTTACATAAATGTCATAAGAGATCCTATAGAACGACTAGTTTCTTATTATTACTTTCTGCGCTTTGGAGATGATTACAGACCAGGGCTACGGAGGCGAAAACAGGGGGATAAAAAGGTAAAGTACGCTTTATTATATATGTTGTTCTTACTAAAGTTAATGTGAAAACAATTTAAAAAAAAGTCCTCATAAAAGCTGAATAGTTTTTGTATCAGCCTCGGTGAAGATGCTGGCTTTTGTAAATTATATTCTCCCCTTCGTGTCCGTACTGGATCAGAGTGTAACATTAAGTATGTTCTTTGTAACCTTATAAATTCACTTGATGTTACAATTTGTTAAAAAAATTAAATAAAATAAAAAAATGTTTTCAGGTATCCAGAGTTGTAAGTATCAAGTTAAGGTTATCCTCCTATGTAAGAAATCTACATCTCTTCTTGTTGAAGACTGAGAGATATATTTTTATGAAAAGCTGTAGAATTGCTGATGCTTTGGCTTTGATGTTTGGTTTTTTTATAATTAACAACCCAATTTTTTTTTTTAATGTAAATATTGCAATGGAATTGTATAAAGAGTCTGCTTAAAAACTATGGAGTATGGCTCATACATTTCTATACTTCCTCCGTCTGTCTTAGGTGGCTATCAGAGTAGTTCAGGTTAGCATATTCAAACCTTGATTACTAATACAGTTTCAGAATGGCAACATCATTTAGCCTTCATAATATAGTTATTCCAGAAAGAATGTATACATCCACTGTCATGGTTTGCAGTAAGACATTTGTTGGAGCATGTTGCTTTGGACTTTTCTTAAATCAGGAAGAAAAGTAGAGTATTAAGTATATGAACATAGTTTATAAAACTATAGTTAGAACAGTGTGGAAGTTTTTATAAAATGTAAGGGGGTTTTGTACTTTACAGAGCCAAACGCTTTTTAAAATTTCAGTGGCAATATTTTCTTAAACTGATGAAATTTTTCTGTAATGTTGACAATTTAGTGTAGCATTGTGCAAATACCAAGAGACATTGAAAAAACAACTAAGCAAAAATCACACTGAATACAGCTTAGTCTATAAACACCATAACAACTGATAAATGTGACTAATCATTTTGTGTGCTCCCCCCCATCCAAATAGTGTTTTTTAAATATTGGGAACAGACCATTCCTCTTCTCTTTCCAGTTGATAACTAACTGCTCCTCTGTTATTTAGGTTTTGGCGCCATCTTCTGCTACTGCATTTCAGTTTACCCAGACGTCCTACAGCATAGGTAGCGGAAAGCTTCAAGCAGAACAAATTGAAATTAAGCTTAAAAAAAAGTATCTTCATAGAACTGGCTACAAAGGTGATTTGGTGATATGGTATCATAAAGGCATTTTTAAAAAGAGAGATAGGATCTCATCTTTTGTAACCTACTCTGTTCCTTTTCATGAGGAGCATGATTTGGGCAGTGGAATTCCTTCCTGATGGAGATCAATGAGCTGGAAAGCTGAGCATGCTACCAAGTCCAAGCTGTTTATGGGACTTAATACTTATTAAAAAGAGTGAAATTTAACAGTGGTGGTTTAGTTTTTAGTTAATCCGAACAGCCTTGTTAGGTAGTCACTGGGAAACATTAAGCCAAAATCCCTAATGCTACTGCTTGGTAGACTGCACTGTAAGCTCTGATTTGCTGGAAGAAGTTGAAATGCATTCCTATTTATAATGTTTGTAATGCATTGCGTTAATAATTTTATGTTTTTCTATTAAAGATGCTTTTTTTTCATTTTGTCACTTTCATACCACTGAGACTTAGTTGTTGGCATATGGATTTAACTTCTCATGTGAGCATCTCTAGTTCATTTGAAGTGAAATTGATTTGCTATGCCAAGTTTTAGGGTTTCTTTCATTTAAATCAGATAATACTGTTTTTCCATGGTGTTTCCAAGAAAACTGTACATATATAGATGATGTCAGTTTTATATACATTAGATATAAAATTCAGTAAGCTCAACAATGGATTGACCCAGTCGCAGTGTCTATAACACTGATATCTATTCTAATTGGTGTTATAGTAGATTCACTAAGATCTGTTCAAATGAAAAGTAGGGAAGGTCAAAAATGCAATCTTTCTAATGGAAGTCAATTGTTCCTTTATTAAGTGGAAAGGAATCTCAATGTACTTTACACCCTCACCCCCTCCCAGTCCATACTACAGCATTTGTATGGAAGAGTTCTTCATTCATTTTCCTTCTATATCCCTGTGCTTCCAAGAACAGAGTCTGTAAAGACAAGTGTTTCTTATAATAAAATCTCCGGATGGAGTAGTCAGGGTAAGTATATAAGAGGAAGTAGGGAAGAAGGCCTGTCCTATTTCATCTTACTTGGAAAATTACTTGCTTGCTTTTGCGTATTAACTATAAAATAACCTGCAGGTATAAGCAAAGAAGTCTTTCTTTTGACAGATGCCAGTTCATATTTAGTATATACATTCATAAGTTAGGAGGTGCATTTAAACAATTTAGTTCTTAGGTAATGCTGATGTTGTAAAGTACTCATCATAGATCAGTGCAGAATTTCTCTAGAGAAATATGCTGGAGAAAGCATACCAATGTCTTGTTTTCCTAGTTAAGCTGCATTTTTATCTGTGATACGTGACATGCATGAGCTATTCTAAACTCAAATTGCAATGTGGACCAAGACATCATAGGTTAATCCCTGCTTTGGCCTGATATCTGTAAGTTTTTCAGGTTATCTCAGGAACTTCACCTCAAAATAGAAGCAAAGGACGTTGTCCTTGTTCTAACACTGAATAATTAAGCAAATGTATTTTTACATAGTTGTTTTGAACAGAAACTTGTAATTACACAGAAGRAAGTCTCAAAAGTTCTCTATGTGGTCACTTATTTGTTATTAAATAATTTTTAAAAAATCTATCCTAGATACATGGCTTATATCTTGGTTAGAAATATCATAAATACTTACTTTATGGTAACAGGGTGAAATATTTACAAATTCTTTCCAATGCTATTAGAGTTCTTATTGTAACTGTATTATTGCAGTTGAAACTGTGTTGCTACAGCTGTCTATCCATGTAGAGCAATGTTGTATGGAATATTCTGTTATGCAGCAAACAACTTGCTTTCACTTCTTCTGATTGCCAGAACCAATTTGGCCTCTGAAATAGCAGTTCTTTGTCATAATATTTAAAATGTAATAGAACATTGTTTAATCTAAAACACAAAATGCATAGTGTTCTATGGTATAAAGATCCAGCTGTTCCAGTATCACACAAATCCTGATGGTATTTGATGCTGTATCTTTAGTGACTTCTTTTGTAAGGGAAGAATAATGATACCAACACTTAGTGACTGTTTTTGCTTGTTTTGACATATAGCCTTTATCAAGGTTATATCAAAGGTATCAGGTAAGATCGAATTGTTCATTAGTTCTAATAATAAAAGACTGTCCAAATACTATTTTAATTGAGACAAATAGGTCCTCCTAATAATACTGTGAAAGCAAGACTTGAAAAAATTACTTTTTTTTTTCTTTCACATCATATCTTGTGTTTTTCTGTCCCCACTACAGTTAGCAACTAACCAGGTTGAGATGTTTGATACATATAGTAGATTTTAAAGCTCAGCTCAATTTTGTCTTTGTTCCAGACCTTTGATGAATGTGTGGCAGCTGGAGGTTCAGACTGTGCTCCAGAGAAACTTTGGCTTCAAATTCCGTTCTTCTGTGGCCACAGCTCCGAATGCTGGTAGGGAGATAAATGTAGCTTAAGTTGTTAGTCAAGTATATGAGCACTGAAATCTAAACTTGACAAATTTGAATATGTAGCACAGTTAGGGAAAGTGTGAGGGACTGCACAGAGTGAAGCAGCAGGTACTTTAGTAATGTATTTTCTTTTGAAGATGCATTTTAGTGAAACAGTCTTGCAGTTCTTTAAACAAGCAATATGTTAGGATACTGTATCAGCAGTGCTATGAGGGAAAACAGATGTTTTCCATTTTAAAAATAATTTTTGTAGATTTGGAGTCTTGACGCTTTTCTCTTATGTCAGGCTACAATATCTGTCTTTCTAAATGGAAATATTTTGTTCAAGCTCCTAGGGTTTCTGGGGAGAATAAAATAATTGAGATCAGGATAAATTTGTCTTCTTGAACCTTCACCAGACATCCAGTAGTCAATGTACTTAGTAGAAACTGAAACAAAAGCAAATAGTGTCCATCTGTCAATGCAGCATGTTTTATAACAATGGCACAGACTTTAAAAAACTCTTTAGCAAACTAAAAAAAAAAAAAAAAAAGAAAAAGGACATAGATGATTGGAAGGATTCTGAGTGAAATCAAGGGCAATTATTTGTCGAAGGTACTGTTCATCCAAACGTAAGCAAAGTAAATGGACACTTGGGAGCTCCTCTTTCAGTGGCTATTGGTGAGACCTATTTACACCTGAGCCAGATGGAGAAGCAGAGGAAGAAAGATCTCTGAATCTATCTTTTCACCCTGTCTAGAGCTATAAAAAGGAGGAAAAAATATCGGTTTAATTTCTGTCTGTCATTCAGTAGGGAAGTCCTTCCATTAAGTGCAATGACTTTCTATTTCAGAATTATGCTTGTAGGATAATTGTAGCAAAAGGGAAGGTGTGTTCTTACCAGAACCATTTCTGGTATCTAATGTGAAAGTGGAGACTGAGTATTGGCATTGAGAAAATATAAATCCTCCAAAAATTGCATTAATAGAGACAGTACCCATATACACACATGGGTTTTTTTGTGGATGAGTTATTAGTCAAAATAACTAGGAGTCAAATTTTTAGATAAGAGCACAGATGAGAGAAACTGGAAAGGGAAAGGAAGTTAGGAATGGTTGTTAGCTTGAAATGAGTCTTGCCTTTCCTACACAAATGTCCTGTTATGGAGTAATCTCCATCTAGGGACCAAGGATTGTTGGCTGACATCAGAATTTGCTGTAATTGTTCTCTGTCATTTTAGGAATGTGGGAAGCAGATGGGCTTTGGAACAGGCCAAATACAATCTGATTAATGAATACTTCTTAGTGGGAGTTACTGAAGAGCTTGAAGACTTTATCATGTTATTGGAGGCAGCTTTGCCCCGGTTCTTCAGGGGTGCTACAGAACTGTACCGGACAGGTATTTAAATGGTTGATTTCCATGGATTCCATGGGCTTTTCATCCTCTTAGCACTTTTCTAAATGTGAATTCTTTAGACCTAGATGAATAGTTTTGAGTCTCTGCCAGGTTTGCTTCTCAGTTGGCTGATGTTCCTACAGAAGGGACAAACTCTTTAAAAGACTCTCAGTACAAATTTTTGAGGGCAGCCCAAGTATCTTCCTGCCTTACACAAATTGTAAATATTTAAGGTTGGAGTAAAGGCAGTTGTGTAGGTATGCCACACTTAAAAAATTATGACATGTGTTTATCAGAACAGTTTTGAAAGGTCTTGCAGGGGCTTCAGTTTTGTAAAATGGCTGATAGTGGCAGACTTCCCTTTCCTCAGAAGCCCTGCTGAAATTACCCGTGCTTGATGCAACCTGTTTGGCTGTGCAAAAAGGCCCAAGGGATACAAAGGCCCAAGTACATGTTTGTCTTCCTGGGGTCATAATAAGATGTTTGTTATATAGCTAGTAGTTCAGTTTTTAGGAGCTGGCCATGCAACTTACGATGAAGAAAAGGTCCATCTTAGCAGGGCTTCTATCAGCCAATAGGGGGAGAAACGGGTCTGATGTATAGAGCCTAGATGTGTGGTATTAACAAGTTTATTATAAAACAACAGATAGCACTTCTTAGGGAAAATGCTGTCATCATCTTTGTCTCATGGAAGAAGTCTCTTTCTCTGCAGTTTGTAAAATTTTTAACATTTGATACCAGATTAACATCTAAATAATTAATTTTGAAAGACCAATCTTGCTCCAAGTACATTTTGTATAGTAATCGTGTTCCTTAAATGAAGTGTTCATTCTCTGGGTTTATTAGAGTAAGGAGAAAGAATTGAAAGAACTGATGCAAAATTCATTAACATTTAGTGAGAGAGACTGCAGTTTTCCAACGCTGCATGTTATGATAATAAATTCTGGATTAAATTCTGTCACTTCTAATGCAGTTTATCAATATGCTGAGAGTATAAAACTCTGTAAATAAAAGGACTGTAAACATTTTTTAATCACGTGAACTTTAAAGTGAAGTTATCGCTTTCATTTTGCATTTAGGAAAGAAGTCTCATCTTAGGAAAACAACTGAGAAAAAACTTCCCACAAAAGAAACTATTGCCAAGCTACAACAGTCTGAAATCTGGAAAATGGAGAATGAGTTCTATGAATTTGCACTGGAGCAATTTCAGTTTGTCAGAGCACATGCAGTTCGGGAAAAAGATGGAGAATTGTATATTCTGGCTCAAAACTTTTTCTACGAAAAGATTTACCCTAAATCAAACTAATAACTATACTGTTAGATTTATGGACCTAAATCTTTGGTCACATCATCATCTTAGTCCTCAGCCATGGAAACTAGATTGCTTGTAGACCTCCAAGACGTTTCCTTATAGATCTGAGAAAAGTGGGCTGTGGATCACCTCCAGGGCATTGGATACTGGCTAATTATGTTGGTAATCCAGAAGCAAAGGCTTCATTTCTTTTATCTAACTAATAATTTCAGTGCAAGTTAATACCCTTTACCTGAAGAAATCTACACTTTAATTCGGAGCAATTAATACCCAGCAGTTCTAGCTGAAAATATAAACAAACAAAAAATGCTTCTGTTGATGCTCTTTCTAATTTTCAGAGCAATTTATTTTCATTTATACTTCTGTGAAGAGGAAATCATTTTTCCCAGCTTTCAACATGGAAATTTTGGTTGTATACAATATGAGTAGTGTCAATAACTGGTTGACATCTGTGCGTTGTTTTTGTGAATCATGTCACATGATATTAATTGGGATGGTTAATCATGTTCTGCTGAGAAATACTACTGCTGCTGAAATTGCCCATATTTATATATGTGGTTTTATTAAAAAATTACAATTAATCATTAGTATTAAAACATAATTTCCACATTAATATTGTTAAAAGTTAAAGAATCAGAGCAGTGGGGTTTTTGTTTTGTTTTTTATCCCCACCACCACTGACTGAGGTTGGGAAAACTACAAACAAAGTTGGTGTTGTCTGCAGTTCTAGTTGATCCTTACACAGTGGTATAAAAATCATAAATTCAGTATTAAGTTTCTCCATGGATTCTTTGTAATAATTGTAAACTGAGGTATTGGTGAATCCATATTATGACTCCATTAGTGAGCTGTGGTATGGTTAGGGTTTTCCTACTACTTCGATACTTTTACCTGTAGAATATTTTTACTAAGGTGCTTTATAACGTGTTTTAAAGCATTGCATTTACAAAAGGAGTAAAATGCTGTAAATACTGCTTATTTTATGTATTTGGACCAAAAGGTTTAAAGTAACTAGCTTAAAGTGGGTTTTTTGCACCAGTTCTGTTGTGTGAAGTGAAAACCACCACACCTGCTTCCTGGTTGAGTTAACTGTTGGACATTGCTGAAATGCACTTCAGTCACCTCTCTGACTTCAATACCAGAATGTTGTCCAGGGATTCTCTTTACAGAAATGTAGTCTTCATCCTTTTATTATGGTAAGAGGAAAAGAAGAAAGATGTCATGTGTAGTCTGGTTGAGAAAGATGCAGTGAACTTGATTGACATAATTGTATTTATGTAACTGCCTTATGTGACTATTGTAAATTTGTGAGTTGCCATTATTAACAATGTGAAACACCTGGTAGATGAAGTAAATTGAAATTTGAGAACAGATGTTTGGGGCCACTGCATTATAGCAAATGGCAGTGGAGAACTACAAGAATTTCTTTCCTATTGAATTTTCTTAAAGATCTGAGTATTTACACATCTTACACCTGCCTTTTCTTAAAGTGCTTTTCACAGGGTTTAATGGGGGAAGGCACTGAGGAGACAAAGTAAGGAATGGTGGTAAAGGTTTAAATTCCTAAGGGATGATGCTGAAAGCTTATTTTAAAATTACCAAGTGGAGTTTCTTTAACCAGCTTGTTCTTGTAATGAAAACAAAGGAAATGGAAAATGGTCTCTGAACTGGATGTCTGCAGCCAAAAGCAACAGCCCAATTACAGAGACGATAATGAGAGACTATCAAGTACATCTTGCATTTTCTTTGTTTTCTTGGATTTTTCCCTTTGAATTTTAAAAATAGATCCCTCTTTGTTCTTCCCAAATATCAGGGAAGTTCCTTCTGATCGCTTACCATTTATATAGCATGAACCGTGCATAAGATTTCCTGTTCTAGTTCTGGTCTGTTGACGTCATTAATAATGCCAACATGTTTGGGGATAGGATGTGTTAGTTCACACATGAAGACATGTTTCCTAGCTAAAGAAAGGAACGGAGGAGTCATACACAAGAAGTAGCTAATGGAGATCTAAAAATTTCCATAACAAAGCAGTAACTTTTTTGAAATAAAATGAATATTTATAATCCCAGGAAAGATTATCCACTTGGTAATTGTTTTATGTTAGATATTATTTTGGCTCTGTTGTTTTCCTTCAGAATAATTCAGATCAGTTTACCTTCTTGAGTCTCCTTCAGAATTTTCAGAAGAGCACCTCGAAGAAAGCAGAATAATTTACTAAGTGAAAACATAAAATATTCATCTAAGTAATGAAATAGGTGTGTAGACAAATGCTTCTGTATTGACAAGAAAAAAATAGGCAAAACTTCTACTGATTTCAGTAGGGTCTACAGAAACTACTTCTAGTCTGTAAGCAATTTTAAAAGTTGTGTTTCTTTTTTTTCCTTCCAGGATTTAGAATTTCTTAATTATGAGTCTTCAGTAACAAAAATAATAGAACAATGCAATTTTTTTTTACTTTTAAAAGAGCAATATATTTTTCATAGTTCATATAAGAAAACACATTTTATTTAATCAGATATCACTTCCTGTTCTTTGCTGTGAACTGACAGAGTTGAGACAAACAAGAATTTTAGGAATATTTTTTAAAAATGCTAGCTACAATTGGAGAGGTATTCATTCCAGACATACTCTGAAAATGTTATTTGTCTGTGGAACACAGAAGGAATCAAGACTGTCTACTTTTATATCTAGTGCAACCATTAAGTCAACTGTGAACTTTTTAGAATCCTTTGAATTCAGAGCTTGGACTTCCTAAAAGACAGTTTAGGAAGAGGAGCTTTACAGATTTTTAATAACCTGCTTTTTTCATCTTCTATTCAGAAATGGAAACAATCCAAATTGTTGGTATTAAAAGTATTTTACAGTATATAAACAGAATGTTTCTTGTGTATTTTCCCTTAATGACTTACAGTGAAAAGCAGCAATACATGGATATTTGTTGCTGCAGGTTGTATGATCAGTAAACTTACTATGCAGCCTCCTGAACACGGATCTTTTAACTGAAGTCACTCTAGTCTCTGCAGAGGAGCGAGATTGGCTTTTTGCAGGGCTAAGTTCGTTTGAAAGGTGCTGAAATGCTCATAAATATATATAGTTGAGAGTAGGTTTTGTTACACTGTTCTGTACTTTTTGTACAAAATTAATGCCCAGATTTTGTGCAAAACCGTAGCCCTGTTGAAACTCTTCATGTCAGCACAATGGCACTAGGTCCAGCTGCACTGGTAACTACATAGCCATACCCACGGCATGCCTGGAGCACTTGGGATACACTGGGCAGGGTTGACAGGAGAGCAACAGTGGTTTTAGCTCCTTCCTGTGATAATTCTGCAGCCATGCAACAAGAATTTCACTCTTATTTTGTTAGTGCATCTATAAGCAGACACAAGGCTAGGGTGCAGAATGTCCTACATGCATATTCCTGCTTGCTCTGGGTTGATTTTCAAGCAGCCTCTCTATTAATGGTACGCTGATCATGGCTTCATTTTCAAACAGGCATGAAAATTTATAGCTATACAATACGGGAGAGGAGGAAGCAGCCCGTCCTGGTCATTTGAAATGCCTTTTCTGGGTACTTAGTTTTTCTGAAGGTAYTTAGCTATTTTTACTTTCCAGGAATCAACATTTGCTTATTTATGGTCTCAGAGCAGTTCTATTTTATATCAGGGAAAATTCAGTTATTTTCTGTTACAATTCTGTTAACATTTTCCATTAAGCTTACCTGGCGTTGCTAAACATGTATATGACAGAAGGTATATGGATGATGCTGTCTGAACTGTGCTGCTTAAGCAGTCAGTGGAAAAGCCTGATTCAAGTGCACTGCCAATTTAGCTCTTCAAAATTAGAGCATATTTTATGACTACTAGAGATTAAGCTTAAGGAAACTGTAAGGCTGTTTAGTTGCATAGATGCTTCCTTTACTGTAAGCCTATGCAGCTATGTAACTTTTGCAGCAGTATTTATAGAAAGAGCCCTCTTCCTGAGACTTTTCTGGAGATAATTATAAATGTTCATACACTTGTACTGTCTGATATTTACGTCAGCAGCTTTCTGTAGCTTCTGTAAAAAGAGACAGGTTTGTGAGCATTTCTAAAGCAGTACTGAATGTAATTTTGAAAAACATGGATTGTGCTTCATGACTTTTTTTCTTTTTAAACACACACACAGCTAAATAGTGCCTTTTTTCCTCACAATCCATGTTGAAGACGCTCGCTCCCACTCACCCTCTGTAAATTGATTCGTTTGTGCAATACTATTCCAACTTGAAACCATTTTGTCACAGCTGTTTGAGAAATAATCTCCATCTTTCCTTACTATGCTGCCAGCTTTCTGTTGTTGAAGTGTTTCAGTTGATTACCTAATGCAAATGCTATAAAATAAAACACCCAGTGGGAAGGGGAAAGAAAAGTAGTCTGGTGTCCTGTCTTAATATTTGCATGTCACATTCACGTTAAATGCTCTTTTTCTAGATGTTGTTACGCAGTATTGTGAACTTGGTTTGCAGCTATTGTGATTTTGGAGGGGAGGGGCGAGCTGGGATGTAGCTCGTCTGTGATAATTTCATATAGCTATAACCAATATATTTATAGACCTTTAGAATTTGCATTAGGCTTTCTGGCCAGAAATGTAATAAATTTGCAGAGGGTGTACACTATGCTGAAAGTGTCAATGAAAAGTTCTTCATATTAAAACCGAGATTTGTAAGGATAGAAAACTGGCGTTAAAACAATGCATTGATACATACGTGCTTCCCTGCCTGTGGGAACAAATGACCTGCCCAATTACTGCGGTACTGGAAAACGCTCAGTTACTGCAGTGATGAGTATGGTATAAGAACTTGAGTAGAATAGAAATGTCTTTTGCATTTGTAAGCAAGCACTTAAAACAAGAAAATATAGTGAGCATGGGTATGCTACTCTGTTTAGGATTTCTGACGCGTACTGTAACCATTGCCCTATAAACATTCCTAGCTTGCATGCACTATGGAGCTGAACAGTCGTCTGACCCAGCCAAGTTTCTTAATGCGATAGTTCCTAAATATTTACTTGTCAGCCTTGATGATTAAGAACCATCGTGCAGTTACTCAGCAGCTTCCACTTGAGGATTTTGATGGCTTTTAAGTCCCCCTTTCGTTGCAAGTAGACTTTTCCTTACTTCCATCAGTGGAAGTGATAGGTGTAATTGTGCACAGGAAACAGTCTCTCTGCTTATATCAGCCAGGGGGAAGTGGAGGAAAAAATTGCCTATATAAAGGTACAGGACTTCCTAGGGTCACTGCACCTCTTTCTGAAATGGTGTAGTAAACAAAATGACAGCCAAAAGAAGTTACAATACAAAAAATGCTTTCTTTAAAATGACAGTAGCATCTCCTGTGAAAGACAGAGTGACTGTAGGGTTACAGATATGTGTTAAATACTGGTTGAACTTTTTTTTTAACTGATGCTGCCATTTGCATAGCTAATTAGTCTCATCAGTTGGAATTCATGAGAGGGGAGTGAAAGAAGGGAAGGGGCTTTTTTGTTCAAAGCTAGATTTTTTTCAAGTCCTGTATTTTCATTTTATTTATTGTTTGAATCTTGCATTTGATTTCAGTATAATTTCCTTACTTCTTAATAAAATACAAGAAGTTGCTAGTGAATGTCAAAGCAATGTCCAGATGTTTTCTTCAAGCACAAGTCCCCTGCTATGACCTCCCCCTGGCTTCATTACCACATAACACAGATGTGGTAACTTTCAATAAGAGCTAATTTAAAGGACTAATAATACTCTTTATTAAAAAAAACCTCTACAAAGAACACCTGTGGCCTAAAAATGAAGGCTTTGAGACCTTTCACCTTGTCATAATAACCAACTGCATCCTCATAAAAATGGAAAATACTGTGATAAACATTCTCTGCCCATTTTCTGCACGTTTACAAGGCTGGTCCTGAATCCACTCTCAGATTTGCTGCACACAGACATTAACTTCTCATAATAAACATGACTGTCAAAATAACTGCACAAAGAACAACTACCATCTTCTTATTGAAAAAAAAATATCTTGGAACAAAATAGATTAAAATGGTTATTCATGGGAATTGTGGTTATAGTTCAAGTATACAGGTATTGCATTCCTCTGACGCTTTAAGAAATGGTTCACTACCTTGCTGTATACATGCATGTGTTGTTTCACCCTGCTATTGATAAGAACTCATCTGTGTTTTTCAATGAAAAAAGCACTGTATTTCAAACATAAATTCAGTATTAATAAGGAAAAATGTTTCTCTCTCTCTTTTGAGAGAGAAACATACCTAATTTGGTATGATAATTTAAATGCTCTAAGTCAACCAGAACTCTGGGTTTGATGCAGCAGTTACTGGAAAATATTATAAACTGTCTCTTTACCAAAAAAAGAAAAAAATGAGTCTAGAGAATAACGGTCTTCTGGCCCTAAAGACATTATTGTCTTGACAAATATTGATTGCCATTTTTAGCACAGAATAGAACTTGGCATCCTTAATCTCCTTTATTTAGAATTTAATAACTTTTAAAATGTTGCGTGACTTGGAGAATTGGCAAGGGGAAAAGGAATGCTTAACTGCTAGAGACTTGTGCAGTTACAGGCTGGCTTTGTCGAGACTGCCTCAGTGCATGTGTAACGATGAGTGAGTATAGGGGCAAACGTTGCGTCAAGCAGTTGGTAACGGTAATAAAGGGTATATATGCATCTGTGAAGGCAGTATGTAGAGACCCCAGAGGAAAGTGCAGGCAGAAATATAGACCACGATATGAGATTGCAGTAATTCCCTAAGTTAACAGCTTCAATGGCTATCTTTAGCCTAATTATCTGCTTTGGATCTTCGGTGCCTTCCCTTGACTGAATTAATGAATTCAAAGTTGCAGCCATCAAGGCTGCTGCTGTTACAAGCAAGGCCTGTACACCGACAAACGAAATCTCTTTATAACCCCAGACCAAATACCTACTTCCAGCACTTTGCTCCAGTCCTACTTATAGCTAAGCTATAGATCTGGAAAAGCAGATTACATTGACTGGGAGGCTTGTTTGCTCTGCATTTGAGATCCTTGCTTCTTGAAGATAAAATAGTAATTGCATGATGGAAGTCAAATCCATGAAGTCTGGGAGAAAGCATCTTATCTTATGCTCAGATTATGTGGAGCAAAAATTGTGCGCTTTTTTTGGTGTCCATTCAGAATGAGTTCACTGGCTCAGGGAGATTCCAACCAGACATCTGTTAATACTAAAGGCTACTTCGGAGAGATGGTTGGAAACCTGAGGTTTACTTTTAGCAGAAATTGCCGTAAACATTGTTTTTCCACAAAACTTCTCAACAAAGGTTTTTTGTGGGTTTTTGTTTTGGTTTTTTTTCCCCCCTTAGGATAAACGGGGATTTTTTCCCTTAAAAACAGAGCAAAACAGGAAAACATTGGTGCCCCCCCCCCCCAGCAAATATTCTTGTCTGTGCCCTTTTCCCTCCCCACCCCCCCTAAGTGGATGGAAAAATGTGTGAGAGTGTGTGACATCTGTGTTCAGCCTCTCCCTTTTCTCAGCTGGCTCTGTGAGATAGCGTAAAAGCTTTCATTCCTTCACATGCCTTCCAAAGGACAAGTCTTATCCTGCAGGTATTGTTGTAGGACATGAGCTCACGCTCCAGTATGGAGTTTATCAAACATGGTGTTTACTCAGGATCACCTTTGAGAGTCTGGTGGCAATAGAGGTCCCTGTCCTGTGTGTCGGAGGCGGTACTCGCGTATTGTGCTGAATTAGCTTGTGCACGCCGGGGACTGTGCATACAACAGTTTGGATGCATTTACCTGATGTAGCTGACAGTCACTTCATCTATATTTAACTTGTGTATTTTTTTTTAATTCTCTGTGCAGCTTTCAGGCAGCTCATGTGTAACTTCGGTTCCATACCCCCTCCTCCCCAACTCAGCCATCTGGGAATGTCCTCTTACACATAAATGTGTGTGTGTGTGTCTCCACATACATAGTCATAGTTCTCATCACTTGATCATACTGAGATAAATGGAGAATGAATTACAAAGCCAAAAAGATTCAAAGACAACTTTGGAAGCTGAGTTTGAAAGCCTTGTCAGTAGTCAGAGGGAGCGAAGCATGCCCAGGCAGACACTTGAATGCGCTTTCAAAACCCAGCTTCTTTGTGTATCTGAAATGGCCTCTCAGCATCTGTTGAGCAGTCCAGTTTGGGCTTTACTCAGTTCGAGTACCTAGGAAACAAATTTAAAAGAGCTTTCTGCAGTGAAAGATCCTGATACTAAAGCTTATTGCTCCTTTAACAACAAGTGTTTTCCAAGACAGTTATGTACCCTGTGAGTGAGAGAGGAGGGGGAAACCCTGCTGTCATGGTTTATCAGAGACATTGAGATGGCTGTTCAAATTTATTTCATCATTTTATGTTCTGCTTATGTGTGTTGATTTAAACACGTTCTTTTTCTTGTGTTTTCTCAAATGCATGAAAAAGATGTGTCCAAAATCCAAAAGAATGTGCTTTTCTCTGTAGCTGCATTGGTAGACTCTTCCCCCAGGCCAATCTCATTTTGTTTATCCAAATTCAAATAATGACTGATAACTGGAAGTCTCACTGTCTAGTTCCAAAGATATTGCAGAAGACTAAGAAGTGGGGACCTGGGTATCGCAGCCATACAGGATGCTCTAAAATTTCTTGGAGTCTGTGATATTCCATAGCTAAAAGCAATGCAAACTAACTGTTGTGATAACAGTATTTTCAGTTTTTCAAATGTGGAGCCTGAATTTAGGTATTTATGTTAATATGTAGTTATCTAATAAATTGTTCGTGGGTGGTTTTTTTCAGGTTGAGCAAGTATCAATAACTTTCTAGGAAAGCAGAACATCTAGTTTTGGTGCCAAGGTATTAATGTCCGTCAACAGTTTGGCATCTGAGTTTGTAATTGTTGACTTTATTCTTTTAAAACCACTGAGAAAATTGTTTTCTGTTGTTCCTTGTTACACAAATATGTTTCTAACAATTTTTTAAAAAATGTTTCCTCTTCATATTCTCTTCTGTAATCACATCTGCAAGAAAAATGTGAGTTAGGAACATTAATCATTTGGGAGCCTTGTGTCTAAGTCTTTGAAGACAAAGTGCTGCTTCTGCTGACTGTAGACTTTTTGCCCAGGGTGGTTTCCTCTTTCCATATAAATCAAAAAAACCCCATACTGCTGTTCTTCCCAAATCAGGTGGGGGCAGGGGGAACCCTCACAGAGTAAATAGCCGTTTTTCATGTGATGTTGCCGCCATAAAAAACAGGCCAGCAACAAAATCTTAAAAGTTTTTTGAGAAACAATGTTTAAGCAACATAAATGAAAAACAAAGCCAAATTCTCCACCTGCCCAAAGCTGTGGCAAAACCCCACCCACATCACTTCAAAACCTGATAGGATTCCGCTCTCTGAACATCCCTTCAGATCAGGAGTGTTTCTTAGGGTTCTGCAGATTGGTTTCTAGGCTTCAACTGCCGATACATCAGCTGTATATAAATGCACCAAAGAATAAGATTTATTAGCAACATTTGTTCGCGTCTCAAATCTCTGTGAAGAATATGCAGCTGATGGGCAAAACTGACTGCTGGGCGAAGACTTGCCTATTGAAAGGCAGAAGGAAGGTCAGTTGCGGGATATTGGTGTCCGGTTTTAGGAATGGTGATTTTCCAGTCTGTCAGATGACATAGAGCATAACTGAGAAGTTTGAGCCACTTCCCCTCAGCTACTCATCAGAGACAGATGTTTCACCCTGCACGTGCGGAGCAAGTAGACTAATGTAGATGGAGGAGGTGAATTCCTGCGTCTTGCAGTTCTCATCTTTCTACTCATCTCTGCGCATCTGTTGTTGTCATCATCTACCCAGTAGAGAAAAGTCTCTCCATCAGGTAAGAGCTTTCTTTTCCTACTTGGGAGCAGTACAGACGCTTGTTCTTTGTAGATAACTTGGTGTAAGAGCTGTGTTAGTGTTATTGCCCAGAAATATTTTTATTGGCACATAAACCAATAGTGCTGCAGATCAAAAGGAAGCCTGTGTTGGTAAGCAGTATTGGCATGTGGCTGCCATTATCTGATTATTACCAGACAGTATTGAATAGACTCCTCTCATCCTTTGCAGTGTTTTTGTTAGAAAATCTGGGACTGTTATCCTGTATCGGAGGTAAGGCACTGAAACACGCGTGGGATTTATCTGTCCTGAGAAACTGATGTTCCGATCCTTCCTGCTGCCTGTGCGCAGGCTCACCCCTCGCCAGGTAGAGCGTGGGCCCGCTGGCGCTTCGGCAGGGGTGCCCCGTGCAGGGCAGGGAATGGCCCAGCTGGATTCCCATTTCTGCCGGCAGCGAGAACGTTGCTGCCAGCCATCGGATACAGCAAACAGGAACAATTTTGAGGAACGGGGCCTTGACCTGGGGGGTATGCCCGCTGAGGTGTTTTGATATTAATTCACGCTGAGATAACAGCAAGATTGAGCTTTTCATTGTACTCCTAAGCCAGGAGTGTGGTGCCTGCAAATATAGCAGGGATGTTGGTATAGGTGAATCGCCTACAGCTATGCAAGAACGTTGTGGAGGAGCTAGGGATTCAGCTGAGACCTCCTGAGCCCTGCAAGGGCTCCTCCTATGTCTCTTCGCTAATCTTCTTCCCATATGACTTTCTACCTTGGCATGACTAATGGTCCCAATTAATGTGTACTAACCTCTAGCATTTTAATCTAATAAAATAATAATTTATGTCTTAATACGGAATTTAATTTTTGTACTTGCCTGTCATGTTTCAGGCACCAGGAAGGGTCAAAGAACAGGTGTGG
This sequence comes from Oceanodroma leucorhoa, assembly GCA_030449065.1. Lineage (NCBI taxonomy): Eukaryota > Metazoa > Chordata > Aves > Procellariiformes > Oceanodroma > Oceanodroma leucorhoa. Next base: position 9,614,499 of record JASVER010000010.1, read on the forward strand.
GTGTCTGGGGAGCGCTCTATTTGCAGCGCTGGTCAGGAGTTATGAATCCCTTGAACTTGCTGTCGTTGGCTGAAGCTGTATCAGGGTATAAGACATTGTTCTTTGAGACTCCAAAATGAATCCTAGCCCCTGAAGTGGGAAATAAAGCAACATACAACAGCTTTCTGAAAGTTGGAACTAACTCCTTTGACTCATTTGGAAAAGGGTCAGCACAGGAACAGCTGTCTGTGCTGGCAGCGGTAGGGGATTAGAGTGCAGGGTTGTGCCTGCTTTCCTCCCCCTACGTCTGATTCTCGCTTCTAAGGTCTTGTGTGACTGGAGAAGAGAAATGCCACGATTACCTTCTTCTATATTAACCACTCTAAAAACCAAGGAGAAAAAGATCAGGGGATCAGAAAAGGATCATCTGTAGCCATTGAGAACAGTGCTGTTTCAGAGGCCTGTCTAGTGAATGCTTCAGATAGCCTTGTGGTGAAGTACGCAGCCAGTGGGAAGAATTGGGGAGACGGAAAAGACATCRTATTATATAGAACCTGCCCAGTTGTGTCCCCAGACCAACATCCCTCTTGCCCAAACTCTACTAATGTTTAACAGGGTAAAGACAGGTTATTTTTGCTTCATTTTGAAAAAGAAAGCAAGCATCTTCCCCTGCCCCAGCAAGGGCTAGTCATACAAAATGAAAGCACGAGGATATTGGACTGAGATCATGCCAAAACAAAACTGTAATTTTTTGCTATACATTCAGGCCTATGTTTAACTAAAAACATGCCCAAGAGCACCTGTGCCCTTGCCATGCAGTGACGCTGTCAAAAGGAATATTGCCTTCCCCTACACTCTAAAGAAACACTGTTGGGCCGTAAATATGTGCCTGTGCAAGCTGAGGGCTGTAGCATCACATCTGCTTTAGAGAGCGATGCCCCCAGGGCTTTCCATGCCCACAGGACCGCCACATGCTTTTTGGGGCTCTTGGCAAGCAACAGATTTAAACTCTGCCCAACCATTGCTGCAAAGGCCTTTGTCCTGTCCTCCCCGTTCCTGATCATCCACTCTGCGGTTTGGTTTTTGAAGGGGAGACTTGCTCTCACGGCCTCTGAAAGTTCTCCCCGTCTCCAGAGGTGCTGGTGGTAGCTGCCCTTCGCAGGGCAATAACAGCTTTAAAATTAACACGCGTCTCTTTGCACTTGCTGCAATTATTTAGAAACCTGCATGTCAAATGACCCACGTTAAGCCAAAGAGCATATTACAAGGGGTGTGCTAACAGCACCGGTGCACTAAACCACAACTGACAGCCTGACCCAGCACTGTGCTTCAAAAGGGCAGGGCCGCAGCATTGCAGTTGGAATTCTGCTTTAATTAGGCCATTACCTGACCTTCAAAGCTGTATTTTCTTCCTCCTCTGCATGCTATGCTGGAGGAAGGGCTGCTGGAGAAGACAGGAAGAGCCCTATCTGATTGTTATCGAGAGCGGACGAAAGCCATGCGTTGCCTTTTCCTTTTGACGTGTGCAATTGGTTTGGCTTCTGTGGAAGAAACATGTCAAGGTAAATGGTCGTCTCTGTCTTTCCCCTTGCTGATCCCTGGCAAGGTCCGTCATTTGCTCCTTATGTGAAAAGCTATTCAGTCGCCTGTTGACAATGGTCTCCCTCTCATAAAACTGGCAGCATATCCTGACTATACACCACCACGAGACACCTTTGCCCAGGCGGTGCATCACGCGGTGGCCTGCACCACCGTTAGGCTGCTTTACGGGCCAAGTGCACTCCAACTCTCCTCGTAAAACTTTGTTTGAACCCAGATGTTTCTACATCTCTTTGCCCCACGTTCAAAAGAAGCTTTTCCATTCTCATGGGGATACAAGGATCCTTCTGTCCAGGGCACGTGACATCTGTGGTGCTCACCAGGAGCATGCTGCCGTTGCCCCCGCTTCCGAGCAACCCCCTCCCCGCCGGCCCAGCAGCGTCCCACGGCTCTGCTGCCTCCTTTGGCCTCCCTGTCGGAGATGTCTTATGTCTCCTGTGTTTGCTCTGACTTCTCGGTCTTCTCAGGCAGGGATCTGTGCTAATGCGCTTACCTTCGGAAAATCGGTGAAATCAGTTCCTGCCTGGAACTGCTGCTGGCCGCTGCCAGCGCTCAGCACGCACAGGGGACAGACCCTCCGTGGCTGCGTGTTGCAGGTGACTCTCATGGAAGGCAAAAGACCTGTTTTGTGTTTTTTTTAATAAATAGATATAAAAATTTATATCCGTTTTAAAGTTCAGTTCACTAGATTTAAGTAATGTTCTGCTTATGAGAAACAAAATCAAAAGCAAAGAAATCCAATGCAAATGCTGAGAGGGAGTTCACTTTCAATTCACCTTTTAGGCCAATTGCAGCCGCGTTGCTGATAGGTTATGCCGAGGAAAGGCATTAAGTTTGCTCCGTATTCGTATCTTGAGAGCATGTGTGTGTGCCCTTCCACCGCTGCTGAAGGGGTGGCCCCTTGCTGCTCCCAGCGTGAGCCATGGCCACAAGTCTCCGGTCATACCCTCCATCTCGCTGCAGATTTCCTGTGTGGCCACGGGAAAGCCGTTTTAAACTCGTGCTATCTCCTTTGCTTTGACCAGAAGTGCTGCTAGTCCTTCTTCTTGTGAAGTTGAACGTGCATGAATACCAATGGTGTGGCGGGCTGGCGGCTGCAGGAGCTCTGTCTGTCCCAGCACTGTGCAGATGGTTTGTATTTGTCCCCATTTGGGTGCTGTACCTCAAGAGATGGTGATGCCAGTGATGCTCCCCGGTGTCACTTAGGACACAGTGGAGAATGTTCCAGGGAAAGGTTTGCAAAAAGCTTCTTTGTTTGTTTAATCACAGACATTTTGGTTTTTTCTCTAAGCAATATTTGAAGGGTGATGGAGTAGCAGTTGAGCCTGTCAGGACAGAAATCAGATAATGTGTTAGAAAAGGAGGGATATTCAGAGATGAGGATAATGGAAACAGCACTGGATTTTTATGGTGCTGCTATATGGTTAAAAAAAGTACTTAGCTCTGTTTTATAAAGGGGAAAATTGAGGCATGGCAAGATCCAGTGGCTTCCCCAAAGGCATACAGGAAATTTTTTTTGTTGGCACTAACGTACGGAGTGATCTGGCCAACAAATAACTGAAGTCCTGCGCTGGCGGAGAGCCCTGGGAGCCTCGTGCGAGGCAAGGCCCTGTCCACCCGCGCTTTGCCAAGACCCCGCTCTGCAAACAGGGACCTACAAGTCCGGGAGCGGCGGCAGGACCTCTGCCCGTGCCAAGCTGCCGCGGGTTCTTGGCGGGGCGTGGGGAGGCAGAGGAGGCTGCCAGCACCCAGGGTGCTGCCTGCATCCAGGCTGCTCGCCTGTCCCCCTCCCCTTTTTAGGAGGTGGCAGTTGTACGGTTACAGTGACATGACTGGTAATCAGAAAGATGATTTGTGCTTTTTATCACTCTAACTATTGCCAAAGGGCCTGCTCTTTAATCTGATGGCGTTCAGAGCTGAACCTGGGGACAGATAAACCATTAGCTGCTAAGTTCAGTCTTTATCAGGCTCCTCTTGCGGGCGGCAGCTATGGGGCTGCAGGCTCAGGAACCGGGGGAGCTCAGCAGGGACAAACTCATTGCTTTTACCCCACGCCTGTAGCCCTGCCTTGCTACCCTTTTCCCTCCGCTTCTGCGAGCAGACCGAAGCGCTAGGGAAACAAAAACTGCACAGACCCCGGCGGGGGCGGGGAGCAGCGCCCCGGGTCGGTGCCCGCGGGCGGGGGCGGGGAGCAGCGCCCCGGGTCGGTGCCAGCGGGGCGGGGGCGGGGAGCAGCGCCCCGGGTCGGTGCCCGCGGGCGGG
>JASVER010000010.1:9618522-9733522 GCA_030449065.1 Oceanodroma leucorhoa
CGGCTGGCGGCAGCAGCCAGGGGTAGGAGGGAGCTCCCTCTGCGATAAATACGGGCGCTATTTTTCCTTTCCGGGCTTAGCCCTTATTTTAAGTAAGGTGGCTTTTTTGGTGGCTAATTTTAGTGCTAAATTGAGCCTAATTACTATAATATGAAGAAGGGCTGCTTTCAGTTAAATAATGACCCTTGCATTGTATTTATATGAATGAAGAATTAACCTTAAAAGGTTGCCCTTCTCAGAAAATGGATTGCACACTCGGTTCTCTCTATTGATTAGTTTAGGTATTTAAAGTGCTGCATTTTATCTCACCAGCCGCCCGGTAAATTTGTCATGATGATACTTAAAGGAGCAAATTGACGTTGTTTATTTTCCCAAACCTTTTTGGCATATTTCTTGGCTTCTTATTGCACCTTTGAGCAATATAGTATTGTATGAAGGAACAGTGATAACCTTTCTGCTTAAATAAGCATGACAGTATAACATCTCTGTTCAGCTGAAACACCAATGAAAGGGATGCTGCAGTGCGAAATGTGTATTACATTGCAGCTGATGGAGTGAGGTTAGCAATCCTGAAGAGGTTTTCAAGAGGACTAGAGTCTCCCATATCAAATGAATGATGGGAGGGTTTGTCAGAATTTCTGTTCACTCCAAAAATTGAAGTTCATTTCTCCTTGGAGCTGCCAGATAACGGGAGCCATCCTAGTAATTGCGAAGTACTTCAAGACTGGCTAGTGTTAGAGATTTTGAATGTGACGTGTGCAACTAAGCAAAAAGAGACAGGATACATGCATGCGTTTCTCTATTATAGATTTCTGAGGAAGTAATAGGATGATGTATTTTTAAGTTAAATATGGGCATCTGTTTTTCCTACTGAAGTTTTTAAACCTTTTTAAATTTTCCAAAAAATGTATTGGGGAACGGGGCGAATTTTGTGCCCTGTTGCAAACAACAGCTGAAAATCACTCCTGCGTGTGCGGCCGCAGGAAGCACCACTAGCCGTAGTTCTGCCCCCGGAGACGGGGTGTTTCCCCCCCTGGCCCCCCTGGGGAGCAGCCTTGGCGCTGCTTGCCCCAGGTTCTCATTTTTGGGGGGTGGGTGAGGGTGTGCCGTGGCTCCGTGTCCCCCGCAGGCTGACCCCACCGGTGCCTCCCGTGGGGGGCCGGGGAGCAGAGGCGTGGGTGCGGGTGCCCCATATCAGGGAGCGGGAAGTTTGCAGGCACCCGCCGTGGCCGAGCCACAGCAGTGTCCCCACTCCCCACGCTGGGCCAGGGTCCAGCCACCCCCACCAGGCTGCACTGCCCAACGCGCGCGAGGGGCAGCGAGCCTCCGCCAAGGCGGCCATTCCCACAGCGGACAGTCTCTAGCGTGCTCCTTCAGTTACCCTCTCTGGTTTCTCAAGTTTACAGATCTGCTTTTGGTCTCTGCCTGAGCAATTGCCACCCCTTTCCTAACCCCATATCCCAGCCGGCGGTAGGAATATGCACGCCACTTAAATTCCTCAAACAAAAAGGAAATGGAAAGTCTTCGGTTTAGTTGAAAAGAACAGCGAATTCTGCTCGCAATCTGTAATGCAATTAGCGTTATTTGGCTTGGCAGCCTTCAGAGGACCTGCGTGGGCTGCAGGCTGCAAGGGCCTGGAGTCAGCCTCCATCTAGGAAGCAGGACTTGGGAGGAACTCGGTAATTTTTATATCTGAAGCGTCTCAGTGGTTTTTCTCCCCCATCTCCTCTTCCCTCCACCCTCGGCGTTCAGATGCTGCAGCCGGTCCTTTTTCCCAGCTGGGAAGGGGCGAAGTCGGCCGGTCCTGCAGCCCCTGCCCTCCTCTGCGCCCCGCCAGCCCCGTGGGTGTCGGCGTCCCCCGGCCAAGGGTCAGAACTCACTGAGCCATCTGTGTTTCTGAGGCTAAATTATTTCTTGCAAGGGAAATAGCATTAGGTCAGCGTATCTGGCCTGCTAATTGCTTTAACTGGCTGAAAAGATTTCTGTCTGTTCTTGAATTGTTTGTGCAAAGTTAACAGAATAGTGTTACCTTCAGATCCTGCCCCATCCACAGCCAGAACGTATAAACAAGTCTTTTGGTAAGAAAAGCAGCACAAAGTTTCAAGCTATGCTAGCAGAGGTTATGAGAGACAGGAAGTTATGGGCAAATTGATTTCACCACTGGGAAACTAGGGATTTTTTTTCCCCCCCAAGTAATGACTGTAAAGCATGCTAATGCTATTCAACATTAGTGCATTAAAGTGTGGCCTTATTAATTCAAGACATAAAGGCAACAAAATAAGCTGTTAAATTTAAAATATAATACATATATAATGAGAAAAAATGTGTGAAAGCTTTATTCAAATGAAAATGCAGAATTGTTTGAGCTAGTGAAGTATCTTTTGTGCTGAGTTATGAGCATATGTAATAGATTTAATTATTAATTTCTCCATTGTTCTATGCACATAGACAGGGTTCAAGGCACAGTCATTCTCTGGCTTTCATGGATCTAATTTGTATAATTATTGCCTGAATAAAGAATTGCTCTGTTTCCTAGCTCACTTTTTTCCCCTCCTAAGTACTACCTCACTGCTGCTTTCCGAAAGGAGAGCACCTGCCAGTTCTTCAGGAATCAGCTGATCACTTCCAGTGATGAGGCACCGTCCCGGTGACGTTCCTTTTCAAGCCTTTTTGTCTAAATGAATTATTGTGCATACTTTTTAATTTTATTGAACAAATTACATTTGTCAAGGTCTAGCTTTGTAAATAAATAGCTAGAGACACACGGATGCATATTGCTGCTGTTCAAGGTCTCTTGTTCTATTTATGGAAGCCAGATGAATGTGAAACAAAAGAGAAACTTTTCTCTAAAAGCAATTATCTTTCTGCATTCCCATCAGTATAATTATATTGCAGGGAATTTTAAGAAGTCATACAAGTAGAATTGAATACTTAAAATCATGGCTGAATCGTTATGCAAAAGCTGAGCAGAGCGTCTTGCCTCCTCACGCTAACGAAACACGCATGCTGACAGTTCTCTTACACCTTTACACCTGAAATGTATGTGTGTGTTCATCATACAATAAGAACCTGAGATCCAAGAGTGTGCTGTACATATGAAAAGCATTTGTGGCAATAACTACGGAATTCCTCTCAATTTTGAAGTGCTAATATTAATGGATTGAAATATTTTATCACTTGGGCATTTAAAAAGTCATGGCCCTGCTCCATGAGTATCTTTAATAATGAGTATTTTCTTTGACTTTGGAGACACATTGTGTTATTAAAACGAAAGGTCTTCCTAGATGGTAAAAGAAATAAGGCCCAAGAACACATAGCAAGGTCCAGACTCTGTTGTTTGAGGAGTCTGGTAAAATTCATTATGTTGACTGTGCTTAGAGAAAAACCGTTACGACTTTTTAAGAAGCTGTAGTACCAGCATGGTTTGTAAAAAGTCACATAATTCTGAGGGGGAGTAGAGAAAGTCTACCAGGAGTGTAAATTCTTTTTGTCCATTGTCCCATCAAATTTTGTGAGCTTTTTTTGAAAATATGGTCATCTTTCCCTTTAACGTGTTGGGAGGATGCTGTCAGACCACCAAAATACAAATTATGGGGATGTTCTATGGGTGCTTTTACACTCCTGTCAGAGCAGAAAGCTCAGCAAAAGCAGCTGCAGGGGTACTTCTTGAGGAGAAGCAAGACCAGGCTCAGCTGAAAGCCTTCTTCAAAGGCAAAGAAAATGGAGGTCCTGTAGCAGGGATCTGCTACACCATGGTTAATCTCTCAGCTACCACCTTCCTTTGCAGGGCGGTGCTACAGAAAGGTGAGAATATGATAGTGCAATTAAAAACTATTAAACAATCCTTGTATGAGGAAGTGAAATAAAAGTGGCGCGGGATAAGTATATGATGTTTCCAGATTTGAATTTGTAACCTATATGTTTAAGTGTATATCTGCATTTAATACTAGAAGTAGATGGATGTATTCTTTCCAGCTAGGCTTTTCCTCTCACCTCCCTCCACTCCTGTTGTATCCAGGGGTGCTGTCTTTTTCCTTTGCCTCTTCCAGCCTTTCTCATGTCAAACAGGACCATGTAAATCAAACATTTAAACCCCAGCTATGAAGAAATGAGGTATTTAGCCCAACCTTGGCAAACCGCTTTAGCAAGTCAGGAAACGTTCGTAACTCCCCGTGCCACGGCAGGCGGCTGCACAAAGCTGCGCACTGAGAGGTGCCCGTCCCACACGGGACCGACTCCGTGCTGCACACCTACGGCAGCTCCAGCCCCATGTTTTCTTTTCTGTGAAAGCCATTTTGACTGCCATGTGTTTGCATTTATTTCCTTTCCGGCTCCGTACATGACTCATCCGCAGCAGGACGGAGGAGCCAGGGCAGAGCTGGGCCGCCTGGGAGCTCCCTTCCCTGCTTCCCAGCCCTGTTTTGGGCAGCTTTCTGGAAGGCAGTCCCGCGGTGAGGAGCTGTTCGCCAGGCTGCAGGCATTAACTCGCCGTGCTCACGGCAGCTGGGCTCAGTGTTGCTTTGCAGGGCAGGCTCGCGAGGGCTATCCTCTTCCTGCGCCTGGATACAAGAGACTGGGATGCCTCTCCCTCTGTAAAGTGATAGAGGCAGCTTTTATTCACTCCGACTTTGAACCTTGCCGTTCCCTACAGGTTACCCACAAAGCATACTGCCACAGGTCTGCCGTTCCTAGATTTTAGTTCCATCCAAACCTAATCTTTTCTTCTTTTACCAGAAGTCCCATGGGCGCCAGAGTTTTCTTGCGTTCAGCCATGGGCAGGGTTACAGTAAACCGTTTCCTCTCACTTCCTTCTGGGATCCTGTGCCAGGGCAGGAGATATGTTTCCATCTGAGGATCCTCCTTGGGAAAGACTCTTATTTCGCAGGGGTCATGCCTGAACCATAATGGTATTTTAACTGACTTTTGGTCTTTAGTAATTTCTCCTCCCCCCTCCAATAATCTGCAAATCTGTTACCAATCAGAATATGATACGTATGCTCAGCCAGTTTCAGTGGGGCTTATTTCTATTACATCTGGCAGTGTGTCCAGCAGGGAAGAAAAAAACCTCAACCAGAATTAGCTGCACTGAAATCAGCTGAATTTTGGACGTGTTCAACCTTTTTGGCCAGACTCATTCCGGTTCATGAGAAGTAATTATCTCTTGAGCATCACATTAATATTAAAGATCCATAGGCATTAGCGTTTAGGCAATATACCTTCTTCCCAGCTCCAAAAAAAAGATGTGGGATAATTGATCTGAACATGCTCCAAATGTGCATATGTCTTTATTTATGAATTCCAATGTGGATTGTTTGGGAGGATAAGGCGGAATAAGGAAAAGCAGGCAAAAATGTTGAGACCTCTCATCTCCCTGGCCATTTCTGTTAGGAATAGTTATAATCCCCCGAAAATGAGTTGTGAAAGCTAACAGCATGTTAATAGCATGTGTTACAAACACTAAATCCCTTCAACTGGTATTTCTGATTTACGCCTTTCCCTATTTTTTTAGATCAGGGAATTCGTGGTAGCTGGAGCTTGCGGCTGCCTGTGGCCAGGCTGGTCGCTGGAAAGCCAGGTTTGGGCTCTGATGGCTCCTCTTCCTAAGGTCAGTGTGAAATTGCACCCCAGCTTCTGCTTGCTGAAAGAGAAATTGCCCTTGGAGCACCCAAAATGCTGTCTCCTGCAGGGTGTCCATCAGCTGGCACGCACCGGCTGCGGGGACGCTGGGGTGACCCGTCCCAGACACGGAGGTGGCAGTGGCTGTGCTGTGTCCCAGGACATGGTGGCTGTCAGCGTAGGAAACTGTGGCCTCAGGTGTTCGGGTACTGCTTGCAGCCACGGACCCCGCGAAGATGGCAGCGCTGCTGGCTGAGGGCTGGGTTCGAGCCACCGGCCAGCCCCGCGCTGACGCGCTCCCGTACCTTCCGTCACGACTGTGACGCTTGCATCTGTGCTCAGGTATGCTTATGGATATGTAGATGGTATTGCATTGCTCATCCTTCCACTGGCAGAAAATTCGATTACTCCACACTAGCCAGCAATGTCATTACATTAAATAGAAGGGGAACTTTTTCCTTACTGAATTTTTTATTGTGTTCAGCTTCACTCAGTAGGGGAAAACAAATTTATAGAAGTGCCGCTAGTTTGTTTCAACTTCTGCACGTGCACCCACCTCATTTTCACGCCCTGGCGAGGGGTGTCAGACACAGCCTGGCCGCCCGAGTGGTCGTGGACTGGCCCAATTTCCTGCAGAGCGCAGCGAAGGCCGTAGATATCAACTTCAAAGGTAAACAATTACCTTTTATTATCACACATGGCTTTAGCTCTACCAGTTTCAAATAGCACATAATCACAAGTCTGTGATAACATTTACTCCTGATGAGAGAAAATTTACCAAGTACTAAATTGCTGCTGAGATGACGGGAACATGAGCCAGGCAGGAATTAACTCCGATGATGAGTCAGCAGACGTTAATGTCTTGCACCATGCTGGAGACATCTGCCGAGCCGTCCACTGTTGAATCATCTTAAATATTTCTGTGTTATTACCTCTCCAGGAACAAGCATCGGAGAACTTTTGTGTCTCTGTGTTATATATGCATAAGCTATTTTAAAATAAATATATGCAGGCACATAACAAGGGTATGCATTTAGGTATGTAGGTAATTTTCAGCTACGGGAAGGATGAGCAACCAGCAACTATTTAAAGTAAAACATGCATGGAAATGCTAATAGCAATTGCCTACATTTTGTGCTGGGAAAGCGATAGCTTTGCTCAGTCGTGGCTCTGATGAGCCTGGGAGGGCGACCTCGCGTCCACGCCGTATGCCCTGAACCTTCACGCAGACCAGCCTGGCCAAGCTCTTGGAGTAGGAGCTAGAAGTTCACTAAAGGCTCCCCATGTTTTGAAAGTTAATCCCTCCAGAACAGCTGCAGGGTGCTGTGTTCAAGTGTATCATCACTTCGGCTTTTTTCAGTTTTTTCCCATATGCGCAGAATGTCAGTATGGAGTTAGATAAATGTAGTATGTAGGCACAATCAAGAGCTTCAGATGAATTCAGTGGAGAGGGGCAAATGACTTCTTAAATGAGATGCTTTTTCACTGAAGGCCCTGCAACTGTGCCGTCATACGCTGTCCTCCTCCTGCAGTGGATCTTCAGCACATGCTAAGGCAGCGGCACATAACTGGGGGTGCCGAAGGACGTTACTCTGGGCAGCATGACCATTGCACAGAGGGAGAGGCTGAGCTTTTATTTAGTAAATTCTTTGTTGCGTTCAGCTTAACTCACTGCGTCAAAACAACTCAGGTTGTTTTAAAGTACGTTGTCTGTTCTGGCCTTAATTAGTTTAAGCTTTTGCATACATAATTACCCAACTGTATGCACATAAGAACTGCAGTAATTCACTGCGAAGCTGCATTTTTTGAAACTCCAACTCTCTGAGGTCTGGAGGTCAAAAGTTAATTCTAGTGAGATATGTGAGAGTTGTCCATGTTTGCCAAAAAAAATTGTTGTTTCAGGCATTCTGCAGTCTGAGTGTCACTGTTCCAACTTGTGCTTTTAAGGTTTCCCCACCCCCTGAATTTTCAGATGCAACTTAAAAAAACCACCACCCAACCCACGCAATGTTTGGGAAAGCAGGGTGAGAGCAGGCTTGGCTGTTGCAGAGAGGACGTGGGAAGCACAAGCTGGCAGGGGAGCTGGTGCCCCGCAGGTGCAGCCGTGGAGCGGTGGGACCGGACAGCCTCATGGTGCCCATCCTCCCTCTCCTTCTGTGCTCCTCCTCGCTGCCGCGGATCCTGGGCTTAGCCTCCGCTCAAGGCCAGCCCATGGCTGCCTCCATCTGATGGAGGTGCTCTGAGCCCGTGTCCCCCTCTTCCCGGGGTCTGGGGTGGGCGTGGGTGCCCGCCGGTCCCCACTCATGGGCCTGAGGAGCTCAGGGCTTCTGAACAGGTTCGATGCTAGATGCTTAAAATAGCTCAAAGGAAATGACGTGAATATCCCCTGCAGGCTGAGTTTTGCACTCAAACACTGCTTTTTCCAAAAATTAGCTCTAGCAACTCATCTTGAGGTGCCCTAAAATAACAACTTAGTATTTAATGAACATTAAGGGGGAATTAAATTAATCTAAACAGTAGCTTGGTTTCAGACTTCTCAGTAGTGGCTGCAGAAAAGTAAGGCAGTGTTTTTAGACCAAATAAGAAATTCATCCTTTGAGGATTGGTTTACAGTCCTCCAGAATTTTCCAGGAGGTTAATAACCAAGTGAAACGTCCTGGCGGGAACAATCACGTTCCCGCTACTGCCCAGTCATTAGAGTGGTGCGTCAGGAGGTTTCAAGTAAGTCTCAGTATTTTTCTTCTTCCATGGAAGACGATGTGTCTCCATATTTATTTGAAAAGCTTTCTCCTATTTTCTTTTGCATGCTGAACTACTTGGGCACAGTGCATTAACTCTTCTTGAAGTACAAAATGGAGAATACAAGTGCCAGAACATTTTTGTCAATGGTTTCCAAAAACTATGGAATTTCCTGCCCAGCTACATCAGATCAGCCAACAACTTTGTAATTGCTAAAAACAGCCTGTTGATTTTCCTCCCAAGTGTTTCAGCTGGCCTGGCTGAGCTTTCTCTTTTCCACTGTCTTGAGATGTTTCTCTCATTGTGCACTGTGCTGTATTTTTATGGTCAACATATCCTATAGCAAACAATTTCAGGCTGATGGCGGAAGGGAGATTGGGTTCAGGTTAGAGATTTAAACCCGGGACGGGGAGCCAGGAATGCCTCAGTTCCTGGACCAGATCTGCCACCAAATCAGGAATCCACATAAAGCAAAGCCACATGATGAGCAATTGTACGATGATTTGATTTTCTGTGCAGAGGAGGAAGTGAGTGTTTGACTGCGGTTCTCTCCTTGGCGCGCCCGCTGCAAACAAAGCTGCGGCTACAGGTGGGCCGTGAGCGGGGGGCAGGGAGCAGGTTCCCTCCAAGGGGAGGCTGAGGTTCGGGAGGCTGCTGTCTAACTGGGGACCGGGAGTTTTCACCAGAGCGGTACTTGAACTGACGTCTTGGTGGCAAATGCAAATAAATTAGTTAAGTACGCCTATATGAAATTTTCCTGCTGAAAAATTCATTCTATAAAAACATTTATACTGTATTCTTTATTGTCAGCTAATCCTGCCCAAACTCATTAAATGGCAGTGTGTGGGTTACTCGCTGTCAGTGAAATTATCAAAGGCATTTTTCAGCTGGTGCACCGGGAAAGCATGTGCTTCAATGCCAACTAAAACAATAACGAGGAAATGTTATGATCAGACTTGACCAAATGACCTTTCCCATTTTAGATTAGTTCTTAATTTCAGCGCAAGGGTCATCCTGTGAGAATACTTACAATAAGTCACTGCTCACCTCTCACATGAAAAAGAAGTGACTTATTAGAAATCTCACTGTACTCATTGCAGTTAATGAGATGTGGAAAGCTTTGTAATTTGATTTGCTGGACCATATGCTGTAAAGGGATACTGCTGATTTCATTCCTCCACATTTAATTTAAGCAGTATGCAATGGCTTCTTCGTATGGCTACTTATATAATAAAAATTAACTTGAAGTATAAAAAAAATACACCATTGTGGGGTTTATTACTCTATGTGGTTGAGTTTCAAGTGTTTTTCATTGAAACATCTGTAAGTAATGTGTAGGTCTAATTTTAAATCCTGGCAAATATTTTCCATTTAACATTTGGTTTTACTGACAGGCTTGGAGCAGTGGTTTTCAGAGCTTGTCAGTAACAGATATGTATTTTCAAAGATAAACATTTTTTTAATTGAAGATAACTGTAATTCAATACCTGCTTTTCCTATCCCTCTTGTATTTTAGCAGTTGCAAGCAGCAACGCAGACACTCGTCCCCTCTCCCTGCAGACCCTGGCCACGGCAGCAGCACCGCGGCGGTTCGGGCTCTCCCTCACGGGCGGTCCCAGAGCATGGGGCAGCTGTGTGGGGCAGCTGTGTGGGGCAGCTGCGTGGGGCAGCTGCGTGGGGCAGATATGTGGGGCAGATATGTGGGGCAGCTGCGTGGCGTTTGGCAGAGCGCGTGCAGCCGTGCGTGTGGGCTCGCCCCCTGAGGGAAGAAGGTGACAGCTTCGGGAGATCGTGAACTCCCCGAGGATGTCTCCTTCAGAGATGTCCCTTCGGACGTTTTGCAGGGGACAGCTACCTCCGGAGGGTGGATGTGGGCCTCAGCCCCGGGCGGAGCTTGGCCGTGTGCCGCGACTCGGCCGCACGCGCCCCGCTCTCGGGGCCAAGTGCGCTCGCTTGTACCACAGTGGCTCACCGTCAAGGCTTTATTTCAGGTTATTTGATTTTCGGCTGCAGACAAAATGAAACAGCTCGAACAGGCAGGCTGGCCTGCATAGCCCATAAAAGCGAAAACCAAGCTGACTTGTCAGCGCGCGTCGCGCTGCCCGGCGAAGGCTTGCGCGCCTTTCTGGTCGTGGTGCTTCGTGTGAGAGCCTGAGCCGTGGCCAGGCTAAAGGCGGTGCTAGAAATACCCAGTGTGAGGCAATGAAAGGTCAGTTTGGAAGTCTAATATTAAGATTGTTTTCAAGAAGAGGTCCTGGAAGGCTAGAAATGCGGGAGACTCACTGGTTTCACCTGAAAGAAATGCCACAGCATTATTTGCAATTAATGCCACGGTGTCCACGAGCTCTAAATACGAGGACTGTGTATGTTTTTATCTAACCCATTGGTTAATTTTGAGTGGGGGAGCGTGGCGAGGGAGGCCGTGGCCCCGCACGCAGCAGGGCTGCAGCAGCTACAGAACCACGGCCATTTTGTGAGGTGCACGGCAAGGGGACGGCGCTCCTTTGTGTTCCCCTCCCTCTGTCTCTCCCCCCCTCTAYGCTTTACTGTACCCTCACCACAATTTTAAAAACAAGTTTAATTCTTCTTTCAGTGAGAAATAATAATAGTAAATTATTTCCCTTAGACCCAGACTGTCATCTTGTTGGACCCTGAACTGCAGCAGCAGAAAATTGGGTTTCGGCACAGGGGGATTAGCCGCGGCGAGGAGCCGTGGCCGGAGGATGCCGGAGGCAGGCCGGCGCTGGGCGCCGCGGCAGCCGGCGGGAGCACAGGGACCTCCGCTCCCCGCAGCACCGTGCCGAGCTCCCAGGAAAGCGCGTCAGCATTACCTGAGTTTAACGGCTTTACATTTAGAGACAAACACGTCTTTGCTACCAAAGATGACCCGTTTCTTTTTAATTTGGAGACTGCCTTTAATGCTTCGTGACAGGTTGTGGTGTGGGTTCAGCAGCTGAACCGAAGGCACGGGCTTCAGGCAGCCCTCTGCGCTTCTCGGGTCTGAGTCCTCCTTGGTGGGGACCTCGCCAGGGATCAAAACACGGGCCCTTCATGCATGGACCTCTGGATTAACAAAATAATAGCAAAATCAGGTTTCAATTTTAATACGTCCCTGTTTTCTTTCATCAGAAGTTTTGAAATGCTTCTGAGGAGGTTGGTGATAGTCATAATCCCAGCTACAGTGATTTCTCATAAACACTGAGAGAAACTGCAGCTTTACTGAATATAACGTCTGTTTTAAATGGCTGGTGGTTCACTTGTTTTTAATATGAGTACAAGCACAGAGGCAAGTAAAATCTAATGAAAGCGCTTAGAAGATTTTGTTTTGATACCCCACAGCAGCCCTGCTTTATACGGAGGGGGGAAAAGATTTCTTTATAGCCAGGCCTGCAGAAGCCAGAAATTTAATCTTGCTCCACAACTTATTTTATTGCATTTTTAATTTTCTCTTGCATTACCCTGACCCTTTTCTATAGCTTTTGACGCCTGGTGCTTAATTACTTATCATTAGCAATGTACATGGGGGCCTTCCTGCATATTTATAAATGTGATCATTAGTACATGGGAAGACAAAGACTTCTTTAAGACCATCATTAGTTATTCTGTTTTCATAGAAATGTTCATTAGAGAAWCTACCCACCTGGTTAAATAATTATAATTAAGAATTGGTAATCTCCTTTGCATTTTTAACTTGATCTTCAGGACGTGTGTGCATAGCTAAAGGAGCCTTGTTTGGCCATCTTGCTATCTTTTCTTTTTGATTTGAATTGTCAAGCAGATTTAAATGCTGTGTTTTGGAACTGTATACCCTAAGAATGATTTATGGAAAGATAGGTTATTAAAAAAAAAAAAAAGAAGAAAGAAAGAAAGAAATCAACCCAGCAATTATCTCTGAATTCATTAACTGCGCACTGGCAGCGAGGGGTTATATAAGCCATTTACTGTAATGCACGGTATGGAGTTAAAACAAAATGTCACCGGAGCCTGATTTCTCTGCCCTATCCGTGGTGCTCACTGCAGACACCCAGGCTGCGGGAGAACACTTGCAGAAAGGTATCCTTTCCATGTCACAGTATGGTATTACTTGGAAATAAATGCGATAGTGTCGGTACTCCTGCTCCCAGCCGTCGTGGGGAGCTGGTGGGAAACCCGTCCGAAACGTGTGCGTGTGCCCATCTGCTGCGAGGCTGCGGGGAAGGGAGAGCATCACTCCTGCGTGCCCGCGGCGGCTGGCACAGGGAGCGCTCACCTCTGGTAAACCACAGCGACGGGAAGAGCTTGTCAGTGGCATAAATATAATCTGTAAACAATTAAGCAGCTACTGCTCATTCAGGGCAGTTTTGAGAAGGAAAGGAAGTCTGCAATCAGTTATATCTCCAATTACCATAAAAATATATTAGCCATTCATTCATTTATTAATGATTCATCAGTTAACCACACATAATGAGCAAATAATTAGCAATGCTGTACGGTTGCCAAAATTGAAGAAGTGTTGGCATTTTAAAGATGAAAGGTTGCATTTATGTAGAAAGTCGGGTGGTGATAAAGTTAATACAGAAGATAATTATAAAAGTGGCTGTCCTATTTTAGAGGCTGAGGTCCCGCAAAACTTGCCTAATTGAACTGAAATTAATATTCTTCAAAAGCACGCATGTTACTGCATACTAGCTGCTGCATTTGCTTGGAGATCTCCCTTCAGTAAGGTACATCGCACAATACAAGTTAATAAAATGCCAGACAGCAAGACTGCGTTCTTTGTTTGCTCGGTTCAGGGCCTTGTGGAAAACAATAAATTGCATTCATGTCAGCCGAGGCCCATCCCTTTGCTAATTACCGTTTGGTGCTGAAATGACTTCTGTGAAATTGGGAGCATGAAGAAACACACAGCCGTACAAGGGAGGCTTTTCAGACCACGGCAGTAAATGTGAGATAGGCCTTAGGCGCACAGATGTTAAAACAGTGAATTCCCCTACAGATTACACTAATGGAAACCCTGTCAGGGTAAGTCAAATCCGGGGTCTGTGGTCAAAATCTAATTAATGTTCCTGTACTTAAAAAGAATATGAATGCCTGGAGGTGACGAAGAACGTATAAGAAACGGGCTTGTTTGTAAAATTGCTCGTGCGGATGGCAAGCGCCGCTGAGCCCTTCCTTACGAGGTAACACCTGCTGGAGGAGCTGCTGCTTACGCCCCGTGGTGCCGCGCTGCGGGCACGGGGCTCGACCCCGCGTGCAAGTCCGGCCCAGGAGCGGCTCTTTGCGCCCGGGCCGCCTCCCCAGCGGACAGTCGTCGCCGTCGCTAAACGCCCCCTCTTCGCTGGGCGCGACCGAGCCGCGTCGGCATCGCTGTTTAGGAAGTACTTGTAGCTGAAGATGTAAGAAAGGGCCAGCTCCTCTTTGTGTGAAAACAAAGGCTCGCCCGACTAGTTGAGCTTGAGGACACTGCTGGGGCTCTTACGGCGCTTTCACAGCTGCACTGTGCGTGGCCTGTGCAATAACAGAGGAAATGAATTTATAATGCAACAATGTCTTCGTTTTCACAAGCACAAAAATTCCCCTAAATACTTAAAATAACACTCAGAGTAGGACAGACCTTAAATTTTGAATAAATGAAACCCTAATCCAGTGTGTTGCTGAAACAAGCTTGTTATTAAAGAAATAAATTTGAAACAGCAAGTGGTTTGAGAATTTTGGATTTAATTATTTAAATCTACTTAAGATAACTCTCTAGCACTGTGTTTGGGTTTCCTATTGAGAGCATGTTTTCCAGGAAAGGTATCCCACCCAGTGCCTTGGAAATATTAACTTTCTCATGCAACAGTGGTTTAAGCAGTAGAGACAAATAATTATTATTATAATAAGGCAAGAAATTGTATGGCAACTTGGTGACATTTCCTGGATGCATCCTGTCATGAAAACTGCACAGAGCCGTTCGGGGGTTTGGAGAGACCACCACTCTCCTTGGCTAAATGGCATGTGTAATACAGCTCCAAATGCTCTTCAGGTGAGAGAGGCAGTAGTTCCCTTAGTAGTGTTACAGGACCAGCCACAACCAACAGTACCTGAACCAGCAGGTTTGCAATTGTAAGCTAATTTGAGGTACTATATTTGAGGTTGTTTAATAGATAAATATTGGGAATCGGACTTTGTTCATTGGTGATGGCTATACTTTGGTTAAAATCGACTATTTCATCTTGAAGATGTAAGATTGTCTCCTAATGCAGCATAGATCAAGAAGGCAATAAATCTGTCTTTTCTTTTGTAGGGCCATAACAGGAGCTTCCTGGATCCTGGGTCTGCATCTAGGGTAAGAATCAGACAAATGTATTCAAGATGTCCCTGATCTGCACAAAACCCAGGAGAGGGACAAGAACCGGGGAGGCGTTCCTTGTCCCCAGCCATGACCCAGGCACGGGGGAAGTTGACTTACCCTGCAGCCAGGAGTGAGCAGGGGAGAAAACTCTGGCTCTGAGTCACGTCTCCTTCCCCTGGGCTCGTGCTGTGACAGAGGGATGTGGCCGCGCTGCGTGCTGGCTCGGCTTCGCCACTTGGCTTGGCTCCTGCAGGGCAAGCACGGTGTACGTACGCTGTGAAGAACAGGGATGATGTTTTTGTGTTTGAATATTCTCACAAGTAATCATGTATGTCTTCAAGGCAGGATGATCATCTTAACCATTTTGTTTCAGTATGTTCTCTCTGCGTTGTCCGTGTTTGCAATACAGCTCTTGCAGGGGGGTTACATGCTAGTTTGGGGGCCAGACTCTGTTGCTGAGTATTGCCAGCACTCACTCTGTCAGTCATGTTGGCCACTGTGGCTCAAGTGCCACCCTCCGGTCACAGGGATGAAGCCTTTCAGCTTTCCTGATGCTACTGAGGTTGCACTGATGTAACCAAATTTGTCCCTTCTGCCATGCATAAGGGTCAGATCTTAGGGAGCGTTCAGCTTTCTAGCCAAAGTTTTGAGGACAAAAAAAAGGCAAATCCAGACTTTCAATTAATCTAGTTAAATGGTTCAATTGCTACTCACAGGTCTAATGATCAACACAGCTGTGTCATCGTGTGAATCCAACACCACCGACTGACTCAAGAGCTGGTGCTCAGTTCAACACTGGGTTCTCTAAAATTCACATGTGTGAGGATGGTGTTCAACCAAAACCCAAAAGATTTGCCTGATTGTTCTCATTCAAGCATGCTCACTGACTTACCTTGTGATTACTAGCAATATTTCCTTTTATAAATAGTTTTTTATTTTCAAGAAAAGGTAGTCCTACAAATATTTTTTCCTTAAGAAATAATGTCTATGTTTATGTGTTACATGAGGCAGCTGTTGGTTTAAAGCTTAGTTCTTGCTTAAGAAATATCTTTCAGTCCACTGAAAGGGGTCAATTAGTGTCCCCTAGCTGAACTATTTTTTTCCCTCTGTTGCTTTGACCCATTGATTTAATTAAGGTCTAATAAAGAGAGAGCTGAAAGATTGTTAAAAATCCTTTTTTTTTTTTTTCATGGATCTGACCTATGCTGGTCTGTCAGTGCATTTTTGACTCGCACATGCCCTCTTTAATATGTAAGCACACTGATATAGAGGTTGTCTTCCTTAGAGCCAGTTGGTTTTTTTCCCTCAATGGTAGRTCAGATTTAGTTTTGGTTTTAACCAAAACAAATGCTTTTCTGGAGACCTTTTATTTTAGTGAAAATATGTAATGAAAAAATAGCCAAAGCAAGTCACAGTATCAAAAGAAAGAGCTTAGAAAGCCTAGGGATGACCCCTTTCTTTCTTTGTTTCCTTTCCCATCTTGCCAGCGGAGAAAGAGGAAGAGAAATTAAAACTCTGGTTTTGCTTTCCAATTAAGTAASAAGAACGAATGGAAGTTTATGAAACGTGGAGGGTTTTTAATTGAAAATGCTTGCTACTTTTCAACTTTGAGTCTTGCCTAGGTCAGTGTTAATGCTCCAAAAAATACTTCACACTACTTGTCATATTGCCAACCTCCCCTTTTCCTTTCCCTTCTCCACCCACCAGCTCTACAGTTTGCTACTCTCAGGTGAGAAGAGCTTTCCTCAGCATGCTAATTTTGCCGCTGAGCAGGCTCATCCATATCTTGTAAAAGGGAGATTACCACAAATATGCCCCCTCTCCACACTCTGCTTCTGTGGTAGGAGAGGACTTCTGGTGCTGGGGCTCCCGGTGCTGTCCCAGCTGCGCCAGGACCGCAATGATGGTCTTCAGAAGAATAGAAAAGGGAAAAAAGCCCCAGCTGCAACTTCAAGGAATGGCTCTAATATGCTATTCGTGGTGTGAAAGAACAGCATTGCTATCCACAGTGGCAGTTTGTGACTGTGAACCTTCTTAGATGGCTCTCATGCTCAGATTCCTATGCTGCAGCTCGTTAGCAGGAGAGCTGCCTGCAGGGCTGCAGCAGGTTTGCGGTATGGCAGGATGTGCACTAAAATAAAAATCTGGTTAGTGGTGGTGTGATCCCAGTGCTGGCTGGGCACTGGCAATTAAACCTGGATGATTATAAGCCACCTSGACTTTGGGACTCCTGGGATGTGACATACCACTTGCTGAGGGCCATCCCTGCCCAGGAAAGCTCTAAAGCAGGTGTATAAATCCTACTGTGTTCCATGGGATTTAGGCACCTGCTTAAAGTTAAGCGCTTGCTTAGAGAGTTTCCAGAATGAAAGCCTGACAATTGTGCCCAAGAGTAACTTTGAAATGAGTTTTAATTTGCTCATCATAACCAGCTGTCATGAGTCGGTGTAAAAAGGGTTTGATTTTGGATAGATGAAAGACTTCCCAGGCCCTTGGTTTTYGTGTAAGCACCCTGCTGAGCTGAAGCAGCCCTGCTCAGCCCTGCTTTTATTCCCGGTTGCTCCGTGGTCCCACTGGGGCTGCAGTGCCAGCCCAGCACTCTGCAAAGCAAACTGCCCTGCCAGCAACTGAAATTGCCTGACTGCACCTCACCAGCCATATCCCATCTGGGGCAATCTCTGCAGGCTACAACAGAGGAAGAGAAAGTCCACACTATACTCAGTAGGTGAGTGCAAAGGAAAGTTAGGGGAGCAAGAGAGGAGGAGAGGAGATTTGTGTCCAAGTGGAAGAGTCAGCTGGACCTCCCACTCAGAAACATAGCAGGCACCAAGTCCTTTTGTGTCACGGGAGTCAGAAAGCTTCAAGAGCTTTTTCTTTTAGGATTTTTTTTTTCCTTTATAATCCTTTCTTTCTTACAACAGAGTTTGAGGGTAAACTTGAAAATAAATCTAATGTTACACTTACAGCAACCAGTCTCCAAGGAAAAACAAAATCCAACAAACTCAAATTACTACTTAATTCTGTATGTGCACGTTTACATGCATCATCTACATAAGGCAAGCAGGACTGTGTCCGTGTAGCTGAGAGTTATTTTATTTTTTTGCTCAAATACATGGTTAATTAGTCAATGGATGATACCACTGTTGTGTAGCTCTTGGAAAGACTAAATTTGCAACTGAAACATTTTAAAGGCATTCTTTTGTAGAATCCTTAGGTAATTAAGCTGAAGTGCGTGTACATTTCCATATATAAATGTACTGGAGCAGTGGTAGCTGATGTAGTAGTTAAGGTCAGGTAGAAACCAGCCTTGCATTTAGAGTCTTATTTCCAGTACCTCACTCAAAACCTCCCTAAATCTAAATTAATCTCCCAGAAATGTATGGGAAATTTGGTTTATGAGGGGAAAAAAGGTCTTGCATTATTACCATAGCCTATCAGTCTTCCCTCAGTGTGATTACATTCATTTTGCGATGCGTGGCTGTTCAGCATTGCCACAACTGAACTTCAGAAGACTTTTGCTAGAATAGAGCATCTCACAGGAACAGTCACGCTGGGGAGCCCCCACCAAGGCAGGAGCAGGGGCTCAGCCCTGCGTGGCTGCAGCCCGGGGGCTGGGGGCAGGTGTAGGTGAAGCCTTTGCCTGGCCCACAGGAAGGGACTTGGGGACAGCATGGTGCTCAAGGCAACTGCAGCAAACCTGGGAGCAAACCTGGCTCTGCTGCTGTGTCCTGCTGCAGSGCTGCTGTGGCCTGCTCCCCTCCCCGAAAACCCCCGCTCCGGGCTGCAGCTTCCCTCTCTGCCTCCCGAAGCCATTCCCTCCCTTGCAGTCTTGGTTCCTCTCCTCCTTGCCAAGTACACTGACTCCAGCCTGATCTGAAAGTTAATTTTAACAAATAACATCTTGGGCCGAGCCAAGTTAGGATCTGGAGATAGGACACGCTGCGGAAAGGGAGCGGGGTGGGGGGTGTAAGGGAGCATGAACGCTCAGCCTTGTAATATGTGTGAGAGCTGATGCTCTCTGAGCAATCGAGTGCTTATTATTATTTCTCTTGGATAGGTCACCTGGGAGTGGAGGAATTTTTCATTTTAAATTAAAAAGAAATCTTTTATAATGCTCATTTCTGAAAGGAAAAAAACCCCACCTCATCATGGAAGCAATTAGATGGAGGACACATTGAAAGGAGTGATTAGTTGTTAATTTTTGAGCTGTTGGCCCTGACAGAGGGTTTTTTTGTCGAGGATTTTTTTTTAAAGGTGTCTTTCATATGCCTATAGTCCAAGGTTACTTCTCATTCAATAGCAATTACCATATGTCCATTACATGCTAGAAACTGCTTGAAGTGGATGCAGTGGTCCCCATCAGAGTGCGTGCCAAGTCAAAATGCCAGCAGCTGTGTGAGCCACGGGATAATTGTTCCTATCTGCTGCTTCTCTTTTCCAAGTCCCAGTAAATGTTCTAGGGAGTAACTTCCCCTTTCCTTGATGCGACCTGAAAGTACAACCCTCTGGTTTGCATTTCAGGTTCCAAGTCAGCCGTGTCAAGATTTGAACAAGAATCAAGGAGGATAATGGGTCAGATGTAATTAAGAGGTAAAACTACTGGTGAAATAGCTGCACATTTCGGTTTTCTTTCTTTCTGCCCATCAGATTACAAACCTCAGTCCCACCACCACTTACAAAACCTAATCTGTAACTGTGAACCCTGTATAACTGCTCTATTGTATCAGATGGAAACCAACTAACCAGACACAATACAAAAAAATAAGCACATTGTACCTCAGAAAAATATGGGGCTGAAAACACAGAAAAAATGCAGTCTTGTTAAAATATGGACATGGTCCAGTAATGGAATGAGTAGGGAAACTTGAATGGATCAGAGTCAAAAAACACTCTGCTTAATTCTTGGGKTTTTTTATTTGCCATTCAGCTTACATCAGTGTTAACATCTACTGAGAAATGCAGCCATTTACAATTTGCAGTTCAATGTGTAACTTTAATTAGTATGAAAATTAAAGGGCAACTATAGGCCAATGTGAATGATTATGGAAATACATGTGCATCACATGCAATGCTCTCATTTAATTAATCGTCTTGTAAACTATATCGAGCACTTTAAGTCAGTTGCTGAGTATAACAACTCTATTTTAAATAACCACTTAATACTTAACAGGATGTGGAGAAAACACTACAGCACACGACTGCTTCTCAAGTTTCAGTGTCTGAGATTTTTTAAAGCTGACCCAAGTCAACCCAAAGAATGTTTAACACCCTGTGTCTGAACACAAGAAACTCTGTGATGTACAGACATTCAATTACATTTTTTAAAAAGTGAGAAACATTTTGTAAAATAGTGACTTTAGAAAACTAATTGGCAGCAGCAAACTTGAGAGTGAAGGCCAAAGCTAGAGGGGACCTTTTACTACAGTAACTCTAGTCAGGGAAAACGAAAATAAAGGCATCTTTGTTTCTCAGTCAAATTAGCTGATTAAGAAATAAAACATTTTAACATGCTTTAAATGCAGCATTAATTATTTATATGAAAAAAATTAAAGCCAGGTTCCATGAATTACACTTTGTGTGTGTGAATTGAACRTTACGGGAATAGTAATCCTTTTACATTCATGCCTTACTTCATTAGGCAAAACTAAATATTAAGGGCTCTATTCATTCAAAAAATTCTTATGCATTCAGGTCACACCTTGTCTATGGCCTTTTTTTTTTTTAGGACTACAATTTWCAGCACTGATTTTTAAATATGATTCAGAAAAAGCAATCTACTTCTACAGGATGGGCTCTAGTRAACAGATGTGTTTAGAAAAGGACAAAGATACAGTGGTGGGTCTTGCTTGTCATCAGTGAAAAGGCCCAGAGTAAGTCATATTGTATGGTCTCAAAGCTGGTGTAATAACATAGAAAATCAGATGCATTACTGGTAGGGAAGCTCTGAACTCTGTGAACCCTTTTTCCTATAGATTGATCAGYAAATAATTTCCCCCCCTCATTGATTGTTTCCAATGACTGGGAAGTGCTTTATTCAGGTGAATAAAGAACCGAGGTTATTTACTCAAGCAGGTGTGCTCAGGGATGTACTTTTCTGTTCTCCATATATKCCCATTTTAGCCACGGTGCGTCCCGTGCTTGGCTCCCCAGGAGGAGAGTCCATCCGCTGAAGCTGCACTGATCTCTGGGATGTGGTTAAACATCTGCTGGGACTGAGGCTGGGATCATCAGTGTCACTTGTCTGCTCTTCTTTGAACGCAGACCCCTGAGGTAAGGAGCTGGTGAATTAATTAATTGTTTTGCTAACACATATGTGCAAAGAAATAAGAATTGAACTCTGGTTTGTTTCAGCTTCTTTCCTTGGGTGTTTTGTTGTTGTTGTTTTTTACTGACTGAGGAGAGTAACAACTAGAACTGTGCAATCATGATAATCTTTAACTTCCAAAATAATTAAAAGAGTCACTTAACAWTAAAATAATAACTTTAAAAGAGAGAGAAGAAAAAACCCCAAACCCAAGCAAGAAATTACAAAAAAGGGGTTACCCAGAAGCTTGCAAATTGTCAGCTGGCTGAATTTAAATAAACTTTTGGGAAACAAAATATTGGGAATTGGGACAAGGCGTCAGATGGTTGGGTAAGATTGATGCATTTAATAGTTTAGTTAATATGGATCAACATCTGCCTTTAGTTACATCTGCACAACCCCCTGACTTCAGCAGAGTTGTACTTTTGGAACCAAGTTTGGACCAATGTTTTTAAATAGGCCCTGGTGCAGAATATCTGCAGAGAGCCTGCGCTGCTCAGTGCCCGTGTAACCAGGCACCTCTGGAGAGAAYGGGTAATACAACATGTTATTGTTTCTCATGTAATTCTTAAAATACATTGAGGAGTAATATATTTTTTTATAATAGGGTGCTCCCTGTCTCTTTAAATAACTGTCAGATGTAGGATGTCCTTGTGCCAAAATGCTATGGTCTGCTCCCTCTGTGCAATTGTTAATTAAATCCATCTCTTATTGTAGAGCCTGCCTAGTCCCTTACCCATTCTGCTTATCTGCTATACCAGATGATGCTCAGTAATTCATGACCAACCTGCTCCCACCTTCAGTAGGGCCTCCTGTGCACTGACCTTAACCAGCTTCACCTTTTCGTTATTCCCAAGGAGAACGCAGCCCCAGAGGCAACAGTTTTATCAACTTTTCCTGTTGACCAGATGATGGTTCAGWGATAAATAAATGGAGTGTGCTTGAGCTGGAGGCCTCCCACATGCTGTCACTCCCTGCCCTGCTCTGGCTCCCGCTGCCTGCCTGGATGCAGAGCTGTGCAGGGGAAGGAGGCTGCCCTCAAAGGGCACTGCAGACTGCACCGCCGCTGGCAGGCAACAACCGCTTTTGCCTATCCAGGTAATGTTACTCYGCCAGTCATCGTGTCAGCTGAAAACTTTCTCTGCTTGGTACTGAGCTATGCCACCTGCAAATCTCTTTACCCCGCTGGTAAAGCTGATATACAGGAGCCGGTAGGAATATTTTCATAGCTGACAAGCTGTTTCCCAGTGTCAAAGATTTAAAAGCCACTTCTGCAAATGGGACTTTCTGGCAAATATAGACTAAGCAAATCTTTTATTATTACCATATGGCTAGAAATACTCCTAGATTTCTCCTGGAAATGGGTACTGTACCAGCAGAAAGCAATATTCTGTTGGCCTGTGCATTGCCTCAAGGGTATTTACTATGGTAATAAGATCAGTAATTCATCTCCTAAAATCACTGGGAGTACAAATGCTTATTTAAGTAGATGGTATCTTGATTGCAACTGAGTCAGGAGAGCTCTTAAAGCTGCCTGTTTAGGCTACAGATCTTTCTGTTAAAGGCAAAGAGCTGRTGGTTCTTGGTAAACACAAGAACATCGTGTTTGACAGGTACCTTACATTTTTGGCAATTCACAGTAGATGCACAGCACATCCCTTTGCAAAATGGGAGTGTACAAATATGTCAGGAAATTATGCCTATTGGGTTGTTTCTTTTCTTTTTTCTTTCCATAGCAATGTAATGGAAAGACCTATAAAACTCTCTCCATCTCCAAATGGTTGGTTAGAACAAAAGAGACAGAGAGAAAGCCATACTCCAGGAGCACGTGGTGCCATCTGAACCCCATTGTGCTGGGGGATGCAGCACCAACATAAATTAAGAGACAGCCTTGGCCCAGAAAAATGAAAAGGGAAAGATCTGGGGGTAAAATGATTTGCTTCATCACAGAATAGGCCAGTGTCAGAGAAGTATCCTATGTTCTTGAGACTCTTGCAGCCTCCCATCTGCTAGCTCACAAACTCAGCAGGCCCCTTCTCTGGAAGTCCTGGAGGCAGAAGCCTCCAGTCTTGCTCAACTGCTTTTTTTTTTCTCTTGTTTACAAAGCTGATCAAGAGAAACCATGGTTTTATGGCAAAGGCATAGAAATGGGAGTTTAAGGGCCTAGTTTCTAATCCCAAACTCTGCCACAGGAAGTCTTCACAGAAATGATGATACAATCTAGAAATACAGAGATTCACCTAATTGTTTTATTTGAGGAAAATCATAGTTTGACCTCTGAGAATCCAAAATCAGTGCCGTAGCCCTGTGCTAGGAAAGTCTCAGGTGGTCCATAGTGTTTCRCATTGGTGATGTGGTATTGAAGGTGAATCACAGAAAAACTGAGCTAGAAGTTCCTAAAACAGATGTTCTCTAGTTTGCCAAGAAGCCTGAGCCCTTAATGAGGACATGTGGCTGAAACGGAAAGCATTAGCAGTTTTCCTGCAGAATGTTGTTCTGTACTTTAACTTCATCAATACTGTTCCTTCTTTGCACAGTTATTAAGCTAAATATCACTGAGGCATGTGCAAATTTGATGAGAGAAATATTTGTTTGTGCTCTCTATATATTTCAGAAATTAAAGATTTTTCAGCGGCACAGTTCTGCCTTGAGAGCCAGAATTTTCACTCTAATTTTTTCTGCAGTCATGGAGCGTAACAAACATTTGAAATAACTTTCACCAGCTTGATCACTGTTGTCAGACAGAGTATATATGCAAATGAAACTAATAAATTTTGCTGAAGTTCTCTGGATTCCACCAGAATGTATGGAATTGTCTTTCATTAGTTAACAACGCTTAACACTTATGTAGCAATTTCCATCCTCGGTGACAAGCTTATTAATCAATGCAACACCTCTGAAAGGAGCATTGCTATGTATTCCTATTAGAGTGTGAAATTCAAAATGTATGGATGTGCTCTGAAGTGTTGGTCAAATAGCTGAAGAAACCTGGGTTTCGAATTTGCAAGTTTGTGGTTTCTGTCCCATGATTAGGCCAGACTCCTTTGACACACAGACCCCTTTATGTGTTTAATAGATCAAGCTCTGCTGGGTTTAGAGCCACACATCAGCGTGGCCATACTCTGACTTTGAAATGTGGCGATAACACAACCGTTTTTTTATAATTGCTGCCTAGAGGACCTGAGATGGGGATACAGCACACTGCTGCGATTTGCTCTTTGCAGCTTTGCTAAGACTTGCAGGAGCTGGAAGGTGTGTTTCCAGTGCACAGTAAAGAGGGTTATGCTAAATGACCCCTGCCTTTTTTCATGCTAATAGGTGTGACAGTGTTGGGTTAACAAAGAATTCAATCCTGACCTAGTGATGATAATTTTGTCTAGAGTGAAATCCATTGAGTTCCCTCACCTCTTTTCTGTGCCTGCTATTGTAGGACACTAATGGTACCGCTGATCTGCTCTCCTTGCAGCCAAGAAAGTGTCAGATGAGAGTGTTTTCTGCCTACTACATCCTGGAAAAAAAATGTATGTTCTATCCAATAAGTTTCGTTTGGGAAATGAGTTTTGTTCACTGTTACCAGGTCTGCAGAAGCCACCAGGCAAGTGCAGTGAAAAAGGCCTCCTATAAAGGGTATAATGAAAGACAAACCATTTCAGTTGGTGACTAGAGGCATATCAATAAAGATCACCTCCTGCATATATCAAGTGATTGATAGCAAGTTTGAAAGTTTTTTCAGTTCCCTGGTAGTGCCATCRAACTGCAATAAAACACATGGATTTCTCTGCTACCCTTCCAGATAAAACCCCCTCGTGATGCATGTAAGAAAAGCTTCAAGAATAAAAAAAAAAAAGTACAGGGAGTTATTACTTTGAAGTAGCTCAGTCCATTGCTTTTAAGGGTGACAATATCTAAACTATAGCAGGAGGGGAACTGTTAAACATCTTGTTGCTTTACTCTGTTGGTAGGCAGCCTCTGAGACTTTGTCAGCAGCCTGACGTAAATCAGCCTGTTCAGGGGTAACAGCCCAYGACATGCCCTGTGGGCCAGGAGAGGAGCTTTTGGGATGCCTGGAGGGGAGATTTCAGATGAGAACAGCTACCTAAAAATTCACACCCCTCTGGCAAGCTCAGCAAGCGTAGTCCCTGTGCTGGGTACCTTGATGGGACAGACCAGGGCCACGGGCCAAACRTGGCTGCAGTCCCATTCTGACTGCTTGTCTCCTCTAAAGCTAAGTTGCTGGTACTGCCCATGGTTTGGGTTGGGGGCTTGTAGTTGCTCTTCTCCCTTGTGGATGCTGAGTGCTTGGTGCATCCGGTGCTTGGTCTTGTGCTGTTAATAGGAACCAATTGCACCTGTTGAAAAGGATTCTGTGTTTTGAGGATTTGTCCATCCAGACATTGTGAAGCATTCATACGTAAAAGCTATGGAAGCATTATATGAGGTTTTATGATCAAAGCTGYTTCATTGCCTCATGCTCATGGAAGTCTTTTGTCAGCCGTTGGGAGCCCACAAACCCTGGAGAAGTCAAGGGGCTTCTGGGAAACCCTTACTGAGATTAATTCTATAGTTAGATGCTGTTCCTTCTCACCAGAGAAGGAAATCCAGGTTCATGAGACTCCAAGACCTGGGAAAGCACCTTGAAAATACCAAGGYTGATCTGCTTCATCCACACAGCCTGTTTAAAAATTGGTGCCAGCTACAAGACTCGGGTTTGGATCTGGGTCCAAATATMCCTTAATTTAAAGGAGATCTTTATCCTGCTGATGTCAATGTGATTTCTATCACTGGCTTAACTGGATGAGGGTCTACCCTGTGTTTTAAACCACAGAGTTTTAGTTTGACCTATATGTAATGTAAAGATGGGTATTAACTGGGAAGTCTAAATTTCTGGAAGTCTCTCTCTCAGTAGTTCTTATTAAATTCACTACTCCAGCATAATGTAGCTTTCTGTTCTAATCATAGCATTGCTGTACTTGGGCATGGCACATCAAAGGGGTTACCTTGCTCTCGTAGCAGAATCCTCCTTAGGTTCGCTCACTCTGGGGACCCACACCAGATTTCCCCGGTTCTGCGCACAGGCCAGATTTTCAGCTCCCTTTTAATCTTTGGCAATTTGAATTTATATGGAAAACTTACAGGTGACAGTCTGGCTACATTGAGACAAGTAGGCTAGAAACCATGTCAGAACAGTCCCTGAAAGTCCTACGATGTGCTTAAAGCATTTCAAGAGAACCCTTGATCCAAAGTATCAAAGGGTTACAGTAAGATCAAGAAGAATTAAAACTGATGGTGTGCCAGAAATCACGTGCAGCACAAGGTCATTACTCACCCTCGTTAAAGCGGTCTCAGTACTGTGGCCTGATCTGAGGCTTAATTGAAAAGTTTCAAATGATGCATTATAACGAAGACATGACAGCCACTGCCCATTCCACGACCTCTGCTAAAAAAGGCAGATTGGTAATAGGGCAAAAATCTAAGCAATTGCTTGAGGATAATCAAGGCCTAATGAGGTATCCACTTCAGTCTTTCAAAGGCGGAGGAACTTCTCCCTCTTGCTGGAGAGAAAGCAAGGGCTGATGCGAGCATGTTCCTGCATCCAGGGAACAGGCCACCTGGCCAGGGTAGTCACGGTCCTCGGCAGTGGAGGGAATACAAAGGGCCACACCATATCTGTAGTGCGGGTTTTCAGTTGTACACAGGGTTAGTGCCATGGCCTAGGACAGCCTCCTCTCAGTTGCCTTCTTTTGCAATCATTTTCTGTTACCCCAGACCTTAAGCCAAAATGATCATAAGGGGCCCATCAGGTCTGAATTATTAGYTGTGTTAGGAACCAAGACAGTGGCAATAGGAGATAGCTGACTGCTGATGTTATCAATTTTCCCTAAAAATTCACAAAAAAACCAAAACCTGTTGATGTCCCACTTGAGCATGATAACAAACTGCAAGTCACAATTACCCAAAGAAATCAAGTATCTCCTTGGCATCTTCCTCTTTTTTTGTTATATTATCTGTTCTAGCAGAGGGGTCAGTGCCCATATCCACACGATTATCTCCATATCCAGCTGCCAAATTGTGAAAGCTGCTCTTCCTGGGCTGCTGCTTGGGCAGCTGTATTAAAGGGTTTGCGCGTGCCCCTGCCCGATGAGCAGTTACAGTGTGGAATCACCTTTCAGTCTGCAGAAGCCAAATGTTTTTTCATCTTTTTTAAATAGTCAGCTCGCCCATTTTAACCCATRCCTGTAGGCTCTGCTTTTGTGAGGAGAGGGTGTCTCTCCAGATTCGTATCTGTTTGCTGAGCAGGTTTGCTTGCTGTTCCTAATCTCTCCTGTTTTGATAAGATCTCCCTCCTGTCTTGAGATACACTAGCCATGGGAAGCTAAACCAGGAAAAAACATTGTATAGSGTTTCAGGTTCAGTGACAGAGTACAGCCGTCAGTGATGGACTTCCTTAAAGGCATCGTGCGCAACGACAAGTTACAAAAATTATTTAGCACCGTGGGCCATCTTCTTTGGCCTTCAGGTTCCTCCCTAATTTTAAGTATGGTTAAAATCAAAGTACCTGCTTTCTTTGCTATGAATCCTACTTTAATTATCTTCTGCTTTTTCATGTAACTTCCCTCAACTTTAAACACAGAGACTGAAAAAGAAGGCTAATATAAAGAAAAAGTTATAGTAAAATGACTAAMACCCCATTTATGCAGCTCTTCAGGTAGCTGTCTTGAAGACCACGAGAGGTGCAATTGGCTTCACTGGGACACCCTTGGGCTTAGCATTAAACCATGCGTTTTGCTGAAGTAAGACCTTTAATATATGACATATGGCATCAGCTCTACAAAATATTACTGGTTGGCTGACAGCCCTGCTTCTGTCTGTTGCTTGCAAATTAATATTGTAAGTCTGTGTGGGTATATAGGTTGTCGTCACCAGTGTCCGTGGTCACTGCAGGTTGCACCCACGAGCCTAAGGACTCTGCGTCCGTAATTTCCTCGAGAGGGATTTGTGTGTTAAGCTGCTGGTGCTGTACCCATGAAAGCAGTGGCTGAGCAGTCCTGCCTGGGGAGGAACCACTGCCACCGTGTTTTCAGGTCTCCAAGGAGCTCTGGGACAGCACGGGAGGACGGGCACTGCCAGCTGCTGCGTGAGAGCTGCCACGGCGCCCGGCTGGGCTCTGCAGGAGCTGGAGCCAGCCACAGCGTCAGCAGGGCAAGCAGTGAGAAACGGGCTGCCTACACCAGCCTGAAGGTACAGTGTCAAGAGGCATGTCTTGATATAGTGTTTCTTGTTAAGAATCATTGATTGATTTAGCCAGTTACAGGATTTTTTTACTCATTTTACTTGTATATGAACAAGGACAAAATGCAGATGGAGGGATGCCTAGTGTGTCTCGGGAACGGGTACCAGTCTGCTCTTCTCGGATCAGCTAGGGCTGATCTTTTTGACTTCAGGGTTGCATTTTTCTCATCTGTTGCAGGGAGTACAATTGCCCACACTTTCCCTGGGTCGTTGCAGCATTCAGACAACTCACTGGGTCTCCCTGCTCACCTTACAATATCTTGGGCTAGGGGAAGTTAAGGCCAGCCTTAATTTGTCTATTCTACAGGAGTTGTATGCATGTGTGCATGTGCTGTCTGTGTGATGGGCCATGGGTCATGGACTGGCCACTGCTGGTTTGGCTATGAAGGATAAGAAAAAATTCCAAAGGACTGAAATATGCTATCAGCAAGGAGGGAGTGAGAGCGGCCAGTGAGAAGATGTTCTACCTATATACAACCCACTAGCTTTTCTGAGTTTTAAGTAATGAGAGGGGAAAAAACCTCTGACATTTAAAAAAAAAAAAAAGTAGATCCTGGAATCCATGTGGCAAAAAATAGGGCAGTTGAGTTACCAGTAGCTGATGAGAATATGAGAGGAATAATTATTGTATAGTCCTATTAATGAAATTGTACTGCAGCTCAAAAGAAAAAAGAGAGAAAAGTCACCAAAGAGAGCCTGGTGAGTTACTTCAGTGAAAAAATAGCTTCTATTATATGAATAGAAATATCAGCTTGTTAGCTTAGCAGAGAGCTCTGGACACTTATGGAAATTCAAAACATTTCCATATATCCCAGTCCAGGATGGAATTAAAGTGTTGTAAAGCTTCCCTGGAAGCCAACGTTTATCTAATGTGTAAGCATATTTAGATTTCATTTTGAAACGGTTGTTAAAGGCTATCCTTTGGCTGCACTCTATCCTTCATTCTAACTTTTTTTGGAATTACTGAACTCTGAGATTTTATGCTAAGAAAAATGTACTTTCAGAACCAGAAATGCCTGAATGACCAGTTACAGCATGTACTAACCCTGAGAGATATCCATTGAATCTGCTCTCCTCCTCCAATTTACTTGCTGTTTTTCCAATCATGCCTTGCATTAATGTTCTACACTTAGCTAAACTGTGTGTGTTATATTTTAGATCTATTTTTGTTTTGTCTAAAAAATTTCCAAATTGACATTAAGTATTCAAGATGTAATCTCTGTAGCAGGAAACTAGTTATCAGATTCATATAAAATAACTGGGCAATAGAAATAACTGAGCAGAATGCATTTTTTTTTCTTAGAATTAATTTAGAGGGAATTTAATGCCTGTGAAAGGTGCTGGATTGCAACATCAGAGAACTGAAGCTACTATTTAACCACAGAACAGTTACAGGATGGGAGATGGCTTTACAAGATTCCCCATGAGGGCTGACAAAATATTTGTCTCAGGTTTGGTGCCTCTCAGCTAGCTGGAACAACCAGGCTTTCATGTGTCAGTAACAGTTGCTCTCAGGTTGTTAGATTTCACCTGGGTGATGGAGAGACCCCTTCTTTAAAAAGGAGGGGATTTKGCTTTCGTGATTACTGGCTAACATTTCTAATATGGTTAAACCTAAAAACCTGGATTTACTACAGCTGAGTTGGCACATCGCTGTAAGGGACAGTGCTGGGTCAGAAATTCAAAGCACAAGGTGTGTCCGTGCTGTCCCTGCCCCGTGCCGCAGAGGCAGGTAGCGCTGGCCGGGAAGGAAGGGGCGGATGCTGTGACCTGCCCCCCAGCGCACGCTCTGTCACCACCCTTGYGATGCCCCCGGGCACGGCCCCGCTGTGCTCGGACCCCTTCAGAGGGGCTCTCAGGCCCAAGGTTTGCATCTCTTGCTTTCTGTTGCCACCTGTTTATCAGAGGAAAGTTGAGAATGGCAGGCTGTAAGATGCCGTTATTGGAGCTATGCCAGGTTCAAGGTCCCATTCTCATCTTTTCCCTTTTTTTCCCAACGTTTCCAGAATAGTTATCTGTGAAGGCCACATACGGTCTGCATGGTTTGAGTCTCAGGTCTCAGTAGTCAGGTTCCTATTAGACAAGTACGGACATTGTCATGTGTGCTAACTGGTAGTCTTGCCAGCTGCCAGAGACACTGAAAAGCATTTTTCATGATACATGTTGATCTTCAACTTGTATTTGCTGCTTAGTTAAATTAACATGTTTGGTGTTGACGGTTTTTACTGACTCCATGAGGAGGGGGAGAGGTAAGTAGCCTCAGGGTAGTTTTCACTAATTTCTCTCAAGGGGAGAGACTTTCACAGTACTGCCTGCCTCCCTGTGAGCTCATCAGGAAAAGAAAATCACCCCTTCCATGTTTCGCGCGTGCCGGGCCTCGCAGGTGAAGGGTGGCCTGCCCACACGGGAGGCCCAGCAGGCTGGCCACCGCGGCTCTGCTGCTCTCATGGCAAGGCCAGCAGAAACACACCCATGACTGAAGAGATCAGTAGGCTTGTTACTGTAATGCAAAGTCGACCTACGGACAAGCCCACTAGGAACCAGTTAAAAGTTTTTTCCTCTGAAGCCACATTCTTCTGCTGGTTGTGGTATGTTGGACAGAGGCTGTGTTCCCTCACACTGGAATTTCCTGTATTAGCACTGCACAGGAGTGGATTTATTTTGTAGTCCTTGAGATTTCTGAGCTTCATGGATTTCACAGGCTTTATGCACCATGAAACAAAGATCTGATTTCTACTGAGGCATTGCAGAAAGGATGAGCATCTGCTGACTTGTTGGTCTCCCAAAGACAGACGCCCTCCAAGACCATAGGTGATCCAGTCTGGGATTGTCTCACTGAAGACTGAGGTATTACTGACACGGCTCTCACATAACTCACATATGCTTTTTGCACTCATTTTTGGAGCTAAAAGAAATGTTTCCTTGTTTGTTGTCAATTTGCACCCTAATGTACTGCTGAGGGAGCTCATGTCGCTTCTGTTGTAGCAGGAATATGGTGGTTACAATCTGTAAAACATTAACTGGGCCAGGGCATGGCCATTCTGCTTCAACATCTCCCACCCTAAACAAGTCTGTCGTCCTCTGGGCTTGTGGGTTTAATACCGTAAAGGCAATGCTTTAAGTTCATTTTGTGTTGAGGGTTTTTTAGAGAGGCCTGTGGACTCTTTCTCTTTTCTCCAACTCACCTGACTCCAGCCCAGCTGTGGTTTTCCCACTTCTTAACTTAATCAAAATTGCATTTCAGATATCCGACCCCCAAATTTACAGCTTCATTGAAATGGAGATAGGTTATGTAAGACTTTCCGCATAGAAATGTGTAATATATTATACTATATTGAGTTTTGTGGAAGAGTGGAAAATATCTGTTTGGTTTTGGAAATACATTATAGAGTTTTTTAGATGCCAAGTTTTTCATTGTTCTACTAATGTCTTCCTGATCTGCAAGTTTTTAAAAGTAAATCATTAGACTGTTGCAAATTTTAAAATGATATATCTAAGAAATTTTGCACTGTGGTGTTGAGTCAGGTCTCAGACCTTCGCAGGAAACGAAGTGGCAGCTGTGATTCTGGGGAACAGGTTTCCCAAAATTGCCCCGGCCCATCTCTTCACTCCCTCTCCTTTATGCACTTCCCCAACTTAAAGTGCTCTTATTGAGCCAGTTTGCCAGGGGCTCTGAGTGACTGGTGAAGTGGACTGAAATGCTCAATTTTCCCAATATTTTTACTTTATGAGTAAGGGTATTTGTACTTTATGACATTATTGGTTTAGGATTTTTTAAATCTAAGTAAGGATACTTTCCACTTTAATTGCATGTTAATTAACATTTTGCTTTGTGGAGGGTTAATATTATACAAACTGTAGCCTACCCCAGCCACCTCTCTCCTATAGCCCAGAAAACTGTTTTCTTTTTTCCCAAGGTGACTGTTGTGCTTCCCAGCAGGCCAGTGCAGATTTTCAGACTCGTCACAGAGCTCCACAAATAACCAGTCAAACCTCCCCCACCCAAACCTTCCTGACAGAGTCTTTCTTTTATATCCTTACATTCTTTTCTATTAAATTTGCCTCAGTAATCAATATGTCCCAAACCTGTAGAGTGTCTTAGGTGGGAAATTTCATCAGCCCCCCCTTAGAGGAACACTGCCGTCATGTGCCTGCTGCAGCTCCCTGTGCAAGAGGATGTCAGAGCACTGGCTGATCTCATCTCTCCCAAGCACTAATTTCATTTGCAAAATAATGTGGTTTTCTCTAAAGTGTGTGAACTTTTATTACTCTGTGTTCTTGAAACATGAATTAATGCTCTGTTTTCATCTGTATGGCCTCGGTATGTATCCTGCCTTTGCACATAAGCCTTTAAAGCTGTGTGGCAAGGATGGTATGAAAACAAATCACTGTTAAAGCAATGAACTTAAATTTTCTGTGAGTCCCAATGATAAGTTTGCAGCGGTCTTTGCCTGTGACACCCTTATTGGTGCTCAGCTAATGGTCAAGCCGCCACACTTGGGTGGACATGTCTCGAAGCACTAACACGGTCACTGAAAACTAACTGAAGGTAAAGGAGAGCAGCACGAAACAGCTGAACCATGGCGCAGCCTTCCCTACAGAGACAGAGTCAGGCCATGTACTGTGTGCTCAGGCCGTGTGCTGGTGAGGTCCCGCTACGTAAATACAAACAGAATCATGGTAAAGTTTATCATTTTCATTGCATTCTTAGCTTTTACTCTCCAAACTTCGTTCTTATCATTTATATTTGAAACCATCACGAGTTAGTATTGCTCTGTGCAGTATGCAGGCCGAGCTCCAGTTTGAACTACCTATTTAAAATCCCCCTTGTTTTATAATTTCAGCTGAATAGTTTTAATCACTTCTTGTTGTGAGCTGTGGTGCTGTACAGTGGGCTGCACATTGCCGAGAAGCTTCAGTCTAGAGGTAGTTGCACTTCAGTGCCAAGGGAAATAATAACTGGATGGATGGAAAGCGTCTGGGATTGATGTGGTTTAAAGGTGCTGTTTGTGCAAGCTATTATCAAGGAAAGACTTAGGGAAGAGATTCACTCTTAAAATGCAGGTGCTCTCGTGCTTTCTCTGACAGATGTGTTCCAACAGTGTTTTGAATTCTGTTTAAAATTTGAAAGAGCTAAACCTTCAGGCTCTTCTCTTCCTTTCTTAAATTCATTTCTCTGTTTAGATGAAAAAGAAACATTTTGCAACTTACTTTAAACTTTCTTCAAAAGAACTGCTGGAAAAGGAACATTCATGTGAAGCACATAAGCCGTAAACGAATGTTAAGCACAGCAGACAGAGCGATTTTAAATGTACTAATGGACAGACATTAGACTGTAGGAATTTACCTAAGAGAAAACCTCAGATGTGGAGGGACTGCCAGGTGGGGATAAAACCCCAATGAATGAGCCAAATGATAGAAAAGTGTTACCAGAGTAAAGAGCTGTACATGTGAAATAAATACCAAAATGGGGAAATAGCACCAGCAAAGATAATGAAAGATAGAGAACATTTCAGTTAAGTAACTGATGCAGGAGCATGTACACACAGCCCGTACCAAAAATGCAAGCTCTTAGGGTGGATCTCTCTCTCCCTTTTTCTCTCTCCCCCCCTCATTTTGGCATTTTTTCCCCTGCTAATGATGGTAGCTTAACAGAGTTAACAGCATTAATGGACAAAGCTCCTTCTATCTAAATGGCAACAGACTTTTTCGCAGTGCTCTGTCAGATGTTTTCAGGTGTGTATTTGCCTCGAAATTTCCGACAAACTGTTTTCCTCAGATAATTTTTGATTAATTTTGTTAGGCCTCCTGGCTGGTGGTTACTTTCTCCGTCTGTGTGGAAGTAGCAAAGCAAGTGGGTTCAGGTTTGCATGATTTGTGAATATGAAGGGGAAAAAAGAGCAGCCTAAAAAAAAAAAAAATACCCCACAGGAAAGAAATAATGGGCAATATGTTTCCTTTTGAACTTTTTCAAATCAACCTCTGGAAAAGGTGTCATAAAGCCCCCAGAAATGAGTAACAGCACAGGGACAAAGAAAACTCTGTTACAGATGTCCCTGCAAGCCTATGAGCAAATTGTTTTTTTCTAAATAACCCCAGAACATTACATGGCCTTAACAAGTTTCCCAGGACAGGAACTCCTAGTTTATTACTTGCTCACATTGTCATCAGAAATTAATTTTGTCCGTGAAAGACAAATTGGCTGGTAGCTTATGAAGTTAAATGGAAAGAACAAGTGAGCATCTGTTTCTTCTGCATTTTGTCTCCTTGGTGTCTTACATATAAATGAATCAGAGTGTTCAAACTTAAATTAAGATCTTTGGCTAGATAAACAGTTAAAACTGGTTCCCATAGCTACCTCTCACACATAGCTGTGATTGCATTATAATCCCCTAGTAATCAGGTCTAAATGAAAGAAAGATGATAAGGGTGCTATTTTCAGTTTTCAGTACTGATTTTTATTAGCTCTCAATCAGATCAGGACTGCTTTGCCTTTCATCACATTGTGGCAGTGTTTGTAGAATCATTAGAGTAATAAAGTGTAAATCTTACCGAGGTGCATTTTTCTTGAGGTGTTTTATATAACGAAAACTCTGAAGATTACATTGGCGGGTACAGGAAAGATTTGTTTCTGCAACTAAAGTGAGGATGTACTGTATGCTATATTCATTTATTCTTTACCCAAGCGAATACCTAATGAATTACCTTGCCGAGGTAAAACAAAAAATAAAAATATCCAAAGAATCAGCCTGTCTGAACATGGTCCTAATATACTGTATATTGCAAGTACTGAGTTTAGTCATTTTTTTAATTTGCCTTATTATCTTGTATCATATCTCTCCCTGTGCATTACCATGCACAAATGAATTACAGGCAAAACCACAAGCACTGCTATTACCAGCCTGCTGTTTTTAGTAAACTAGTGCAGCCCAATAAAACATCATGTTGCAGTAATATATAAGTATTTATTGTAGAGTAAATTTCAGCTAAACAAAAGCACACAGGGAGGCCTGATCCTGCTCGTAGGAGAGGCAGTGGCAAAGCTCGAGTTTGGCTCATATATCATTTGTGTCTCACCTGCACCCTTGATTTGCAGTATCCTTTGAGGTAAATTTTACTTAATAGCTTTACTTCTAAAAGGTTCCTGACTGCCAAATTTAGAGGAGATTTCACCCAACCCTCGGAGCTGTTCCTGGGTGTTTCTGCAGGCAGAGCTATCCTTTAGCACAGAAATTGCCTTGTGTGGTGTTGCAGGATTGTTCGCAGAGTTTGCAGGTGTGCCCCACATTTGCAATTAACTCCCAGTTTAATACTGGAGTGATTTTACTTTCCCATAGACTTTTTTTTTTAATACCTGGTGAATGTTACAATGTATCATACTATAGCATAGCTATTAAAATGCCTCCCCATTTTAAATATTTGAATTTTATGTATTCTATATTTAAATGAGGAGTAAACTGTCCCAGTAATTCAGTGTTAGGTATTTACAGTCATCCACACAACTGCAGGAGTATTAGCTAGCAACAGACATTAGTCAAAAAGTTGAAAAAGAAAAAGCAAACAAACAGCTTTCTGGTTTTCTGTTTGATTTTAATGTACTTGATGTAGGAACTATGCCTGATATTAACATTAACGAGTTATATTTACTTTCTGTTCTATAAAAGATGAATCTGTTCAGCCATCAAATAGTGGTGTTTGCGTAGTTAGCCAAGTCTAAGATACCATCTCATGTTAGGACGTGGAATACTTTAGGACAGGGACCATTTAATGTATACAAATTTATACCTGAGATAATTAGATATTGGTACTCACATCAGGCAAAAAAAGAATAAATCAGTTCATATGATGTTATAGATAAGGAAGCAAAATTTATGTTTCAAATTTTAATCTATTAACACTTCTAAGATCCAGAGAAGTTCTCAGTCTGATTAATTTGCTACTAATATTTTAAACTACAAAAAGCTCAAATTCAAACGCTGTTTGCAAATAGGCAAAGAGTGTATTTTGGTCAGAAAGGTTTTGTGTATGTTTGTATGTTGACACATAAATGTAATATGTCTGGAAGATGTTGCTATGTCTAATGACACAAAAGAGAGTAAATTGTAGAGCCTGATTATCAACAGATAACAAGACATACTGTATATAAATAAATGCTCAGCATCAAAACCCATTATTGGATTAGCTATATAATCATGTTTCAGGCTGTAAGTCTGTGCTGACAAATGAACACTTTTCATTTGGCTCAAGGTCCTCATCAGCAACGGAACTAATTTTACATTCTCACCCATTAAGTGAATAAGATGTGGAAAAAGCTGTCTGCTTTTTGAAGTGTAAATTTGCTGCTACAGGCTGTGCAGACCAAAGCTCTTTTGAAGCAGTGAAATGAGATCATCTCTAGGGACATGTGAACCTGACAAAGTTTAGGTCATTTCTGTGGAAGGTATGGCAGGGGGGGAGCCATTTGGATATGGTTTCAGTAGTGACTTATATGGGGCAATTTGGAAGATGCTGAACTTTACAAGCTTTTTGTTCAAATTTGTGACAGAACTTGAACTGGAAGCACAGATGCAAGCTTTCAGCCCTCGGAAAGAAACCTCCATAAACATCTGAACTGGGTACTTGGCCAGCACAGTTTGGGAGTGCTAAGCAGGCTGTGTGCTGAGCCTCTCCTGCTCAGCAGAACTTAAGCAAGTCGTTTTTAGGGGCTGGACACTTCCCCTGCTTTCCCCTCCGTACACATACACACGCGCAAATGGAGATCCAGGCAGTAACTTGGACCTATTTCTGGAAAAGGCGCTGGAGGTGGAGGAACTAGACCATCACATCTCACTTTCCACCCCTGGGAAGTCCCCCAGGAGAGAGGAAAATCGCAGCTCTGTACCTCGTCTGGCTGCCAGCCCCCTAAATTGCAGCATGGCACCAGCTTTCGCTCGCCCTCTGGAAGCCCCGGGCTGCAGGGGAGCAGGTCCTGCCTGCGCCTGTGGGAGAGAGGCACGGTGGGCATGGAGGGCAGCACGGACAGAAGGGGAAGGGGAGAGGACTCCTCAGAGGGCTCAGTAAGGATCCCCTTGCTCAGCTAGTGTAAGGGGCAGGATTACAATGAGCTCTAGGCCTTCCGCGCTAGGGAGCGGTGGTGTGATGCACCACAGTTCAAGCAAGGGTGATGAAGGTGTTGCTGACACCAGCTTAGAAGAAAAGAGTCTCATGAAAATCATTTAACTTTTTAGATTTCCAGACATGCAAAGCAGTGTTTAACCACTGTTTAGGATCATGAAAAAAATATCCTCAGGCTGTGTTGCGTGTCTAACCACAATGCTTTTCATTTGCAAACCAACTAAAAATTAAGATAGACTTTGATTGCTCCCTTGTTAATTTGATTTCACCCCCTTCTCTTTGTTTGCTCACTGGAACATACTT
This sequence comes from Oceanodroma leucorhoa, assembly GCA_030449065.1. Taxonomy (NCBI): domain Eukaryota; kingdom Metazoa; phylum Chordata; class Aves; order Procellariiformes; genus Oceanodroma; species Oceanodroma leucorhoa. The sequence goes on from JASVER010000010.1 coordinate 9,656,202, forward strand.
GTACGGCTTAGGCTGTACTCGATCTTCCCTGAAAATGTGCAGTTGTTTCATCCACCACTTCCTGATGTCTTGTAGCCCACCAGTGGCCATGGACCACAAGCTAAGAAACACTGTGAGAATCCTGTATAGTGCTGTGTGGGTATAACGAAACTAAAAAAAAAAATTGCAGGAAACCCAGGCTGGCATATTTGCATGAGAATATACATCCTTGATATGCCCCTGTATAAATGGGGCTAGTTAAATCTTAGTTCAAGCACCTTGAGCATATGGTTTTGAAATTGTTTTTCTAAGAGTAATGGCTATCAAAGAGTAAAGATGTGTGTCAGGCACTTGTATAAAGCGACAACAGGTTTTTAAAAATATCCTCTAGGCAAACAATTGCGCTGCTTTCTCCCACAGCATTTTTAACCAAATGTATTGATATCATGTAGAAACATCTGACCAGCAGAACTGAACAGAAACCTAGCTGGGTAACTTCTGTGGAGTCTTCACCTAAAAAATAAACTGGAATAAAGGCAGCTGCAAGAGAGATTTTGCACTCCCTTCCCTGAGCTCAGCTTTCTGACTTTGCTGCTGCTGCTGCTGTTGTGCCCACCAGCAGGCTTAGCCGTCTACTTGCCTGAGCACACGGACAGGGTTTTTGGCCCTTGGAGCAGCCCCTCTGCAGTCAGCATTGATTATTCAGGGCCTCCCCTTCACTTTCTTCGTCAAAATAAAGCTGTTAATAATACTTCTCTATCTCACTGGGATGTTATGAAAGTTAATGAGTTGATGTCTGCAAAAGACTTTTAAAGTATAAAATGGTGTGGAAGTTCTAAGTGCTGTGTTGTGAAGTTTCCCCTTTCCCCAGCTTAAGGTAGAATAAGTTAAAGTTAGCCAAAGGGGATAAGAGAAACAAGAGAGACTTTATGAGTGTATCAGGGGAAAAGGAAACACTGGAGAGAAAATAGACCCATTAGCAAATGAGGAAGGAGATGAAGTTAATTATGATTTTAAAATGGATGAGCAAAAGAACCGCTTTTTTTTAAAGAAAAAAATCACTCTTTAACAAAAATAATAAGGACTGACAATTAGGAAGAAGCGGAGGCCTTGTGAAAACAGGTGTTTGATTAAAAAGTGAGGGGGAAAAAACTTGTAAAACATGAATATATGTAAATGAGCAAGTCTAGATGAAACTCGTCTTAAGAGCAATGTGAAACTAATGCATTTTCACAAATATTTACAAGTAGTTTGGAAAAACCATGGCAGATGGGGGGAAAAGTCGTATCAGAAAAGAACAAGGAACAACAGCCACAAAAAAGTTAACGGTGTTTGGAAAAAAGATGCTAGTGGTTACTGGCCAGTAAGTATTCATTTGTAGTAAAAGTGAGAAGCACAACTGGAGTGAGCAGGCAAGCGTCAGGTCTGGTGGGTTATGAAGTCATACTACACAAATGAGGTTTTGTTACAGAGTTACAGAATACAGCAATGAGAAAGCCAAACCATGTTGGGTCAGATCCAGAGTTGCTGCTCTGCCTCTTTACACCTCTATTTGTAACATCTGAACTTGAGTAAATCATTTGACAAGAATACCTTACAAAGTTGTGTCTGAGAAAAGAAATCCGAATTGGCTTTGATAGGAAGGGTGTCATTTGGCTGGAAATGGCAGTATGAGGCCACATAGAAAGTGATCTGAAGACAAAAATTAAAATAGAGTCTGTTTGTAAATATGTTATGATTATTTCAGCATAAAGAATGATTAAGACATAATTATAAAAGGAAAAACAAGTTACTGTGTGAGCAGCAGAACTAGGGCACCCTGGTTCCCGGTGTGTTTAGATGCTGTGGTTGGATTCTCTGGTGTCTAATAGGTTTCCTCTCTGACAGCCCCTCTGAGGTGGGGGTGGGCTGGCGCCTCGACGGGGGCATTGGTAGGGGTGCGCTTTGTGATACCTGTGATAGCCCTGTGTGTTTGAGACCTACACAACCTCCAAATGCAACTGGGGTCAAAATGGCCAACCTTTCCAAAAGTTACGAGGAGGGGACTCGGAGAGGGTTATCACATTTCCCACATCCATTTATTGGGAACTCAGATTTAAAAATCTTGTGAAAGCATAAATTCTGAGCAAAAATTGGAATGTCACAAATGAACAAAATGCTCTGAATTTTGAGACTCTGTCCCTCTCCTTTCTCTTGTTTCCAAAACACTGTGTCTACAGGGACAGATAATAGCTGTAATGATCTTATTTTCATATCTACTTCTTAGCTACTATTTTAGAAGCTCCCCGCCTCACCAAGAGGACAAAGTATTTTTCCAAGGAGCTATTTGTTCCCTTTTAGTGTAAAGGATTAAGGAAATGGGGAGTTTCTATACTGATTATTTTGAGATATATTATTTTTTAAAGCCACTATTTGAGTCTCTGACTGTTGAACATGCACACCGAGCTATGATCAATAAAATTGCATCTTGCAGAGAATAATGCATACAGAACTTCAGACAGGTTAAATTTGCCTATTGTAGGGAGGGGATCAAAGCTAACTTGTAGTTTATGATATTCAACCTTCAATATGAAGCTAGATCTGCAGAACCTGCTGTATATCAGGGCTATGTCTCCATTGCTGTACTGGGAAGTGAAGTGAGGACAAGGGCACTATTTCTTGTCTGTAATCAAGAAGTATCACTGAGTTACATAGGGCACCCTGTAGCTTCTTATATGAGGACAGAAGGATGCAACTCTTTTCAAGGACATGGGAATAATGTTATGGTGCTTCCTTTTCATGTCCAATTACTATTCTCTACTCATTAATACCAGCATTTTTAAAAGCTTCTAACCCTATTAGATTTCACATTTAAAAAAAAAAAAAGTGTCGTACATGGTTTCACACCAGTAGAGAGGTCACAGCACACATGGTCTGAGAAGCAGAAATCCCCTTGAACAGCAGGAACTGTGTAAGTAACACCTCAAATACGGTTTTGAGAAAAGTGACTTAGCAGTTTTCATAGCTGTAAAGCTGGCCCACAGATGCATGGAAATCATGTAGAAATATACTGCCCTGTTTACCATCAAGATTACAAAGCCCAGAATGGAAAATGTAGAAGAAATGGTATGCAAATGCAGCCAGCATATGTTTTGTAAGAGCAGCAAGGCTCAGAGAGCCCATCTCCCACCTGTAACCACTCGTCTTCCCATGGCTCCAGCACAAAGTTACATTTGGAGCGGCAGCTTTATGGTGGGGAGGATTAGCGTACCTACAGAGCCCTCCTCCTCCTCTCCTCCCTTTGGGTCACATATCTGGGGAGCACCAATGCACCTTCGCCTGCTGCCAGGGTAGTGTTGAGTGTGAGGATGTGATTTGCACACCCCAATTCCTTCTGTCCTTAGGGTCCTGGTTCCCCTCTTCCCCCGTTTTCCCTTTCAGATTTGCTTATTTCTTATTTCTTAATAGTGCAACGTAGTATATTGTGCATTTGCTGGGAGCCTAAAAAAGCAAGACAGATTTTATCATTTTGACTGTAGATATCTAATGCCCATTATGGGCTGACTAAATTTAGTAGAGTGGCAATTCACCAGACTACTAAATTTAGTTAGGCCATCCGGTCATATCGTTTTACTTAGCTTAATATTGGATATCGTAAGATAGGGCCTATCAAACAGTATGGCTCCAGCTTCCCTAGCTGCAGATTATATTATCATTATAGCTTTTCAAAACATTCATGCTAACTTTTTTAAAACCTTGACATTTTTTGTTTGTATATTTTGTTACAAGTTTGTAAAGATGGTCAAAATTCATTTGGTTTTCACTGAAAAGATCACTGTTAAAAAAAAAGACAGACGCTGCTGTTTTCATTTTAAGCAAAACCTTTGACTTTCCCTGTTAAACTTCAACTTCAGTTCGAGTAAGATGAATTTTATCATCAAAGCTAGGTAGACAAGGTGGAGTCCAATTTGGAGAGAAATTTTGCACAATGTTTTTCATTGTCTTCATGCATTTCTAGTTGCCATTGAACCTCAGTTCTGTTCCAGACAGAAAAAAAGCTTTATGAGAATCCAGACAACCTGGACTGTGACAGCCAGAAGGAGTTCTCAGTGCTGTAAATTCAAACTTGTCTTGTGCAGAGTAAACGGGAAGGAGATCTTGGTAAGGATCCCATGCACAACAGCTGGAGTTATGGCGATGGGATCAAATATGACTAACAAAGTGGCATGTACAAACTCATCAGCCCTGCTATAATTCTTCCTTAGTACATGGAAAGAAAATTGCAGTAGCAATATTCTGGGAGTCTGTAGACTTAATCTTTTTTGGTAGGCCTTGAAAGGGAGCCAGTGTTTCTCCATCCCGAGTCAATCATTTCCTATCCAAGTAAACTGAACTGAGATCATCTAGATGCTGTTCTTCATTTCTAATGAGCTTTCACAGTAAAACAGGAAATAATAATCTTGAAAGGGAGAAAAAATGGTCAAAAATCAGCCAGAGAACATTTAAAGGTTTGTTCTGAACAAGCAGGGCTAAGAAAAAGGCCTGAGAAAAGTGTGTCCTGGGATCACTCACAGTTAAAGCACTGATTAATTAAGCAGAGGGTCATTCTTCAGAAAGACTCAAGGGCAGTTTTGGCCCTGGGGCTGTAATTTGGACACTTCTGGAGTTCTAGATACACTGAGCTATTCTGTGCCGGGCCTGTGAATATGTGCATTCTTCTGGCTGAACAATGGCATCTTTATTCAAATGGGAGCGACTAAGTAAGTGGCTGTCTCCTAATATGGGTGGTATTTCTTCCTGCTCTGCCTCAATCCCTGCTGCTTTCCTGTTGCCTTATCAGTGCTTTGTAGCACAACTTACAAAATGAAATCTATTCATAATGCTAAAAACCTCCCCCTTTTATAGACAGAGGAAAAAAAGCCCCAAACGCTTACATATCCTCCAATTCTATGGCAGGGTGTTTACTTTTTAAAATGCAATTCTGCTTATCTGACGCTGGTTTGGAAATTAATAAAATGGTGCCTGGCTTTTATTGTTTTGACTATGGGAAGGAAATTAATCCACAACTATTACAAGTGTTTGATCCAACCAAGCAGAGATAAAACTACAGTTTCAAGAAACGTCGTTCCCTGTTTGTCAGGTGTCCTGGTGCACCTGACATGTCTGATTCATTCCTCCCATGTTTAGCAGCAACACTGTCCAGGTAGATGATGTCCATTCATCTTGCTTTGTGTAGGTATTTCTTCAGGGTGGCTTTATTTATTACGCCTTAACTACTGCTTCTTCTTACTCACTAGGTTTAGCTCTGCCAGAGGTTAGAAAAGGGGTTGTTTGTCTGAAGAGACAAGGGTGTGGTGAAAATACTGTGTGCCAGCCAAGTGAACCAAAACACTATCTGAATTACAAAGCAGGCTGGAAAATAAAATTTAACTGACAGAAGATCTGGACCCCACCTGTGCTGAGAGACAGAAAGAAAAGGAATCCCGGGAATTGGCCATGTACAGCTCCCTGGAGGTAGGTCCAGAGAGGGGGGCCGTGCCCCCCAAAATCCTCTCAGCAGCTCATAGCGGCAGAGCGGGATTTATAGCATTACTGCATGGGGGAAACTAATGTCAATGTTTATGCAATATTGCTTGGTATTGTTAATAGTCAATTCAATGAGAGCAGGCTCACTGTGAAACTGTACTGCAGAAACCTGCAACTTCGCTTATCGTGGGGACTGGGCTGTGGCACCACACACGCACCAGACCTGCCCCAGGGCCCGCTGCAGCTGACTGACGGCTGCCCGAGTTGCAGGGATTGGTGCGGCGGGGCAGGCACGTTACTTGTTGCCACCAAAGACAGAGCCCAGCTACCTTCCAGCCGCATGCGCCTCCACAAATAACGCTTCCTGAAATACTTCTGAACGTCCTAGATCTGTATAACCACCACAAGACACTGTACAGAGCGCTGATTTGGTATTTCATACGATTGCAATGTGATATAAAATAGACCATCCTTAGAGTGGAGACTGGCTTCCTCTTCCTCTGTGAGAGCCCAGCCGCGAGCGTAGGCAGCCACTGTCCCTCTTSCCAGGGGCTTTTGCTCCTCTCCACCACCCTGCGAGCGCAGGGCAGACCAGCAGCCGCGCTGGAGGTGCCCCCGTCCCAGCGCCCGGCGCAGCCTGGCAGCTGCGGCCCTTGGCGGAGGCACGAGTTTTCACAGACCATGTGGCTATCATCAACCTCTGCTGAAACACCCGGCAGCCTTTGGGATGGGGACAAAGTGGGAGGAAAAATGACTGCCGTTATTCTTAGCTGCTGGCTGCTAGGTCCCTTTGACCTGCTAAGCAGTGCGTACCGCGGGAGAGGGCACCGAGTGGATCTGCCTCCCCACGCCTGCGTGGGGAAGGAAGCCACAAGCACAGCCCTGAAGGAGTCCGGAGAACAGAAGTTTTGCATTAGCGATGAGCCAGAGTCAGTTACTCGTATTTAAACAATACTGGGCTCTGGAGAAATTCAGATGCAGACCTAAAATACATGGCTTGGCAAAAGACTGTTGTTACTGTCACGTGTCTGACCTCTTGAAAATAACATTAATTCAAAAGTTAAACGTGTTCAGCTGACAGTGATGGAGTATTTGTGTTAAGGAGGAGATTTTTCAAAGGCGCAAAATCAGCTTAGTGGTATGTTACAACTGCCTCATTGACGTTCCACAGAAGGCCTGAGTGCAGCAGATTTTGGGGGGCTTTCAGCTACAGTGAGGCACTCATTGCACTGAGGAAGGTGGTTGTGAGTCCCCACTTAAAAGGCCTGCGTTTCCAAAGTGGGTTCTGAAGATTCATGATCTTTCTGGACACTTTAAATACAATTACTTAGGAAATTATTTCTCTTGGTTTAGTTTCCAAGTAGGCAGTTAGACCTGGCAACCACAGACATAGATCTTGTAACTGGCTTTGATGCGAGAAAGCAGCATTGCCATAATTCTGGAGATATCCCTTTCTTTTCTGAACTACATTGGCAGCTCACGATACCAGCATGTCAAAATGACATTCATTCTATATATTACACAGAGCGTATAAAAGCTAGTGTTTACATTTTGTCTCCTTTGCCCTTTTCAATTTTGCCTTTTTTTTTTATAGTTATGTAATTTAAGCAGTACATATTTTGGGATGTTTTTTTCCATGCCTTGTCTAGCTTTATGGCTTGTTCTGGCTGAGGCATCCTTACATGATTTGATTTTACAAGAAATACAGGCTAGCACATATGTATGTAATTGTTCCACAGTGAACCAATCTGCAGGAGCACTGGGGGAAGATATACATTAATGCTTTCTTTCATGCTATTTACAAACTAAATTGCTAGATCTACAAATGATGCAAAATATTAGGAACTGCAACAATAAGGCTTGTGCTAGTTAGTGGGAAGCATAAAAGCATGGTGGAGCCTGAGAAACACTCATCAGAGTAATATTTTCATCAGAAACAGAATGTATTGTAACCAGGGGAGATAAGCATGAGTAGGCAAAACCGACTATGCTTAGAGCCAACATGCAGCAGCAGCTACAAATCACACACTGCTGAGTGAAATCTGAAAAATCAAAGCCTGATTCTTCTACTTTCTGAGTAGGTGTGGAGCAGGGGGCAGGTAGCGGGGACTGCCAAAGTGTGCCAAAATGCATCAGCTCCGAAAGCGCAGAGTGGCTTGTGACACTAGCTAGGAGGAGAGGCTGAGCTGTGCCCGGCTAGTGGAGACCTGCCACGTGGTGCTTATGCTGGTGGTAAGTGGTCCTCTGATACTGGAGCGTTTAAGGAAGGGGCACAGAGCCAAGTGGGTTGAGAGCAGGGACCCATTGTGGAGGAGCTGGTTAACCTTTGCCACACAAAGAAATCTTGGAGGACTTTGGTGTTTCCATGTAGGAGAGCAGTGGAGAAAACAGCCAAGAACTGATGCTGAGGTAGAGTAGCAAACCTTGTTTAATAGAAGGTGCATTGCAGTGGTATTAGCAATATGGTGTCGGTGCTGCAAGTGCCGCATATTAGGACTTATTTAAAGAGGCTATTGTAAAAGTCTTCAAGCCAGTTAATTACCAGTTTTTGTTATGTCAGGAACTCCTTGAGTTAAAGCAGAAAGAAACTATTCATGAATATGTTCCAGTTCTGTAGTTTAATGGGACAAATTTAAAAAAAAAAAAGAAAGAAAGAAAGAGAGAGAAACTGATAAAATGATTTAGTTCATGGAAGGATTGAAAACCCTCACAAAAAAAGCTGAAATTACATATTGTGCCCCATCTACTCTTGCATAAGCCATTGAAATTGCTGGAGACTTAATTGGACTAATCGTCCATTGCAGTTATGCATGAGCCTTAGGGAGCGCACAGGGTGCATACGGGCCAAAGCACCAGCCTATGAAAGAGAGAGAAATTATCCAATAGCATTTTAAAAAAAGTAGATGTCCAGGTATGAAAAGCCAAGAGGCTTGGCTTGCATTTAAAAAGTATTAAGGGCAAGTGAGGAATTTCATTTAATTTATTCACCAAGTGGACTTGAAGAGGTGTGAAGAAAGGACAGAAGTGACTTTAGGCAAGAGCAAACTTTCAATGGAAAACAAAAATCTATAGAAGACATTAATGTAGACTCATTCCGTTCCTGCTTGCATCAGTTTTTTCCTCCACACCTCCCCGTTTGCTGTGAAGTCACTGATGGACCGTGGTTATTGCAAGCAGATTCAGGCCTAGAAATTCCATCTGATCAGAATAAAAATCATATTGCATGCTGCATATTGAATCGAACCGCAGATATTGGAGTAAATGGCAGCATGAGCCTGTCTCATACTATCAGTATTCTTCAGACATTTACTTTGCTGCCTTCCACTCTTCAGAACACCCTGAAAATCACCAACACATTTACTGAATTGAGGTTTAAAAGCAACTCAGAAACAGAAACAAATCATAGTTCTTAGCTCTGCTGAAGGTTAGAAGAATAATGTTGCCAAGGGGGTGCTTCCTGTGTGCGTCTGAGTACCTCCAAAATGACCTGTCATGTATACCTGTGTCCTAGTTTCTTTTTTACAAAGAGAGTTTGTTAGGAATTAAACCTAACTCTTGGGAGAAAAAACGAGTCCAGCATACCAGAATGCCCATCTTCCTAATTCTTACCATGCCACAGACTGAAATCCCAGACCTGCTCATATATTATGAAGCATCTTGGAGAAAGCTTTTATGGTTTTGTGCCTATAAACCAATAATCTCTCAGGATATAGAGACAGTGCAGAGGCTATCAATAGATCTTTTCCCTTTGTATTACTTGTGTCTTCTCATCCCTGGTAAACTTCTCTGTGCTTGGCTTTGCAGAAGTCCCCCGAAGTCCTACACCAAACACCTTAGGTGATGTTACTACTGTAAGGTAGGGCTGACCCCACTGTAGAGGCTGTCAGCCTTTCAGTGGTGCCCCTCTTCCCAGGGCTGGTTTCCCCTTTGGGGTGCTGCTTCCCACTCCTCCCTGCTCCCGCTCCCCTCCCCTGCCCAAGGGCTTTGCTCCCGGTGCGAGAGCCCTTCTGCTGCGTGCTGAACTCCCGGAGTTCAAGACATGAGGCTTTTGCTGTGTTATTCTTTAAAAGTGCTGGCTTGGCCTTACTAATGTATTTTCAGTGGTTGGGATTAGCAGAGCTTGTGAGCACATATCAAACCTGTCAGGTTTACAAGTCCACTTGCCACCTCCACCCTCTTACATATATTTTTAAATAGCTAATTAGGAGATAATGCCAGTGGAACTGAATACTGTCACAAGATAATGATCTCGCACCGCCATAGAAATGGTAAGTGGAAATGTTTATTTTCAAAGGGAAGAAACACTGATCATGTACCTAATCCTATAATTCTTAACCAAGTAAAATTCCTGTAGATTTCAGTAGAGCCTGAGGTGACAACATCCTATTACTGTGGTAGTATTTCTGGATACCAAACGGCCATAAGTGATGCAGTCATTTTCTCCAAATGATACTGGTGCAGTATTGGAACAGATGTTTCCCTTACCTTTATTAGCCTGTTGTAACTTCTAACTTGGAGGACTAATTTTGCATGTGCTTCATTGCACCAGCTTAGATAATTTTTTTTTTTAGATGTGCTTTAGGAAGCAGTGAGCTGTGGTTTGGATGAAGTTATGCTTATTTTTAACTTACTGACAGTTCATAATGGTGATACACAAGCCTGTGTTGCTACTGCAGCCTCCCTTTGGTACACTAAGGATCACCTCTGTTTAAATCAAAGATGGCCTTTGCTCTGTCCTTCAGGAATTTTGGAAACAGGGGTTGTCTTAAATTCACCTTTCAGGAATAAACCACCTTATGTTTCCAGTGGGGTGAAGGACTACACACGGGCAACAGATACAAGTTCATTAGCTGCTCTGGTGTAACTCTCTCTGTGCTGCTCTTCCCCATTAATAGATGTGAGACAATTTGGGGCAGCTTTACCTCTCGCTCAGGCTCATCCTTGTCTTTGTATTCCCACCAGCAGTGCTGGTGGAGGCTGCACCCTGCAAATCCTCCCCCAGATCACCTGCCAGGGAGCCTTTCACTCTGCTGTGAGGCAGCCTTAATGGGATGGGTACATTCACCTTTACTGCCTCCCCCCCGGGAAGCCGCCTTTCTACCGCAGCTCTGGACTCCCTTCAGATGCAGGGTTGTCTTACAAACGGGTGAATACTGCAGTGGAAATCGGAGGCAGAGGCAGAGCTGCTTTCAGAGAAAAGCCTGTCAATGAAAGCATGAAGGTTTATCCTAGTCAGAATTGACTTGCACAAGTTGTTAGTGCTTCACCATGCAAGGTGGCCAGTGTTTTTTAGAAATTACTGCTGCTTTCACAATCATTCCATTAGATCATCTCTAACCTGCTGTAATTGTTCTGATTTTTATTTTTCACCTTGTTCGCCAGTTCATGTCTAAATACAAGAAGATGTTTATATTGCATACATTCAGCTTTAATTGGCCCTTAAAAGAAGGTGTTGATTAGAATCTTCTCAACATCAACAGCTCGCTCGCACAACATTCTCTAATTACTGTTTATTAATTTAGTTCAAGTGGCATAGTTGAAAGCCCTGCTCAGATGGGAGAAGTAAATTGTCACTGGTATTGAATATGTAAATTATGTGCCGTGTAAGTTTCCATGAAGAATGTTTAAAGTTAAATGCTATGCACATAAAGCCTTCCAGTTTCATCTAACCCAGCCATATGACAGCTTTGCAAAAAGTGTCATGAAAATTTACCAGCCCTGGCAAAAAACATCTTGCCTATCCTTTACTTTTTTCTATTAACATAATCATGATAATAATAATAATAATTTATTTGCCAGTCAAAAAACCCCCAATCATTCGTGCTGGCTGGCTGGAGATCTGCAAGGCTGCCAATTGAATCTGAACTACGCATTGCTATAGTATAGACGTTCAGCAGCCTGGTTTCGTTGCCCCAGTGCAGTAACCCTTCCTTCTCTTTAAATAGCTTATAAAGTCAGAATTTCTTAAACAAAGTACTCATTAAACATTGCCTTGTTACATTACTTAAAAATGCAATTAAAAGTTTCAAGAGTGCTGCGGAGTTTGTGTACCATTGTCAGTGTCCATGTCACGCTCTATCAATTTCCACCCGCTCACATAGATCAGAGGCCTCCCGTTAAATGTAGATGCCACTTCATAGCTGTTGTATATAGACTAGGCATAAAACAATATACTGATGAGGACGACCTGACTGCATCTTATACTTCAGGGAATAAGAGAGGAATGGAGGGGAGGATATTCTAGAGGAAGGAGGATCCCGGAGTCTTCGTTGTCCTTCCACCTCTGCAGTTGTCTCTGCGACCTTTTGCGTGGGAGCAGCTGCACGTTGCTGGTGCGTGTGCTGCTTCAGAGTCTTCCCAGACAAAGCTGCATGGGAGTACCACGCAGTTACTGTATTATGCATCTGAAACAATGAGACCAGACATCACGTTAAAAGGGAAAGAAAAATATCCAACGCCTGAATGCTGCCTGGGCCTTCACCCAGTCCTCACACTCTTGCTGGCTGCTGTTATCATGAATGGCACTAATCAACTCCAGGAAATCTCTACACCAAGCATTATGTCACATGCAGTTACATCATCCCCTCTAATCTCGAGGGCTTCCTGTTGACATCTTTGGAGCTCTTCTACTACCAACTGGTATTAGAAGACATGCCAAATGGTATTTTTAGCCATTTCTGTCTGCCAAAAGGAATCCAAATGTTTCCATTTTGCAGCTTTCACCTGCTGGATCTCATCTTTGCTCCTTAAAACAAGCAAACCTTTGTGGGTCTGCTCAGGGTCTCCCCAGGTGTTTGCATAAAGGATGGTGGGAGCCTGTGAGGGGTTTATTGAGACAGAAGGGGCTAATGCCCCTGCAGAATTTATTTATTCTTAATGTCTACCAGATTGCTAATCCAGCCTGTAACTTCTGTTATAACTTCCACCCTAGGAGGCTGTTTCTCCTTTTCTTACTGAATTCTTTCCTAGGAGATGCTGCTTCCCAGTGTGGGCTATGTTTCACCTCGTGGTTGATTTCCAAGCATCGTCCTGTGGGGCATTCCCCCCTCCCCTTGCAGGGCCATCCCCCTGGTACGTAGGAGCCATTTCTCTCTTAGAACGGACAGTGACACCCCATCAGCTTCTCCTTGCAACCCCCACTTTTCCAGCTGCTCAGCCGAAAGAAGCAGGGCTCAAGTCTTCCCAGATCTAACTTGCAAGATTATTCCTTCTTGAAACCACCGAGTTTTTTGGTTTGAGTCTTTTTTTATTGTTATTATTTGTCTGGTTTATACCTTCCTTTCGTTCTAATGGTTTGATTTTTGTGGTTGTTTCTGTGTTTGTTCGCTGCTGCAGTAGATATCAACAACATGATTAAATTCCAGCTCTGACTGTTGCAACATAAGCGCTCTGCCTTCATTATCCGCGGTGCCTAAAACTATTTGATCTCTAATAAGTTCTCCTGCAAGTGTGCCTCATTTGCATGATGAGGCTAACTGGTACAGCCTGGTTGCATATTGGTCTGTGATTTCAGTTTCTCTTCAATCAGATGAATCAAACAGAAAGAACTATTAGAACTGCCAGCAACTGTAGTTTTTTCTGTTTATCATGCCAGAATACTAGGAGTCTCAGGCAGCCTTACTAGGCTGGAGAAATCCACTGATAAAGGCATGGGAGAGCTTCTCATGTCAGGTCACATACAAACCAGCGCTGTGCTGGGGATAGTTGGTCTGGTTTGATGGCACAAGCTGTTAAGATCACATCCAGCTCCTGAGCTGGCTGTTCGGTGGCCTCCTTTGGTGAGCTGCACTTCCCGTTGCCACCAGCCCCAAGCCCGTGAGGGAGCTGTGCCACCCAGCAAGGACCTCTCCCCTGGCCCATCAGGCTTAAAGCTGGAGGTGTCCTTCAGCCTCCCTGAGGGTCTCTGCCTGACTCCGACCCCAGCTCACATCCACCCTGTCTGGTCCTGCACTTCGACCCAGTTGACATGCATTCGGCAGTAGTGCCTTCTTGGGCTTTACTACCAAAGTTTGCAGGGAAAGAAAATACATTTTCTTACACCAAGCTTTTAGCAACCTGAACCTTTCTTCATGTCTGAAATGGAAGCAGCAAACTTCAAAGCTAAATGTAAGTAGAGAACAGCAACTCAATAATTGTGAGATTCATAGCAATAGTGCTGAAAATGTGTCAAGTTGCCTTTTTCCTTTCTGGATCACGCTCAGGATACACCTGTGGGTTTTTCTGTGTTCAGTATAATTTTAAGAAATACGATTTGCCCAATTGCAGCATTCCTTACTTCCCTGATTTCAGAATTCAGCTTCTTAGATCGTAATGTGTACCAACTACCTGCATTTTCATTTGAGACAATTTTTAGTTGAGCTGAATGACCTCTGAGAATGTGGAAATGTCTCTCATTGATCCGAATGGGTCCTAGACTGAGTTCTCATTTCATACACAAACCCCACTGTTTTCTTTTGTTCTTGGGCTCGCACAGAAACCAAAAAGCTAGACCAAGCAGAACCAAACAAAAGAACTCTGAGGATCTCATCAGCAGTATTTGCTTTGCACATGAACAGTAATTTTTCCCTAGCACATACTTCCAAGAATTTTTTTAAATGTCATTCATACATCATCTGCCCCAGCAGACAACAGTTGTTCCAGAGAAGCTGTTGCTCTCTATTAGGTCAATGATCAGTGAACTAAACATTTTCTACTTAGGCCTTCATGTGATAAAAGCCTAAGAGCTTTGAAGGAGCCATTACAGACTATTGCCTAGAAGAAATATCCATTTGAAAATTCAGCAATTATGTACTTCTATAATAGCGTGTAAAAGGAGCTCTGGACCCATTATGGGTTATTGAGTAAATAATGTATTTTTAAAAGTGTCTAAGTAATTTATATGATAGTCTGTATTGGCAGCAAAGAGTGATTGTAGACTAAACATTCTGTCTTTCTTTCTTTTTAAAAATCTCATTTAAATCCCTAAATAGCAATTAAAAAAAGAAATCCCTGATGCAGTTTCAGTATTTCTATAGTAGTCAATATCTAATGGCTCTGACTTTACTCCACCGAGGCTGCCATTTTGTGCTGAGCCAGTTTCCTCTCGTCTGACTTACTTTTTTTGTCTTGATTGGATAAGACAGAAGGCTTCATTATCAAATATAATATAGAAGTGTCCAGAGGCCTCCTGGAGGTCAGACTCACAGTCATCAGACGTACCCATAATCAGGAACAGCCACTAGCCAAAAAAGCCACAAGTCCAGAGAGAGAAGACAGGAAGCTGTCAGTCCCTATTTCAGGGAAAAATTGAGGCTTGGAGAGAGGAAATATGTTGTCTGACATCATGCAGGGGACAAAGAACCTCTGCCTCCCAAGACCAAGCTTAGTTTCCCTGCTTCATGTTCGGACCTTCTACGGAAAGGCACAATCTGAGACCTCGTTGCTGTGGATCCTCAGTGCTAATGCAAACAGCTCCTTTATCAGATGCCCGCAATAGTCTTGCTTCAGACCACTGCACTCAGCCCTTTCAAGCACAGACCCTGGCCAAAGCAGATAGGAAAATACTGCAGTTCAAAAAATTTATATTGCAGCAACAATGTGCCGTGAAACCGATGTGCTGGAAAACAAACTTGTTTTCTACTCTTAAGTGTGGAGTAAGCTTTCCTTAGTCCTCCTCTTTAYTTATCATACTGCTTCCTGCCATGGCAGGGTAGTCGCCTCTTTGATAATTTTATGTCAAAAATTGAAAGAATAAGTTGAAACATTGTTTTTTTAGGAAACACTGGTGTTTGAGCTGCACTGAATTTTGGAGATTATCTTGACATCCCCAAATACCTGTTAGGCCAAGCAGCCTGGAGTGCCACAGGGACAGTACCATACTTATGTATTACATGTACATTAAAATAATGCAATGGGCCTGRCCTGAGGGGACAAAAGTTAAACAATATCTGCCTATGGTGATGCTCCACCTTAACTCGTTTTGATGGTACTTTCCCTGGCATAAATTGCAGACGAAGTCACTTAATCTGGTGTTCTTGAACCTGTAGGTCCAGACTTGTGTTGTAACTAATTTTGTATATGAAATACCCTAACAGTCAGCAGGAAGCAGACATCTGTTAACATGACTCTCAGGAGTTTTGTTTTCCTTTTTTAGAGGCTATGTAATGCCTACCCCTGCATGTGCGTGGTCAGAGCAGATCGTGTGCTTCCCATAGCTAACTATGCTCTTCAGTCACAGCTCACGAACATCACCTTTAGACCTTTTGAATTTGAATACATCTGTATAATTTCTCATTGTTTAAGAAAAGTGGTTTTGATGCAATGAATGAAAATGTGGCATTTTGGCTCCCCTCTAGGGAGATGACAAGAGGTGGGTCTCCGTAGCGAGGCCACTGGCACATGAAAGTCTGTTTTTCATGGTTTTGGAAAGATATAAAGAAGAGAAGAAATACAAGGGTGTCAAAGAGCACATAGCTCAAAAGACAAAAAAGAAAAGGAGTGACTTAACAAAAAAAATGGTAAGGTAGTAGGGAGAAAGATGAAGTAAAAAAAATGGTGAAGGAGAGGTAACAGAGACAGAAATAAATGGAGAAGAAACAAGGTGAAAGGCATAAATACATTTAAGTTGTATTTGAGCAAAGCATATAATGTCTAAGAAAGCAATCAGTCTCTCACTGTTAGACTGTTTTTGTCACTTAGGAAAGGACAGTTATCTGTTGGGATAATTGACTGGAACCGTGATGAAGTCTCCATCACTGGAGGATTTCAATGACAGAGTAGTCAAAAATCTGGGAAATACTGTCAGGTATTGGACTTCTTACTATCCCTTCCAGCTCTATTTTCGATGACCTCAGCATACCAAAGTGTATGAGTGGGAGCAGGACCTCAGTTGTGTGACTATGGGAGACCTATTTCCGGCCTGGTCACCTCCTGGCTGAAATTCTGTAAGACCTCACAGAGTAAACAAGGCACGTACTTGGAGATTAGGTCTATGAGGAAGATGAACACACAGGGAAAAAAAGAAAAGGAACTGGTTGATCTGAAGACAACATTTTCTTCTAAGCTATGGACCCAAAGCCACAACCCTTACATCTTACTTCTCAAACTGAAAAGCCCCATTCTGCAACAAATACATAGTCTGGCTTAGATGCAAAACCAAAGCCCTCACAACTTGAGATAAGAGATCTTGGGGTCTTTCTTCCAAGAACGGAGTTATTAATTGCTCTACTGTGCTTCAACCCTAAATAATTATGTTCTCCCTTTCAAAGAAAATTACCCCTAATTTCAGCCACAATCATTCTTCACTTCCTTTCCTGGCTTCTCTTGAATGGTGGTTGATGAGAGGACACAGGTATGGAGTGGTCTGGGTTTCTTCTAGACTGATGATTATTTCTATGCAAACCACCAGTTACCATTGTACAAAACAGCGTAAAACAGACTTCTAAAAGTCTGGAGAGGCATCACATTGAGATGAAAGAAAGCCTCATCTTTTTGAGTTTTTCTTCCTAGGGGATCTAGCAAAGCCCAGTGTGATAATGCCTGTGGTCCTCCTGTGAAAGTAGAAGGCTTGGGTTGCTCTATTACTGCCATAGAAAGGCACAAGCCTTTAAAGTGACCACTCCTTCCCCATGCATATCTGCCATATATTCTCCATTTTTCCATTCTGGGCCACCAAGTACAATGCTGGTAACTGGAGGAAACTGTTTTTTTTCCCTGACATTACTTTAGAGACATTAGATTCATTATTTGAGGGTGTGTATGAGATTCTGGAAGTACAATTTACATCTGCTATGCTGTGAGATCTTTGGTATGATATTGACTCATTCATTGGCACCTGAGAGAGGTTTGGGGAATTCAGCAAGCTTTCAACAATCCAGTTTGAGAGATTAAACAGAATTATGGCTCACTCAGGTTTGTCCTAATTTTATTAGATTTTCACCATTTCTAATTGCATAAACATATGCAGGCAAGTATACAGATGGGGACTGGGAAGAAGTACAAGGACACTCAGGCTCCATAGTCAGCTAATTGGTGGACTAAGTAATAGGGCACTTGGAAAGACTGATAWTTTTTTTCAGAACATTTCAGGGTAAAATCCTTTCCCCATTAAAACTGAAGCAATCAAGAGAAGAAAGATTTTAATCATAGATTTTTTTGGAACTGGAGAAAGAGATGAGAGGAACTATATGATGCAGAAAATATTCAGGATGAAGGATGTTGTTTAGGGCAAGATTCACTACTTAGTTGTCATAACCATAGGAAAAAGATAGAATGTCTCAAAAACATAAAACAACTGTCCTGATCCATATGGTGACATCAGAAAGCTTTTGATCAGGGCTAAACACAAGATAAACAATGGTTAACAATTTCAGATATTGCGAGGGCAAATGAGAAGTCATTTTGTGTGAATATTGTTATTGGTAGCCAATGCCAAGCTGTAATGTTTTCAGAAATATTTTTTATTTTCTTTTGGAAAATAAATCTGGTTTTGCTACGGCTAGGAGGGCTTTTGGKCCACAAGCCAAAGTATGCTATAGCTATTTCTGGTCGAATGATACCAGCTGAGGTACTGGCATGGCTGTTTATATGAGTACTTTCACATGAAATAATATTGCTGTCCATATTTGTTAAGGGAATGCTGCTGTTGACTTATTTTCTACAACCAAGGCAGAAGGGGGCAGGAGGGAAAAGTCTACACTCAGGGTTTTGCTATTGGACATACTTCACCCCTGATACGGCATCTGCACTATGAAATTCACCCGGAATGAATGGGCATTCAGGTGTCTTCACCTCCAGGAGACAGGACACAACTCTCAGGCTGATTTAGCCCCAGTTGAATAGTTTTTTTTAAATTGCCACGTGTAACAGACTGGGAAGACTTTTCCCTCACACTGGCCTGGGCTGAACACTTGGTGGGTGAGTAAAGTTTGGGGTTTTTTTGTCTTATGAAAAGTAGAATAAACCTAATAAGTTGGTCACGTATTTGGACCTGGACTTCTCAGCAAAGTTTTGCAAAGTCCTCTAAAAAGTCAGAATATTTAGTAAATAGATCATGAAATCTTTTCCAACAAAAAAATACAAGAGGGATTTAATAATGTTGGGATGTAGTTTTCTGTTAACGATTTTATTTTCTTCTTTCTCCTGTTCAGACAGTAACATGCAAACTCTGGCCACATCACTGGTGTGAAATTGCTGATTAACCTTTTGACTCTGACAATTGGGACTACTCTCAACACCAACTGGTAATGCAAAAGACCATTAGTAGTTAATATTGGGACATCCCAGCTCCAGATGTCAAAAAGTTAATGAAAAAGCAAGATACTTGCTTTTACTGGGCAACTTGGAAACCTTCCTCCCAAACATTTCATTTTTTGTGATAAATAAGCCAGACTGCTTGAGCTGAGAAAGACGAGTGTTTTGCTAATGTGTACAGCTGTTAATTGAAAAAGATTTTGTTATGCTTGTTCTTCTGGATGTAGATAAAAGAGAGATTTGTTGGTGAACTTTAGTTGGTCTTGAACACCCCTTTGTCCAAATACACTACTTAATAATAACGCTTTGTTCTTTTTATAACAGCCATGGAGGGATTTTGAGTGGAATACTCATTTTCTTTAAGTCATATCTGCCAGTAATCATTCCTGGCTTAAGACCAGCTGCCATTTATGTGTTTTATGAAAATATAACACCACTTTTACGCTCAAAACTATTCTCTCTTAGGTAAAAAGCTTCAGCACAAGCTGGTTCCCCATATCTACCATAAATGCTATTTGTCACAGATTTTGGTCTTTAAAACAGAAAGATAACGTTAAAACATTTTGATTACCCTTTCCTTACCGCTATCATTCACAAACCATCTTTTCTAATTATGGTATTAGGACATTTACATAACCGGGAAAAGGGTCCTTTAACTACATTTCTATTATGTTTGGCACTTGTGTGAAAGGATATTATATTCATGTGCATTAGAGATTGCTTATAAAAGATCAAGACAATAATAGCAGATCAGACGATAAAGGTTCCCTTTTCTCCTCCCAGACAGGCTGTCTCTGACAGAAGAATACAGTTCATCAAAAGTGTCTGCAGGTTGTCAAACTCGGTGAGATTTGGGGACACTCGGAGGCTGTCATGGCCAACAAGAAGATTTTCTGTAGGGTTCTGCCATCATTCACCCTCAGGAAATAATCACTCACTACATTCTGCATGCTCTCATGATAGAGCTCTATTTGAGAGAAAAGAGCCATTTTATCAAAGGACAATATATCCCTTCTCTTGGTCCATGCAGCTTCCATTATCAGACCATAATAAATCATATTTATGTTCTCAGTTAATAAGACTGATTACAATGCAGGTTACAGACATGGGAAAAGCAAAGCAGGTGAAAAGATGTTTTAATGAAAATATGATAAGCAAACAGCTTCTTGTGAACATTTCAGGCTGTTATTTGTAATGATCACAGGCAATTTTTGATACATCTTCTTTAGCAATGGTTTAAGCTGCATAAATTGGCTTGCCACTTTATACGTTGAAATAGGAAGAATCTCAGTGTCCTTCTTATGTTGTCTAGAATCATTATATACATTATAAGCATAAAATGAGTTTAATGTATGTGCTTTGAAAAGAAGGGGAAAACAGAAAATCAGGGAAGACTGATTTTAATGCTGCTCAAAATGATTTTGAAATTTTCTACTCATCTTTGTTACTAACAGTGCATTTTCCATGAAATTTAGGAAAGACATGTACTGCTTTCATCTCCTTAAAATTAATATACTGCTCTCTCTGTTTTTCTCAATTTCTTCAAAGTTCTTTTTAGAGCACTGTGCAAAGAGACAGAGAGAAATTCTCCACTCGATGTGTGAGCGTATCTGCTATTAGCGCTGAGGGGAGTTAAGTGTGTGCTTCTACAGGAGAATATACCCCAGTGTTCAATACTGAAAAGTACCCTATTAAAAAGGTGCAAGCATGTCTAGCTCAAGCACATGTAATGCATTCAAGGGCCAACTTCCTTAGAATTTTTTTAAGTGATTAAGATCTTTCTTGGTAAGGTAGGAGTCCTGACATGATTTCAGCATTTAACATGGAGGGAATTCGCTGACGGACTGTCTTGCTCTCATCTTGTGAAAAGTCTTCTTTTGTTATTCTTATGTTCAGCATCACACCTTCAAGATGAAGTCAGAAATCTAAGGAATAATTTCCTCCTGCTGATATATAATTTCGACCAAATCTCTGAAATTCTACAGCACTTGCAGAACGCTGGTGACAAAGACTCCTTGGTGTCGTGTGTCTGCAGGACCTATTCTGGTCACTGATACTTCCCAAAAATCACTCTTAAACAAATTTTAAAGCTTTGAAATTGGCATGGCCCTGGAGAATGACCACAAAATTCTCTTAACCCTTTTAGGGCACTTCAACAACAGAAGTGCCCACACAAGAAACAGCAAACTGCTCTTCAGAGGCAATATCCTGATATGACAACAGACGTAGATAATGTACTTCATGATGGAACTGCTTGATACAGAGAAAAACATGTTGTAACTGCCTTCACCGTGAAAGGGGTTTAAAAATGCTGCCTGCCAACTCCACAAAAACCAGAGCTGCTATTTCAGTTAAAGCCCAGTGGATTGTATTTTTCACGTCAGTTTTCACTAACCTTAAACATCACTGTTATGACAGACTGTCATCCAACCAAACCAGCACTCCGGTGCCATTCAAGCAGGCAGGAAGAAAGCAAACACGAAGGAAACTTAAAAGTCCAATTAGTAAGTGGGGGGTGCGTGTGAGTGAACTACTTTTGTGTAATGATACTGATTACTGAAAATGAAACACTTAAAAGAAAATAAACAAAAAGCAGTGCTTTCTAAGCCAGTGGTGTTTTCTTGGCTGGCAATTTCTCTTTGTTCTGTTTCATGACACCAGCCTCAATGGTTGAAGGGTTGTTCTGGGCCAGATGTCAATCATAATGTATGGCATAAACAAAAATAGCTAAAAAGGCATGCCGGCATCTTCCTTTTGTTTTCCCATTAGCTCCATTTTTCTTTTCATAGGCTGACAAAAAATTACTGCCTCCAAGTGAATTCAGTAATGTCACTATATATCTAATATCTAGGAGACCTTTTGTTTTAGCTTTACTGGGCTTAACCACAAAAGACACTTGACATTGACAAAGACTCTGTCAAATATACAATGATCAGTGCAATGAAATCTCTCATGACAGAAGGGCACTATTCTGCCTCCCCCCTGCCTCCAGCAGCAGCCTGTCTGAGCAAAATATGCTGGAGCACATGTAGCAGCTGAACCATTACAGAGCAGACCAGAAGCTGAGATGTGTCCTGTTTAAATTGTCATAGCATATTAGTATAATTAAAACCGCCAAAAGAGTAGAAAAGATAGATGGAAATGTTACATTACTTGTTTCTAGAGATTAACCTCGAGCCAGAACTGAAATAGAGAGACACATTCTGGATTTCTTAGAGCTCTGATATGGAAGAAAACAAGCCCAAGAGTATGTCTCTTGAAGTGTGAGACATGAAGTCATAGTTCCTGTATTTACACAATAAAGCAGAAATAGTGTTTCAGACAGACACTCTGTTTTCTCTGCGATTACAGCTCCCGTTGCGGCTGTACTCTGCAAAGCAGTTGTATCATCTCACAGCTACCTCCTTTTCACTCTCCTTTGCCTTCATGCCTGCAAGGTCTTGACAACTCTTGGGCCTGCTGCTGGGCTGGTGTCACTGCCCTCCGCTCCCCCTCCATCCGTCTGTGAGCCCGGCTGGTGCTCCGGGTGCCCAGCCCCGAAGCAGCGCACGGTGTTCTGGCCGGTGGCTGCAGAGGCCACCGCTCGGGCTCTGGGGCTCAGCAATGCCCAGCAGCTACAGTCAGGCAGTCCTCCTGCACGGGCTTCACCCCCTGGGCATGCCCGTGCCTGGGGAAGGGAAGCAAACACCTACTGGAGGCAGGCACAGGTAGACCAGCCCTGAGACCGCTCTTGAATTGCACAGGGGAGCCAGACAGGGACCTGGGAGTCAGACTAAGATTGTCTTCGCCTAGGCTCTTTCTGCTCCTCATTGCAAAGGAACATGTTCGAACAATGGCTTCAGTTTAAAATCTGACCTTTCAAATGCCAAGCTCCATGCTTGCTTCTGTGTTGAATGTACAGATAAAAACATACGGCTTTCTAAAATTGACCCTGAAAATTATATTCTTTTCATCGGATGAGATATTTTCCTTCCCATGCATCATTACTTCTCATAATTATTCAGGACTACCTAGTCATGATCCCAATTTCTCATTATGCCCCGAGTTATATCTGGTGGTGAGAAACCCATGGAGAACCTTCTGTGGATCTCTTCAGTTGTAGACGTTGGAACCTGATTTATCCAGAAGYTGGGGAGGGCCGGAACTGGATCAGGCAGTTCTGAAAGACAGCAAAAGCAGCACGGCTTTCCTCTATCAAAAGTGGTACATTCAATGAGAAGATGCAGGAATCAGGTAGGTCTCATGTTCATTTCTTCTAGTATAAACGAACTTCACAGCTTTGCCCCATTTGCTGATTTGCTTGAAGTAGAGAGATGTTAAACGTGGGCCTTAAATTTTAGGTTTTCCCATATTTCCTGTATTTCCCAAATTTAAATTTCAGTTAATGATTTCTCCGTATAGTGCTTCTCTTAATTTCTGTACAGATATGCACGAGTCAAAAATATGTTATCTGCATTTAGTGTTGGCTTTTGGAACCCTCACCGCCAAGTSACCTCACCGCCGCGTCTCACCTCACATGTGTTTCTGTGTAGTGCCAGGAGAAGAATGGAAAATAGCTATGAAGTAAAAGCAGATTCTGCTCCCATTAAAGGCAATGAAAACTATGCTGTTATGTCTACTTACCCATAATAGTGGGGGAAATCGGAGTGGAAACAAGCACAACAAAACACCTCTGCCAGCTATCTATAAGCTAACCAAGGCTTTCACTAATGAGGTGCTCTGTCTGGCATTTTGAGAAAGACAGGTGCTTCCAGAAACGGAAAAAATATGCCGAGTTTTTCCTTCAGCTCTGAAAGGCTCGTGAGAGAATAACAAATTATTTTTCAAAAAAGGGATAGCAGTCAAACTTTTAATGCTGTCTGTGCTATTAAATACCTACAGATGCCAGTACAGTTTCTTGTCAATTAAATGCTTTTACATGTATGTTTAGCAGATTATTAAATACTGATTCTTATATACTTCACCTAATTATCTGCTGTATTTACAGGTTCATCTAAGTGCCCATAAAATTCTTGAGAAAGTTATTCATTTCAAATCACAATAACAGAGTAATTTCCAGGTCAGATTTTCTAGAAGACGATTCAATACCATGGGCAATCGCATAGTCTATTAAACAGAACAGTATGGTTTGTGGAAAAGATACTAGTCCAGATCACGAGATAGCACCAAATTTTACATTATGATCTCCAGATGTCTTTGGGAACTTAATGCATCCAGCATTGGTTCAAGTCTAATCTGCATGGCAGAAATGCGAGTTCTTCCCGTTTTCTCCTCTCTGGGGCTGGCTGGAGAAACTGTCTCCCCAAGGGCTGCAGAGGACAGGCTGGGGTAGTTTGGCCATGCTGTGGTAAGAATATTCACTGCATTGCCAACTGCTCCTGGAGCGCCCAGTGGCATCATGAGCAGAAAAGAAAAGGTTTCATCTTTGCTTAGTGGGACAGCGCTGTGCCCAGGTCTTTCTGATACAGCTGGCTCTACACATTGGCCAAGCAGACAATTATTTAGGGCAGCAAAGTGATTTTGGCCTCATTGCCTGTTTGATATATGCTTCCAGAGTGCTGGAGAAGTAGGTGGGCATCATGCTGCTGCTTTGGAGAGAGGCGTTTGCCTGAAGGCCAGGGGAAGGTCTCACCTAGCTGCGGCCTTTGTCCACACTCCCGTCGGGCTGCAGAAAGCTAGTGAGTCTACCCCCGACTGCCAGCTTCCCATTTCAGCTGCCCTTCCCCTGCATGCTTGCCTCCACACGGACAGAACAGACCTCCCTGTCCTGTCCCCAGCCCTAACCACTGGAGCACCAACATTCCCTTTTGCCTACAATGCTGAAAAGCCCTGAACTACAGCAGTCTGTCACAACCGCCAGGCTTCTCTGGCGACCTTGTATTATTTTAAGCAGTGTGTGTTGATTCACTGGAAAGAGGGTGAACTTTGCCAAATTGAGGCATCAGTTGCTTACTCAGAAGCTCCTGGAGTGAGCGTCTCTGCAAGGAGACAGGCAGCTCCGCCGCTGTTTCCAGAGTGCAGTTTTGGAGTTCAATACATTCCCCCGAGCGTCCTCTGTAAAACAATATATTGCATCTGTTCCCTGAACCAGGGACCTGGGGAAGTCCACAGTATAGTGGTGTTGAGTGAGGGATGAAATCCTCCCTCCTGGCAGCCCAGGGGATTCACAGCACTTTGCAGGGCAGCCCGGTATCCTGCTGTGCCCAGAGGGACCATAGATGTCCAGGAGTTTCTGATGGGTCACGTGTATCTATAAACATGATACAGTATTTACTCCATTGCATTCCTGGTGGAGAGCAATTTGTACCCGTACAGGTACGGGTGGACAACAATGCAAGGATCTGCCAGTGCATTTGCTTTTCAATCTCAGCAACATTGGGCTGGGAAGTAAAAAAGAGCTCACCAAACAGAACAAGTGTCTGACATGACACTGCAACACAAAAAAAGCTTATGGCTAGTCTCCCTCCATGGAAATTTGTACAAAAATTGTCAGTTTGGGACTTTGTCAGTTTCTTTCTGGAGTAAAAAATTCAGTGCGAGTGCACAAAAGACTGTGAGGAGAGAGCATTTCGGCTCCTTCAGCCCTGTGCACAAAACCTCCCAGGGTTTCAGATAGGATTTTAGCATTTCTCTCAGTCTTCAAATGTTGTGCTGTGCAAGGATGTGCTTATACATAATTTTGTAATTGAAATGGCATGTTTACTGTTCTATTTCATGCTTGATTGTGTTTTTTAAACACCTTTACTCACGCTGTTAGAAGTGGGATTATAATTAAAATGTCCTGTTGAACACCTTGTTCAGTTCAATGAAGGCATAATAGAAGTATAAATACTTGTTCTCGTTGACTCTATGATGTCAGCACAACAAACACAGTAAATGTCATAAAACACATCTCTCTTTCGCCAAAGCATCCATCAGAAAGGAAGGGGAAATAGAATATGCAGCTGGGAAAAGAGGGGACCTCTTTCTTTGACAAAAGGAAATATTTTGAGATATTATAATACCTGTGATATGGATGTGTTAGCTAAGGCATGGAATGATTGACTGATTCAGCCAGTTACGAGCAAAAATCAGAGTGGAATTTGTTTCTCTACTCATTGTACCTTGGCCTAAAGACTAGGCAGTACTTTCTCCTTCTATAGTTGCCATTAGGAAATGCTGAGTCTGGTTGTAAAGTGTAAAAGAGTAACTTATATTTCTTATTATTCCTGTTTCCTTAAAATGTGTACAGATATGCAGACTTCATGTCTTTATGGTGGGGCTGAACTACAACACAAAGTCCAAATGTTTCTAAGTCAACGTCCAGTGGTTACAGCACTTTTGCACTGCAATAATTGTTTAATTTTCTCTGTGTTTTCTCTTGTACTCTAAGTTACCACTGATGATGAGATCCCTACCCATCCTGGCAGGCACTTGTTCAGTCTCAAGGAGCTTTAAATTACCTCACAGCTTGAAATTGCAGGTAAGTAGGGATATTCCAAAATTTCGCCTAACGTTTTATGCATACTTGGGCAATTTACTTGGATACCTTCGCTCAGTTTCCTCCTCTGAAAAACAGGGAGAACAATGTCTGTGTTCCTTGTGCTCTTTGACTGATGTAATAGTATTTTTAATACACTAATTACTAGGCTCTACATTGCACATAAACCATGAAGTTTTAGGTTTGTGTCTTTTCACTGGCTGAAAGAGGGTTCTCACAACCAATCCCAGGATGTATAATATTTCTGTGCCAGAGCAGGACTCGCAAATCAGTAGCTGCCTTATGGGGAAAGCTTATATGATATTCATGAAGCAGGCAAATAAGCAGACCCAAAGGGGTGCGCAAATTGCCTTCTGTGCCCAGTTTCAGCTCCAGCAACTTTAAGCTCAGCAGAAATTGTGCAGGCAGATGGTTTTGGTCTTTAGAATGAAAGCAGTGAGGAAATGACAAAGTAGGGGGTTTTCTTTCTGCGATGTTGGAGGGAGATGGGTACACAGGGCAGTCCAGCCCAGTCCAGAGAAAGATTCAGTAGCAGGGATAAGGCTACTGAACATGCAGGACAAAATGTACAAGAACATTTTCAAGTGGGATTGCAACAAAACTTAGTGGATTTCTTTGAATATTTCATTATATGTACAGGTGCAGCTCTACACACCCACACATGCTGCATTTATTTCAGTGTGTGATCACGTAAATACCTGCAGGTGCGACACTGAAGAGATACCCGTGCTGAGGCATGAATATGGAGTTCCACATCTGTATTTACTGCCTGGTTCACACAATGAACTAGTGCAGTCAATGGGTTCTCTTCCCACCTCCCATGTGCTTTTAAAACTAACACCAAAGGAAATTCCGTCCTAGTAACTACATTTAACAGGATGTCAAGGCATAGAACCAAAATACATGAAGGGGAAGGAGTATGGAACAGCCATCATTACTTCACTGTGTTGCACATGTATRTATTTAATTAGCAAGAAACTACTTTGAGATAAAGCTGGCCACATCAGTTTAGTGTATGGTAATAAACCCATGAAGTTGGAATTTAATGTCCCTTTTGGGGCACCTAAAACTTCGGTTGGTCTTCAATACAGTGGCTGGTTTCTCTCTTCTGGCACACACAGAGTTGTCTCCTTGTCTATAATACTGTCAGATAGTCTATAATACATGGGGTGCAAACCATGGCTGCTACATAAACCATGGTTTTGAATTCATTGACGTACATGCATGTAAAAATCTCAATCACAGCATTGCACTCATGCAGCTGTGATTGTACTAAATATTAATCTGATGCTAACTACCTGGTACAAATGCCCTCCTCCCAGTGTCAAAAATGTAAAACAGCTAAAGGATATAAACTGGGGACCACATTTTGCATGTAATTGCTGCCTGTAGAGACTCAAGGTTGTGAATGTTTCTTACTTTTTATAAGGCCTTTAGTGATAACTTTTGTTTTCCAAAGAGAAAAATAAACCTACCAAAGTTCCTTTGAACATTTCAGCAGCCTTTCATAGCGTTAGCTGTGAAAGTAATGGTGTCACATTCCTAATAAGGATGTATGGGAACTGTGTTTTAGGAGTCCCTGCTGCTTTCTTTGTGGAAACTATCTCAGATGCTTTGGCAGTAACTTCTTTTTGCACCATGATTTCACAGGGATCTTCTCTGTTATCTTCTGTTCAGYATATTCCTTTGAAGATCTAGGGAGAAAATGTGGAACTCAAGAGCATTCAGTGAAACCCTGTTAGCATCTCCATCTAGCTAAAGACAGGGAATGAATTTCCTGTGACAGAAAATGTGGAGGAACCATAGTGCCCAAAATTCAGTGAAAATTTTAGGTAGTGCTGTCCAGGCAAAGAATAATGAGAATAGGATCAGTGGAAATTTCATAGGAAGCAAAGGAGGAAAGAAAGCACAAATTCTTGTTTCTGATCTGAATGTCACTGCTTTGTCCAGAGGGCCCACGCCTGCCATCCGTGGCTCACAATAGCAAATGTGCTCTGTGCAGTGCCACGGAGAAAGGCACCCGAAGCAGCTGGAGCGGTGGAAGAAASAACACTGTGCTAACAAAGAGTTTCACCCAGGCAAATTTACCTCCCTAAGAATTAGCCTGGGTATCTCTCCATGACACATTTATTTTAGAATCACAGCATGTTGCAGTTATTAGGCTCTGGCAGGCCCCTAGGTAGGAACTGTGTCCAAAAGCCTTTATTTCATCCGCTCCAATTGAGAAGAGTGTGGCAGTTTCTTTTGGTTGAGACTTCGCTGTAACGATCTGAGCTTTAGTCACTGCGAGGCTAGCCCACTGCAAAGCATTCAGTTGGTGTCACAACCAGAGACAACTGAGCTCCAAAAGTGAGTGCAAACCGTGTCTACTTATTGAGTAAAGGGGCATGTGGAGAGCCCATTACTCAGTAATTGGTGCTAGCTGCCAGTTAGCATTCAGCAGGACTTGCAGCATTTGTATAGACCTTACAGTCCAGAATGGCCTGAGATTGTTCTTGCCTTATTTGCTGCCACTATAATCAGATGGTGGCTCTCTGCTTTGCAAAGCTACCAAAAGCAGCTTTATCGGACTGAAAGGCACCTGGAAGTACAGGATGTCCCCGAGGAATTCAGCCAGAGGGACGTGCAGGTCCAAGAGACGTGGTTGAGGTTATGCTCCAGTGACTGCTACTTTTGTGGGCTGGCAGGATTCTTCCCCTGCCGTGGGAGAGGAAAATGATGACTGGAATTTGTGGTAGACAATACAAATGACTGCCTGATTGTGTAAAACCTTAAATAGGTCTTTAAAGATGAGGGCCTCAAGTGTTGTGTGACTGTATGGATCACACAAACAGCGCTTAGGTATGGGGAATCTGGAGAGACAGCGTGGGCAGTCTTTACAGAAAAGACTGCATAGACATTTAGACAAAAATATAGCTATATGTGAGGTACATGCCACTTGCAGCTTTGAGCTGGGGAAACTGTCTGTTCGCCTGGTACCAACTGCTRCTGTTACTCACCAGGACACAAAATCACAAGCAGGCGGCTCGGTGGGGTCTTAGACAGGTGCAGGCAGACCCCAGGGCTGGCAGGCCCAAGCAGCGGCGGCAGCCCGCTCTGCTGCCCGGGGAGCGGGCTGGACTCAGCATGCGCAGGAGGGCAGAAAGGGGCTCTTTTCACATGATTATTCCCTGCAATATTATATTTAAAAAAAAAATATTACAGCATAGAGCGGCATTAGCCCCAGAAGGTTGACAAGGCGGTTAAATGTATGCAGACAAGCTGCTGTCTCCAAGCAAGCGGGCTTTGTTAACACCTGTAAAGTTAAGAACCTGTCTTTGCACCGTACTTGAGAAAGCAAATAGCACAGTGTAAGGCGGCAGGAGCTACACCACAGCCCCGCGGCACACCTTTTAGTGGGACTGCGACAGCCACGTCCGCTGCCCCCAGCGACGGCGGCCCAAGGCCCCTCGGGCTCGGGCAGGGTGCCCTCCGGCCCCGGGCTCGAGCAGAGCCCGCCGGCTCGGCAGGGTCCCCTCGCCGCGGCCGGGCGGGCAGCGGCCCCGCCAGCCGGCGGCCCTGCGCCAGGCGGCGGCGGCGGGCGCGGTTCGCCGCGGCGCCCGGCAGGTGGCGCCCTTGATCGCCGAGTGGCGGGCGGCGCGGGCGGGCGGGCGGGCCCGAGAAACGCATCGTGCCCCCCCCGCCCTTTAATTTAGGAAGTATAACTGAAGTGTTTTCAAGTTATTATTATGCATGAGTAAAAATTCCATGAATGTGTAACATTTTCGCCTGTATTTCCCTCTTTTATAACATCATTTAAATTCCTCATTAATAATTTAGAAATGTTCTGGATTTTAATCACTTTTCTCATCACGACGGTATCTATCCGAGGGAGAGCTCTCCTCCCCTACCTGAAGGTGACACGGAGGAAGGGCCTGACATGGAGGAAGGGCCTGCCAGGCCGGGGCAGGGGGAAAGGGCGGGCGCCGCCCTGCCCCGGGGTTCTGCCCGGCTGCAGGGTATTCCGTTCATTAATTAAATATCCCAAGTTTAACAAACCTGAGGTTTGAGTAGGTCACCGTTAATAAAAATTTAAAAATATCTTTTTTTTTCATCTGAGTTTAATTATGGTGGTATTTGTTTGATAGCTTGTTACTGTAAATAAAAGAGATAAAAGCAGCCCTTCACTTGAGTAGCTCTAGAGCTGTGAAATATGTACCTAATTAAAACTATTGGTGTAAGAGGCTAATAAAGTACATGTGCCTACTAGATGTCTTATTCTAATGAATCTCGGCTAATTTGCTTTGAGTGATGAATTTCGGTGTTGGTAGTAAGGGCTGAATAATTATGAAATTTATCACGAGGTGTGGGGACTCATGAAGGACCACGGGGGTTTGGGGAGGGAGAGGGGAGGGAGAGGGGAGGGAAGGGCCCTGAGGCCACGGCCGGGTGCGGGCCCTGCCCCAGTGGGTGCGGGAGGAGCGGAGGCCAGGCTCCAGCCCAAGCGCGGGGGCCGCCAGGACCCAGCCTGAGACCCCCAGGGCAGCCAGGGAGCTGCCTAGGCCAGGCCGGGCCGGCAGGCAGGTGGGCCTGGGGCGGCCTGGAGGGCTGCCTGCGAGGCGTTTGGGTGCGGGTGCGGCGGTGAGGGCGCTCCTCCTGAGAGCGTGGGGGAGCACTCCTCCCCACCTCGCCCCCTTCCTTCCCCCTTGTTTTCGCCTGGCACCAGTGAGGAGTGGGCTACGGCATGTGCTCCTCAGACTCCCAAACCGAGCGCAGATGGGTTGTCTAAAGCATTTCAGATGGAGTTTTGGTCTTGTGCCAGCAGCTAATCAAAGTCTTAATTCTGGAGAATAAAAAGGACGGGCTTTCCAAGCTTCCTCCGGCTGGTTTCTGCCGGGAACGTGGACAGCCGGCACTCCCGAAAACCTTTTTGCCCCGCATGCTTCCAGCTCAACGGGCTGGGCCGCGGGGCTGCCTGCGGGGATGGCGGAGCTCGCGCCCCACACAGCCGGTCTGTGCACAAGGGTTCCCTGACCCAGCTAAAGGGGTCAGCTTTGTACGGGCCTGCGGACGGACACCCTCAAAGCCATCCCCGTTTGACCTGCGGTGGAAGGAAGTCAGGCAAGTGAAAAAGTGTGCGTCAACAACCCCTGCCTGAGACCTGAGCTTTGCCCTTTGGAGCAGTAYGGGCTTGTTGGGAGAAAGGGCATATTCTGAGAGAAGCTGGATAATAATAAAGGGGTTGGTTAAGCAGAGAAAGAGCCCTCAGAGTAGCACATATTTTTATTGCTTTTTTGCAATAGAGTAGAGAAAACGTCCCAAGGCAAAATGTCTATTGTAGGCTTTCCTGTAGTCCCCAACAACAAGTATTTAAACACTTGCACGTGCGCACGTCCTGTCAGCGTCCTCCATTTACCGGCACTGCGGGAGGGCCGGCGGGGCTGTGGCACTGGCCTACCCAAGCTTAACCTGGGGCCTGGGCAAATCTGTGGGGCCCCGACCCTGCGTTGCCTCACCCCACATGAGGCATGAGAGCTTTACGTACAAACAAGCCATCTGGGCTTTGCTGTTGTCCTGGTTTCAGCTGGGACAGAGTCAAGGACTTTTCAGCTTCTCCTCCTGCCCTGCCAGCGAGGAGGCTGGAGGTGCACAAGAAGCTGGGAGGGGGCACAGCCAGGACAGCTGACCCCAACTGGCCAGAGGGATGTTCCATACCATATGATGTCGTGCTGAACACAAAACGGGGGGGGGTTGGCTGGGGGGGCACGGCCGCTGCTCGGGAACTGGCTGGGCATCGGTCAGCGGGTGGTGAGCAATTGCATTGTGCACCACTTGTTTTGTATATTCTTTTATCATTATTATTATTTTCCCTTCCTTTTCTGTCCTATTAAATTGTCTTTATGTCAACCCACGAGTTTTACCTTTTTTCCGATTCTCTCCCCATCCCACGGAGGGGGGAGTGAGTGAGCGGCTGTGTGGTGTTTAGCTGCCTGCCGGATTAAACCACGACAGCTGTCTATCCCAGAGTCAGATCTGATGAGTTCAAATGACTCTCTGAAAGTGTGTGGTAGTTGCAGCTGTTGAAAGCGCGTTGGCAATTTCTGATCTGCACATGAATTTGGAGGTTTTTTACAAGTGCTGCATCGGCAGTTTTTCTGCAGAATGAAATTTTCACTATTGCTAATATCAGCTGGAGAGACAGGTGGAACTTGTTATTTTCCTCGCAAAACCTACCTTTTCACAGGGAAGAGATCATTTTTCATGGCTGTACAATCTGTTAATGGGGTAGATTGAGAATAAGATTGGGGAGAACTCGACTGTTTCTGTCTTTGCCCCTGACTTACTGTTTGACCTTAGAAAAGCCTCTTAGTCATTCCGGAAACCTGTTTTTTCTCTATCTGTAAAAAAAGCAATAATAGCTATATCAAAAGAGACAGTCATCAATATCCAGAAGTGCCTTTAAAATTTCAGGTGGAAGTGTTAAGTATTGTCACAAAAATGGCGTCTGTTGTGCTTTCACAGAGACCTGTGAAAATATGTTTCTTCTTGCTGAGAGAATTCTTTCCATGTTGCTCAATCAATGATCATTTTAATATATTTTTCTGCTTCTCAGTTACATCCCAAATATTTGTGTCTGTGCAATTTTCATGGTCTCATATCTTGTTTCTTTCTGTATAAAATGTATGTTGTCAGCTTGAGGGAACGCTTTTCCTTTCAGCTTCTTCGTAATTACCAAAAATAGTTTAACCTGTTAAAACATTTCTGAGTTGTCGACATAGCACGGTATGGTATTAAAACCTCGTTACTCCACAGCAAACCTTCCTGTGTTGTGTTGTGTTTACCTTATGATAACATTTCTAATAAGAAGCCAAACACCAGCTGAATGCAGGGGATACTTGCACTGTTGGGTCCAGTGTGACTTTCCATAATGAAAATATGCAAAAATAAATGACACTCCCATATAGCTGAGAGAGAAATAAATATAATCAAATTGTTTCTGCTGGCTTTTCTTCAAGGAAGAAAACCTGTGTGTGTGTTTTCTGGACAAGCTTTATTTATACTATGATCTGCGACCTGACAGCAGGGATTCCTGCGCCGAGGGAATGCAGTGCGAAGTTCTTTTGATTTCAGCATGATTCCACCAAGAGACCCCAGGATAGAGGACTACCCCATTTTAGAGGATAGTATGCTAGGGCCCTTGGCAAGGCCTAGATTTCAGGTGCTCTGAACTAGAGTAACAGTTAGAACAAGAGCTTAAGAGCTAAACTCAGTTACTATAACAAAGCCTGAGGCTGCAAGGAAACTTTCCACCCAAAGTACGTTTCCTGCATGTTGATAGCAGATGGCCCTCCCATCCCACAGGCTGGGATGTGCTGACTTTTCACTCTCAGTGTCACTTGTTCTCACATCACAGGACTTCTGATTCTTTATTTTTTAGTAAGCTTGGTCTGATAAGCTAAGCTAAACACACTTTTAAAAGAAATTTCAAGTGTAAAGATCGTTACTAATTCTGTTTTTCATATTCACAGAGATGGTTATTATAATTTCCTTTTTCCTTTGGCACCTAAGCAAAATCTGGCCTAGATTTAATTCTTCTGGTAGTAGATAGGGAGGGGTCTAACCAGAGGTGACCAGTAGTAGTGCTATCTGAATGTGTCTTGCAATCTCTGCTTTTGTTGTGAATGATGAATTAATGTTCCAGCAGCATTTTGCTTTTCTATACCCTACCCCTATGCATTAGCTTTATTCTGATTTTTCCCAGCTTTACCTCAACCTCCTCTGTGAAGCCAAAGAAACCTGGCATTGGTAGTCATGTTTTTGAGATTACCTGCTCAAGAACATCTGCCCAAAGAAGTCTGTTTTCACTATTTCGCACAACTGAAACAACAACTTGGGATTTGATGTGCTGTTGCCTGGAGAAGTGTGTGAAGAGAATTGGTTTAGACTAGTTCAGCGGAAGGGAGCTGTTTATGAATGGACTCAGACACATGGAGGTCTGAGAATGATAAGCGCAAGGCTTCATCCCTCTGGGTCAATGGTCTTTGGGACAAGGCAAAGAGGAGACAGAAGTTGAGGAGACACTGCTGTTTTGGAGTCTGTATTTCAGGTCACAGTCTTGTCAGGTCAACAGAAGTCATGCAATGTGAATGGTGCCAAAGCACGCTTGATGGTTGTGCATGAGTATTTATCCTCTGGTTTTTTATTATCAGCTTCATTTTGCATTCTGATAGACTTGTCATTACACACCTTCTTTGAAGACCTACTAGACAAAACCCCCAAATGTGCTTTGTTTTGTAGTACAGCAGGCAATGAGCCAAAACATAGGTCTGAGGAAGCTTGTGTGTCACCCTCTTCTTGGAGCTTTCATCCAGGAGATCATCTGTGTTGTACTGGATTGCCTCCTAACTGAGGGAAGGGGTGGAAAAGCCCTTCCAGCTGAGCAGTAGTGACCCCAGACATTGTCCTGGGACATGTTTTGGGGCTTCTGTCTGGGCTTGCAGCAGCACATGCATTTCTTCGATTGATCATCAGTTGGAGGGTATGGATGGTGCTTGACCCCTGACCTGTGGCTCACACCCTTGTTCTAGACCCTGGTGCTAACTGGTRGGCCAGACTGCCTTTCCCTCCTCCCTTTAGCTTGTAGATAGTTCTTTGGCGTGCATCCAAGCCGAATGCAGTATGGAGGGAAAAGTCTTCAGGTTCCCAGAGTGGATATACACATGTGGTCAAATCCCCAGCTCATTAAATTAGTATGTGCAGTGGAGACCAGCTACTGATTTATGTTTTCATCTATGCAAGGTAAATTGGATTGAAAATTCACACTGTTCAAAAAAGAGAGCTTGCTTACATTTGAGTTCTAAATTAGCAGGCACATGACTAAGCTTCATGGACCTGAAAAAGCTGGGTCTGAGTTAATATGATGCCTATACCATTGGTTTCACCGGTGCCTTTTGTATCAGAAACCACATGTACACAGCCTCACATTGTGAAGCAAGATTAATTTAGTTGTTGGCAAATTATGYGCTGTATAAGAATGTTCTGTGAATGACTTGGATTGCAAATTGTACTTCTTAATATTTGCAATGCAAAGTACCAGTAACATGAACAGGGCACTACTGGTTTCAGCTGAACTTTGCAGAAATGTGAATGACAGGCACCCAAAATAAGGAGATAAATGGTGGAGAACTAAACAACATAAGGCCTACTCAGTCAGGTATTAAAAGCCTCAATCTAAATGATAACATAGAAGATGGGTATAAAAGTAATTGCAAGGGTTTTAGAGCTGCAGTCCCTCTACAAACGCAGAAGGGGTGGCCTCTCTCTTACAAAAAGTTGATTTGTGATATTATAGCTACAGTTACAGGGAGCACCACAGAGGGGGCTACCAAGAAGATTTCCATGTTTGAGTTTAAGACATTATTTTAACGTTTCTAAAATGTATCCACTTTTAGAACCAAAATTCTTGTTCCCTCTCTTTGAATTGTTACAGCAATAACTGAAGCAAAACAAACTTCCCATGATCTACCCACCTCGGAAAACAGAACCACTCTGGATAATAGAAGAAAATTAAAGGTATGCAAGCTCAGTTTTTGATGTGCTTCCTAACAGTACCAATTCACTTGATGCAAGTCCCTAAAGGAACACGGGTATTGAGCTATTACCCTAAAGTGAAAGCCACTATATATTGTCCTAGTGATCCCTTATGTGCAGTTGCTCTTCAACTTTGCTCGCTTTTATGTTGGTAAAAATTTTGATTACTTGGCATTTGCAAATGCTGAGTATATGAAGCTTAAGTAGCATAGATTACAGTTTTCTATTGGACCAGAGACAGTAAAATCATGAGTCTCTTCTGTTATGGTTCCTGTTAGTTACTGACCAACCAGTAACTGTTATTCCTCCCAAGCACATAGATACACCACTGCAGAGATTATCCTTGCACCAGTAGCAAAGATATTAAGAGTGTTCCTTACTCATATCAGTGAGATGTAGAGAGATGAACTTTTCTTGCACTCTGTATTGCTGATGATAACTTTTTCCTTGAGTCTTATTCAACCTTAAGAAATTTGCATCCTTCCACATGTCTGGATTGGTTCCAGTCTTACATCTTCATGTGTTCTCCTAGGCCAAACAAGTTTCCTCCCCAGTGCCTAGCCACCATTTACAAGCTGAAAACTACACCACATTTTGCTGCTTGTCCCTGTTCCCTCCCCATAGCTCTGTAATCAGAAGAGGCCAAGCAAGCACTCCCTAATGCACTACAAGTAAAGCCAGCCTGGTTAGCTCATATCCATGTTCATCACCAGGTGAAATGAATCTGGCTGACTTAGCTTAAACAGATTAGGAGGTAATTTGTGATCCCTTTTGCTAATGGAGCAGTATGTTGGGCACTTGGAAGGCAGCAACAAGCACTAAAAACA
Organism: Oceanodroma leucorhoa; assembly: GCA_030449065.1. Classification (NCBI taxonomy): domain Eukaryota; kingdom Metazoa; phylum Chordata; class Aves; order Procellariiformes; genus Oceanodroma; species Oceanodroma leucorhoa. The sequence goes on from JASVER010000010.1 coordinate 9,692,793, forward strand.
GTGCTGTTATGTCTCAGAAGAGTTTCTCTGCAGTCTCAGGTTTTCCCAGCACTCTCATCCTTAAACCCAGTCTTGAACCCCTCAACTTTCAAGCTTTTTCTACATACTTTGTCTTTATTTTTACCTTAGTGGCCACAGCTAAAGATATATTTTGACATTTTAAATGAGTCTTCTCTGTTCAGCTTGCTCTGTCTGTCTTTATTAATTAAACTTGTGTCTTCATATTAGGTTCCTTCAGCTCATTGCTTTCAGTTTCAGCTCTTACTTTCCATTTGCCTTCATTATACTTTGCCATCCTTGAACTGCACTGAACTCTTCCTCATTTCACATCTTCCCGTACAATATTCAGATCTGCTATTTCTCTGCCTAATTTTACCATGGCTGATGTGAAAACCTTCTTTGCTACAGAACCAGCAGTGAGGAGACAGACCTTTCTTCTCTTTGCCACATTCCTTCTCACTCTTACATAAAATCTCAGCTGAAAAAGAATGCCATTCTCTTCTGTGATTATAACTTCACGTTCCTCTTTCTCCTGCTACTCTTCCCTTTGGGATACATTTTAACATGTCATCATCCATGGAAACTGCACTGTTTAGGTCTGCAATTTTTCAATGTGCTTGGAGTTGGGGTTTTCCAGATGAACGCTGTATTAAGATTTAATCTGAACCTAGTCAGATAATATTGACCTGCAATGAAAAAGCTGTATGAATGAGAGAGTAGCAGACAGCTTAAAGTGCTGAGTGCCAAATGTTGACTGAAAAATGATACCCCAGAAGTTTGGTGGTGGAGAGCAGATGGGACATTTATAAATTGAAAAGCCTTCTGATTATTTAAATATTGTGATATATTTTTTTAAAATTTTATCAAGTTTTTCAACATTTGCCAGAATTTGCCTGCTCCTGTAGGGTGGTACAGCAGGGAGCTTCTGGGAGCTGCTTGTCCCTCTGTAAGCTACCACATCTCAATACCAACTATAAGGCCTCTCTGTTTCACCACAGTAGACTTCCTCAAAATTAAAACAAAATAAGAACTGAACCCCAGACTTTGGATTCCTGATGCTCCTTTTTATGCCCATTTCAGCTATACTTCCCACTGTTCAGAGTTAGCAGTCACCAGGAAACATGTATTTTGTTTCCAAAATCAGGGTCTCCTGAAACAAATCCCTAGGTATTACAGTATTGCCACAGCTTGCAAGCCGCATTGTGTTAGGGCCACAAACAATGAGTTGGCCCTGGCCCAAAGCAGCTTTTAATCCAGGTCATGTATATGGAAGATAGGCAAGGGAAGCTCTTTCCACATATATCTGAGTTGCCTGGGTTAAATGTGGTGAATTATTTCAGCAAATATATTCCAAACCTTCCCCCTCAGTTTTTCACAAGTTGCAAATTTGGATGCTGCTCTAAATGAAAAGGAACAATTCCAATGCCTTTCTGAATGCATTTGAAATGAAATAAGTTACTGTAATTTCCCTGGGCAAGCCAGCTCTTTGGAGGGGGCAAAAGCTGCAAATGGAAAAACAAACAAACAAATGAGTGAGTAACTGTGGGAGGTGCTGCCAGAGAATCAGAAACAAGCCTGGATAGAAGGGGGAGGGAAAGGCTCTTGTGTGCTCTGGGACAATTTGTAGAAAACAAAATGTGGGAGAGAGTTGAAATGAACAGGAGAAAAAAAAAAAAAATACACTATCTCTTTTTTTTTTTTTTTTTAAAATCCAGATAATCAGGCTACCAGGACTCATGATGCTGCTATTAAAAAGGACTGACTTCAAGGTCTTTGAGAAAGAAAATAGAAATTTCCACCTTCGTTGTTCAGATTCTTCCTTTACAGGGGTTCCTACAGCTACACGACTAGGAGGTGAGTCCCTTGGTCTCAACTGTAAAGGGGAAGAATGAATGAGGTTGCTCGATGCATCGAGTTAACAGTCAGTGAGCTGAGAAAAGCATGACTACCGGCTACCTTTCTGCTTTCCAAATCCTGGACCAGTGAGGAATCAAAACATAGATTAGATCATCCTACAGGTATAGAGTATGCTTCACCTCCCATGAACTGGGGATGGGAAGCGAAGGAAAGAGTGCTGCAGAGCTGTTGATTGTCTGCTCTCCAAAGACTTCCTGCTAAGGGGAATCCTCAGTTGTCCATTTAGGGTAGTATTATAGCTGCACTGAGCTGCTGAGGCATGCGAAGAAGCTGCAGATGGGGCTGAGAGTACAGCTCGATACTTCTCTGTTGAGCCATCCAGTTACAGCATTATCAAATGCCTGCTAGAGGTGGGTACTAAGACTGCTAGTAATGGCTAAAGGCAAAGCAGGGGGTCTGGTTTTAATAAAAAGGTAGTTTATGAACAGCATTTTTCTTACTATAATGATAAAATGGATATGAAACAGTTACACTCCAAACCCTTATTTTTCAGTGTATTTATTTTTTTCAGAACATTGAAAACAAAACAAGCAAAAGGAGGGGGAAAAAARGGGGGAGGGGGGAGAAAACTCCCTTCAGACAACAATCACCTTTTGAGTTAAATTCTCATGCTTGGTCTTAGCCCAGAGGGATTTGTCTTGAGTGAAGTTCGAAGAAAATCCTTTCAGCAGTTTCTGAGTTATTTAAATGTAACCATGGAGGTTTGGATTCAGATGCTTTTTTGCACTTGTATAACTCAAAAATAGCTTTGCTTTAAAACTTCTTAATTAACCCTCCTTAACTTTTCAACTTGTCACCTATCCTACTGTATGGCTTATAAAATTTTAAAGCTAATAGTATAACAAACTCAAATAATGATACTGCAGATGTTCAAATGAATCTTGGGAGGAATAAATTATAGGAGTCACAGTAGGTTGTTACTGAAGAAAGAGCGGCTGCATGCCTTAAACCATGTGTTCTTACTGGTCTGAAATAGGCCCAATCTTTTCTACTATTAAGAAGCGTTAAGTGTGCTTGGGTGTGGATTTTAATACTCAGTTACACGTATGAAATTAAGCACGTAAGTCCTGTTCCTTTTTTTCCTTGTGATAGCAGTGCTTCAGACTTGTCAGAACATTCTCTTAAATTTTCCTGCTTTCTTTTTAACACAATCCTGATCAACAGGGCATTTAAATGCCTCCTTAATATTTATGGACTTCAAAGTCACTGAAATGCTCTGTGATTGTCTTACTGTTATTATTTTATTGCCAGAAGATTGAGGCAATGAGAGGTGAAGTGTCTTCGTCAGTCATGGTTTTTCCTTTTCCTTTTTCTTTGTCCAATCCTCCTGTTGCTTTCTTATGTTTCTTCCTCTTTGTATTCTTTCCAACATTTCTGCCTCACTTACTAGTCCTGTCCTCATTGTCTCCTATCTGTCTTTCAACCATCTTTCTCCATTTATTCTTCTCTAACAATTGCACTGAAGAGGACCCATGATAGAAAGAAATTATTCTTACTTTGGCAGCAGCTTTTTACTTTTATCTTTTCCCTAAATGTCTGGGATGGGTCCAGGCAGCTCTCCCCACTTTCATCATCTCTCTTCACGTCTCTCGTGACCCTGAACTCTAGTCAGCAATCTGATGTCTGCCATGAGAGCACCTCCCATGATCCAGAGCCACGATCAGACTAAGGTGTTGTAACACCATGCACTGCTTTACCTACTTACCACGCTTGTTCTGCCGCTTTCTAGGAACTGGACACCCGCGCCAGGTTTTTCTCACAGAATAATGACAGATAGCGCTGCCGCCTTCTGCACGTCTCTCCTCCTTGCTCCTGTGCCCTTCCTCTCCCAAGCTTCTGAGGTTCAGTCTCCTGGCTGGTGCAACGTAGCCAAGATACGGGAGTCTTGTATTCAGCCTCTGCCTGAGGCAATTTGAACTTGAATCTCTTGCCCCCTGAATTAGCACCCTACCCAAGAGATTAGCACTGTTCTGTAAGGAGGGTGACCTGAGTCCTTTCGAGTGGGAAAGCTTACGCTTGACTTGTCAGCCTTGTAGTGGAGACACTCGCCTGGGTGGGGAAACCATGTCTGCCAGGGCCTGCCCCAGTGAATACTTGATAAAAAGAATGGAAGTATTCCCCGGAAGGCGGTAACAGAACCCAAGTTTCTTGCTCTCAGTAATGCTTTGAGAGCAAGCATACATGGCAATCCAGGTAACGTAATTATTCGATGCAACTGGCACAGCTCCAGCGGGATGGATTGGAGAGAGCCCCTCTTCCACAAGTTCCTTTCAGACTTTGTTGTTCTCACTTGGCTGCTGGGGGTCAGCTCCCCTAATGCCCCAGAGCAGCAGCTGCCTCGGCACCACGGACACGTTATGGAAATAGGTAGTGAGGMCATGTGTGGAGGCTGGAGGGAAGGAAAAGGTGCTCCTGAACGTACTCTGTTATCCACGGCGGCAGGTCTGTGTCCTTAGCTGAAACAAGCACCTGCCACTGCTGCCTCAGTTACCATTCTGGACAGGAGAGACAATGAATATGCGGTGGAGGGAAAAGAAGTCTGTTAAAAGACAGGGCAGCAGGCTGGGGCACTATAAGGGAAATTGCTTTTAAAGGTGGAAATACAACAAAAATAGACTAAAGAATCTTAAAAGACAAAATCAATGCCAAAGCAGAGGAAGCCAGAATGACTTCCAGAGCTCAGCTATAGGCAGTTGTCCCCCAACATAAGCCAGACACTGTCAGTATGTGGGAGACATCCAGGAATTTTCTCTCCTACAAAAATATTAAGGACATTATATGTTTTAACTGTAATGGAAAAACTGGAGCTCTAGTACTCAGTTCCAAAGGAGAACACTAACCATTGGAAGCGATGCGGTACCGGGGACTCTGTGTGTGTGTGTGTGTGTGTGTGGCTGCTCCTTTTTCTCCTAGGGATTCTATAGCTTCCTTCATTCTTCGCTTCTCTCATATTACAGAAAGAAGGTAATTTTTCCTGGCCATTTACTAAAGCTCATTAAAGACCGAAGAGAACAAACAATGCTAGTCCTTAGAGACTACYATTCAAAGTCATTCTACAATTCTCTGTTCTAATACTTGAGACAAATTAATTATTCCTTAGTGAAAAGTGTGTAATTCCTATTCTTCATTTTTGGGGTGGGGAGTGGGGAATAATAATAGGAAGTTTATATCTGAGTCGAAAGCTGTCTGTGCTGAAGGGAAATGAAAAAAATGTGTGTTCCGAGAAGAGTAAAAGCAATTATTCTAATAATTATTCTAGGGATATTAATGTCTTTTTAAAGTAGATTGCTTTCAAATAAACACCAAAGTTGAAGGGATAGGAAAGGCTGGTTTATTTATTAATCATTCCAAAAGTGCATTTTTCTAAATGAACAAGTGCATGAGCAACTTCGCTGGCACATATTAAATTTAGTTAAACGGCAACTTGTAAATGTCTAAAAACTTCTGTAACCAGAGACTAATTTGTTTAACGTGTTGAAAATGTTATGTGGATGTGAGGAACTACATATTAAACTTCAAAGCAAAATGCCCCAGAGATTACACCATCTTAAAGACTGCATATTGGAAAGGCCTTTATACATTAAACATAAAGGATTTTTAATTCTCTTCTATTTTGAATACTTGTCAATCTGTGTGACTCATGCTTAGGATTGTAAACTGTCATTTAAGGTGTGATGTCCAAGTTGAGGCCTGGACCACGATTTGCAATGGACTGGCTTTTCTCTTTCATCTCTATTAATTAATCCTGTCTCAGTTTGCCCAGTGTACACTTCTGTTGACATCACCTTTTCCATATACTTTAAAGAGTCCCCAGAGAGATCTACTGCAGAACAAAAACTGGACAGAGAATACATTTGGAAACCATTTTATTTCTCAATTACCAACCAAAACGTATGGAAAAGATTTACACTCTATCTGATTTACACAATAATTATACTTTGAAAGCTTAGAAATAAATKGCTTGATCCTTGAAATCATTAGTTACTATACCAAATGTAATTGGTGTAAACTAATGAGTTTACTGGATGGCTGACCCTTAATTACTGATTATAGTTAAACTCTAGCCAATCAAAAATGAGTTTACTTATAAAAGTACAGTATAGTATTAACAAGCATTACATTTCCAAGTAAGCAGCTTTATGATTAGTTGTAGCACACAACTCAAGCCTATTCAGGGCTATCAAAAGCAGCTTTTTAATAATAGTGCACTAAGCAACCATCACTCTCTTACCTCCGCGTCTATCAGACAAACAGAAAGAAACCACATAATTAATCATCTCATGCAATAGAAATAAAGCATCTGGGCCGGATCCAGGCGGGATATACATAGCCGCCTTAGTCAAAAGAGCTGCAAGAGGCTGGGGATTCACTTTAAGATAGGATAACTGACATGGGGAATTCTGGCCCTCTGTGGGAGCAATATGTGGTATAGAAGTTAAATATTGATTGATTGTGTGCAGTCCTGTGGAGAAGCCTATCGACAAAATAGGTTTAATAATTCCTTGAACTGAGGAGGATTCCTTGAGCAGATTCAATATGTGGTGATAGGACATTTGGTTACTGTACTGGCAATCCCAAAAATTCAGAAATCATGACTCCTCACTATTTACTAGATCAAATGAAGAATCAATTTTTAAATAAAACACTAAATGGGAAGAAATTATTTCTATTTGTTTCTGGTTGATATTTAAGAGTTAATGTTTTCACCTAACCAGGAAGACTCAAAATTCCTATTAAAAAAGTTGAAAGCAGTTTTGTATAAAGACCATGATTCCAGAGTTGGAACTTTAAATAGACATACCAAATATTCTGATAAAATCATAGGACTTTACAATACTTACAGTCACATCCTTAAAGATACTTAGGTAAGTGACTCCAATGTTTTAAAGATGTGGAAATTCTCCATCTCCTAGAACTTTCCTGTGAATCCTACACTTCAGATAGGAGACTGATGCTGGAAGGCACAAGCATTAGAAGATCTTGTCTGATACACTGCTGCTACGGAGATCTAGTTGGAAGAGCRTGTATTTGCTGGAGCTCTAGCCTGTGTGCTCTTCAGATGACCTGAAGGACCTCACAGCTGCCAGGATTCATTCTGTCAGGATTACAGGTCTCTCCCATTTCTGATTTTCTCTATGATGTTCTCTCTGGTGCTCACCTTCCATAAAGAGCTAGGCTCAGCAGAGGACCATCCTTACCTGATGGCTCTTTGGCACAAGTGCTTTAACACTTGCCCGTTTATTAGTATAAAAATTTCCTTAAAACTCAGAAAATAAAGGATGAATTAGTTCTTAGAATGTCTGCACATGGGTTAAAGTGAAATTCATGCATTTACTGAACTCGTATTTGTGAGATGTGTCTGGGGTCAAGAAAAGGTTAAAGTTGTTTACTGCCTTCAAGCTCTAGCTTTAGAAGTTAATTCAGAGCTGTGCTGTGAGCAGCTACAGAGAATAAGTCCTTGGAACAGTGAATTGCTGGTTTGATGTCAAGGTCCTTTGGCCTTAATAATAAAATTAGTTTGTTTCTTAGGGAAATCCTAGACGGGACTTTATGGTCATATAAAGTCATTATGCTGTTTTACAACATAACTTTAAAGATGCTTTGGAATGATCAGAGTTTGTGGGAAGGGATCATATATTTTATTATTTGTGGGATATCCTTAAGCTGTCATAGCTACAATACTGGCACTTGGAATAGCTGCTCTACAGTTCAAAAGAAAAGACGAAGGATTTGTTGAGGCCTAAGTCAGGCAACTAGGGCATACCTGTCTGGAGAAAGCTTGTTGAACCGAATGGATCCCATGCGCTTCCTGACAATCAGCTCCAATTTTCTAGGAGCTGGATACTTGGGGTAATCAAGGTGTTTTATTGCAATTCCACAGGAACAGATAAGAGAGCCTAGGAAGCTTTATAAGCTCTGCTTTTCACAGTTCCCTGTTGGAGGGTTCAAGGGTGAGGAATTTTAAAAGTCATGGAAAAAAAGGAAGAAGGCATATTTTCCAAAACTTCAGGATCCTGTGACCTCAAAGACAGAGGAAACACTAAACTAGTCAAAAACTTTCCTCTCCACCCCCTGCACAGCAGTGCTGGTAAGAAGTATGCTGCCATTTCTGCTCTGCTAATGCTGAGGCAACACCCTCTGTTGCAGAAGAAGGGAGACAAGGAGCCATTGCTTGGGGAGGAGGGGAACACGCTATGGACAGGTTCACCCTCCCCAGCCTGCCGTCCCTGTGGCACAGAGGAAAGGGGGGCTTGTGGATGGACYGGCAGAACAAGCACTGTAGGGCCTCGCTTTCCTCCTTTTCTGTGAACGATGCCTAACTGCTTCTGTGAAAGAAAGCATCAAGCCCCATCTTGTTCATAGAAATACAACATATTTTAAAGCTGTAGTTAATGGATAAACTGTTTTCTGATTGGATGAGCCGCACAATAAATCTCTTCCTGAGCCAAGTGCAATGCAGCTTACTCAGTAACAGTGAAATGAGCCACTGTCACTTTGCTGCACTTGCATACATCAGGCAAAATGCTTTCGTCTTCATCAGTCTTTTAGTGAAATAGAAATAAAACAATTATAACAGAATGGTGTCACTGGATCTGTGGCACCTGCTTTAAAAATAAATCTCTTAGCTTTGTCTTCACTATTACTTTCAATAAATGTCCTAGCATTGCCACAGCATTTATCTAGCAGCAGGAAACCATTATCCTATGACAACAATCTATTCCATTAACATTAGCTCTTAATTGTAAGATTGTTTATAAGACAGCAAAAGCTACTGAATCATAGAAGAATGATAAAAAGAGTTATAGTCATGGAGTATAGTAGTCGCTCCAGTTATGAAAAACAACTTAGGAAAAGTAGAGGGATATATTTTTATATGAAAAATAATGTAATATTCTTACGCAAGAAAATGTTTTAAAATAATGGATTACATCAGCAAAGTAACTATTAAAGAGTTAATGTTAAAAACTGTTACTAAGAAACTCTTGCTTTGATAAATGGTGTGACTAAAAAACTGAATAGAAAGCTTAGAAACTCTTCCTGAAAGCAAGGCTGCGCCGAGTCAAACAGAGAAATCATAATAACAGAAGCACATTTGCCTGGCAGAGTGAACAGAATGAATGTTGCAGAATTGAGATACGAAGAACCTCACTGCAGAATAGAAGGAGAACTGTCATTCTGATTGTTTGTCATTATTGTTTCATGTCCAGTTAAGTAAACTTAGAGTGACAGTCGTGTCATAACTACTGGCATCTATGTAAATTTCAAATCAAATACGATAGAGGCATTTCTGCCAGACACAAGTCACCAGGCTGCTCTTCCTCTTTATTTTTGTAACCCTCCATTTTCTCATACTGTGCTGCTAGCCCTTAAATTAAAAAGACAACTTCAACGGGAGATCCCTGTAATGTGTGTGTTTCAGTTCTCAGTCCGTACCTTGCTTTCTCTCAGCTCTTTCAAACAACGGCTAATGTCAAATTTCCATCAGAAACAGTCACCACAAATGTCTAGATGTATTAGCTAAAACTATGCCTTCCCATCGATGATGGGAAAACAACAAAATCCTCTGAAACTCTAGGTTGTGGACTTCCCCTGAAGACCTACAGAGAAAACGGCTTGAGCAAATGTTCCTCCATTGGTTTACTATAGCCCAAGCCAGATATCACAAGGGTCTTCTCTGTGAATAAGTGCAAAATAGGTGGGAAAGATCAGTCATGGACCTTTCTGTAAATTATTACAGCACCGTTCAGAGGTTATGGGAACTTCGCAAGGATATCAGACGTACTCCTCCACGGCAATGAGTTACAGTAAATAACTCATTTCCTGGATACACTCATAGCAGGCAGATATTCTAATGACATGGGATTTGCTACTGGACACACATCTTTGAAAATAATTTCAATGCAATTATAAAGGTATTATGTGTGGACAACACCATCAAAAAATATTAAACATGCTGTTTATTCACTCGGGCATAATACTAATTTCTTCTCCATATTTAAACTTACTTGGCTAATTAATTAAATAATATAGGCTAGAGTTAAGTTCTCGTTTTTCATTGTAACACATTATTCTGGAACATTTTTTTTACTAAGTTCTGTACAGGACTGTTTTTAGAAATCATACCAAAGTGCAGCTAGGTTCTTCAAAAAATGTTCCTTTGACAAAGGAAATTTAAAAAATGGCTACAGGAAAAAAATAGGCGGCTCTAAGTAGAAAACATTTAATGTTTCAATGATTGCTTATCTCAGAGGGAAAAGAAGACAAGTTTACTTTCTCTGCTGAAATTTTTTGAAGTGAATTCTCACTGAAAAGAAGTGGCAGTGATTTAACAAAAACATACTGTTATAAAATATGATGTATGTTCAGAAGCATAAATGATGGTGTTATAAACATGTACCTCTGCATTAGGTAAAAGCATTTTGGTCAGTTGAATTAGTCAGATGTTTTTTTCTTAATTCCTTTCCAGTTGATCTTTTTTGTTCTGTAAATTTCAAGTAGCTCAGTGGCTACTTTTATCTATAATTTGGGCCTTCAACAGCGCCAAATTGTGCTGTCCCATCCTCTAATCTGACTATTTGTTATGGTGACTAGTGAATAGAAGCAACATGTTAATGCAAGCTCTATAAAAGTATCTCTGAAGAAAACATTTTTTTACTTTAAAGGGTAAGTTCCATATGAGTTTATATTTTTAAGTATTTGTCAAAGGGTTTTTTTCCTTGTTAAAGATGGTGACATCTGAATCATAAAAATACTCTATTCATGTTTATATTTGTGACAAAATATCACTCTACAGATATGTCATCACAAAACCCAATTGTCAGTCTGTGTTTAAGAATATAAAAATAATTTCAACTGATTTGCTTAAGAAGTGCCTTGTTTTATTAGACTGTGGCATGTAAAGCCCTCTTTCAAAATTCATATAGCACTTCCAATTGTAAGATTGTTTTATGTAGTGAACTTATTATTACATATGCATATTCTAGGGGCCTCTAGAGACTTTTAATTTAAAACATAAATTACATATAATTTCAAACTCTGATGTCTTTGACTTTAGTCGCAGAACTCACTTCCAGGACTTTCTGCTACTGATGGCTTGTGGTAATACATCAATTCTCCCAACAGGAATGTACACAGGACAAATTAGTGAACGTAATTTTAGCCATATGAGGTCATTACAAATATAGCCTTAGCTCTTCCTAAAGTGGACTTCACTGTTAATATAAATATGTATCTATAATTACAGACATTAATATTATTTGGCTCCTGTCCTAAGTTATGCATACAGTGATGATAAAAGGGTCTTGCAAGCCCTTACCTAAGCGAACCAYGCTTACTAATTACCTTCCATGGTTCTGGGTTCCTGTAAATAAAGTTACTCATGTATTTATAAGCAAGTCAAAATCTATACACATATTTCTAAAAGTGAATTATCTTGCTCTTTGGGGCAAACAGTACAGTCTACTGCTTGGAAAAGAACGCTGAGAGTAAAGCCATCCAGGATTCTTCCCAGCTTCTGCCAGSACACGTACTCTCCCGTGTCGTTGGATATCCAACTTCAATACTTAATCCAGTCACATTTTTAAATTGTTTGAGGTCCTAAACCAGAAGATCCTTTGCGAGTAAAAGGATGCATTACTTTAAAGTAACAAATGGCTGTTGATTTTTCATCACTGTTTCCAAAGAGACTGGGGTCAGAGGGTTTGTTTTAAAAGTCTAATTTGTTCAAAAGGTGTAGCTCGCAAGACACAAGGACTAGCGAAGTGCAGCATGGAAGATCTCAAGACAGAGCAGCAGCCTCGATGTTTCTCTCTAATGAGAAAAGGAAAAGACAGTCGAGGTCCCATAGGAATGCAGTATTTAGGGAGAGAACCAAGACTCCTTTCATGAATGGAGAGATAACCCCTCGTGAATTCTGGACTACCTGCTATCTTAGGGGCATGTCTAGGTTTAAGAATGATTTGGATCACAGGCTGTAACATTTTCCAGACATTTAGATTGCAACTACTAAGCCAGCAATTTTATGCTTTCCTTTCCCTGACTCCAACAGTACCACCATATAAGCAGCCAGATTTTCTTCTGCATTGTGTTTTTTATCCATTCAGCCAAAATTAACAGTCTTCAAGGATAACGTATGTCAAGTGAATTTAAATCTTGCGGACTCAAATCGACCTAAAGTTGATGGATACATTCATGCCTACTGCTGAAATCTACCAATTACACAGAACTATGTTAACTTACCATAGAAACATCTCATCTAATAGCACAGATGATGTTGAACTAACTAATTACATTATGGCACATAGACAATGAAAAACATAACGAAGATGACAGCACAGCAACAGCAGATGCTGCACAAAAGAAAAATTAGAAAAATATTGCTCTGCAAAATGCTCTCAGTTAAGGTTTCCTCTGTTAAAATTAATCACAAAAATTAGTGAAGATCAGATTTCAGAAAAAGATATGAACATTGTAATGGTATTTGGAAGACGTCATTAAGGCATTTAAAACTCTGCTTCTTGAGAAGGTAATTCCCATTTTTTGTATCACTATCAGTTTTAAGATTAGTAAACATTTTAGTGCCTGTGGCAGAGTTTCTTGGTAGAATATCTTTTCCAATAAGGAGAGGTCCTGATGGCTCTTCCAGAGTCTGAATTTGGTAGCTTCCAGCCATTACAGGCTTAGATAATTAGACAACTTAGATTTTATTTTAGCTTGGCATTTGCTCTATTCTTGTGCTCTTAGCTGTCAGAGAGCTAGAATAACAGTGACTGTTGATTATCCGGAGCATGCCTTGTTACTTTATATATTTTAAATTGTACCAGATCCTAAATAACAAATCTAAAACTGCTGAGTGTGTTTAAATGTAATATGTGCATGGAGATTACATCCAGATGATATATTTCATAGACCTATGCTAAAAAAATACATTATTTTTAACCACACCACCGGTCCTCTCCCCCCTTTCCCTGCAGAAGCTTTCCACGAGCTCCCAGCCCACTTTATGCACAGACTGAACACATCCCAGTCTATGGAGAAAGACAGAAATAGACTTCTCTCCTGCATTTAAATTGTACCTGCGGTGCCATTCAAATTTCAGTATTTTATTTACTATATAATTAGAAACAAAGCGTATCTACGATCTCCTATGTTTTCCCAAGTACATTTTTCCTAGCTATTTATTTCCTAGACATTTATTCCTTAAATTTTAACTGGTTACTGGGCACCGTGGCGAAGGCCAGGGATGCAGAAACGAAGGAGGCCCACAGGTGGCGATGTGGTTAAAGTACACCTGGGCTGCGATTCCCGAGACCAGATTTACCAGTCGGCCTGTCAGAGGGAAGTCGGTCTGCATTTTTGTACCAATGCACTTATTTGTAAATAAATACTCCCAGCTGAAGTTTCGTATACCTGCGCGAGTGCGTCCCTTCCACATTAGCCGCCAGCAGGAACAGGTTTCAATACTTTGTTGCCTTGGACAACGGAGAGACGGTGGACGCACGCAAACTCGTAATTCAGTCACACTGCCACCGCTAAATATTTATTTGACAACAGCAATTAACTGTACCCCCCGAGCGGCGCCGGGACCTGTCCTGCCCCCTCCCGTGGCGCGGGCCGGTGCCAGCCCGTGCGCGCGCAGGGAGCTGCCCCTGCCTCGCTGCAGTTGCAGCGGCGCCCGGCCAGCCGGTCCCCCTGTCCGCTCTGCATTGGCTGCTACTTACGTCAGCAGTCTGGAATCGAGAAACTCGTATTGTGAAGTTTTTCTGTTCTTTCACAGATCCTGGAAGTGTCTAATTTATCTGACTCCTCAGCTGCGGTTCGCTCGGTGAAGCACGTTTGTGTCTGCTGCGTGACAGAGGCGTGCGTGTGCCCTGCGCGAGACAATACAAGGCAAGAGCCTGCTCTGGCAGTTGGGCAAATCCCCGCCGCTTGCAGGAGCAACGGGGATAACACCCGCTAATTATGGCACGTTTATAGATACTTTTATTGTTTCGAGGGTCTTTTTTAGCTATATGGTGCTGTACTTTTCCTTATCCTGTGTGCTGTGCTTAGGCCTCAAAAATGTGCAATTAATACGCGGGGTCGTTTTCCAATTTTAAGTGTCCCTACTGAATATTACTTATTCTGATTTGCTATCATCCTTGGGCTTCTTCCTCAGAAATGCAGTTGTCTTCTCAAATGACAAGCCGTGCTGCTAACTGCCAGCCAATTGCGGCAGTTTAACCCTTTTAAACCTTTGCAGGGTGCTAATAATAGCGGGCCGTATCCGGACGCGCATTCCTAGGCACAGCTCCCCGACGGTTTCACCGGGGGAATTTTTAAAAGTCGGCGGCTCGACACGGCCGCCTCCACCCGCGGGGCGAGCCGGGCACGTCCCTCGCGGCCTCCTCGTCGCCCCACCACAGGACCCGAGTGGCAGCCCGCCCCGAGGACGGGGGTGCGCGGCCCCTGGGGCAGGACGAGGCCGCAGGCACCGGGGGGCGCCAGGAGGGCGGCGGGGACCGGCTCCCGCTGCCGCGCCTCCGCCCCGGCCCGGCGGGGCCGCGGCGGCGGGGGAAGCGCCCAGCACCCGCGAAGGGCTCTGACGGCCGCCGCCCGGGCGCAGCGGGCCTGCCCTCGGCGGCGGCCGGCTCGGGGGCAGCCGGGACGGCCCCTCGCCGCCAAGTTTCTCAACTGGTGGCCGGGAGCGGAGCGGGGCGGGCGGCGCCCTAACGGCCGCCAGCGGCACCCTAACGGCCGCGCGCGCGCCCCTCCTCAGCGCCCGGGCGGGCGGGCRGCGCGGCCACCGCTGCCCACCTGACTCCCTCCTTCCTCTCCATTCCCCTCCTCCTCCTCCTCGCCCCCTCCCTTTCTCTCCTTTTTTTTTTTTTTTTTTCCCTCCCCTTTCACTCATTCCTTTGTCTTCTCGGGGATTGGCAGGTTTTATTATTCCGCCTGAACAAGCCGGGGGCGGATTGGCTGCGGCGGGCTGACGGCGGAGCCGAGCCGGAGTGTAGTTGGGATTCTGCTCTGTCAGTAACACATGTGTGAGGGGCAGCGGGGCGCACACGGACACACACACGCACGCACTCACACACACGCTCACGCAGGCGGAGGGGCCTCCTCCCGCGTCCTGCCAGCGCCGCCGCCGCAGGATCCCCGGCAGCAGCTCCGCGCCCGGCCCCGCTCAAACTCGCCGTCTCCCTCCCTCTCCTCTGAGGCGCCTCGGCGGGCCGCGGCCGGCCGGCCCCGCGCCGCGGGAGGCTCGGGAGCCGCCACAGCCCAGAGAAGGGGCGGAGGTGGGGGGGYGGGGGGGAAGCGGTACAAAGTGAAGCCACATTGCCAAACTTACCCGGCGATTGCAGCAGCGAGCGGCGGCGGCGCCCTGCGTGTGCAGCTCAGCGGCAGGGACTGAGCTCTGCAGCTCCCCTCCAGGGAAGCGGGAGCTGGAGGAAGGACCCAGGCAGACGCCTCTCATAGAAATAGCTATATTTTTCCAGCCTGGGCTGCCCCTCACCGGGCGGGGGGGCTCCCTCCAGCGCTCCCGAAAGCCAGAGAGAGGGCGAGCGCTGTGTTTGTTTCTTTGCAAGGAGACCTCCTCAGGCACCCCGAGCGACGCTGCTCCCCGGCCTTTTGCAATATAGAGGGGAAGCAGGTAAGAAGTGCCGGTAATTACCCCTTATTTTGCAGCGTACGTGTGCGCGGTTGCATGCCCGCGCCCCCTGCCCCGGCGCCGTCCCGCGCTGCCCGCCGCGGCGGAGGGGCGCGGAGCGGGGCGCCCCGGGCGCGGGGGGAGCCGCGGGCCCCGGGCATTGTCGCGGCCCCCGCGTACAAAGCCTGGCGGCGGCAGCCACTCGGGGCGGCTTTCCTTTCCCCCCTTTCCAGCTGCCGCCGGGAAAGGGCTCTGCCTGCCTCGACTGTGAATGGAGGGGGGGGGAGGCTGGGGCACCCGCTTCCCCCGTAGTAAACACTGTTCTGAAACAGTGGCAGAAAAGATCAAAGTGAGCTCTCTATTTCTCTCCTCTCCAATTCTYTTCCTGCCCCCCACACGGTCTTTTGTTTCAATCCAGGAGAAATCCGGTGAATCACCTAATTAAAACCAAGACATGAATTAAGCATCCATTTTTGTACTACAAATTGCCAGCTCTCCGCTTGTCCCTCCCTTGGTCTCCATTAAAAAAACACCAGAGACGCTGTTAAAAGGGGGGGGGTGGGGGTGGTATTTTGCCTCTAGCTTCCAGCTCTGCTTTCTATTTCACTGACTCCTATCCCAGGACCTAAATTGCTTGGCTGTGTAATTACTAGAGTAAGCCTATTTAAGTTAAAAGCTTTTTTCCCCCCAACTCTAAATGAAACTTGATGAGGGCCCGTCCTTAGTTATCAAGGGAGTCACTTTCTGGTCAGTCCTCTTGATTCATCTTTTTAGATTTAATCAGCATTAAGGTATTGCTTGTCCTTAAGAGCTTTAGCTTAATGGGGTTACTGGATGGTTTTCTCAGTGTAACGTTTCCCATTTTATATTTATATATATTTGCCTTCGACAAAGACGGGCTAAGGTGGTGGCATGGAGTCTTTTTTCTTTCTTTTAAGAAATCCGAAGTGATTTAAAGCGTAGGGAAACGGTTTAAAGACTCGGAGCAGGAAATGCAGATTCATTTAGGCTGTAGCTGGAAACTGTAACAAAAGGCAATTCCTTGAACAAATGCATCAGAAATCAATTTACATAAAGGTATATGATGCGTTCGGATAAATGCAATGCTAATGGCTTTTAGAGTGGTTTGCTTTCCAAAGTCTCGGCGTTTTTGTTACAGCTTAATTGGTGCAGTTCTTCTGGTTTATTGTGCGGTCACTGGACATACCTCCAGGTACTCTTTCTGAGGAAATGTGTGCTCAAAATCGGCCTCAGTTCTCCTCCTCCCGCAGCCGAGTTGGGCCAGTGGTAGGAAAAGTTCGTCCTCGCTGCTCTGGAGGTATCAGTCTGAAGGTCCTTAGCAGATAGCCAGATGCCTCGGCATGAGCACATACGGCTTACAAAGGACAAAGACAAAACATGCTGCTTAATTGGCAGTAAATAACTTGATCTTTTTATAGCATAAGTGACTAGAGGAACACCGGGAGTTTATTGGACTCTGGATTGAAGGCAGCAAATTAATCGGTTTAGAGTAAGCTTTATGAATTGATTCCTATATTATCTCTCGGTTGTCCTGCTTGCATAAAGCATTTATTAGAAAGTGAAAAATGCCCTTAGTAGCAGTTTTGGAGGCGGCCAGAGTGACTCCAGCCGGCACGGTGCGCTTCATTATTCTGCTRCTTTCCTATGGTCGGTAAACTTTTTTTTTTTTTTGAGTAGCAAAGCTTTAGCATTTAAACTGCTGATCAAGGGCAGATTAGCAAGACAAAAGTTGAGATGTTTGTGTAGGAAGTTAACAGGCGTCCTAAAGTTCAATGATCTATTATTCGGGCCAGTGTCCTCAGTCTGGAGTGTTTTCTCTGGGTGTTTTTATGTCTCCAAAATAAAACAAAAACAAAAAAAAAAATCCCGAGGTCTGGACGGCCGGTCTCGAGCCCCTCGTTACCGCCCTGAGCCTGCAGAGTCTCTCCTAGACTGAAAAACCAGTTTCACAACTTTTTTTTTTTTCTTTCACTCTTCACACACTTTTTTTTTTTTTTTTCATAAGCAAAACAAACCCCGGGACTGTTCCTGACTTGCGAGCTGCAGCTGCACAACCCCGGAGCGGGGGGGCGGCGGGGCGCGCTCGCTCGGCCCCCCACGCCCGCCGCTCCCCCGCCGGCTGCGCGGCCCCGGGCCAGCCCCGTGTCCCCCCGGCCTAGCGGTGCCCCCGCCCGGGCTCGGCAGCGGCGCTGGCCCCGCCGCGGGCGAAGCGGGAGGCGGGCGGGGTACGGCGCGCTGCCGGCCCGTCCCTGACCCGCCTCCGCCCCTCTCTCCGCGCAGGCCATGGTGAACCCCGGCGGCAGCTCGCAGCCGCCCCCGGTGACGGCGGGCTCCCTCTCGTGGAAGAGGTGCGCCGGCTGCGGGGGGAAGATCGCCGACCGCTTCCTGCTCTACGCCATGGACAGCTACTGGCACAGCCGCTGCCTCAAGTGCTCCTGCTGCCAGGCCCAGCTGGGGGACATCGGCACCTCCTGCTACACCAAGAGCGGCATGATCCTCTGCAGAAACGACTACATCAGGTGAGGCGCCGGCGGCACGCAGGGGCCGCCTCACGACGGCCGGGCTGGCGGGGACCGCTTTCCCCCTTCCTCCCTGCCCTTTTTTCCTTTTTTTCCCTTTTTCCGCCTTTATTTGTGGCGCGCAGACGGGTGGGTGCCCGTGGCGCGGGGCGGAGGGGCGGGCTGGCTCAGGATCGCTCCTTCATTAGGACCGGGGAGACGTGCGGGTGCGGAGACGGATGTTAGCGCCTAGCCCAGGGCGCAGTTGCGGCTGCCAAGTGGAGGGAAGAGTTGGGGGGGGGGGGGCGGAACGACGACTGTAACTTTAAAGTGGTTTGTCAGCACAAAACAAGTCCTAACTAAAAATAAACAGCAATCAGAGAGGCTAAATTAATCTGCTTTGTTGTAGTATTGAAGCAGAAGTGTGCATATCTGAACGGTAAATGTGAAAATCGTAGGGCTTAAATAAGGCTGTGGCAGAGGTGCTAAATAATGAAATGCCTGCCTTTAGTATCTGATTAATTATGATATTTACATAAGCACCTTTAAACTCCTTTGAGTGGAAACAGAATGACTCATTCTCTGTTCTCCTTGTGAAAGAGCTGATTAACCGTCAGTTGGAGGGCCACCGATTCTACTTATAGCCAAAACCAGTGGTACAATGTTTGTCTTCGCATTGTTAGGCAGGAGCTTTGAACCGGCATTTTTSTTAACTTCCAGTTTACAAAATGCGGGGGACAGGAAAGGAAGGATATGCTCTTGCCCTTTMTTTCTCCTCTCTTTTCTGAAGCTGTTCACTCGAAATGCTACATATTCGGGTAGGGGGAACTAAGCCTTCTTAATCTCGCGTCTGTTGGGGTACAGTAAGATTACGCAGAGTATCCCTTCCAACGAGTTTCCAATATAATTAATAGAAAGAATTCATGAGGTCAGGTGCCTGTACAATCTTTTCAGGTGAACTCAAGCTACTTAAACTCATTAATTTAAAAGGAGGCATTTTGAAGGATTACACATTTAATTTGAGTAAATGGTTTGATAGACTGATGCACATGAATGCTTCAAGGAGGTGTTCTATTTCAACATTCAGTAATTAAAAAAAACAACAAAAAAGCCCCATACCTTCCTGGCATAACAGAAATGCTTAGTTAAAACAAATTGTGTTTTGTTTAAATGCTTCTGGCTTCTCATTTATGGTAAATGTCAAGAGTTAACCCAGGTTTTTCTTCTCCCTGATGGCCAGAAAGTTCCACGTTTTTTCTTCCTTTCTGAAAAAAAAAAAGTCAGCCACAAAATGCTACAAGCTTGCTTATGTTGTAAAACTTGACTTCTGTTTGAGAAGATCAGGACTGTACTGAATGTGTGCATATGCATGGAGAGACCTCCTTAGTCTAAAAGGAGGGAGTTARGACTTGGTTACTCTGATAGTGCAGCCTCTGTCCTGATAACATGGCTGCATCTTCGGTCAGTTAAGTAGATGAAATGCAGCCCTCGGTACGTTTGGGGAATCGGAGCCTTAGCTTTGCTAGTTTTGGGGGTATTTTTAGAGAGAAATGCTAGAAAATCAGCACGTGGGGGGCTTTTAAATGGTGSTTGTCGGTCATCATCCTAAGCAACAAGCCTAAGCCTGGCAGAATTGTAATTAAATAGAGCAGAACGCTGTTGGGGAAAGAGTCTCGTTTGAAGTGGAAAAATTGACACTACTGTTAAGATGCACTGAACAGTACAGATTCATCACTCGACCAACACCATCAAACAAACCCTCATGTCTGATTACTACTAATTAAAAAGAGAAGATGCGTCCACTGTATCCCAGAGGCAAGTTCAGGCAAGCTTATCGCAGTCCTCTGGTTTTGTGTTGCCAAAAATTAATACTCGTTTATTTTAATGTAGGCGATTATGAATAGGATGCTTTATCAGATGAGGGGTTTGAATTGATCTCCTTGTTATATCGCCTGACTTCTCTTTAGATCTGTGTAATTTGACTTGCAAAAATAACTCTGACAGATGCTTGCTGAAACTTGAACTGGACACGGTACACTCAAGGTGGGGTAGGACGGCCTGGCCCTGCCAGGGCTGACTGAACTTGGAGCTTTCCCGCTGGAAATGGACTTCGCAGGCTTCCACGTGGGTCRCGCTGGCATGAGCGAGGCCCTCGCCCTTTTCTTGCTTGAAATGGCCTCATTTGGTTGCGGAGGCGATGCCGTCCATTTGGCAGCGAGTCTCTCCRGTTCCCCTCTGCCACCCCCCCCTCTTAATTTTCTGTAGGGCTTTTGCGGCTGCACGTTCCCTTCCCCAGGCAAGAGCCACGGGCAGAGTTCTTAATCGGAGACGCGGGGGCACGCTAGACACGACTAACAAAATGAGAAAGAGGATTGATCAGCCCAGCAGGCGCCAGGTGAAAGGGACTTGACTCCTGTGGGCCAAGACGACGGGGCCATTTATTAATGAGCTTTTTTTTAACCGTCTGAGGTTGTATGTGTGTTTTTGTTGTTGTTTAAACAACACAACACTCCCCTTTCCCTCCCTCCCCTCAAAACCCGACAACAAATTAGCCGTAGAGCTACAGCAGCAGCTTTCATTGAAAGCCAGCGTTGCTGGGAAAAGAGAGGGAGGCGAAAATCCCAGTCCCTTCCCCTCCCTCCCCACCGCGAGCAGCGCGCTTGCAGGGAGGGGAGCGGAGCGCAGCGCAGCCCTCCCAACCTTGAGATGCCAGATAAAGCAGCAGYGTGGCAGCGAATCCGCACAATTAAAAGCTTTAATTAGTGTCTCCTCCATTTTCTCTTAGTTCTGATAGGTTTTATCTAATGAGATCTGGTCCCTGGCTTAGATCTGCTCGGAATGACGTGTCCGAAATGAATGAGAGCCGCGTCGCAAACAAAACATTTAATTAACAAAATTGGCCTCTAAGAGAGAGCAGGGAGTGGTGGGGAAGGGGAAGAGGGGGGAGGCTGCCTAGGCGCGTCTTAAAGGGGCAGCGCCCGCGGCCCCTCCCCTCCCCGGGCGCCCGCTCCTCGCAGCGCGGCGTGGGTGCAGCCCGGCCCCTTCCGCGGGGGGTGCGTGGGGCCGCGCCGGACCCCGGCCGCGGGGCGCCTCGTCCGCCCGCCCGCAGCCGCAGTGTGCGCCGCGCCGCGCCGGGGAGGGGGCCGCCGGGCAGCGAGTTCATTTCCCTGGTAATCAGCGGCAAGCTGCTATATTCAGGGAATGCTGTCCCTTTAATTGAACAGGCTAGGTAATTAAATGGCACTTTTCCAATAGGACGTGCTAGGTAAATCTAATAGTTGGTTATTTAATATCACTTTGAAGTCTGCCCACTCAAGCACAATGACAGCACAGGAGCATGTGAACTATTAGCTAGGAAAAAAAAAAAAMCCAGGATCTCAAAAATTAATTAAATCGCATGCAATTTAGGGGGAACGTTTATCTTGATTTGTCATAACAGAATTAATTCAAGGCCTCCAATTCACTTGGGGGCAGATCTGTTACTCTGAATTAACCAAGCGTAATTTGGCTGGGTTTTTTTTTTTTTTTTCCCTTCCCCTTCTCTAATGCAGCACTTGCCATTATGCACAGCCCCCCTTTTAAGTATCAATAGCTTCTGGTGCTTTTAAGGTGCTTGGTCTCTAGTTAGTCTGAAGTACCTTTAATGGACTTGGCTCCAGACATAATTTCTGTGTTGCCTTTCTTTGTTACATTTAACATAGCTGGTGCAGAATTTAGATTAAACATAGGGAATGAACAGAAACACCAATCGCTTCTGGATCAGTAGGTCTGGATGTCCATTTCTCTTTGCTAGGGCTTGGATATATATTTGTGGGCACAAATATGCCCCGTGTTGTGCAAGAGTCAGAGCACTTAAATCTATCTCCACAATTTTGGAAACAACTGGAACCTTACTTTGTTAGTATAAGTTGCGAGAGATGTGTTTGTGCTGATAGTGAATTTTGAGCAGCAAAACGGGAAACTGGGCTGAACAGATTTCTTGCTGCCTTCATTCCCACTCCTGTGAAAGTTCTGAAAAAAAAAAAAAAAACCCAAACCGAAAAAGCCCAGGAGCGTTTGTGTGTTTGTGGGTGTGGGGAATGCTGTGCTGGAACCACACAGTAGTTAATTTAAGGTGGTTCAGTAAAATGTTGCTACATGTAGAAGAGCTGCCTTGTCCGTATAGGGAACCTCTTGATGTTTGTGATTGATTGCATTGCCCAAATGTTGAAATATTAATGACCTTCTTGGACTGAGGACCCAAAGAGGAAACTGAAACCAATTCTGTCATCACAATTAAAGAGTCCCCTGGCTTTAATTAGCCTGACCTGGGGTATCTCTACCCATTGCTGCAGTTAAAGAGAAAAGAGCCCATTAAAGTCCAGTCTGAGACCGATAGCTACTTAATTGAGCACCTAAAGCCTCAAGCCTTTTAAATCAAATACTGTCCTGGACAGTCCCCCTGGTTAGATAATTAGCTCTCCAGCCTCTCAGAAACCATGTGAAACAACTTTTTCAGTAACGAATAGCTACTGTGGAAGACTTCCTTTACTGGTAAGGAGGAATAACATTTTTTTAAAAGATAAAACCTTTTTCCTGTGAATGGTATTACAGAACAAAACCACTCGTAACAGTAGGGAAGGAAAAATAAGCTTCATTCTCCTGGTAGATAATACAAAGCAGCAGCAAGGTGTTCTGATTTTACAAGTAATTTTTAGGAATTTTAGCAGAAGATTCAGCTGAAGTGACTTCCCAAAACAGAATAGTTCTGGGAGCACGCTTAGGGAAAACCGAAGATGTGTGGAAAGCCTCTGGATTAGTTTGGCTCCATTTATTAGAATTCACAGGCATTCAAGGTGTACGACCACTTCTAGTCGGAGAGAATTGTATAACGAATGCTTAACGAAGACAAGTAGTGCAATGAGATCAGTATTCCGAAAGCTGTTTTCAGTTGGGTGGTGCAATTGTATGGGGGGTTGCGAGAGACTGCTCACCAGGTTCAGATTCTCCTGGACAAGTAACATTATCTGCTCATCTTTGCCGTTCTTCCTCCACCCTACCCAGTGATGCCCTTGTCGCCACCCCCTTACCCTATATTTTTGGATCTTTGCTCTAGAAAGGTAACAGCGCCTTGCTGCCGCCTCTTGCAGTGCTTCCCGTGCACCTTTTCTACGTGCCAACTTCATTACTAGTAGCAATGGAGGAAGAAAAATGCGTATCGTAAAGCTTTGGAACTAACCTCAATACATCATGTAACTACTCGGAACTGGTCCTGATTTAGAAGGTGCCCTAATAATGGACCCTTAGTTTCCAGACAGTGCAGTCCCTTTGGCTGGAGGTCCGGACAATGTGTTAGTTCAGCTTTCCCTTTGTAACCACTGTGATTCTGCAAGACCGTGTCAATGTGTCGTGGATCTCAGACTAATTAGTTTTGAAATGGAGTTTTGATTGAACTCTTCAAATCGATGCTGCTGCAAAATTTGTTTCTCAGCTTCCTATTAAAAGCCATCTTAAGGGGCAGTTTTACTACTCTCTCTGTCGTTCAGTCGATACATTTAATAACAACTTACAGGCTATTTTCAATAAAGTGGCGACAGCAAATTAGTAGTTTGAACATGACAAGCCTCCTCTGCAAGCTCAGATTCTGAAAATTCAAAGCAATTATTTTTATACAGAGGCACACTGCAATCATTCAGATTACGGGTATTCTGTTGTAATGCGTCTCCTAGGTTGACACAAACAGAATTTTATGACTTTATTTGGACAGGAAGGAGATGCAAATATTAATATTTATTATGACACCAATACGCTAATTTGTAAATCCTATTACTATGTTTTACATCGCGCAGGAAAGTGGGTCTGTGACCCTGCCAGCTAGTTCAGTTTCCTTTTTTACTGCGAAGCGATTGTGGTAGTCTTTATAAATATTTGTGTGTATTAGAGACGCACGCAAAAGCAAATAAAGGTTTTCTAATTCTAGCTAACGCAGCCTGTAAAAGTAGAACTCAATGATCATTATTGTATTATATTTTGAATCGATGCGTTGTGCCTTTAAATGGATTTGAAGAATTATGTATATATTTTTCTTCACCACTCTTCTGCCTATTTCCCCCCTCCCCCCACTGCGGGTGCCCCCCCCCAATGGCAGATGTTGTGGTCTCATTTGATTGCATAGGAAAACTGCAGTGATACAGCAAACACCCAGAGAGATATGATGACAAATGGGTCCAGATCCCGGTAAATTACTTTCTGCTCAAATCGAAATTTCATTCAGTTTGTTGCTAGCAGAGATGAAGTAATCTAAATTGTGGACTCAGGAGCAGATAGAGGGAAGTTGGAGCAAGCATTTCATTATCAAGAGAGAGAGAAGGTTAGGATGAAAGAGATGAGCAGAGGCAAATCTAAAGTGTTGACACCATGATTGAAAAGGTTAACCCATACACATTATATATCAACCTGGATAGCAGAGAGTTTCTAATGGAAACTCTGCACTGATGGAGGTTTACTGGAGTTTCAATACACTGAGCATGATGTCTTCTTAGATATACAATCAAATCCTCTTAACCCTTTTGATGACTCATATCTCAAGATATGATTAAAGTACAAAAGAGTTCTTCATATAATTTCAAGGACACAATGCATTTAAACTCCAGTCATGAATTGTATCTTTTTTTTATGATGAACCCAGTAATCTGATAAAATGTGTGTAGTACAGAATTGTTTGTGTTTCTAGAGGTGTAAGTCAATATTTCTGATTAAATCCTGTGTAACCACATCCAAGGTAGGGTGAAGCTACCAGTTGCTATACAAAACCATACTTTTTCATATTACAACACGTAAGCAAGTTGGAAGACGGGGGTCAGAAGTCTAAAATAGTTGTGTAATAAACCATAGCAGTGATGCGCAAAAATGCTTAGAGCCTCCTGTGTATTAAATTATTCATGCTCATCACCTCTGTTTCAGGTTATTTGGAAATAGTGGTGCTTGCAGTGCCTGTGGACAGTCCATTCCTGCCAGCGAGCTGGTCATGAGGGCACAGGGCAACGTCTATCATCTTAAGGTGAGGGGTATTTTCTAGGTATTTTTTTTAGTAGCTGATTAGTGCTGCTGTGCTTCTTCAGTATAAAATCTGCATCTGCTTATGAATGAAATGCAAAGCAATAACTAGAAATATGAGTATATATTATAAAGCTTCCCTTAGTGTGTAGCTTTGTTCCCTCGTAATCGGTAAAACTATACTTGAGTTATGTACTGCATAGTCCCAACAGGTAAGACTAATGCCATATTTGGAGATGCTAGAAACCAAGCAGCTCCATATCTCAACTGTACTTGCAGTCTCTGAAGTGTAATTTTCAAACCTGCAGCATACTTAATTTGTGCTGTAGTTTCACTTGCTGTCTCGTTCCTTTTTCAGTGTTTTACATGCTCTACCTGCCGGAATCGCCTGGTCCCTGGAGATCGGTTTCACTACATCAATGGCAGTTTATTTTGTGAACATGATAGACCTACAGCTCTCATCAATGGCCATTTGAATTCACTTCAGAGTAATCCACTACTGCCAGACCAGAAGGTGAATACTCAACAATTACTAATAAGCTTTATTAGAGCTAAATGAAGATCAATTTCTTTTCATTCTAATAGCGGACATTCCCCACCCCTGCAAGGAGACCTTTAAGTAACTGAACTTACCGTACATAACTTAGGCATGGGGTATGGGGAGAAAATACTAACCTTTTAAATATAACATATAGGGCGAGTCAGTTTATTTTGGTTTGGGCATGTGCATCTGTACAGCTGTTGAACTCCTTATGTACAAAGCGAAATGGAGAGCATATATTAATATAAACTCTTAACAAAGAGAAGTATTTTATTTTATAAGCTTGATATTAAGGGCTACAAGAGAGCAGGTTTCTGTGGGATGAAAATTAGATCCTTTAATATGGAAATAAATGTCTTGCAAAGAGAAGGTTCCTGAACTAAACCAATGTATTTCACTTTAATATTAAGGTTTTAGTTGAGGAAGCATGCTGGGGTACTCTTTCAGAAGTATTTTCTTGTCTGTTTAGTATGTCATAACTCAGATTTAAAAACCAAAGTGCTATTTTCTTATCACTCCATAACACTAATAGCTCAACTAGAGATTGTATAGCTCTGTGGTTGATAGCTCTTGGTTTCTAGCTAAATGAGTAAATAATGACTGTACAAATCATACAGAGAAGAAGAAGAAAAAAAAAAAATCTGATCAACAGTTGTCCTGTAACTCTGAAACTAGATAGTTTTAGATCTATTTTAATCTCCTTAATAAGTCCTAAAGCYATGCAAGTGAGTGCATTTTGATAACTGCTGTGCCTAATTTGTAACAATTACTGTCAACCTTGAGTTAAGAGACTGTTCATTCCACCCTGGTCCAGAAAAGAGTGAATGTATGACTCTTGCACATAATTTTATTCACATCATATTTCATACTGATTATGTATTGATGACATTGATTCATTTACTCTTTACAGCGCCACTTGCATGGATATTAAATCTTATTGACCACAGATGAATTTTAATTTCAGATTGGTGATAGATTTTTCCATCAGCTCTGATAGTATATTTGACTTTTTCATCATTAACCCAGGCAATCACACAGCACTGAGTTATTGCAATGAAACAAAAAGTGCACACTTCAGTTGGTAATTCTTTATAGATTTACAATAGGAACTTCATTAATGTCTGTAAGGATCACAAAAAATAACATTTATCTGCAAATAGGAATTTGGAAGATTAAAAAAATTTGGGACAAATGCTAGGCTGATCTATTCTGTAATGTAGAGAATATTTTTTTAGTGCTTTTATTTAGTGGAGAAATACGTCCAAGAAAACACAAACTGGTTTTTAATTTCCATGATTTTTTTTGTTGTGTTGCTACATTTCAATATCTGTGTTTGCTTTTTTTCTGTGCATAAATTTACTGATTAATTTTAAGTATTCTTTCAAGTCTTATACAGTGAATGTAATTACATCAAAATAAAACATGGACCTTTTTTATTTACTTAATTTGTCAATCGAGGTGATGAGAGAGTTGAGTACAAAAGTCCTATATAGTTAGGCAGAACAAAGATAATTAAGATTGGAGGAGAATATGCAGCCTCTTCTCAAGGAAGTACAAATACAGTTAAAGATTCATAGATTTATACTGTTGTGAATTTTAATGAAACAAATCTGTAATATAGACTAGCTAGCAGTGAATCTGTTAAATGAATATTTGTAGGTATCCCATTTCAAAATATAGGTAAAACCATTCGTCTTTATACACTGCAGTAAAAGGTTTACCATTCTGAGAGAGTGGTTTATCCACTTGTCTTCTACGAATGTAAAGTTTAATGTAACTTCAAATAGGTGTCTAAATTGTCATTTAGTTTTATCAGTTTCTTACTATGCCTTAGCAAAACATAAAAATGATTTAGTTGCAATAAAAGCAGTAGACATGATGAGGAACATAGAACATGGAAAAGAGAAGTAAAATTGGACTGGGCTTGCAGAGCTCATGACTGCAGACACTTGGTAGAAGCTAAATGCATAGAAAATAGTGAGAACAGGTTTTTATTAGTTCCTGCCACCGACTATTAACTGCGTTGCTACAGTCGATGATGAGGCAGAGGAAGAGGTGTTAGGGAGAAGGCTGGGGGAGAGATTAGTTTGGGGTGTTTTTTTCTTTATAACACAGTCTCTCCAGAAAATGGTGTAAATTCTCCTACCGGTTTTCAAAGGGGAATTGTGGAGCACCTGCACCCCAGAAAACTGAAATATAGTTGAGGAGACAAGTTGATAATTCATAGATTTGTCAGGTTTCTGGAGTTTTGGAAGCTACAGGGGCTGGTGCCAAGAGAGTCGTGTTTTGTATGTTGGCTTTTCAACAGTGTAAAGATGTTTACATCCGAAATGTTTTCCAGAACGCTGTGTATTTTAGGGCCACTAATTAAAAATGTTCTTTCACTATCACAGAGTTGGCTGTAACCAGATATTTTTTATTAAACGTTAAAGATCAATCAGTCTCCAGGTTATTCTACCACTAGAGATTATAGACATAGCAGAATATTCACAGGGTTTTTTATTAAACTGAAGAGATTGAGACATACTCCCAGCGTTAAAATGCATTTTGTTGCGTATGTGAAGGTGACAGTTACGAACTCACTGTTGTCTTAATATAGTTTACAGGTTAATACCTATTGGTGATCGGTGCAGGCAGAAAGGGTTGCATGACCTAACTTTGTTTAAAAGCTTGCTTTTCTTGTTAAGGAGGCAAATGCAGCGATGTTGGCTATT
The DNA here is from genome assembly GCA_030449065.1 of Oceanodroma leucorhoa. Taxonomy (NCBI): domain Eukaryota; kingdom Metazoa; phylum Chordata; class Aves; order Procellariiformes; genus Oceanodroma; species Oceanodroma leucorhoa. The sequence continues at coordinate 9,721,149 of JASVER010000010.1, forward strand.
CCTGCCTTTTGCCTCCCTGAGGCAATTCACACATGTAAATTATAACTTCCCATCACTTGCTATGTAGTTTGAAAAAAACCTCTGTTTTCTCTAAACTCGGTACTGCTTGCCTGCAGAATGCAAACTCTTAGTTTGTGATGTCCTGTGTGCGGTTTCATTTGAAGGGGCTGTATTGTCAAGAATTCTGTATGCTTTTTTGATAGTGGTCGTATTCCTGTAGTATTTCTTGTTTGCAACAGTATTACCACCTACTATGAAAGTGTAAATTTTCTACGGGTTGGCAGTGTTCGTAGCAAGTGCTTGTCTTCAGCTTCTRTACTTTTAAATAAAGTATGAGTTAGATTACGTCTCTCAGAGAAGATCTTAAAAATCTTCTAGTTTACATATCACTCAACAATTCCCTTGTAGTTACATAATTGGTGTTGTCTGTGTCCATAGTAGAAGATATTTGATGCTCATTTATTAAATATGCTTGCTGGCTGCTCCCTAATCTTTGTTCTGGACAGACAAATTACCTTTCTCACACTGAGCTTCAGCTCTGGGGAATTAAACCTCCAAGCCTCTACTACTTTAATTAGCTTGAAAGTGGGGGGTTGCAGTTACTAATAGACCTCAGGCTTTTAGTAACTTAGAGAAAGGGTGAAAAAAGAACTTCCTGGGAAGTGCAAAATGTCATTTAAAAACCATAAAAATCTAATATATATTATTTCATTTTGGTAATTGCAAACAGATTGTATTTTAAGACTATGGATGATCATTTCTATTTTATCCATGAAAGTTTAGAATTTTATTGAGTTAGACACTTTTAATTATCACAATTCATTAACACCAGTGTGAAAGCACATGTTTGACTTCATATATTAAAATATTTATGTAATATTAACTAACACACCAGATGAGGAATTTTAAATGGGGGGGAAAAATCCTGAAATATCTATATTTAGCTCTTGTGCAATGCAGCATATTAACCAAAGTTGCCTTGGGAGGATATTGGCTGTACTTCTTATTTGCTTTACACACTATTTCTTCCAATTATAAGATCATATTACTAGCTTCTTCAAAGGCATGGCATAATGTTTCTTCCCTTTTAAAAGGGGCCCAGAAAAACCACCTTATTCACTGTACGATTTGTTACCAGAAAGTACACTTATTTGTTGTTGTTGTCTCTTTTTTTTTTCCCCCGTCTGCTCTTTTTAGTAGTGAAACTGCGGAAAATGTTTGCTTTTTGCTATTTGAAGTTGAAACGTTAGCAGTATGAATGGATAGCGTAGAAAGCCTTAATCAAGTCACAGTTGGAAAGTAATCTAATAAAAAAGAGATTAGTGAATAAGGAAAAGACAAAAGCAGTCATGTTGTAGTTTCCTATCTCAAATTTAGTATTCTAGCTAAGATACCCATTTTTATTTCTTACAGGTCTGCTAAAAGGTCAGAGTAATGCAGAACGCGTGCCTTCATCTCAAATTTTGTTCATCACAGATGGATCCCATGTCTCCAAGTAGACAAGTCACCTTTGTAGCTAGCATCAATGCCAGCTCCATACCATTGCACCTTCTTTATTCTTGATTGCCCTTCCCACATTTATTGGTGTATTAAAATGACTGAATATGAACATTAAGGACTCCATGAACCTGGGCTAATGGGAGACTGTAGAGAAAATGAAAAAAGATCCACCGGAGGACATCTTGGGGGGGGGGCGGGTGGGGAAGATGACTAATGAAGCTAATTAAAAGAAGCATTGAAATCTGCTTTCTACCCTCATTAACAATTAGCAGGGCACTGGCCAGTTTGTACCCTGTGTTTTACCTTAACAACATTCTATTTGCTCTTTGTATATTTAAGTGTTGTAAGGAAATGTGTTTCAATCAAACTGAACATGAGATAAAGATGTGGCTTTTGTGATATTCTATCACAAACACTTTTATTGTATCTCTGTAAAATACAATGTATGTATGCATGTAAGTGTTTTTGTCCTAATGTTGCTACTTCCCATGGCAAAAAAAAAAAAAAGAAAAAAAAGAAAAAAAAGAAAAAAAAAGTCAGGCTCATAGCAGCTACTGTGTAGAAATTTTCACCTACTTCTAATTTGCTGAATGAAGAAAAATCTTTTATTTGTGATATTTTCAGAGACATTTGCTCTAGTATGGTGTATTTAAATAATAAAAAAGTAAAACAAACAACACTGAATTGAGTGGGTTTTAGAGGCTTTGCCTTTTTTTTTTTTTTTTTAAAAAACTACATTCAAAACATTATTCTGAAACTATATCTTACATAGTCATTACCTTAATTGTCAATTACCTTTAAAAGTAGCTTTTTGGTTTGGACGGTTTTTCTGTCTTATGCTAGTAAAGAATCTGTTAAACTACTTAACCGTGTTACTTTGACAAGGATACAGAGCACTGCTTCAAAATGATCTTTATTTTTCATTGAGATTCTTAATTCTGGTAACAGCAAGTATATTATAATTCATATTGCAGTGAATTCTGGTATGCATATAGGTATTGTGGTCTCTTTCTATCCAGTTCCTTTCGCAGAATCATCTGTGTTAAGGGTGTGCATGTGTCTGTGAGTGTGCAAGCATGAGAGTGTATGTATATACCATAAGAGGTCAAGGAATAATAAAATAAAAACCAACAAAAGGTCTGCACCTTATGCTGAGCGCTAGAATTGAGTATTCATAAAAAGAAGTACAGTAGCCTTTCTGATGTGAACAACATAAAGTTGTGTTTGCTGTGGTAAGAGACTAACTTTTCAACACTGATAATCTTAAGGAAAGAAAAACACGTTTCCTGGGCTATTTCCGAGAACTAACTGATCTCAAATATAATCTGTTCTCTGAAAGCAAACAAACAAAAAACCCCGCCCCCCCACCAAAGCAACAAAGCCTCCGCTAAGCTTAGAAAGGGAGCAACTTTGGTAGAGCTGTGCAGAATAATTTTGAGAAAAAATTCTGACTTTCTGTGTTTGTAGCAAGAATACTAACATGAACCTATGGCTGTGCATTGTATGCCTTCAGTCAGGAAACTGCAAGCACCTAGAATGTGCCTCTGCCGCAATTAATAACAAATCAATATTAACAACTACTCTACTTTTCTAGGAGAATAATACATTTGAATTACCTCATGATTATGTTTTATTTTCTAATTCCGTTTTTGAGAAGGTGTTCACTGTTCAGCATGCTTGCTTACGGAGTGAGCTTGACTTATTTTTGTTGTGATGCTGATACACAAACAGCTGATTTATAGATTTGTCTGTCTAAAGAACCAACGGCAGATTTTTTTTTCAGATTCTACTTCTTGACCTCTAGTATATTGGAGGTCTGCTGAATTTCTTCTTTTAACACTTCAGTGCTTGAGGAAAAATAGGACTGTCGCAGAGAAAAGAAAATGTCGTAATGTATGGTATCAGACAGTAAAGACAAAATAATACTTGCATAACATATAAAGCAATAAAATGACTAAAGCTATGTATGACTTTTTAATTAAATGCACTTACATAAGTTTCTAAGCTTTTTGATCTGGCATTAAGGTCTTTAGGTAGAGTCCTACAAATTGTGCTGCTTCAATATCTTTGAAAAGACACTTGAAGTCATATGAATACAGAATTCAAGTATTAGTGAGACTGTAGACATCTTTTTATATTCTTTCAGTATAAGCACTCAAGGTACAGTGTTTAAATCTACCATGTACAGATTTTTGGTTGTCCAATATAACCTAGAAGTGCTAAGAAGATAGCTAATAACTTCTGGTAAGTAATGTAGTATAGCATTTAGTGATGTAGAGGTTGAAGTTCATTAACGGCTTTAAATAAACTATTATATGACTCGTTTGTAAAGCACAGCTACCTATTTAATAGCTTACTTTAAAAGCATTTCTTAAGTTGCAGACCTATAAGATTACAAATGTCACTCATGTTAGCATAATCCACATGCAAGTGATGAAGCCTTTGCTTTGATGTGCTAAATTGGAGGAGGACTAATGGAGCTAYGAATATACAATAGAACATATTTAAGTAGTATTCTTGCTTTAGGTAAAACACTTTCTTGAACCAGAGGCATTTCAGACAATAAAACAGGCTCTAATGGGGACAGTAGGTGTGGATAGAAGGCTACTGGAAACACTTAGATTTGTYCTTATGTGAAAAATCACTTTTTTAGGAGATCTGTAAGGAAGAACATGTTCAGCTTTTATCACATGCATTTGCTACGCTGAGGCTGAAATACACCCTCTGCATTTAGTGCTGCTGAAAAGTCATACAAATAATCATTCAGTAAGAGCTTCCCTCACTTTCAAAAATGAATGCTGTTAAAAAAAATCAAAGGAAATACTACTAATCTGAAATCATCCTCGTGAACCCGGATAAAATGCTCTGTCTATACTGCATCTAAACATCTCAATCATATAAATTGTCACTCTTATTAATGAAACAATTTTGTAAAAAGATTGCCCTCTAAATGGGTTTAATGTTTTTACCTATCCAGCTGTCTAGTTGGGAGATTTACGCATCCTGGCAGGCAGTGGGACATTAAGCCTTTCCAAACCAAATTCTGTTTGCAACAAGATACTGTCTTTTCAGTAGTACGTGATTTATCTTTAAATATTTTAACAGGTCATGCAGTATCTTCTGAAATATAAAATGAGAATGATTACCAAAATGAAGCCTATGAAATTAAGTCACATCTTTAGAATATTAACCACACTGAGTTTGTCTCCCTTTTTCCCTGTTAGTTAACACTGATAAAATTTGCATCATCTAATTGTAGGGTAAATACTAAAAAAAAAGAAAAAATATCAGATACTGGCACAGTATGACTTGCTATCAAGTACCATCAGGCATTTCAAAAGATCATTTTAATTTATTTTTTTTATCAAATTCTTTGGCTGGTAGTTATATGTCAAGTGTGAGGCTTTTTGCAAGGATCTACATTCTGAACAGCTCTACTAAAATAACAAATAAAACTGCGATCAAAACATTTATGTGTATGTATTTTTTTATGTTTCTTCAGTGTGAAATTATGTGTACCAGGTCTGATTTCACTGCCTGAGCCTCCTGTACATGAAGTACCAGATAACCGTTGTTGCTGCTTGTTACTTTTGGTACCAGGTGTATGCCTATTGTCAGTCCAGCTAAGCCACAGAAGAGCTTATTGCAATTAAATAGCAATTTGTTTCTATGAAACTGCAATTAAAGTATTACTGATCAGCCATTTTAGATTGGCAGTGCTTTGACTGCATGTTAAACAGTGAGGAGCTCTCGATTTATTTCTGCAGTCTGAGCTGCAAGTAACAGTGAAGTGTAACATGCTCACCTATGTCCCTTGTCAAGTTGAAAGTATGAGTCCTCCGTGAAGCACTCTGATCTCATCACGAACATGCTGAGAGCAATGACAAGTCAGGGCTGATCTCTGTAAGTTGAACTTGCAACTTACAGGACCTGAAGTTATTACTGTTTTCTGTTCCTGTATAAGCAGGGATGTGTACGCTTCCTACAGGGGATGTTTTCAACTTCAGATTGATTCTGTTGAGAATGGACTGCAAGTTGTGGGCCGCAAGCCAATAACGTACTGCAGGTCCTGACTTGTTAAAGCTGTGTAAACAGGGCTACTATATCTCCTTAATCACAACTAATAAAAGACTAGAAGAAAACAATCAATTACCTTATAAGTTGTTTGTTTTTTTTTTTTTTAATAAAAAGCAGAAGTTTATCTGACATGGCTATTATTTTCACACTTGTACAACAGATGAGACAGTTTAAAGCAATCCGATCRGCTTACCTGTGTGCACTCGGGGTTTGCTGGTGACCGTTCGCCTGTGACATTCCCGGGAAGCCACAGTGCTCCTGCCCCCAGGCCTGGCAGAACCTGCCAGCCACCGCCTTGAGTCCCCTGCCAAGCTTGTAGCCATTCGTKGTTGACTTGAAATCTGAAATGTAAATTTTTGGTGCAAATTAAAAACTTGTTTGTCAGAACTCAAAGAGGAATTAACTTTGTARTGGTAATTATATTTCTTAATTATCACCATATTTTAACAAAGTCTGAGACATGTTAACTTTAGTTCCTGGATTTTTGCACAGTGGAGGCTGTAGACATCCTTGTTCCTTCGCCAGAGGGGATGACATCACACCTGTGGCATGCATGAGATAAGCGTTGCTTCATTTAGAAACAGGTTCGTGTCTCTCTGAGATGTTCCTTGGGGGGTGAAATGGCTTGGGTCCTAGTCCTGAAGTGTGACCCGTCGGGGTAGACGAGTGCCGCCGAGCAAACTGCTGCGTCAGGCGGTAAGGGGGTAAGACGAGGGCCCGCGTGCCGGCTGAGCGGCGGTGCGCGCCCGGCGTGCGCGGGCTCCTAGCCCCCGGCAGGCGGCAGGTAAAATGCCTGTGCTTAAACCTCAGCGAAAATGGCCCAGCTGACAGTCAGTAATTCATTCACCCGCGGTAGATTGGTCATATGTCTGTGCCCAAGGCCTGAAAAAAGTCCTGTTTACTGGAGACACACACAACTGTGTTGAGGATTTTTTTTTCCCTCCTCTGTGGGTATTTTTTAACAAGTTGGGTTCTGTTGTTGTGTTTCTTTTAACAGTAGCTCTAGCATTAAGGTCACAGAAAAGTTTCTGGCRTGCAGGAGACTCCACAGTCCGAGGGGGAGGTGATAGGACCTAAGGCGGTGGCCGGGGATGTTAGCCTTAGTCCTGCCTGGTGGCTCACGTCGCTTTTTTGCCCCCGCTTGCCTCTGGCTTGTCCACTGAAGGGCAAGCAAAGGCCTGGCACCACRAGGGCTGGGGTTTTTTTGTTTTTTTAACGAGGCCTCTCAGTGCTATTGTATTAAAAGTAATAAACTGCAGAATTTTAGTGACTGGAAAGGTATGTGCAGGCCATACCTCAATGTGTTTAGCCAGGTCAGAAAAGAYGTAAAGTCCAATGACTTAAACAGGAGCTGTCCCTCTAACAGGGTGGTGTTCGAGGAACGCTACGTGGGGGCTCGAGCCTCTGAAGGACCAGTCCTGAAAAGGGCCTGGGCTTTCAAGCAGCGAAGCACGCACACCCAGGAAGGTTGGAAATTTTAATAGATGCTGAGTAACTTTCAAAAAGTTTGAGCTTGAGCTTCTCTCATATTCATCATTCTAATACAGGCCTCATAGACCACTGTGCCATTTTGTTCCATGTGTAATATCACTCTTACATTTTTGTAATCATTTTATCTGTTTAAATCTGTTCCCTGCTACATTAGATATTCACCTCAGCTTACAAATGCTGAGCTTGAAAATTGATTTTTTTTAAATGATTAAAAATGTTTTTWAAAAAAATCTTACTTTTTAGGATTTTTTTATTCACTGCTATATATTTAAATTTAAAAAACCAAACCAGACCAAAAAACCTCAACAATTCTGTTGAAACTGTCCTACAAGCCATAGCATTAAGCCCAAAACTAAGCTTGAGAGACTCTTGCCCTAAAGGAATTTTTTTTTTTTTGAGAGAGAGAGCTATAATGGAGAGAAAATGGACATTTTGAAAGAGTTACTCCTTCTGGTTGGGTCCCGGATGCCGTGAACATGCCCATGGGGGAGGGAGCCGTGCTGCCGAGCACAGTGAGGCTGGCAGCACGGAAGGAGCCCGCGCAGCCAGAGCCTGCCCCGGTGCCCTTCTCGGCAGCGGGGAGCGGCAAGTGGGCCCCGCTGGTGCTCATCGTGTCCTTTGCTCTTAAGGGAGTGGGGGCTGTGGGCAAGCCGAAGCTCTCCGTGTGCAGCCAGGTTTCTCTGCAGCTAAACCAGCCGATGTTTCTTTTTCGCCTTGTTGGAATACGCTGTTAATTACCTTTTGAAATATCCATATACTTTTCCTCTTAGGGGATCTTACAAGCAAGCTTTTCACTAACAACTTCTGTGGTTCGCCGTAACCTCTCAGAATAATCATCGGTTCCATTGAACTTATGCCAGTTGTTTTGTTAAACTAAATTGAGAGAACAGGGCCTATATTCATTCTCGAAAGGCAAGAGATTGCCCTGTGATTTGGGGAAATCTTGATTGCTTATAGAAGAATAAATGAACAAGGCAGATATTAACTTTACACCTGACTTCAATTTCTTTGAGCAGTGGAGAAATGTCCAGTAGGAGGAAAAAAAATCCAGCTAAAACTCATAAGCCAGCCATTAATAGGCTAATTTTATTGTGCTGTAAAATCATCAGCTGCTTATAGAAAACAAAGGGGCAATGAATGCRGTATTTGTCTTTTATGCTTAGGAAAAAACCTTAAGATCAAACAGCCCCTAAAAGACTGAGCTGATATGCATCCCACTTACATATTTTTGGATATCCTCTGATATTCATTCCACTGATGTATTTGATAGGTAATTATATCAGCCATATCAAGACGCTGACACCAAATAGTGGAAGACTTCAGTGTTTTGCCATAAAGCTTATACCCCTTGTTACTGAACTCTCATCAGACTTGGGATCTGCAGCAATCATTCGAAAGCTGTAGTTGGTATTTTTGTGCTTATGCCACATTTAAAAATTATTATTCTTGCTTCATCAGTTAGTCTTTTCAGCTGGCTTGAAAAAAAAACATATTGCAAATGAGCTACTATTCTTATTTGTTGTTTTAAGAAGGGTAAGCACTGAAGTATTCAAATGGAACAGATTATACCTTTAATTACATCCAAACAGGATGCTGAGCTGATTTTTCTATTTTCCGTTTAATTGCTATAGTTCAAAAAGATATTGCAAATTTGTAGATGAATTATTTAAGCATAGCCTTCTGGCCTCTGTGTTTACGAGAGAGACCAAAAGGGAAAAAAAAGAAAGAAAAAATAATGTAAAGGGGAAAATTGCCACTTCCTTCTTTAAGAAAGAAGTTTGAATAAAACATCTTGGGGGAGATGTTTTAGCTGGATAGACATTTTATGCTTTCTGGGAGCATCTTGGGACTCCGTGGGATTTGTTTGTATCCCACCAACCACACTGGGTCCCTCACTGCTGAAGGACACCACCCCCCCCCCCATACCGTGGGTAGCAACGTGCTGTTTCTTCTCTAACCTCCTCATTGGTGAGCATGTTGCTTCACAGATGTGATCCCAACCAGCCACCCTTTTCGTGGATGTGCTTGATCTCCATTCTCCTACATACAAAATGAAAATAATGAAAGCAAACACAATTCATCACTTCTTAAACTAAATACATTTCCATTTTGTTTGCATGTGCATGTGTATATTTCATTCACCGTATATATTTAGAATATGTACTATGACATTACAGCCAGTGATAAATCCTACTCGCTTACTATATGTGTTATTTGCTGCAACATTAAGCTCAGTAAGAATTTTATATGTAACTTGTACCAAAACTAAATATATTGTGGAATTGGTGCACAGTCGTAAACAAGAGCATCACTTCCCACTTCAACACAGTCAAAGGTGGCAGCTTCTGTGGCAATTCTTTTGTAAACAATTGCAGACTTTCCAAAGAATAAGCCAGTTAATTACATTTTTAATGATGTTTTTAGAAAATAGGATTCTTGAGGGGAAAAAAACCCCCTATAACAGCAACAAAAAAAGTAAACCTAAAGCTTGTACTGTGTAAAGAAATGCCATGCATGAAAAACTGGATTGTGCTGGGCCCAGGTCTTTTGCTCCCCCCACCTTCTTTTTTGCCTTCCACTGAACTTGCCTGTGTATTTTTTTATAGCTCTACTGTGAATTCAAAGAAAGATGACACTGGCACAATCTATTTGATTTTTTTTGTGGATTATCTTATTTCATTATTTTCAATAGTGCTAAGTATGTGCTACCCACTTAAAGAGCTGATGCAGTGCATAGCAAAGCTCAAGATGTCCTCTTAAATACGCAAAGCTTATGCAAGGCCGTGACACAAGTAGGTTTTAAACACTAGCAGCGTTGGCAGCTTTGAAGGGCTGATACGATACAGCCTTGCCAACGCGTCACAGGTAACATGGAGAGATTCGGGGAGAAACTGAACTAGCTGGAGTAAGAGTAGTACACAACTTTTATTGATGAAGTTCAGGGGAAAGAGGCACCGGGGGCAGCTGTATTAATCCCATAATAACTTGAAATATAATCAGTACATTGCTGCAGGGATGGCTAGGAAGGGAGGGAGGTGGAGGTGTCAGGGTTTAAGTTCACAGGCTTTCCCAGTTCATTAAAAAGTGAATCAATCAGAGGAACAGGCTGGCTTTTCAAAGGGCTGGCAGTTGTGAACGGGCTTCGGACGTTGGGAGGCACGCAGATGGTGCACCCGTCCGCGCGCGGAGGTTGCTGGAGCGCAGCAGCCATCCATTTGAGGAGACGGCTGTGTTTTACCCTGCTCAAGCTAGTAAAATGTGTTATAATGTGCTAGGGGAGATTCTGGCTGGATTTTGAGAACTTAAAAGCTAGGCAGTGTTGGTGCTGTGGGCCATATAAAGGTGACGCTGATAGATGTTTATAAAGGGAAAAAAAGTTTTGTTTTATAATTTCTAAAGTGGTGGTTTAACCAGCAGGCAAACGGGCAGAAGGAGTCTGCCTACAGGACCCCTCTTTGTAGGCAGCTGGTATAGTAATTGCTCATTACTATKAATTTTTGCCATCCCTGGACTGATCAGTGACGCATTTTAAAGAAAAAATTCAAGTGGAATTCATATATCTGGATCTGGCATTTCCTACATCCTTTTGATGAAGCTGGTGCATGTACACAGACCAGGGAACATCCTCAGAGAGTGAGCTTACTCACACCCACAGGCACTCGGAGGTTTAGGACAGAATGCCCTATATTTAAATAGGACTCATGACTTTTTAATTACTGCACAGTACAACAGGGCTCAGTGAGAACACATGGTTGTCCAAACTGGTGTAATGTGATTGCTCACCAGCGGTAGAGGAGCATGTTTAATCAGTGGTCTGTAGTTCACATAAGAATGAGTACCCACCATAGGCACAGGTAGGAACACTGACAGGCAGACAGACCTCAGCCCTGTGTTGAGAAGATGGTGTGGAAAGAGCCGTTATATGGATGACTGATACAGGCTGAAAAACATCCGTGTTAGAAGGCAGTGGTGTCAGCGTGACCCGATAGTTCCTCAGGGGGAAGCGCGTCCCTTAATGGACATCTTTTCTGGAATGCAAGTCCAAATCTTCATCAGCCTCTGACCAGCTCATCCCCTGCCCCTTGCATGGATCCTGCCGTGCTCGCAGCGGGCCAGGGACTGCCCTCAGATTAATTAATAGTTCCACTGATTGCTGGAGGAGCTGTGGAGAAGGGGAAAGACATACTTTGTCAGTATTAAGAGAGGCAGGCTCTTTTTTGCCAACGTTTGCTTTTAAATAATTTTTGCTTTCTAAGATGTTTATAACAATATGAAAAAACCCAATGTACCTATTATTCTGCCAATCTTCAAGGTAAAYGTTTGGCAAGGGCATGTTTTAATCCCACCCACCCAGCTTCACTGCACATTACTTTGGGCTATCAGAAGCCTTCTTTGAATATACTTAGCCACAGCCTGAACGCCTCCGCGTCTCTACGGGGTGGTTTAAATCACAAACCAGGCTGGCTCCACATCTCCTTTCTTGCATTCATAGGTCTTTCCAAGGACTATCCCTGAGCTACAGCCCAAGGCCAGTGAGTAGAAAGCACGCTTTCTAGTTTAATTTTTTAATTTCTTGTTTAGTGTCAGTTTCAACCACCTTCCCAAAATTATGATATTTCTAAATGTCAATTTTCTCTTCCGCTCTCCTTCACCCCGACCACCCAGCCCAGCCTTGCTCGTGTGTCAGTCTGCTCCGYGGGCTCGTGTTCAAATGGATTCAGCTGAAATGCTAACGTGGCTGGGAGCTGGCACTCACGCGGGGCTTGGGCAGCTCGTAGTGGCCTGACCTGTTTTTACTGAATCAGTTCCAGTTCAGCAGAAGTGGGTCAGCCTACCTTCAGCCACGTTGATCCAGAGCTTCACAAGAACTCGCCACTTTGGCAAAGTGGAAATTAAATCAGCTGGAGAATAACTTCAGAAAAGCAGAGATGTCTCTGGCATCTCCTTCACACCACAAACACCCCCTGCTATAAACRTCACAGATCCTCACAGCTTCAGCACAGCTTCGCTGGCGGGAGGGGGTGGGAAGAAGTGCCGGAGGAAGGGCAGTGCAGCTCACCTGTACTTTGTGGCTCTTTGGTGCCCTGGCCAGCGAGAGCCAGCACACCCAGCACGGGGAGGGAGGACTCGCCCAGTGGTTCCCCCCCCAGCTGTCACCTTGCCAGGGGTTCATGCCACCCCCTCTCCTGGGAGCCTACAGCRGGTGACATAAAGATATGCTCCCTGCCATCCTGGGATGGCGAATCCCCTGATTATACGTGGGCCCCTTCCTCCCTCCCATCTTAGACCCATCTTACACTGGCCCT
>JASVER010000010.1:9738522-10029752 GCA_030449065.1 Oceanodroma leucorhoa
ACTGTTTTCAAAGTCAAATAAGGAGCATCAATGAGAACACACCATCCCCCAAGTGGCTCCCCTCCAGCTTCATAACCCCAATTTATTTTTGACATTGCACCATAAGACTGAAATGATTAATCTATAATAGATTATCTCACAAATCTGCTACAGAAGAACAGAGGATGTGATTTGCTCAGGATCTGGCACGCTGGCAATGGTATATCATGGCGAAGCGTTTAATGAATATTGTACAACAGAAAAACAAAATGGGGAGAAGCTTGGGCTGTTGGAGAGGGACTTTCACACAGTGTGAGGGAACCCACCTTCCAACAGTCGCACTGACCACTTGGCTTACCACTAATATTTGAGGAAAATATTTCCATCAGCTTTCCAGAAAGACTTCTCCAAGCTTAGATGTTCAACACAACCTGCCTTGAGCTTGCATTTCAGAAGTGCTAAGCACTTACAAAATAGAAATAGAGGCATTTACCCCACCTTTGCGGTTGCCCTGTGGGGCCACAGGATGTGTGTTACAGAAGTGCAAAGCGTAGTTATTTGTGAGAAGTGTTGAATGCCTAGAGGAAACACAAACAGCTGGATGGCTACACCATGTATTTGTGCTACTGAGTGCTCACCTTCACTGCATAGAGTAAAGGATGTTTGTGGGAAACCTGCTGCATAATTTACTGTACTGTGAAACATGTACCATGGATAAATTTCAGCCTATGGAATCCAGTTAAAAAGAGCAAGCATATTTTTTTCTGGGACATGAGTACCTCTTGTGCCAAACTTAGAAGCCACAAGCTATCAAAACAAAATCAGAGTAATGTCTAAGTTGACAGGCAGCATTTTCTGGTGATACTGAAAACGTATTTGTCAGTTAAAAAAAGTTACTGCCCTTTTCTCTCATTTTAAAAATTGCTTAGGAACACTAGAAACTTGAGAAAAAATTCTCTCTCACCTGTCTGACCTTGGCCAAATGCTGAAGAGCAATCATCCACCCGAGAGTGGGACACTGCCAATGGAAGGCAGAGTAAGGCATGGTTGTTACTGCCATTCAATGACACCTTCCTGCTGCTAAATCTCCAATTCTCTTTTTGCAGTATCTCACTATTTACTAAGTAGCCTGAGATAAATATGGTGCTCTAACCTCTATTTCCACTCTCTTCGGGGAGATTTACCTGCCAGTCCAGGCTATCCTTTCTGGCATCAGAAGTTGAACAAAGTTCTCCTCATAGTAACGGAGTTTATTAGTCTGCAATGCCCCTTCCCTTGACCTGTTGAGATTTCTCTTTTGCTAGTGCTTCTGTCAGCCCTTGGCCTTCTATGTCAGGCCAGCGAAGGTCTCAGTCTCCAGACACTTAGGCCACAACCAAGACTAATAATTTATTTTGTGTGCACCATCAAGCAGCAATTGTCTTTAAATTGTTGACCCAAGGCAAAGGTACGGGTCAGTGGTATCTCTCATGGAAGAACAGGAGAATGGCGGCAGTCTGTAAGACAAAACCCTATGAATGGGCAGCAGGCTAGGAGGTATCTGAAATGGCTCTGAGGCCAGGGAACTGCCCCATGAGCCAGCACTGTTGATGGACAGCTGTGACAGACAACATCAGGACACCTGTATGCTGTTATCTCCACAGCCCATCAAAAGGAGATGTTAACAGTTTCATATTAGCTGGGTTTTTGTCCCAAAGGTGTGGGTTTTGTGTCTGTGTGTGTGGGTGATGGCAACTTTTCCCCTTTTATCTAACAGCCTACCAGACTGAAGCTTGCCTGGGTAGTGCTGATATGATCCAGCTTCTGTAGCAATGTACAACGTAGCAATGCACAACACAGGAAAGTAAACAAATCCAGGAAAATAGGGATGCTGCTGCCACAAATCCTGGGGAACTTGAATTTAAATCCCTCCCCCTCCCTCTGTTCAGGCCATGCTCCTCCCTAGAGACATCAGAAATTGGGTCTTCCCCTCACGCTCATGCAGTGTCCAAGAATGGGTTCTACTTCTCTCTGCTGAGCCACCCCAGCTGGGAAGTGAATTATACATTGAGAGCTACGTAGGATTTTTGACTTGGTTGACAGCAAAGGCAGCATTAACAGCTAAAATTCAGAGGGGAAAAAATTTGGCTGGCAAACAGTACTTGAAGCTTTTCAGGGATTGATGCAAGTGGTTCAGCTTAACACAAATTTCTTTCCAGGCCATTTTATGAGCATTGCCACATATATTGTCTCCAACTCCACCTCTAGGCACTCCTGACCACAAGCTGAGGTCTCACCTGCAGACCAGGGATGGTGGGGTCCCCAGTGGCAGTGATTGTCATGGAGCTTAAATTTACACTCCACTGGGAATTATCAGGGGTCTTACCATCACAGAAGGCTGAAAGCATCTGCCTTGAAGCAGGAGTCAGGGCAGGTCTAGCTTGTGGGTCTGGCTCAGAAAGTGGAGGGCGATGGGGTTTCACTCCTGGCTACGCAAAGCTCTGAAATCACTCCCTGCCTCATGCCTCCCTTCCCATCTGCAGCACCATGGAAGAGCTGCTGTGCTTATGAGATGCTTAACTCCTCTCATGCTTTGGGGTCATATAAATGCCAGGAAAACCCAAACCCACAGAAGTGGACATGAAAAGCCAGCATGCAGACCCTGTTTCTAGTTGGCCTGAGAGCCCGTGTCCCGCTCTACCACTGCCACTTTGGGCTCAGGAGTGCAACTGCCCTGGGTCTGTGAGTCCAYGGACTTCAGGGGTCTTGGCAGTAAAGTGTAAAATGTAAAGAAGGACGGTCTATTTTCCAAACAGGCAGTCTGAGATTGTCTGGGTCTTTCCAGGTCCATGTATTTTTTTTGTGAAAGCCAGTAATCATAGGAATAAAGTAGTTGGATGAACCATAATTTGCTACCATGAACTCCCCTTGCCTGTGTATTTCTAAAGGTAAGAACCATAGATGCTGAGATGGCTGCACTTCTGACAAAACAAACACTGTAACAGCAATAACAGGATGTAGCTGTAACAAACCTGTCAAAGTTCATAAACAAACACTCATCCATTTAAACACTAATTATTAATCCAATTCTGATCTTCAGTTACTCAAAATGAGCTGTTTAAAAAAGAAGTGAGATTTGTTAGTCTAAAGCAATGTTAAAACACATGTCCAAAAGTAATGCATTGGTTTACTGTGGAACAATCCATCTGTTATTACAAGAAAATTAGGACAGGAAAAATAAACCTTATCCCATGATATCAGCCATATGAGAGAAGAATCCTTTTGAAACTCCCCCCTCAGAAATCCCAACCTGAGCGCCAAAGGATGCAGACAAGCATTAATAAGCAGGAGTGCAGCCTACACTGTATTCCTGCCCCTATAAAGCAGCAGAATTACAAAATGGATGGGCATGAAAGAAATTACAGATTTGCTACAGATATCTGCTGCTTAATGCCTAAAAATTTAGTTTAAGGGGCCTCTTAGGCTGCGTACGGAAATAAGTCCACAGCAGAAGCACTTCTGACCTGCTTGAAGATTTTTAGCATCATCTCAACTCTTCCAGAAACTAAAACCTTTCCAAGCTAATAATTTTGTATGCTTGGATTTTAGTTATTTTTTTAATCAAAACTGTATATATTTCAAATTTGTCAAATGACTGGACAAAGCAGTGTTAAAAATTSAACTGCACTAATTACTAGCTGAGCAGCATAAAAACCTCTGAATAAATGTCAGTCTAGGAGATAAGCTCTTATCTTAATCTAATGACTCCACAGACTTAATTTGTCAGGCCAGCCTAGTTGATGAAAAACAGGTTTCTATTCTCCAGTGTTAGCAGCCACATCTCTCCAAATCTTTGAAGTTGGATAGTAATACCATCAGTGTCATCCTGCAAAAATCTTGTGACCAAGCCAATTTCATTCCTATTGTCCTGTTACACTAATTAAAGTTGTTTTACCCCCATTGGTCTGCAATAGGTGAAAATGAAGCCAATTTATTTTTAGATTTGTTACATTCTGGGATAATAATTTTTGCTTTTTTAATGATGTGTTAATATTTGCAGCGCTCTTTTGGTATCAGAAAGCCAGGCTTTTTAGCAGGGCTCCACAGACAGCACAGGACAATTCCTGCAGTGCAGACAAAGTACGCAAGTATGTGTGTGTGTGTGTGTGTGTGTGTGTTTATTTGTGTAGAGAAGAATATTTTTGAGCTCAGGCAATGAATTTGATCTTAAGATGTGATTTTAGGTTTTGGAAGTTCTTTCGTAAAGGAGCATTTGACATATTTAGAGCTAAATGCACCAAATGTCCATATTGTTTGGACAAAGTGGATTAACAAATAGAAAAAAAGAAATTGGCTGCAGTCAATGTTTCCAGTCACCCAGTCTTCAGCTAACCCTTCTGACGGGAACCTGGCAGGCCTTTTCATGCACAGTGCCCCATTTCAAAGGATACCATTTAAGCGTGGTATTCTTTATCCCAATCCCAATATTTAAACAGGGATATGCTTGGGTCTGAGGAGTTACTTGGGAGGTGAACTTTATTCTGATGATACCCAGTAAGATTACAAGGTAAAAAATCTTGAGGAAAATAATTAACTAATTAACATTTAAGGTTAAGGTGCGATCTACTTAGGCAAATCGGAGAGGCCAAGGGTCAGTCCTGCCTGCTGCTCTGGACTCTGAGGACATTAACATTATTAACATCATCGACATTAAATATATTGAGCTGGATACTTCCTCTGTTGTATTGGGTTTTACAGCAGTGCAACTCCACTGACTTCAACAGCGTTTTACTGGCATACAACCAGTAAAACGGAGTGGAGAATCAGCCACCTTTTTGTAGTATTACTTCAAAATTCCTGATGCCCAGAGCTGGTGGCTCTGAAGCCCACTCTCCTCCCCAGGCTGGCAGGAGTGCAGGGTCAGAGGCAGCACTGTGTGTGTGCAGCACAGGTCATTCTGGGATCTGTTCTTTAGAAGTATTTCACTGTCTGGCTGTGAGCACCCTCCTGGATAATACGGAGTTAATCGGTCAGATCACAAATGTCCATCCTCTTGGATGAGAACACTGCCTACTCTCAAATCTAGCCTGGGTAGGACTGCAAGGGGACCCCACAGGTCATGTGCTGGCACATCTACAAAAGTATTCAGGAGCTGGCCCACTTACATTTTCTGTTTCAAAGGCTCATGTGTGACCATGGACACCCAGTTCGGCATTTGGGTCCTTCTGGGTGTAACATGAGTTGGGTGCCAATACTGTAGCAGTCAAAGCCTTTGAGCCCACGCATGCAGGCCGTGTTGCCTAGGAGGGCTTCTTCACCTGCAGCAGTGCAGATCCTTGGCAGGGGACACACGGAGGCTGGGAAGAAAGGTGGGAAGCTTTGCATCTGCAAAACCTTGAAATCGGAAAATGTAATTACCCCAGCTTGATTGGATTCTGCATCTGATGTATACAATGATATCTTCTAACATTCTGGCTAGCACATCACTGCTTATGGCATTTTCCTGTGAGTTGAGGTCCATAATACATTTTCCTTCCCTTTTTACCCACAGCTATGCAAAGGAGCCGAGTTTGCAGAGTAGTGCCATGTAAAGTGCTCATGGTTCCAAATGCGACCCAGAAGGACAGGAATGCTGGATAAATTAGAGGCAGATTTCCACAGATATTTGAGCACCTCTGGATGCAGATCAGTGTCTACTTCAGATTTTTAAAGCTTCCAGGCTCCTTGTTGCCCGTGGGAGTTGGGAACACATGGACTTTTGAAAATCCCAGAGCCTGAAACATATTTAAGCACTGTTGCCTATTGCTTCCTCGGATCAAGACAACTAAACTCAACTGCAGCACTGGGCTGCAGTTAGTACCTATCTGACCTTCTAAACACTAATAAACACTTGGTGCATGGTCGGCAAGCTTGAGGCCTCATCTGACCAAAGCTTAAATTATATCCATTGATTTCATCATGGAAGTGATGGTCCACTGCTGAACATGCCAAATTCATTTATGTTAGGGCTATGGCCTGGAATGGCATTTTTTTCATAAGAATTAATGGAYTCTCATTTCTCCTTGCTCTGAGTCAGAGTTTAAATCTGCAGGCCATTCCTAACACAGCTGAAACAGAAAATGAACATATTGAAGTGAAATTTTCAAAGTGACATTTGAATCCCCTTTCTCTGATGAAATCCCACCTATTGATCCAGTCAAATGACTGCAGTCTCCATGGGTCCATCCTGCAAAACCTCCTTGACCGGCTTATTACTGCAATTCTTCAGGTGCACTGTGACCGTCTTTCAATAGAGGACAGGTGCCAGCTAATCAAGTGGAAAAATGAAAACTCCCGGAGATGAAATCCCAGTCCTGGTGAAAGCTATGGCAAAATTCCCATGGAAATCAGTGGCTACATRTATCTTAGGACATTATCTCAAGTCTGAATTGCCATTTGAACACTGACTTCCTGATTTACACAGTGGGTTTGACTTGGAATAAACTGATTTATTGCCCTTTCCCCARTAGCTTGAGCATTGAAGGGGCTGGCTCACATGGGAGCCATTCCACTAGGGGTGGTGTAGTGGGATTCAGCTGGCTTGGGTCAGCCTGTCCATGCTCCAGGAGACTTTGTGGTTTCATGGCTCCCTTTGCTCCTTCCATACCCTCCACCACTTGCTCCTATCACCCCACTACAAAAAAAATTACCTGCTCTGGTCTGCAAAGGAGCCCTGCTATTTCTGGACTGCTGCCTACAAGAACAACTTGGGATGCTGAGGAATACTTAATCCTTGTGAAAGAACAAAACTGGGTCCTTTGTGGAAAAATGTTGTGACTCTCGATTGGAGTGCTGTGGAACCAGATCAATTTTCCTAGCAAAGAGGAATAACTCTAATCTAAATACAAAAGCGAGTCTGTCATGGTGAGATACAAAAGTATGGGGTTAGCTGTCAGGTTCGAGATCGGTCTTGATGAAGTATAGCGCTGACAAGCCAGAAATGAGCTAAGGCCCATGGTGAGGCTGCAACAAGCTGGGGCCACTTGGCTTGGCTAACTGAAGTCCGAATGCTGGCACCACTGCTGGAGACAGGACAAGCATAGTCAAAAGGAGCGGGATTTCTTTCTTGATTTGCAAATAGAGTATCACAGTTCATATGCCTTGTGTGCGAGTGTGTGGCAGTGTGTGCTAATGCACATGCCTTGCCTTGGCTTTAAATGGTCTCTGACTATAAAAGATAATAGCTTTGATGCAGCATTCCTAAAAGGAAGTGTTTGTCAATTTTGCTGTAAGTGTTTGAGCGCAACAGTCTTAATTCAATGTGTCAGATAAGAGAAAATCATGTTGGCTTATATTTATGATTTATCACTTCTATCTTAGCATTAGAGATGTTTGGAGAGCAAACTAACTCTTTGGTTTGTGTTTTGCTTTGCTTTGTTTTTTTATCCATCTAAGCCTTGCCAGGCAAATCTGTAACACTTCTATACCAGTGTCAAATCTGGGGGGAATGGGTGGGGAGACACACCTGGAATGCACTGAGGTGGTATTTTTGATAAGTCACAGCTAATATGACTTAAGGGAAGGGCAGAGAKTTGAAGATAGGCAAGAAGTGGAAGACAAGTTCATGATGGATAGCTGAGGTCCATGCTACTGCACAGGTCAAGGAGGGCCACACTGCCACACCCAGGGGAGCACTGATGCCCGCTATTTCATGTGGCCCTTGGGCGTATTCGGGATTCGTGAGCTGAGACTGGAAAAAGGATGAGCCTGGACCCTCAAGTGACTAACAGAAGCACAGAAAAGCAAAGAAACTTGTAGTGAATAAAGAAAAGGCCAGAATGCAAGCTATTTGTTCCAATGTAAAAGGGACCAGATCATCTCAGGAATTTGGGTGCTTAAGTATCTTCGTTTAGGATCCTGCCCAAAATGCCTTTGATGACCTGGGCCAATATGGGTGGAGAGGTGTCTCTTATACCTACAAGTTGGTTACCAACTCTCCAGTAGCACCAAAACAAACAGAAGAACCGGATGTACTGTCTTGGTAATTCTACCATCTGGTCATGACTGCTTTTYGAGATTGTTACATGCATGGGGCCAAAGTGGGTAGGAAACTGTTTGCGTTAATCTCAGTTGTTCCAAACCATGCTACCTGGTGATTTAGAATGGCTGCTGAAATGTTTGTGTTAGGCTCTTGCTTCTATAGTAGCGCTGTGCAATACAGAGAATGAACAGCTTTGTGGAGGTAACGTTGGCTTCTCCCATGTGGGGTGCTCTCTCCCCTTTCATTTTGGCGTTGGTAAGTGCACACCAAAAGATCTTCTACTTCTCCTATTTCAAAGGGAACCTCCACCCACCCACAAGTACCAATAACTATTTCCTCTGGTCTTCACAAGCTGTTATGGGCTCAGACACCTTCCCTGCACCCTGTGGGAGAAGAGGCAGATAATACAGCGAGCGGTAGAGCCACACTGATTCTTGGGACTAACAGTAAAGGTACCCAGTTAAAGGACTTAGTGGGGGGGCTCAGATTTGCTTGCAGAGTCCTGTGTGTCTTTTCTCGCGATCAAAGCGACTGTGAGAAATTGTGGTTTTCAATTCATTTTTTGCATATGGGAAAGAGGATGGCTTTGTGCAATGGCTGTTTAAAAATACTTCAAAAGAACTTGAATCAGGCCATGGCTGCACTATATACAAATTAAAATAATTTATTTTTGGCAGCCTTTTAGGAGATCTATAAATTAAAGGGATCACGTTTCTGATACATTTTGGGGAACTTTATTTTATATTGACTTTCAGAGCGCCCTCCCTCCCAGAGCTGGAAGTCAGCCACCAAACCAGAGAGAGCTTCTCACTTTCATTTGCTCTGCCTTCCTGCCATAGGAGTCACTGGGTCTCCTTCGGAGCGCCCAYGGTCACAGTGGGTCCTGGACCCATGCCAGCTTTGCACCCTTCCCTTTCATTTCTGCTTTGAGAACTTTACATTAAGAAATAGAAACTGCCCCAAATCCGACAAGAACCACCCCTCTGGGGAGTTAGTTTCTCTCCCTTTTTCTCCATCAGTAGAAACTGATACGCTCACCCGSCTTGTGTTGCACCTGGGCTGTCCCCATTCTCTGCGCTGATGGCAATGGGTTCAGCTCTATCTGTGATGACCTAAAAATAGCACTCAATTAACATTGCATTTCAAGAATTGGAAAATTTCCCAGAAGTCCATTCTTTTTTTCTTTTTCTGTTTCATTACATTTTACAGTAATAATACACAAGCCTGTAGAAAACATGACGGGTAATGAAAAAATGTAATTAATATAAGCAGTGTAAAGCATTTTTTTTTCCCTCTGTTGTCCTTGCAGAAAATTACTGCTTTAAACTGAGCAGGATGTGAAAATGCATAAAGCAAACAGTAATATGCTGTGGTTTGTAAATATCTTATGCAAAATAGTTAAGTCAACTGCTGTTTATTTTTCTTACTTTGTGTCACAAGCTCTTACTTTCTTTTGTTCATTACTTTTTCCATTTGTTCTCCTTTGGGGGTTTGCTCTCTTTCATCTTAAGGAAGCCACTGGCTTAACTATATTTTTTTCTGCTACAGCTAATTCAATCAAACATATAGGACAGGCTATTCCGTCTCTTCTTACCATTTCCTCCCGTTTGCTGGCTCTGAAATGCAACATATACTGCAAAAGTGTAGTGAGCCAGGTCCTCACTATACTGAGGATCTGCTCTCATTGTTTTGGGCTTAAAAAAAAAGGAAAGCACYCTTTTATCCTACAAACAAACAAGTAATTATCCCAAATCCTGCAATAGCTTTATGACAAATTGTAGCATTCCTGATTGTTACTGTAGGATTCTGCAGTGTTTTTACAAGGCTGCCTGGTCACAGATCTGGAATGGGCTGTGAGCAATACGCAGTCAACATTAACTAGGATGGCATGGTATATGCCACCTCTCCTTGGGATATTTCTCTCTGGCTATCTGTAGAACTTGCAATACCTAGCGATATCTGAAGGTCACAGTAGAGTTTCTGAGCTGAAATACAAAACARCATTCCAAACACATCTTCTGTGGCCAGACAAGAAACTGCTTATGGTTTATTTTCCCTCCCCCCTCTCCGCAGCTGACATCCAGCATTAGTTATTGTTTATTTTTGTCTTGTTCCTGGTTCTAAAGGTTTCCCTTATGGCCCTGGTTTATGTGAACTTTCAGATATCACTCGGGGCTTCTCTGCCTCATCCCCTCTGATGTAGCCGGTTCCCCTGTGAAGGTAGGTTTCCCCAGCTGAAGATCTGTGTCTCTCTCCTGTGGCATTCTGTGCAGCCATTTGGAGTCCCAGATGTAGGAAATGAAATAATCCACGCTCATACAGTCATGAAAGTGCCCATCTGGCACACAGGAACATCACGCATTGGAAGCACACAAGCGTGAGCTCACTTTTGTTATGGCATTTCATAAACAGAGATGCAGCGAGCCAGCAAGTAAGGTCCTTTGGATAATAACAATCATTTCCACCACACGTTGTGTTTAAAAAATAAGGAAAGAAAAAATCAAGACAAACTGGAAAGATTTGCTCTGAGGCTTCTGAGGAGAAATTTCTACTTATAAAYGCTTTTTCCCAGTGGCCTGCTGTACTTACATCTCTCTGGCTCTCTCCCACTCTCTATGTAGATGTGAGACAATGGTGACAGTTGAAATGTAGCCAGTTAACTCTTAGTTAGCTCTGAAAGCTCTTCTTCCTCACTGTTCAGCTAAAGAAAGGAAATATTAGATCATACTTACGAAAGTGAGTTCTATGAAAACAAATTGCATGTTACTGCTTTCTTATCACTACACAAAACTCACAGAAACAGTCTAATAAATGACCTCACCACTCAATTTTGAAGTATACAAATTAAAGACAGCAACAGATAAGCCAAGAGAGATTAATGTACAGTGTGTGTGCCTGTATGTGTGCGTTTGCATGCCTCTATGAGCATATACCCATATTCTGTTGACATTCAACCTCTGGAATTATAATTAGGGGAAAAGGCAGATGTGTAAATTCATCTTGCTGGGCAGTGTATATATGTTGCACTAGTCCCCGATTAATTCAGGACTTGAACACTATTTACTTCAAGACACAAGGTTTCTGTTGGAATATGTTGGCTAATAAAGGCGTGGAATATGAGAAAACAACGAGCAGCCCAAAATGATGGACTAAGTTCAATACCAGTAAAAAGCAAGGTTATTTATATTATTTTAGCTTTGTAAAGTAATTGAAAAAAGACACCCTAAGCATTTTGTTGGATGTCATTGCATGCTGTAAAGAAATCTTAGGATGTATTAAACTTCTCAAAAAAAACACCATTAGCCCTTCTGACAGAAGATCCTTCTGACAGGATCTTCAGAGGGATTGCTCCTCAAAGGGGTGAGATTTTTAAGGTCAGGAAAGAGCAGAGAGAGGTGTCAGGTCTCCTGAACCATTGCTGRAAAACCATGCCCATTCCAAACTGGGGGCCTGGGCCTGGCAGGGGCAGGGGCATGCCACTCCATGGTTTATGAACATTATAAATTATGAATAATAGTAAAAGAAAATAGTCTCTGCATTTTACATGAGCCATTTTTGTATTGTATTTGGCAAACAATATCTGGTCCAGTATATTTTAAATACTAAGTGCTAAGTTGGGAAAACAATTAGATGTTTGTAAATATGATAGACCATTACAATATACTGCTTCTCATTTGAAAAGTCATTTGTGCAAGAAATGATTATTGACCCATGATATGTAAATGATTGAAATGCAGAAATTAATATTTGGGTCAACTCATGTATTTTTCAACCATGAAATGAAAAGCTTTGTSTTCACATTCCAATTCATACATGAAAGCATTACAGCACTATTACTTGGCTATTGTATTAATTTATTATTGTCTTAGTTAATGATATACAGAGTTATATCTCTACTTTCAAACGAGGAAAAGGCGTTGCTATGCCACAGTAATGTTTCAGCCCAGGAATGTCCCTTATCTGGACTCTTCTTGTACTGGTGACAATAAGCCAAATTCACAGCTGATGGAAGCAAACAAACAGCACTGCTTGCATTAAGGAGGTTTTGGCCCTAATATACCTTAAATGTTGCACAGGGAGGACTGGCTCCTGCATTGCAGCTCCTCTGTTCCCACTGGGCTTGATTCTCATCTCCTTCACGTGAGTTTTACACCGGTGTGATGCTCCTTATTTACTGCAATTAATCCAGAAATATAAATCAGCACAGTATCAGTGCATTTAGTATTGTGAGGCAGTTGTCTTTTAATTTTTTATACTAAGGGGCTTTGTTTCTGCTCCCCCCTCCTCTTCCCCTGAGCCAGGGGGAAGTCAGCGGGAGTGTGGGGTTTCTAATGGCACTGGTGGGAGTGCACATTCGTCCTGAGGGAGCCACAACAGGCCCCTYGGCCCAAGGTGGCTTTCGTTACAGTGAATTTAGTGCTCATGAGACATGCCAGGTTGTTAGCCCCAGAGCTTCAGGTGTTCTCTTTCTCCCTAGAATGAGCGTCCCAAGACCTGGAGCAGCAGTTCAACCCTAGTCCATGCTACGCTCTGTCCCTGAGGCAGCAAGAAGGCAGCCCTGTGACTCTGTGATGAGGTACTTCATCAGCCACTCAGTGCAAAGGTGCTCGGCTGAGGTTGTCAATAAGGTCTATCTGTGCAAGCTAGACCTACAATATGGTTGGCTCTTGGGCTATTATCCATTACATTTCAATTCCATTGGCTACCAGCTTAGCTGGATTGAGTCTGATTTAAGGTCAAACATCCAAATAATTCATCAGTATCCCATAAACTGTGTGCTCCATCTTCATGGCTTTCTATGCAAAAGTAAACAATGCCTCATTCTTTGTGCCATGGGGTATTGTATCACTTGATGGGTCTATATCTCCTTAAAGAGGTGTATATTTTAAATACAAATAAATGTATGAGTGAAACCCGTGTAGAATGATATTCGTGATAGACAAAATGAAGAAGAAGAGATGGGCAAAACAATTTAGATAATGACCAAAAGCAAAGCATCACAGCTAAATCAGGATTAACCCATGAAGCATGATGTGTTTCATGAAATGACTTTGGTATAGTCTAAAAACTACAACGACTCAAATGAATTAAGCAGGGCAGTATTGCACCAAGGTTGCTCCAGTGTTCATACCTGTTACATACATACTGGGTCATGCCTATGAGAATGGACCTGATTTTTTTTTTAGTTAAAATTATATATAATTATATTTGCATATTTTTATAGATAAAACATTTWAAAAATTTATTTTGCATGAAACAATTTTATATTTTAGATACAAGTAATTTTAAGCAGCTTTAAATGGCAATAGACCCAGCTTTACATAGCTTGCAAGATAAGGAAGTCCCAGTATAAAAGCATGTTTGGATGGTGAAGAAAAAATGTGGCTACCCCAGCACTACATAAAATTGTGATGAAGCAGAGGTAGTGGTGGTATTCAGTACGTATGTAGCCATTGCCCTCATGGTGTGATTTAGGGCTTGCCCACACTGGCCAGCTCTATAGGAGGGGTGACATCCTCTTGGTCCTGCCCAATTAATCATCCTCTGGTCTTCTTAGCCTCTGGTGCAAAAGGCAGACTCAGATGACTAATTCTGGCAATAGAGGCCCTACTTGTCAATGAGACCTCCCCTGACAGAGGCGTGATTTGGTTTTAATTTTCTTGCGGCCCATTCATTTATTTGAGGCTAATGACTGACATGAATTGTAGTGTTAGGAGGGAGAAGCACGATTTGTACTAGCAGCCTAAAAAAGGTGGCATGTCCACCAGGGATGGCAGGAACAGAGGGTACAGTTTCTTGATGCTTTGACCACAGAGGAAGAGAAGGATTGGCAGAACCTCTCCTCAAAACCCAGTGCCTTCCCCCTGCTCATCTGGAGGGCAGCATCAGCTGAGAGCACAGCCAAGGTGTAAGCGGAAGAACATGTGCTATTTTGCAACGGATTCATGTGGGAGTCTCAAACCGACAAGGTGATGATTACCGTGGCCCCAACCAAGCACAGCCTTTGTTTAACTTTACTAGTATGAGTAAGCTAATTGGCGTCACTGGGCCTGTATGTGTGCTTAAAAGTTATGGCTGTGTTAAAATGCTCTGGTGGGTCAGGGAATAATGGGTGTTTAGCACCTTGCAGGACACAGCCCTGGGAGCAAGCCTTGCCGTGACCTTCTGCAAAGTAGGGGGTGTGCTCTGAGGGCCTGATTTTGCTCAGCCTGTGGTTGCACTGCCCCACACACTCCACAGCCGCATAATGCTGGGGATTGTCTAAATCATGAAACAACATGTTGTACCAGGGCAGCCAAAAACAACAATAAAATTAGCAGGAGCCAGTCCAGCTGACTCTACGAGAAGCTGCAGAGTTTCAAAATTAATCTTAAATTTACCTCTAACCCTGAAAACAAAACTAACTGCAGAATGTAAGGCTCCCTGAACATGTTAGGGAACTTGATGGAAATACCTCAGAAAAAAGACAAACACTTCAGATAAAGCCCCCATTTTAATTGTATCAATTCTGCCAATTAATGATAATGGAAGAGCAGTCCAATTAGCTAAATAGCTAATAGTTTTATCAAGCAGAGGCTGGCAATTTAAAGCAAACAAATTCTTTCTAATTTTATCCCCTTGCACACCAAGATATTTAAAGGATAATGGGGGATCCAATAAAGGATATTGCTCAAATAGAGCTACATTTAAATCGCCTAATGGCTTTAAGAGTTTTACCCCAATTAACAAAGAAGAAACATGAACATTCAGTGACTTCCAGCATRATATCTAAAAGTCTTCATTAAAAAAAATAACATATTCTCTAACTAAGGGCAGAATGGAAAACATCACTGACTTTTCCCTTAAAAACACTGATTTCTCKCAAAACAAAGGCTTCTCTGTAACAGCAAAAGTATCAGAGAAAAAGGACTCTCATGTCTAAGCCCCAGTATATAAATCGTCTTCAAACTATGGTCATTAGTTTTAATGTAACTGTGGATTTGAATAAAGGAGATTGACCTATCTAACATATTTAAGACCAAATCCTACTGTTACCTAAATCTGAAATAAGTTAAGGRTATTGAAGAGAATCAAAAGCCTTTTCAAAATCAATAGCCAGAACAAATTCCTCATGATCATAATTTTGAGGATAAAAAATCCATTAAAGTGATGTTTTTGATTGCTATTAATGAAGCAATCTGGAATAAATCCAGAGTGATCCATATGGATAATCGAATCTCTCATTTTCTCACATACTACAGGGCTCAAATTTGGGGCGTGATTTATGTGACAGTGATGGGCAAAAGGCTCCTTTCCTTTTGACACTGGGCTGCCCAGCCTGGACAGTGGATGGCACGGTCTCTAAAGGGAGCTAGAGGAGCAATGTACTTGATGCTCAGAGAAAGAAGAGCTCAAATAAATCAGCTTCCAGCCTCCACCACAGATCCCCAAATACCTTTCCTTCACTGCAGGTCTTGTGGAGGTCACTGTGGGCTGCAGAAACCACCAAAGTGCTGCTAATTAACTAGCCCAAACCTCCCTCCCTGATCCCCCCCATCGCTCAGAGGTGCTTGGCACTCTCACTGCCCTGCCAGRCTCAAGCAGAGGCAGGGATGTCACCCACGGGGCAGAGGTGGCCTCCAGGAAAGCCTCAGGTAGAACCTTCGACTGGAGCTTAGCCAATTTTTGGGGGGAGGTAGAAGGACTTTTTCTTCACTGTTAAGCTCCTGTTTCCCCAGTTAAACAGTAAGAGATTTAGGCTTCTCTCTCATTTTTTTGAAATAATGCCATGAACCCAGAGGCAATGTCCCCTCCTCAGTCCGGGAGCCATGGCCAGGTCACCTCACCCTGGGGTGGGGTGGGTGCAGGAAGGGCCCTGATCCTCCCTGTGCCCCCCCGCCAATGCTGCCCCAGAAGCTTTACTGCTCTCCTCGTCTGCCATATTGTTTCTAGACATGAGACTCCAGCACCTCACCCCTCAGCACCAATTTTATGGCCTCCAGATATATCCTAACAAGTCTCTTCACCCACTAGCAGTCCCCCCCTTCCCTGCATGCCCTGCTGCCAGCCAGGCCACCTCCATGAGCCAGCCTGCCTTCCTCCCGTCCCTTGCCCCTGCATCTCCTCCCACCTGGCTGTCTTCTTGCCTGGTGCCTCGGTTTCTCCTTGCAAAGCTGACCACCCCTATTCTGGTTCCCTTGGAGTGGCTGAAAAATTTGCCACTCATGTCAGCAACAGATTTTGAAAATTTCCGCAGAAAATCATTAGTGCTAGAAAGGAATACATAGTTCCYATTTGTGACTTTGATTTTTTGCTGCCTGTAACATCCCTCTAGGGTAGGTGCCCACCTCCTTCACCTTTCCCTAAAGTCAGAGTTGCCCGTGGTCTGGAAACTGTCACAGCCTGCAAAATGCTCCTGGCCCCATGCCACAAGGCCGGGACTTGGCCCCCAGTCTCTGAGCAACACTGTTTCAGTCAGAATTCAATAAAGTATTTGTATTATATGAACCTGGTAGGAATCGATTTTTAGTTGAAACCAAATTTTAGGTTTCAAGCAAGAACAAAAAAGTTAGACAGCAGGTCAATACTCTTTGTACGGATATCACACCAGGTCAGAAAGATTCTGAACTTTCACCTTTATTATCACCCTAAATTATCTTTGAGTCAAATTTAATTTCACAGGTATAACAGCTCCTTTTCCTTCTAATCTACTGACTACACACTGACAGTGAAAGCTCAGGGGTTTGGGKTTTTTTTATATATTTTTATCCAAAGCAGATGCAAAAAGGTGTTTAGAAGACTGATCTATATGTAAGGAATAGTTACTAACAGAACCATCTGCCTCTCCAACAGCTGAAATTATATATAAAAGCTTTCACTCTGACTTCACAACCAACTGGTAGTCTCCTGTTGCTCCCACCTCTGCAACTCTTTTCTGCATTTAGTTGCCACTAAAACCTATGCAACTCCGAGCTGGCTTCTGCTACAAGTGCTGCTTCTATCATGTCAGCCAAGTCAATGCATCCATGTCTCAGAGGCGCCTCTTTGTTAAAGGGTGCCCTCAGGTGACCAGGGTCAATATAAATTGCTGCTTTTCCATATGACAGTGCAATTAGAAGCTGTCTCCTTTCTACATAAACATAAAAACCTAAGACCAAGCATACTAGGTTGAACAAAAATCCAACTATTCCAATATTTTATGTCTGTTAATTACCAGTAGTRGATGTTCAGAAGTGGAAGTGTAAGAACAGGTCAAAGGCTGTAGTTTTGCTGGTATTATCTGTGGCTTAGGCAATCTTGTCCAGACCTGCTGGTAGCTGGTGGGTTTACCAAAATCTTCAAGCTAGACTGAAGGCCAGTTGTTGACAGTTCTTGAGAATATATAGAGATTGCTGTTATCATTTTAGAGTACAAATAATATTTTTCTGACTTTTTAGAGGTCTGAAAAGATACCTGCAACTCATCTAATTAGTGCATTTGTTCTTCATTGCCCACAGCACTGAATAGTTTTCCTCARATCCTTTAATGGGTTTGAATCTGAGTGGTGAAAGCAGACACTTTACCATGAGCTTTCTGGAACTTATGCAGACACAGTAGCTGTGGAAACACTTGTGAAATGTTAAGAGGATTGTTAGGTAAATCAGGAGAATTCAAGGAACCTGAACCAGCACTGGCAACATCAATGTTCTCTACTGGTGATGAGAGAGAACAATTAACTATTCACTACCAACATYTGCCCTTGCATGTGGGTGTTTCTAAGAGCAAAAGTGCTAAGCCCTGGCATTTGTAGGATGGTTTGGAGATTGTGGAGCAGGCTCCAGGAAGCTTGCYAGTCCCAACAGAGCCCAGCCAGGTGGCAAGCTACAATGACCACAGAGCAGATCCTACATAAGCTACACATCTCATCTAATTTAAGGGGTATCCTTAGACAAGTATTTGGCAGATTCCGTAGGGAAATTTGACCTGGAAAGTGAAGTGTCTTTCACCTGTATAGAGACAGTGCCTAAGATGGAAGGAGCAGGGAATGGGGCAGGGGTATAAGAGCATTTGGGGTGGAGTGATTCAGCCTGCTGAGCCTGCCTGTCATGGCCCTGACATAGAACTCTTTTACCATGAAGTAAAGCTATCAAAAGTAAAAGGATTTCTTCGCAACCAGCCAGGGTAAAAGAAGGGATATATGACGTTTTCTTCCCAATGTTATTAAGAGTCTCTACCGACAACACTAATGGGCAACATCGCAAATCACAGTCACAGCATTTTCTTTAAACGCCTCTGTCACTATGAAGCTCAGGGACACAGTGAAAAATACAAATGCAGTTATGAATTCCATTAGCTTTTCTGAAACCAAAGGAAATTTACCACCAGAAAAGAACAAATTCTGCTCCTAGTTGCAGTGATGTAATTCCRGGAAAGCTGACAGAGTACTACTAACTCAGATACAGGAAGAATCTGCTCCAAGCTCCTGGAATGCATGTTAGGCTGTGCTGAACAGATATAACTATCTCACTGCATTGAGTAAGAGCAAGAGAGAGAGAGACTTTTTATGATGTTCTACCCATTAAAAAGAAACTCGAACAGACAGCTTATTTTTATAAATAAATGTGTTACCTGAAGAAGAGTTGCACACACTCATTTGCATAGGATTTGGTATACATCTGTGCTCTTCAATRGATTATTCCAAACCTTGAGTATTTCATATAATTAATGTCAATATGCTTGGCTTATTTATTATAAAAGAAAAGCATTTCTAATTAGCCTTTTTGATGTGTAAAACTTCAGTATTTCTCCCTAGTGTTTTCGAAATCAGGTTCCTCTTTTTACACTCCTGCACAGAAAGAGAGTGTGAGGCTTATGCACCACTTACGTCTTATTCTTAAGATAGTTTAAATTGCATGTACATGATAACTAGGCCTTGAGCAGGCCCTCAACATGGGGTGAGGTTCACCTACTATGAGCAGTGTCAGAAGACCACATAGTGTAAACTGGCCTTGTGACAAGTCAAACATTCCAATTTCCTGTTAAATTCAACCAACCCTTTGCATATTTCCATTTACTATAGTGACACATACAATCTGCTTTTCAACCAAAGTAAACCCTACTTGCCTTCACTGAACCTCCGGAGAGTGGGAAGAACAAAACCTTCACAGCAGTGACATTCAGAGGCTTATCACAACATGCCAGGGAYGCAAGTAAATCTCAAGCAGTAAAAGAGAGTACAACTGGGGTGAGCTGCCCAGTTGTAGCAATAAAGAAGGTCAGGGTGAGCACTTTTTTGTACTAGTCAGCCCTGCAGAAAGGCCAGACAAATGAAGAAGTTTTTGCCAAGTCAAAGGATTGGTCCTATCAGCAGCAAKTAACAGGAGGGTGGAAAGTTGAGTGTACAGACTCCTGTCTCTTACCACTTACCCCTCTTTTTCCTGGGASAAACTCAGCACTGAATTTACATTTAAGCAAATCCACGGTACAAGACTGACCAGATGCCTGTTGRAAGCAAAGGGAATATTTTCCCTTTACTTTGGGGCTTGGATTAAGATCTAAATGAGATCAGAGCTAGACCCGATCTGTGGAGGCATACAGGAAAAGAAATTCTGCTTCTCTATTAAATTGGACAAGCAAAGTGCTTTATTGAGTGCTGAAATACGATGCAAGATTCCATGACAAGCTCAAGTTGTTTTTCTTTCCCATGTAGCTCTCATTTTACACAAAAAGAAGCTTATTTTCCATATCATGGGGCCCTTGATCATGAGTAATAAATATAGTATCTTCCCTAGAAGCATGAAGGCCCTGCTTTATAGCCTTGGCAACAGAGTGTACATTGGCCTTGTTGGTTGATTAGTTAATTCAAACAAGAATAGCAAATTCCTGAAACTTTGGCCAAATTAACATCTTTTTGGCTGCTCCAATGAGCCAATATTGTTGTGGAAACCTGGAAGCAGTAGTCAAGTCTTTGATGATTTATTTTAGTAGGAGTCATCTAGTAGCTAATTGTCTGCAATTTTTAACCTCATTCATGTGCACTGCTGAGTCTTCTTCCAGCATCTGCAGTTTTCTCCTTAAGCTTTCTTACATCTCTGTATGTAACATTTCCAGACGGCAGTTCAACTTTATCACAAATATTTTTATGAACTTGCCAAACCACATCCAAGATCTTCAGGCTCAAAAGTAAAAGATAAAATCATCCTCAGAGGGCACCTCACCCTTCTCCACCCAGGCACATGAAAAAAACCCAGCTTTAGGCTCCAACATTTTACATTTATAATGAGTCACAGCTCAGGGTTTGTTGTTTTTTTTTTTTTTTTTGTGTTGGAGTTTTCACCTTTCCGTTCTTTTCCTGGATTTTTCACTTTGGATCCATATCAAAAGGGAGAAAATACTGGTGAGCCATGTAAAAGAACCATTCACCTTTTCTGTCTGTACTGCAGATATTACCATCTCTGTAGTGCTGGCCCCAGTGAAGTGTATGCCTGTCAGTCACTGCAGATGTACCATAGGAAGGATGAGTGATGACTAGGCAGGGAGGTTTTGGCTGGGAGTGCAGAAGACTTTTTGTACCATATTGGCAGTAAGTCCTAGCAGAGATCAGAATTAACTAAAATGCTCAAGACATTTGATGGCTGTAACCTAGATCTTCCTGGGTAAAAAGTTCAAAGAAGAATCTGATTCACTGTGTGGTTCTGTTTCCACCATGGTTTAAGGATGGTCCTGATGTCTGTTAAGTAATAAAAATATAACAGTTCTAGTCAGATTTCTGATTAATCTCATGTGATTCTTCATGAGATAGTAAGTTCTTCCTGTTCATTTTCTGCATTCAATTATTCTGGTGCATGATTCAGCAATTGTCACGTGTCCATTTTAGGGTGGCTTCATGCCACAAGTGGATGAAGGGCTCTTTATGCCTGGTTTCTGTCTTCTATTTGATATTCATGAAGAAGCCTGGGTCCCTTGGGAGATGGAAGATACTTTATTTGGGCAATATTATCACCATCATCTACTATGATCCATGYCTGCGGTAAGATATTTTTAAAAAGAATAAGTTCTATTTTGCTAATGTAGCCATTGTTTAAATGTAAAATATAATTAGAGTACCCACCCAGGGTGTATGTTATYGTGTATTTTATAATACTACGTCTAGGTGAGTGTTGGCATTCTACCTATGTACTTAACCACACCCAGGAATGCTGGTATTACACAATTACACACATCCTGTTGACTAATTACATTATAATTAGTATTTTTAATATTCAAAGATGCACTCAAATCGGTTACGCAAGATTTTATRTCACTGCAAATTAAAACCAAAACACAGCAAATATATGTAGTAAACAATGCTGTTCAGATTGCTTACTGAGCATGGACTTATCTTCCAGCAGACAGCACATAATACTTCATACATTTTAAACACATGTTTGGCAGACCCTCCCTCCCTGTTACTTTGGGTTACACCTGCTTTATGAAACTGTTAAAGTAATTTTGTATTCAACACAGTTAGAATTTCTGTAGTCTGCCTACTTCTGAGTTATGATCACTTATCATGACCAGAGATAATTTTTGGCTGAAAAAGCACTGTGACGTGCCTGGGGAAGGAAGATTGTTCTTTACAATGGCAACTCTGGAAGGAATCTGGAAAATGCACTGTAAGTTAGCAATTACCTACAAAAATATCCCAAATACTGTTGTTTTAAGAAAGCGCTACTGATGAGCCTGAGCCACTTGGATTTGGAACAGATTTTCCACAAGCTTGAGTGGAGTGTCTTGATCYGGGCTCTTGGTTCTCATGATGGACATGAGAGGCCAGATGAAAAGTCTGGCTCACCATTTGGATTTGCAGGCTTTAAGATCACAGACTATTTGTTGCGACCATGTCTTACATGTATTTAAAAAACTGTTTATGTAATGTAACTTCTGAACTTGTTGTTAATCTTAATTCAGTCAAAATTCACAGAAGGCGCCACAGAGGCCAAGCCCTGGGTCTTGCCCAGGGCATAGTTTTATTAGCTGTTATGCACCAAGTGGATTGTATATGAAGTTTCAGTGGTGTTTCTGGCCTGCTATTGTTATAGTTTCCCTGGAGTCCCCAGTTGTGCACATAGACCTTTATGATGGAAAAGATGGGAAATATGGACCGTGTTTGCACCTCCAACTATGTGTTTGTTGGGCAACAATAAAGAGTAACAAACATTTTGCACATAACTTCATTTTTTTTCTCTTCATGAATTTGATTTTTAACTTTTCAGTTACTGTGGCAGCAGGTGATTTTTCAAGGCCTTGAGAACAAATCACTGCCCAGGAGTTTCCTACTGGACTGTTTCTCTTTTCATGGGGCAAGAGGTTATAGTGCAAGACCAGCTTCTTTACTGAAGAACAACTTTTTGCTGCCCTGGTAAGTTAAAAATTGGCGTTTCAATCTAAACATTTGCCCCTGACAGGCAGTTATTTTTTAGCAAACCAAAAACCTCTGTGAAAGCAAACTGAGGCTGTTTGGAAGGAGCAGGATGTGAGGCTGCTGAAGTAAACAATACTGCTCAGTTCAGGGACACATGCATGGTAGGTTCACAACTGGCCCCTCCCCAAAGCCTCAGCGACCTCTTTTCTCTACCCCAAATATCAACGATAAAGTCAGAACAGTACTGCACTTCTCTGCATCTGGAAGACACTTAAAAAGAGGCCAGCTTTTTGAATTGGTAACYGGGGCTTCTGTTACTTCTAAAGGCTCTTCTTTTATGTTCACTGCTTTCTTACCTCSTGTGCTTCGCCCATGACTCTGGCAGACAAGAAATTTTGGAGGGACAGGGGAACCATCCTCACCTGTATACCTTGGTCACCACTGGAAAGCACGCAGCAATCTGATTTCACACTGAGAACCAGTGTTTCTTCTGAGAGCAGTTGCTTGAGAAACTGTTCTTCAAACATGAAGCCCCAGTTGACGTGATTGGTCAAATCCCTCTTTTCCCTTCTTTCCTAAAGAAAAACAAAGCTGCAATGAACTTATGCACTTTGCTATTTCCCCCCAATAGATATGCTGTGGCTCATTTGCATATATGATGAACAGTATTTCATTATTGAAAATAATCCAAAACAAAAAATTGCACCTGGCCGACAACACAAGACCAATTTGCTTCCTGATGTGATTTTAAATGGCTGAGATATTAAAACACTGAAAAACGGGGTTTATAATGGAAATACTGACAGACTATTAACTATAGCGACGCTGCTCTAATAAATGGAATAGCCTGTCGTAATCTCTAGTTCATAAATATGCAAATACAAGGCAGAGGATTTGCTCCAAAGGATGTCTCTATAATTTTAACTGACCTTTACTGATACTAAATGAGCCTGTTGCTTCTGGGTTTGAGCATTAAATAGAAAGTACAGGGAATCCTGTCTTTCTGCATTCAAGGCCCACTCCGGCTCCCATCAGCGCCAATGGCAAAATCCTCACTACCTTCATTCAACAGGACAAAATCTGGCTGCAGAACATCTAGAATGTGAGATGTCTGGCATTAAACTGAACCCTTGACTGATTTTAATTCTGTTCTCATCTGTGTTAATTATTATTATATTAATTCTTCTGTTTGGGAGAAATTAAGCACACATTCACCCCATGTGTCAAAGAGCTTGACCTGCCAAAAGGCACTCACTTGTTCAGTGATAAACAGGCCATCAACACAATGATATAAATGTTGAATTTTAGCCAGTTTCCTGCTCTGGACCAAATGGAGGTAAATCCACTGACTTAATATTTAATAACCTAAATGTAATTTCTTTTTTGTGCCTCGCATTGCACAGTAAAGAATTGGAAGGCTAGCAGTTTTGCAGATTCCCAACCCCTAATTATTTTAAGCTATTCATCCTGGTATCTGTCCATTGATGCTCAGCCAAATTGCCAGCAGGGGAGAGATCTGTCCAATCCAGGAGCTAAATGAGTCACTGAGAGTCAATCTGTTTTTTTCCCTTGCTGCTGGGATTTCCTTGGGTCCTGGCCTCTCTCTGCTCCAATCACACACACACAGCTCCAGGCGTGGGTCCTCTTTGGCTTCAGCTGCCTCCTGTCTCCCCACGTCTGCTCTGCTCATCACAGCTGTTGATGGGTTCTCGCYGGCTGGCCACAGAAGACCAATACTTCCATCACACTGCTCTTACAGCTCTTGCTCTGAAGGAAAATGAAGACATCTTGGCCTTGTTGGATTTGCTGCTGAAGTAATACATCAGGTATCTAGATGGAAAGCAAACCACATGAATAAAATGTGTCATCTGGGTTAGATATTAATTTATTTGCCTTAAGTTCTGGGAACAATATTTGCACTTTTTCCAGAGAACTCAGTTAAGTTCCATAGAAACTGAATACCAATACGATTTCTGCAGCATGGAAAACAAATATGAAACAGAGAAAAAATAGACTCATCAGAAATATTAGCTGCTCAGTATTAAAATATCTGACAATGCCGCAAATACCATTTATAAACAGGAACATTTAAAGCCTAACTATTCACTAAAAAGCAAATTCCTTGCTTCCTCCCTTTTAGGGTCAGGATTCAATTACACAAAAATATGCAGCAGACTTAAGGACTGCATGTAAGATTAAGATAACTGGTATTTCATGGTAAATGATTAAATTAGCTGACACAGTTTTGTCCTGAACTTTGCCATTAAAACTGACATTTTTGTGCCACGCACATTGTAGGCTGCTGGTAATCTAAACTGCCTTTCTTCTTTCAAAGACTTTAAATAGCTGAGGAACTCTTGTTCTTTACTCTATTTGCAAAT
Organism: Oceanodroma leucorhoa; assembly: GCA_030449065.1. NCBI lineage: Eukaryota > Metazoa > Chordata > Aves > Procellariiformes > Oceanodroma > Oceanodroma leucorhoa. The sequence continues at coordinate 9,763,244 of JASVER010000010.1, forward strand.
GTGTGGAAAATATATCTACATCATAACAAGATGAACTAAGCACAGGACTTTTTTTTTTTTTTTTTCCTCCTCATCTATCATACAAATACCTTAAGAAAACAGCAAGGAGGTTCCAAATGCCCAGATTCAGCTCTGCAACATGCACTGTTATCAAGTCATTTATGTGACCCACAGAGATGAGAACATGCTATCCTCCTCACGGTGAGTAAAAATAGAGAAATGACAGAAGCCTCTTACTAAAAGTTTAATTATTCCTAGTATATAATTCTAAACCACTCTATGTTTATTCCTCTTCTTTTCAGGCTTSCTTTTTTGTGACGGCAGGGAGTTACAGGAATAATTTTGATAGAAAACAGAGTTAGGACTGGATGGATGAAATGTTGTCAGAGCTGGTGGTTGTAGTCACTGCCCTGCAGTTGAGCTAGCTGGGAACGAGCAACTCAACTCCTCTGTGAAGATACTCAGCCTTCAAAGCAAAGTGCAGGCACGTGTCATTGCACACAGCAAAGGCAAGGCCAATCTGATCAGAGACTTGAACTATGAGGGAAGTGTATCTTCTGAGTATTACATTGAGAGACCACCGGAGCTGGGTGGGAAGAAAAGCCGCAGAAGCACTGCGGAAGCGAAGAAAGGCAGCAGGACATGCAGACAGTGCATCCCCACGGGAGGCCAAGGGTGAGTATAAGGAATAGGCTCTGGCTGAAAGAGGTCTCACAGGCAATGGGATAAAATTCTTCTATTCTTCTAGTTGTTTGACATCCTGTGGTCAGAAAAACAGATATTTTTCCTTTTTTTGTAAATACATAGAGTTACATAAAAGTAGTATGTGACTCTCACCAACAATTTCTCCTTGTAATTAGAATAACTGAGAATATCTCCAATTTTTAGCTAGCCATAAACTTCAAAAGAAGTGTCTCTAACAATACAAAAGCACAAGGACTGCAATATTAGTCCAGAACAGTGGTCCAGCATGTCCAGTCTTTCACAATCAGGAGCCTTACACACTTGTGAAAATGATGCAATAGGAATGACAATTATTATTATAGAATAATCTACCTGAATGGGACACTTAATTCCCCACTCAAAGGCTCCAAAAGTTGAACCTTTATGAAGAAGTCATGCATGCATCATATTATACTTCTTTCTGTGCACTGGCAGAAAGATAAAAAAAGTCTCCAAACATTGACTATACAATTTGGAGGGGTAAAGACATGTCTCTGTACTTCAGCTTTTAGTAACCAARGTCTCTGCGGAAACAGGTAGTGGAAGATCAACAGACACCACAGAAATTGAGGTTTTTATTCCAGCAGACAATTTAGCCCTTTATTCTTAGCRCAGACTTATCAGAGGTGTGTGCATAACAGAAATGCTGTGGCAAAGCTTCTGGATTCCTTGTTAGCCGTAAACTTTGGACTCTTTTTCATATCTTGGATCTTCTATCAGTTCTAATAAAGAAGAAGAAATGCAGCTTTTTACACAGCACCTTCCCCAGAAGTTAAAAATTGCAGTTATACAACACTCACACAGTCACACCACTATCGTCAAAGGATGACTTTCAGTGAAAAGAAATGTCCACGAAGACAGTTTCATTGTTTGAGAACTCATGCAAATGCTGAACAATGAAACTCAATCTGATTATCAAAAAATCAAACCTGTATGACCATCTCGCAAACTGTGTTATTCAATTAAAACTTCTTAGCTTTCCTACATTAATTTCTTGGCTTTTATATATTGTGCAAAAGATATAGCTACTTTTACTTCTCTTTGTACATTTTAAACTTTGAAAACCTTTCACAGCAGAGGTTATATGAATCATCTAGCTTTTCCTATTCCAAAATGTTTCACTGATCATTCATTATTAACTGAGTAAAATGAAGATAGCTATGATAAATTTTGATCTATCTCAAAGTATTAGAAAGGATATAAAAACATCTTGTTCATAGTACTAACTTTTAGATGACATATGAAGGTACAACCCCAGTTTTTTCACTGTCACATACAAAAGGCTCTTAATAACCCAATCACTTATTATTAATTTTTTTTCCCATTCCTAGGCACTGATAGTTTCAGCCTGGTCTGCCATTTAGCAGAAACACATTCAAACAATATAACCATGAAGGGACTGGATGTTGGTGACAGGAAGCCTGTCGATGTCAGAGATTAGCATCCTAAATAATATCTGTGTTTTCTTCTAATTAATGTATGTTCTCTAAACAGTTCTACATACATATATGTCTTGATGTGAATGTTCTGGAAAGAGAATAAGAAGTCTGTGGCCTTAGTCTTAGAAGTCTTAGATCTGGGAGTGACGATTTCCAACACATCTCAGTAACTGGTGCTCTTTTACTAAGTATACTGCAATATAACTGTACAGAAAACTTGAAAATACCATGAGAAAACAATCCTTTTCAAGTGGCTCAACACAGGAATGAAACACAACCTAGAGAGGAACCACACTAATCCAGAAAAAAGAAGGAACCGGCTCATTTCAGTGAGTCGAGATCCTGGATACATCTTGCTGCTTGTCATGTGGCTATCCAGACAGAAGGACTAGACTGAAGTTAGCKGGGCTATTTGAGATGTACTCCACAACTGAATATATTTGGAAAAAGCCATTATACTATTTTACTCATTTACCTCTKAAAATGCTTTCAGTTTCACTACAGCCCCCCTCAGCTTGGGTTCTCCAGGGTTGGAGAGGGTCAGGCCTATGTGTAAGGGAAGCAGACAGGGACAGAAGTTGTGCAAAGCTGGTCATGGACTTAATAAGGGCTTGATTCTGTACCAATGAAATCAACAGGAGTTTGGCTCATGTTTGCAGTGGGAGGTGGATCAACGCTTTATGCCAGCTGTTCCCTGCTGGGCAGGCATAATCCCTTTGAAAAAAAATGTTTAACTTGGTCTCACTCTGTTGTTGTAAGAATGCTTTCCATGATAATTCTTTCATGAGAATTAAAAAGGTGTCCCATTTTTTCTTCCAAATACCTTCCATTCCTGTAGCATATATTTGCTGATCAAAAAAAAAGAAAAAAGATAAACCTGCTATTAGCCATGTGGGTTTACAAAAAATGCCACAGCAATGAGTTACAGGGTGGATCATCTGTTTGTTCTGCTAGCCATGACAGCACTTCTCCTTGCAGTTTCCTCAGCCAGAAGATGCAGCAAGGAGGCATGTTAATTCAAACAGCTACAACTGAGGTGGGATCCCGCGGGCAGAAGTAAGATAGCTGAGGTCCCTGCAGGCAAATAAGAAGATGATAGAAAAAATAAACTGCCAACAGTCATGAAGGGAGTCATGAAGACCATTGTGTGGGAACAGTATCAGAGCAACAGGAGCTAAGGGAGGACACTATTAACAATAAAATCAGGTATGTGTGTCCTGCAGTCTAGATCCAATTACAGCATTTAGTCTCAGTGGCTGTTTCTGTGTTTTGTTTTTATGTTTTACAGGGAAAATGAGGTTCTGAAACATGGCTGAAGCTGCCCAGGTATAGATCAGCACACTGTGGCTACTTCTAGTCCCTGCATGTGTTAGTCAAGTTCAAAAGCGGTGTGAAAGTTGGGCCCGTTTACCCCAGCTTTCAGTTTGGTTCACTCCCTCTTGCCCCTCYGGCTGAGATCCATTTGACTAATAGACCTGGAACATAGAGTCTGCCAAATTTTATAAAGTAATTATTTAATTTAAAAAATCTCTTTCATTGCATTCCAATGAGATTTCCATAAAATACAGAGTCCTACACGTCCTCCTGGGAACTTTTGTTTACTCCATAAATGATGACACTTTTTGAAAAGCTCTAGAAGACTTCAAGAGAGGAAGCTTCCAGAGACAGAGTTGTTTGGTCTGGCAACCGGGAACTGAGCTTTCCATGGAGTTACGTCCTCCAGAAGCAGAAAACGTATGGAATCGTTTGAGCTTAAGAGGCTGTGACATTTTTATAGAATGAAAGGAGGAACTGAGAGATACAATGACAGAGCCGGGAGCTGCATCTGGCTGGCTGTTCCAAGGAGCATTCTCCTTATAGATTTTTATGGCCCTCCTAGCTCTAATATTAAACACTTGACCTTTTTGTCAAATACTATTTTAGATTATTAGGTTGGATGATTAGTTACTAAATATACCATCTGTAGTAAATAGGAAATTGTGTAGTCCAATGCTTCAGTCTCAGACCTTTCAGGTATTGCTCCCTTGGCATTTAACATTAGAACATTGAGTYCCCTTATATTAACTTAAGCCACTTGGTAAGCAAGAAGTGCACAGCATTTTCACACAGGGCACAGGAATTTCTGAGGTAGCACTACTAGAATGGGGGGTCTTCTTTCCCTTGCCTCCCCCTGCTAAACTGATAGCTTTAAGAATACTGTAAACATTGTGAAGTCAAGTATAACTAGGAGCCAGCTCGTGCCAAACAATACAACTTAGACTACTGCCTGCAAATAAGTGCATTTACCCTTTAAATTTCTGTAAACCAGCACTTTGCAAATGATGCTGCCCTGTGCCTCTCTCCCTGGTGAACTCTTCCATTCATCCTCTCCCCTCCCTGGTACAATGTCCCCATGTTGGAAGCAGAGTCAATAATTTGCTTTTTCACCCCTCCCTCCCAGCACCTTCATACCCCCACTTGGGAAACCCTGCTGTAAACTTAACCCCTCCCTCCCATAAATCCCATCTCAAATATTTGGATTTAAAGGTTTGTGGTTACAGACAGCATGACCCTGAACTTGTGAATATTTATAATAGTTTTGGAAGACAAAAAAGATCAAAATTGTTCCTGGAACTTGAAATGGTTTTAACAGGAGTGGAACAAACTGCTAGTGCAGAAACATCTGTCACCCTTAGAGGACAAGCTGTATGAAGAAGAAAAAAGAGCCTTATTAGAAAACATTGTAGAGCATATTTAGAAAAGCAGCCCATGGAGTCCATGTAACATATTTATAGTGTATAAATTCAGTTTGGACACAGAGAGGTTTAAGATTTGGGTAACTGATTCCTCACTACCAGCAAGTGACAGAACTGCTTTATTTTTCAGCAGACTGGATCTGGTTCTGATCTCAGTCCTGAAAGGTAAGACTGGTAAAGCTCCAGTCATTTCAGGAGAATCATTCCTGCTTGATACCAAGGTGACAGTTGGCCTATTAGATTTAATAAAACCAGCTGCTCTAAACCCTAGCATAGATTCCCCCTTTATTATTACAGGATGGTACTTGTTAGCCAAGCAAAACCCAAGGACTCACCCGTTTATGTGAGCAGTGGATCAACAGACTAGACTGCAGGATTGGGCCTCAAATTCGCAGAGYTGTAATTATATTTTCTTTGATTACGCACTAGTGTGATGGAGGCAGCCTATGCGCAAACCAGATAACACTACTCTTCTTCCTGCAGTTTAATTTCTTGGCAATTAAAATGGGTGTGTTTGAAAACAACAAGAATTGGGAAAAACCACTTAAAAGCCCAGCCCTTCTAAAATCACACAGCGTCTGAATGGTTAATGAACAGTGAATCTTAGCTAGGAGCACCACCATGCTCCTATAACTGTTGTACACTTTTGTCTTTAATAATAATAATAATATATTCCTGAAGCTGGAGATACTCCACTGCAGTTAAAGCATGGTTATTTAGCAAACAATTACTTCCAAAATAAACCGCTGAAAACCTGCTGTGCTTCAGCATCTGCCAAATTGAGTTCCTCCTGTCCCCCCTCTTTCCAGATGCCCTCTGTGTTGCTTACTTTACCTCTTGGCACACGCCAGTGCAGTGACATGTGATGAGGTGAGGCTTAGGGCAGTTCCCAGTCATTGCTTCCAGGACCAAAAAGAGCTGGGACTCCTCCGCAGYCCCGAATAAGAGCAACCTGCAATGGTGGAGGTGCAGCAGCTGAGAATTTGCTCCCCAGGCATCATACAGATACTTGTTGATCCCAGAAAGTCACAGAACAAGAAAGCCTGGTGGCAGGCACAGCAATCCTACCTGTTAGGTGTTTCATTACAGAAGTGTGTGTTGGAGGACTTGGACATTCATTCCTTGATTACAAGATATGTCTCTACAGCACAGGGCMATACTGAGAAAGCTTTTCTGGCCTAATCACACGAACCAGCACATGCCTGTTTATCTCAGTGCTCTGCTCCCAGCTGCTACACCCAAGTCATTGAACCCACCTGCTTCAGCTAGATTTATACCTCGAAGAAGTTTACATCTGCCCTCGCTGGAGATCTAAACTTCTGAAATCTATAGGCAAAGTGGTGATTGGTTCAAATGCCCTTTTATATATGTATCTTGATGTAAGTACAGTCAGTCTTTGGCCATGTTCAGCTCCCATATAAGTAGGTGCAGAAATGGGCATGAAGCAGGAAAAGCAGTTAACAAGAAAAGACAAAGTAAAATAGTTGTGCCACATATAAGATCTTTAATAGTTCCTTTTATTGCTGCCACTCGAACCCTTTTGTCTAAGCTATTGACACAAAGGAGATCAAAAAAGTTTTTTTTAAAACACAGCAGGTTCATTGGCACCATTTAAGAATTTGGCTCGAGAAGTAAAATCACTGTTTATGCCACAGCTGGCCTTGGTCCATTGGTTTTGCTACATTACCAAATCCTTTTGCTAAAGAAAAAGAATTCTAATTCTATGTAATTGCAGTATTGCCTTGACCCTTGAAGTTCATGGCGCTCTTCCAGGACTACATGAGTGCAGAGCAGAGCAAGAATGTAAAAACTGTTATGATGTTGGTGCTTAAAACAGAGAGCTATATTTGCTGAAGGCTTCTGAAATGCTCTGGACTGAAGATAAAAAAGCAGTATATGCATACACCAGTTTCAAACACATGATGAAATTTGCCATCTTACCCACTTATGTCCTAAATCAGTAATTTTCTAGTCTGTATGGCTTATCAGAGGGCTTCTGGAGTAGCATTTTACTTGCATAAATTCCATTAGCTGTATCCATGAAAAGCCATTTCTAAAACAGTGTTACATCGATGAGTTTTTCCCAAATAGGTTAAAGTGAAATAATGGAAATTAAACACAAAGTCCATAGTTAGTAGCAGAGCTGCAAAGAGTATGCCAAGGGTCCTGGCACCTAGATGCAGCAGGCCAGACCATGACAACTCCCCCAGCTGAAAACCACTCTAATTATTAGCTGTCAATCACAAAGTAGGACATAAAGTTCTTCTCAGCAGTTAGTGGACATTAGCCACTTATCTAATGTTATCTGTAGAAAATTATGCRATTCATTCTCAGAGTTGGAATTAGGAAACAATTGGATTTCACTGAACCAGTCTGTGGTCCCAAGTACTCCAAAGCATGCCATGCCTACTCTCCCTCTCCTTCTGTCTGAAGGACTGTGTTTCTCAGTGTACCCAACAACACCTACTAACTCCCACAGGTAGCCTCAATGCAAAATTTCTCTCTTGAGAGCAAGGGAATTATTCCACATTTACAATTGACTCTGAGGAGAAATCAAAATTCAGATTCCATCTCTAGAAAACCATTTCCCAGTTACACCAYTTCAGCTTTTGTTCTCCTACTGCATGGTTTTCAAGCACAATTTATCAATTGTGATATATCTTATAACCTCCCATAGTCAATCAGACTTGTGGATGTTTGCCCTCTTCAATATTTCCCAAGGAGTTTAAATGGATTTAGTTGGTATGGAACAAAACACACACGGATATCTGATATAAATCATTATGGCCTTTGGCCAAAACATGTGTTTTAGCTGTGGGCTTGCTTTCCTATGGCTAACCATTTTTTCCCATTACATCTACCAGAAAGGATAACACAGGCTACATTTGCTGAGAAGCAGTTTTCTTATAAATCAGRCCAAAACACAGTGGCTCAGCTTCCTCAACTAGGATCTTCAGGTCTGCACTGCAACCAGACATGTCCCAGGCACCATCTGCCCATCTGTGCAAATGTCAGCACAGTCACTCCACTGTAGCCAGGATGTCTTGAGAAAACAGTTCTCGGTCACAAAGTTCTAATGATAATTCTAACGGGTCCATAGCTCAAAAAAGCGAGAACATACATCCATAAGGACAGAAAATTGACACATGGGAAGTGTAAGGTGTTATAAATATAGTTGCTGGCATTAACACAGTGTGTTATATTCTGAAAAGCAAAGCATAGCAAAGATGTCTTTTTAAAACACAAAAGCAAAAACTTTGCCTTTACCCACTGATGTTTCTAAGCTATTTATGCTCAGTCCAGCTCCTGTCAGCTTATCACGGGCTGCATGTTTTCATTGCAATCTACTGCACAGCATCACTCCAGCTCAGCTGGCATTTGTGTTATGAGAAAGCAAGATGGATTTCACTAATTTGCTTGACTCCTACCATACATCAATTCCTGTACGTAGAACCCCCTTTCTCTCTGTAATGTTGGTGGGATGGTAGTGGTGGGCCAACTTCAACACCTTACTCATCCAGCTCCTCCTCTGCTTAGGCACCTGTCAGCCACCATGTTTTTGRTGCAAAATGCACCATTTTTCAGGCCTGAACATTTCACTGGAATGGTTTATGTCTTGTCCACCAAATATCACAGCAGGGAATGGAGAAAGGTCAGATGRCCTTACTAATAGGGCTTTATTTTGAAAAGTCTTCCAGTGGTGCATCTGGGATACCCTCCCTGTGGTTGTGTTGAAGTGGCTGAGGAAGGTGAGCTAACCAGATTCTGGAGTACATATTTTACTTCTATTATTACAGCTGAGGCACATGACAGGCATATACAGTCATTTCAGTGTGGTTTTCTCATCACTGATGGCAGAAAAGAAAGAACGCGAAACCTGAACAATACAATGATATGTTTTTTAAATAAGAAGCAAAGACTTTTCAAGACTAGATACCATATTAGCAAATACCATATTAGCAAGACTAGATACTATTAGCAAATCTGTATACCAACCAAAGATGTATACCAATGATACACTCCAAATAAATGGCTGGGCATTTAAGCTAAATCTTGTTTGGCACAGTGCAGGTTGGAGCTCCAGATGGATGTAAGCCTGGGGGGAAAGACACATCTGCCTATAGAGTAATTGTTAATACTGAAGTGAGATTTTATATCTTCTTCCCCCATTCTGCGTCTTTATCAATGGGTTCTACCCTCCGTTTTTCACACTGGGGTCACATCACTTCACCTGTTACTTCCACTGGTTGATTAAACCAGCTAAGCCATTACCTTTTTGTATCCCTGACCTATTAGGGCAGGTCTCATTGCGAGACCTCTGCAGATGATCAGCTGCACAGAACGTTCTCACTCTACAGCTCTCAGGACTAAAATTCCTAAACTACATATAAATTTATTCTTCCAGTTAATAGTCAGATTATACGTTCTGATTAGTGATGTTAGCAATTTTACAGGGAAGGTGGGAAATTTCTGTCACGATATGGTTACCTGACTTCATACAAACCCACATACATACACATACATTCTTTAATACATCATTTTAACTTAATATTGCTAATTCTCCCTGTGCTTTGACACTGCATCTGAGTCAGACCAAAGTCCAGACATGATGTCTGCTTCCTGTTTGCTGCTACACATTGCTGCTATGGCAAAATGGTTGACAAGAGAGAAGAGAGTCTTTGAAGTGTTCTGACAATCTCTGTCAAGAAGATCCCAGAAGCATAGATAAATGTTTTTTCTCTCCCAGGCCTCGCAGCTTAAAGTACCAAAGGGTTCACTGCTGTTACCCTTCTTATTCAAAACCCATATGAAACCACTAGAGGATATTGTGAAACTGCATAGGCTACAATGTCATCAATATCCTGATGACACCAAGCTCTATGTCTCCTTTTCATTGAAGCCATATGTTACAGCTTCCTTGTGTCTGGCAGAGATAAGACATGGATGAAAGCCAGTTGGCTGAGGCTTTCTCTAGATAAGATGAAGGTAGTGTATGGGTTTGGCAAGGGAAAAGTGTTCTGAGTTGACAAAAATCTGCTTTCAAAGTTGAGGGAGATTCCCATTGTCAAAATGCACAAGGAATTGTGCTGGTTTTGGCTGGGATAGAGTTAATTTTCTTCATAGTAGCTAGCATGAGGCTGTGTTTTAGATTTATGCTGAAAACAGTGTTGATAATACAGGGATGTTTTCGTTATTGCTGAGCAGTGCTTGCACAGAGCCAAGGCCTTTGCTGCCTCTCACCCCACCCCACCAGCGAGCAGGCTGGGGGGGCACAAGGAGTTGGGAGGGGGCACAGCCGGGACAGCTGACCCCAATGACCAAAGGGATATCCCACACCRTATGRMGTCATGCTCAGCATATAAAGCTGGGGGAAGAAGAAGGAAGGGGGGACGTTCGGAGTGATGGYGTTTGTCTTCCCAACTAACTGTTAAGCGTGATGGAGCCCTGCTTTCCTGGAGATGGCTGAACACCTGCCTGCCCATGGGAAGGGGTGAATTAATTCCTTGTTTTGCTTTGCTTGTGTGCGCGGCTTTTGCTTTACCTATCAAACTGTYYTYATCTCAACCCAYGAGTTTTCTCACTTTTATTCTTCTGATTCTCTCCCCCATCCCGCCATGGGGGGAGTGAGTGAGCGGCTGTGTGGGGCTTAGTTGCCGGCTGGGGTTAAACCACAACAGGGATTTACCACCTCCTACCTCATCCCTGTGTCCCAGCTATAAAAGTGACCCAAATCTTGCTAGACTTTACTCACTAGGTGCTCACTGGGTTTCAACTGACCAGTCTGTTGTTGACCAGGCTCACAAGGTCAACGCAGGCCCTACTATGTCTTTGTCATTRCTTTCAGATGTTGTCTAGCCTATTCATAAAGATGGCCAGTGACAAAGACTCTATCTCTTTCCGATCTACTGCAGTGTGCCACCAGATTCCTAACAGAATACCAAGTATTTCTTAATGATTAACTGACATCTTTCTTACTGCAGTTGAAGCCTATTGGTACTCAATTTTCTCCACGAACATAAGAAAGGATTATTCTCCTTTTTGTTGGAGCAGTGTTTTTCATGTAGTTGAAAACCTACATTATCTTCTTTAAGACTCCTCTTCTTTAGGTTAGACAACCCCAGATCATTCAATCTTTCCTCATGGATCAATTTTTTTTTTAGACTTCTGATTATTCTTTTTGCTTTCTTCTCCAGCTGGACTGCATTTCTTGAAATGCAAACTCCAAAAGGAGGTGACAGTAAATAAGTGACTTCTTAAAATTCTATTAGATATAGGTGGGCAGCAGCACTGTTTCTGCTCAAGGCCCTTCTGGCATATTTACTAGGTGGAAGATCTTTGCTTGTTCTCTCTTCTGCAATATGATAGTATGCAGCTTAGGTGCACTCAGCCCCCCAAACAAAATTACGCTTAGATAGCACAGAGACATACAGGTCAATGCAAACCCAATAAATTCTACACTCATTTTCCAAATTCACAGCAACATCTTGGGTAACATCAGGTTCCTCTAAAATGTCCATCCTTTTTTGCCTGCAATTCAGAACTCTCCTCTTAATTGTTGAGCCTCCCTCCCATCACATCATCTTTCTTTGACCTTAGTTAGTCCCACCATTAAGTGGAACCTTTCTGCTACAAAACATTCTGTTCTGATCCTCTCTCATGTCCAAAGCTGCTGATTCTTCCAAAATCTTGTGTCTTTATTGCTCCTTTTAAAGCCTTTCCTTAGTCCTTGCAGAATATTCCACTCTCCACTTTTTTTTCCCTACAAATGGAGAGGCAGGGGGAATTAATTTTCTCAGCCCATTTGCCTAGGTGATCATCAAGGTTACTAATCTACCACTGTCCCTCGGCTGGCTGGCATGGGACACGGCCCTGTCAGTTCTGCAATGCAGCCTTTCCACAAGCCCAGCTAGAAGCCATAAGCTGGATATAGACACATGCATCCACCAGCCACCACAAGATCGCCCTTAGTCATGTTGTGCTGGTGAGGGAAATGGGTTCATCCCTCTCAGAAGCAGACTTCATCGTTTGCATATGTCGCTTGTCTTTTATTTCCACAGTGCTACACTGTCACTACAGGACTATTCTGGAAGCACAGAGGGAGCCTTCTCAGAAGCTTTGACTAATACAGGATAAGGCTGCTTACTCTATTGCAGGGCAGAGAAGAATAAATTAAAAAGGACAAATTACATGTGTTCTCCATACTTCGCATAAGCTGCCAAAAGCATGCTGGCCTGAGTACACTGATGCCTGGCTTTCTTCAAGAAAAGTGAATCAGGGACATATTCTCTAATTTGGGCAAAGTAGCTCTGTAGGCAGAGCACTGCACCTCTTGGTAAGGCTCACCGCTGTGTCCAATAAAAACAGGGGGCTGGGAGAGTCAGAAACTCTTTGGCAAATAAGTAAAAGGAAGACTATATTAAATTAAGTTTATACAAGAACAGGGAGGATGACCAAACAAGAACCATGCCGGTTACTTCTTAATTACTTTATCTGCTAAAGAGACAGGCAATATTTATGTAAATTACACAGTCTTCATGTAGCACAAAGAAGTTACTGTTCTTCCTCCCTCTCCCTCAATGAAATTTATGATTCTGCAATTTATTAAATCCTTCTCTCACATGCGGAAATAAAAAAAATAATCTTCAAGACACCCCCAGAGGAGCACAAGAGGCACCCAGCTGATGCAGACAGCATGCCAGGGTTTCATGCAGGAACTAGGAGTATTAAAAAGGGGAAGCAGATACTTTAGAAAAATTCCTGATAGTGTTGGTGTTCAGGTTAGGCTGCCCAGGGAGAGAACTAATGTGTTCTCGAGTCATTACTGGGGATTTTCGGTGACTGTAGTGCCATTCATGAAGCAGTTACCCAGATCTGTAGTGTGAACAGCCAAGATCTCATGGCTTTCTGATTAGATTTAAGGGGAATGCTGTGGGGCCCTCATATTTCATGCCTTGGAATTACAAACTGTGCAGTGACCATCTTAGTACTTAACATATAAATGCATTTAGTATAAACAACAGCCCTGAAGAACTGCAAGCTTTATTATCTGCACATCGGAGTCTTTTTCAGTGTTTTAGGAAAAAAGCATGTTAATTTGCAGACCCTGAGGTTTCCACAGAAACCTCTGGTTAAAAAAGAAATGACAACAGACTCACACTCAAGGGGAAAGGGCAGTATGGCTAAGTGCAAAGAACAGCTGGGGTATATGTAATGTTACAGTTATTTTTCTGTGCTTCCTTTAGGATGAACCAAAGACCTTGTTTTGCTGGATGCTGAATGCCCTAAAGTCCCATTACACATCTCAGGAAAGGACCTTAATGGTTTTATTGGGACCCATATCTGCACATATAACATGGCCTTTGAAGATGAAAGGATTTTTTTTTCTCTGCTTCCATTTGTTGCCTCTTGGTTGACATGTTCCTATATGGACACTCAATCCCCAGATATCTGTTGCCTAATCAGGGACATCAATAACATCCTCAATGGGAAAACTCTGGAACATCTATGAAAGTCAGAAGTGTGAGGAATAGATCTCAGATGATGCAGATGCGGTCATTGCTGTATGATCAGATAAGCAACATTGCAAGTTCATTTTTGTATGCTAAATAAAATAAAAATGTCAATATTTACACATAACCTTCAAGGCTCTTACATTTGCAGCTCTTTAGTATTCAGTGCAGACCACATTTTCTTTAGTCCGTTACCAACAGCTTGGAAATTTAGTTAGAGGATGCAACCCAAATGTTCCTCCAAATGTTGTTTCCAAATGGTCATCTTGAAAAATGCTGTTTAAAAGGATGAAACCTTTATGTGAAGATATAAGAGCCCATGCACAGAGCAATATAAACTGCAGGGAAATAATCTGAAGATTAAAACCACTAATGATAAAGATATTACTGTTAGGCATAGTTTAATTTGTTGGTAACTAAATCACCAGAGGCTTTTTACAGGCTGCTCGGAACCTGACTATTGTGTACTGCACATTCAACCTCTAAGTGTACACTGACACAAACAAATAAAAGCGATCATAACAGTTGAAATGTAGTTAGAGACACAATTGAGAACATCTGTATTGTAAGCAGAAATAAATTAGAAATACTGAAGTGTTTTGTAGCTGTGAAACTGAGGGATAAAAAAATAACCTACAGCACCTGGATTAAGCAGTTATAAATAATGTATAAAGGAAAAATCTCATTACCCCCTGTGTAAACTCCCCCCCAATGAAATATATTTTATGAATGTTGCATCACAGTAATAAATGCAGCATTTGTTTTCCCCATAAACTTTCCATTTCACGACTATAAGATAGTTTGGATTTGGAAATAATGGCCAGCGAATGTACTGTTTGCAGGATTAGTTTCCCTCAACAAGCAGCTTTGAACTGACCTTCAGTTTTTTGGACTAAAGAGCAGAGACTTACACAGGCTTAGCAGAACGCATCTTTGTGCCTACAAAGCTGTGGCAGTGTTGTACTCTACTTGCAACAGAACAATATTATATAAACAAATCCAATAGCACCACTAGAGAGTATTTAGACCCTGAGCCTTGAATGTTGTAATTGCCTGATATCATGGAAGATTTTATGAGATTATACTAGATAAAGACTACATATGAATGTGGAAAGTTTTCCCTTTGTAAAAAGCCAGGTCTTACAGCAGAATGCTGCGCACTGCAGGATACACAGTTTCTATTTACATTAAAAAAGAGCAAGTGCCGTAGAAAAAACTAGAATGCTTCCTTTCAAGTTTCCAGTTTTCCCTTGCAAATATTCACAGTTTTGTGTAAAGATGCCAGGACTGATTCCTCTCTTGTGTTAGCTTTACACTAAGTCAGCTTTGCTGAAGTACTCAACAGATTAATTCTAGATTTAGGCACTGTGTTACCGTCAAATTGCACCATCGGCTTTTCTGTTGAAGATATCGTGATTTCCCACAGACGAAAAGGGGTCAGCTTCCTGATGATCCAGGACAGCAACCACTGATCCCCTTGGGAGATTCTCTGAATGATCTGTACACCCGATACGCAATCACCAAGCCACAGCATGGTGAAATGGGGGTGAGAATGGGGATGGGAGGCTACAAAGGAAGTCAGCATCTAGAGTCAAATTGAAACCTAACAGATTATAAATTAAAAGGATAAGAACTTCCCACTGGCTGAGAGAGATAAAATGTCACAAACATAAAAACATTATAAAGTTAGGTTTGAGTCTGGAGTGCTTTCCCTTTATGATTAATGATTGGGCTCAACCAGGATGGGAAAGGCAAAGCAAAGTTCCTCTTGAACTAGCTTAAAAATGCCACAGCTAAAGAAAAAAATATAGGAACATCAATTTAAAAAAATAACAAAACAAAAAACCCTCTACTAAAATGTAAAGGTCAGGAAAGATTTGGGTGTTTTTAAATTCTGTCTTGAAGAAATTTCATAAAGGTTAAGATGTCATGTAGTTTCAGAGTTATGGGCACTGGAGGGGGGTCCTTGAGTGCCAGCTATTCCTCGGGCCACTCGGTGACTGTGAGCCGCAATGACAGTGGACAGCGGGAGGCTGGCGGATCAGAAGCTATCACTGTGCCACTGGGGAAAACCCGTGTCTTGCTCCCCAAAGAATGAAGAGCTGTGCGAATAGTTCAGCATCTGAGATTCAGGCAGTGGATAAAATACAAAAACATGACGTAAATAACATACAAGGGTCTAATTCAAATTGCCCAGAGCAAACATATTCAGTGTTCAGGSTTTTCAACTCAGTCCACTGTGCTCGGGAGGAGCAGGAGGCATCGTAGGGATGTTACTCAGAGCCCGAGGAGCTCCTGGTGGCAGCCTCCCATGCGCAGTGCAATGGCTCCGAGCAACATGTGGATCCCTTGTGGTTCAAGATCCCTGAGGACACACAGTCAAGCAGGGCAGAACAGGAGCTATARCAATTCTTTTTCCAGGTCTTACAGGTGAGAGCAGGAAAGCCAACCTGACTGTGGAAGAGTTTGGATGGCGAGTTTTCCTTGCCTGCACGCTGCTATGCCCACTTGGCAGTTGTTTGGCTAGCTCCCTCCTCCCGTGGCCTCCCGCGCCCGGCTCCCGTTTAGCACTGACCTGGCCCTCCTCTCTCGCCTGTCTCTTTCTCTGGTTCCCCCTCTCTCGTCTGGTATTTAGTTCCCTCATAGAGCATTGCTGTTTCACATGGACTAGAGCCACTGAAAAAAACAGACTTTGTGGCTTGATTTCTTTTCCCCACTCTCATCTTTGTGGCTTTCAGACTTGAGTCTGTATTCCTGGAGTAAGAGCTACCTTTCCCTGCTTCAAATATTCCTCCCCACTTCCCCTTCAGATTCTCCCTGGAAGTCCATTTTACCTTACTTTCYGCTTTTGGCATGCTGGCTAGCCAAGTGATCCTGCGTATACTTTCAGAGCAACTTGGGGAGGGAAAGGCCAGTGATTTTCCCCCAGGGACTGCTACCCAAAGCTCCTACAAGGCAACCATGGATGTAGGGAAAGCAGATGACCCACCACCGTCTCTCGGCAAATGAAATCTATTTCAACATGACATGAATTTCACTTGTAGACAAAAGGTGAACTAGGAAAAGGTGAACTATTTGCTTTGAATGACCAAACAAATGCTACACAGAGACCACGAAATAAGAGAGAGAGAAGAAAATCTTAGAAAACCTATACCTGTTCTGGACAAATGTTACAAGGATGGTAAAATTCCATAAATGTCAATTATTTCATGACCAGAAATAAAAGACTGGTGTTAACAAAATATGATTGAAACCCTTTTTCTTCACAAATAGGTGGTACTTTTCTAACTGGAGATGTAATGAATAAATTAGGTTATGTTAGCCTTTAACCTCCTTTCCCTGCTTCTCCTTTTGCTCATTTTCCTCCTTTCCTATAGCCATCTGTTGCACGCTGCAAGCTCCCTGTGACAGCTATCATGAGGCCTGATCCTCAGCCCTCYCTCTGGCAGCTTTGCACTGCTCAAGAGAAGAGCAGAAGAAAAAACAGGTCTGTTGCCCTGAGGACTCCTTTGTTTGTGAGATCTTGCTCAAAAATCTCTTGCCCCTGCAAAAGCAATAGAGCAAGAACAGGACAGGACACACCTTCAGAAACCTGGATTGCCAACCCTAGGATGGGAAGAGGAGAAAAGTAGCCTAACTTTGTTTTTCCAGTCCTTCCTCAGTCTGTGTAACAGGGTATGGCTAGGGTATATGTAGCAGAATATACTATGGGTCTGACYGCTTGCCTTTTTTACTCTCTGAAGGGTGTCATGCAAAATTACAGTGCTGTATAAATAGTTACTAAAATAAAAGTAATAATGCCACCAAAACTTCCCACACTGTTGTGTTTCTGTTTCCTTCATTTACATAACTGCCTGGTTCCTCAAAAAACATCCTCCAAAAGTTGCTATTTTTTTCTGCCAGTCTAACATATACAATTATTTCTCTGAAAAGCTGAAATGCTCTGCTTTAGGTAGTAAAACAAGATGTTAGCCCAGTTAGTTTTATAAACAGCAGCAATGCAATTAACTGTAACTATTCTTTATAGGAAATAAATGCATCTTTACCATTGTTGGAGAAAACTGAAAAATTGCATAGCTGAAATGATTTCTCAGTGAACAAAGCCGTTTTCTTTTGTAAGATGTCCACTGTGTACACTTGGGTGGTAAAAGAGAGAAAACCCTGGCTCATGTGCACAGGCAAAGCAGCTCACAGCATCACCTCCCCTTGTCCTCAGCCTCTAATCACACACAGTGCATCCTCGGAGCCTCCCGGCCACTGGCTCACATAAGTCTAGTTTTACTTATAGTTTCTGTCAATAAAGAAAAGGTATTTGTACACATTTGCCTTTCCCCCCTCTCTCTTACTCTCACAGATACAGATGTATATGCATGCATATGTATGCACGCACATACAAAACACTCACCCCTGCCTTATTCTTGAGTTTAGTGTCAAAATGATGTTGAAACACATTATTAGGGCATATTTTTCTATCTGAAACTGGCTAGATTTTTCCCTAACAGCTGCACTCTAGATTTTAATTAAATAATACCAGTTGCGCCTTATTTAACTATGCCAGTACATCTTCCTTATGCTTGGGTATATTAATTTTTTTTTTTTTTTTTTTTTTAATGAATAGGTTTGTGTTTTGATCTGTAGCTCTCTATAGCTAAGAAAACCTTCAAGTCAGTGTAACATTACATAGGCATAGGCAGGGGCATTTTTTTTGCCAGGGCAAATCTTGGCCACATTTTTGGCAGGCTTAATTTAAGCCAACAAACTTGTCCCTGGAAAACTAATACAGGAATAGTCAAACTCTTGTGGCCTTGGATCTCTGATTTGCTGCTGCAAACCTACAGGCRAGAAGCTGAAGGCCACCTTCCTATGCATGTTCCCCTTAGACCATAAAAAACAATTAGCCTTTGGAGTCCCCACCTCTGTTGCTGATGCTATTTAATCAAAGAGGGTTTTTAGGGAAATTGAATATCTACAGTGTTTGGGTATAGTGGTAAATAAAAATTTGTAATGGATCCCCCACCCCCTCAGCCGCTCAGCATCTGCAAAACACCCTATAAAGGAGCCAAAATAAAAGTGTATTATCATCTTTGATATCTGTGAATGACACCTGGGAAAGGTCTTGTTCAAATGAAAGATAATGAGAGGCTGAGCAACTCCTTCCTTCTGGTAGATATTATAATATCCAGTAGATAGTTTGATTTTACTTCATGCCTTTTACCTGGGAAATGTAGGTCTTGATACATTTGCCTCCTAAAAACTACTGGTGAGCAATGAAAAAGCCCCCTGCGTACCACATTTCATCACCAATTGCCACCAAGTCAGATGAGATCTACATTATGAGCAGGAAATAATACCTGTAAGATAAACTTAAGGGGGAACACATCTAGAAAGCTGTGCAAGTTGGTGGGACTAGCCCAGCTGTGCGCTTGTGCGATTTATAACAAGAAAAGCAGGGTCCACTTTCTGTGAAACTTAAATTATCATATGCACCACTATAGGAATAAACAGAGCATGCAGAGCGTGCTACCTAGAATCTCCAGGGTGGAAAGAGATCCCTTGTTGGTCTGGAGGCGGTGGAGAACGGAAGCTATTACATACCAACAGGTACCTGCAAGAGCAGCCATACCTAAGTCTGTAACTTTAAGACAAATAAAATGTATATATTTGCATCCACAGGGAAGAATTCTGCCATTTCTGAAAGAGCTGTGAAGATTTTCTCAGCCGTTGCACAATTTGTCTCCATGATACTATGCTTCCAGTGTCATGTACAGTACATTCTATCCGTCATCAAAGTCAATCTCAACGGCTGCTTGACATGGCCCTAATCAAGACAGATACAAACCCCAGTAACAAAGGTATAGCTGCCCTCAAAGCAAAGTTGACACAATTGGCTGGTATGTTTATTTAAATGGCTCATATCTATCCTGTTAGCACATTCCAAATCAAAGTCCACATTGTTTATTTTAAAGTGAATTTCAGCCTCCCGCTCTCCTTTGTTTATGAATGTCTGTGTTTCTGACAGCTGACAAAGGGCATGCTGAAGATTTACAGTATCCACAGCTGGTTGTGTGGTGCAGTGGGACTTTCCCCACATAATTTTGCTCTGTGTGCCTCAGCCATAGAGAAAATTCCACACTGAGCAGCCCCAGTGAGAGCTGAGTCCTGTGGTGAGGACTGCTTGCCTTGCCCTGGTACTGTTTTTCCTTTCACTGTGGGGAATTTGCTCTGTGTCAAAGCCCAGCAAAAGCGACCCTGGGAGAACCTGAAGTCCTTCCTCAGGTGGMGTGTATGGGAATAGGGGCGGTACTGCCTTCAGTGTGCTTCACACCCAGCCCAACAGCATAGTTTCTATGCCCTTTAACTCTGACACCAGGCAACTCTGACAAGGGTGGGAGTAAAATTTGCTGTACCGTATAGGCTCTGTTTATTTATACCAGAGTAATTCCACTGCTTTGTTACTGCTGTAACTCTGAGGAGAGTCAGCCTAGAGACTCCTGCTTTTGCAAGCCCAAATCCTATCTCTTCTGGCAGGATGCTACCTTGTACACCAACTGGAATGGAGCAAGGACRGATGGAACAGAGTCCCTGAACTGAAATACCCAGAATCTTTGGCTCCAGATCAAAAATTTATTATTTTTGGCCATCTTCRGTCAATATGCTTCACAATTTCCCAGTAGTGGCATGACATAGGGATCTATGTTGTTCAACAACTTCACATTTTTCCTTTATTATTAGAAACTTGGTGTTCAAAACCCTTGTGAGATGGCTAAGGCAGCATCATATTTGCTTTCAACTCCACACATGCCAAGAGGGAAAGCTACATATTTGCAATGCTTATACATCACGTCACATCACTTTTTAGTTTACAGAAATCCTCACTAAGACTACCAACGCCAGGGTGGAGAAATACGTAAGTGAGCTACCTGCAGGTGAGAACTGCACAGGAAGWGTCCTGGTGTAATTCTTGACTATTCTCAAGCACCCATGGTTAAAATATGCTCGGGCATGTGTCATGTGCTTTAGTAACTTTCGGCTCGCAGTAAATAAGATTCACGTTCTTTGTCTTTACTCTGCAAGATGTTCACTTACAGATCTAATAAACAGTAGCATCAGACAAAGAGACACTTGTTGCTTGGACAGACATTTGACCTGACAAAAGGTAAGAAAAAAATAGAAAGACCCCCACAAAAAAGCCCTAAGTAGAACAAAAGAAATATGCCAAGAGAAAATATGACACACATACTTTATACATGTTTAATTTCTGTTGTTTTGCTTGGAAAACAGCTGCAGGTGTCCTCTAATTATATCACCATTTTCACAAATATCAACTGTCATATTTAATTTGTTACATTTACCATCCAGCCTCCTCAAACAGCACACTTCTATCATTACGCATTTAGTGCCAGAGTTTCTAACGTTCAAGCTAACTTTCAAGCTAGTCAATTAATGCATTATTTACAAGTGAAATGTTATTAAAAACAGATTCTTAATTTACTAATGATTTAGTAGACCCCAGGCAATATTCCAATTTGTTTTTATTGAAATTGGAAGAACACTTGGAACAAAGGGGAAAGTAATGTCAAGGATATTTTGGCCTATTCATCTGTGCTGTACTTTCTGTGGTATTATGTCTACCCCTACATCTTCCCTCCCTTTTTTATATTGTATTTTTAATACATAACCTAACCAGTTGCAGCATGATTGAGGGGAAAGGTCTATGAAAAATGAAAAACAGGACAAACACTATTGTGAGTTTTGTTTTTAAAAAGCACCAGGCAGTCTGGAATGACTCAATACACATGTTCACCATACAATACAGCATATTTTGATTTACAGCGCTGTTCTAGCAGCACAGCAGGTTAAGAAGGTTAGAAGTCAAGGGAAATTAAATGTTATTAGCATTCCACTATTGTTGTGCTGTACAAAAGTGAGTATGTAACTTTTCAAATGCATTTTTAAACTCAAATTTGTTTCTGAGGCTTTTAGCTTGTCAGAAACTTTTACGAGCACGTGTGTGCTTCTTTGTCCTTCCCATTTTTTGCTCCTTTTCCTCTCCTATCTGTGCCTGTTCAGGATGTTCATTAAAGACTAATCCCACTCCTACCTTCTCTCTTTGCCAAACTGCCACTACCTACAACAACGCTGTTGTCATTAAAATGTTGACATTCACTGTTTAGGGCCACTTAATACAGGAAATATCTGCGATTCAGTGGCAATACTAATCAGTCACAAACACTAAGCATCAACATTTGAATGGTGACCGTGATAGCTTCAAGATACTTCTTTGTGTTTGTTTTCATGTGGGAATAAATGAAACCAAAGCAGGAATTCAGGATCAGGTGTGTGTTTTACTCCCACAAGGTGGTTTACCAACTGCAGATATGCCCAAACCACGCAGCTTCAGTTTGGCTTTAAGGGCAAGGTGGGGGATACTTGGTTCGAGGCTCTGGCACTCACATGTATGTGAACATCTAGCTCAGACCCAGGTGTGGACATTTTCACTGGGAGATCTACATGTGGGTAAGGAGGCTGGGGCAGGGAATGTCTAATTTAGGCATAGTAGCTCCAGGGATCTTGGTGAGACTAATGAGGCTAATCCCTGTTTTCAGAGAGCAGATAGGGCCCCAGGTCTGGTTGTTTCTACCCACATTAAGCCTGTATCAGAAGAAACTTTGAATCTGTGGGCAAAATATTACCACACCTAGCTAAATGAGAGCCAACCCAGATAGGTCTACACTGCTACCACCTCCCTTAAAGTGACAGAGGAGGCAAAGATGAAGCCTCTCTGTTCCTCAGACTGTCATTTGTAAAATATGGATAACACTGCTGCTTTACTTCGCAAAGCTGGTACAAACATAAATTCAGTAAATATCTGGGATGATCTCCTTTATGATGGCAACAGGACTCGCACAAATCAGGCAGGTTTCCCTGCTAACCCCTGGTGTATTGCGAAGACCTCCTGTATCGTCACCTCTTAGGTTTGGGTGTGAAGTCAGATGCACCAGGCTGACCACAAAATGACCCTTTACTGACAGTGCAACAAGAGCTGCAATCCCTGCCCTGTCACCAAGCACCCCTGGTCCCTGTAGGCTACTGGCTGCCCAACACAGCACCAGTTTCAATGTACAGGGGGCCAGGCTGGCTGTGCGTGGCCCTCCTGAGTGCCTTGTGGCCAAGCCCTCTGCTGCCTTGGTCCCTGACCACCTGAGGTTCATTCCCCGGTGAAGGCAAAGCCACAGCCATTATCAGAGCTTTGACCCTTATCTACCTCACCAAAAGGTGCTGACAGCCAGTGCTGACCCGACCCACCTCCAGTGGCTGGTTCAGAGGAGGGAGAAGAGCCTCCTGCCAGCCCCAGCCCAGCTAGCTTAGGTGGAGGAGGTAGGGGCTCTGGATTTACAAGTCCCGATTCTCACTTCTGCTGATGAGCTGTTGTGCTGGATCATTGCAAAAGCAGTCATCAGGAAGTTTCAGACTTTGCAAACTAATGCTGGGTTTGTTCAACTTTCCAATCATTCCTTTCTACTATCCGTGTTTCACATACCGTGAAACTGCACTACACTGTGCAATTGAATTAGTTGTACAGTGACTCAAGGCATTAAACAATGACTTTGATATTTTAGGTACTGTCTAGGAGGGATTTTTAATTCCTTCCTCATAATGAAACAAGCAACACAGGAAAAAACCCCACAACTACACAACCCTGAAACATTGATTTTCTTTTCCATCCTGGGTAGACCCCTCTGACACAGCAGAACAAAAAATATCCTTAAAGCCTTCAGCTTGTTTAGTAGCAGAATAAAAATAAAACAGGCATTGACACACAATTTTAATGCCACCCAGTAACACAAGAAATAAGTCCCTGTTCTTATTCCATCTTCTAAGTCCACAGTATGTACTAGGAAGGCGAATCCTATGGGAACTTTCCAGATGCTRTTGAGTCTATGGGCAGAGATGTCCATCCTCCTCCAGCTGCAGCTACAACTGCTGAAATGGCCACTGCCTCAGATATGGGGCTGGTTAGCAAAGCCGCAGTATTTGAATTGTTCAGGATAAACCAATTCATTGTGATTGAGACAGGTTAGGGAGTGCCCACACAAACAGCTTAGCTGGCAGCTTGGAAGGACATGCTAAGTTTTGGCAAAGGAGTGGCGACAAGTTGCTGGAAGGAAGATAGCCCCACTGCTGGCCCATCTACAGCTGGAAGAGGATATGCACCAAGCCTGAAGCCCCCGCTAGCTCCCCTGGAAAGCCAGGGAGAGGGAAAAGAGGAGACAGCTGTGCTTGCGCTCACTTGATCAGCAAGATCACCAGGGTGGTGCCGAAGCAAACAGCTGCTGTGTGGACCATGGGGCTGAGGTGGGCCCCAAAATGCCACCCTCACCTCATAGACAGCAGGGGGATCAGCTGCCACTATGGCCCAAACCGCACCAAAGGAGAGCCAGTTCTGCCACTGACAAAAGACTCTCCAGACGGGTTCTTGCTGCAGACTGCACTGGAAGTGGGGGCGGAAAGAGGTAAAAATGAGTGAAGAAATGCTGTGAAACTATTGGCATTAGCTGCTAACAGCACAGGGCCAGGCACCTACGTGATGACTCACATCTGACAATAAATACATGAATAGTTGTTGAAAGCTTGTTTGACTTTCACAAAGAGGTTTAAGCAAACATTTGTTTGTTCATTAGTCTTGAGCAACACTTTTATGGCAGGAGATGCATTAAACCTTAACATATATCTGCAAGCAAGATATTTGGTTGTTTTATAGATTAAGACACAAAGCAATGCACACTGTTTACACAGAATGGCCTTGAAATACCTGTAATGGAGTGAGATACAGTTATTAGACACTGGCACTGTGAATCTTCATTCTCTTGAAAGTTAGTTGGGATGCCATGTCTCTGAAGATAAAGTCTTAAAGGGCCTGGTTCTGCTGCTGCTTGTGTGCCTGCATCAACTTCCAGATTCCCTGGTTAGTTTTAAAAAGCAGATGAATGAAATCTGCTTCATGAATTAAATTATACTGGTGTATGGGAAAGTCATTCCCTGTTACAGCCAGAGTGCGTACCACTGCTCACAAACTCCTCAGGACAGATCACAGCACAGACAGCTCTGTCCTGCACTTAGAAAATATAATTCAAGTAGGAAACCCCTTCCCCAGCACCACAGCCATAACAATTTTGTGTGTTAAAAGATTGCCATGGTATCAGATGGCATGGGCAAGAAGCACACATCAGGCTCCGGAAGGTGTCTGTGTGTGGGCAACGCCATCCTTACAGCCCTTCTGTGCTCACTGGAGCCTGGGCCAGCTGCCTGCTGGCCCGTGTCCTGCCGCAAGGTAGAGTGGCTGGTGGGCTGTGCTGGGGTCACTCATCGAGCTCTGACTCAGGAGTTGTTATGGCAGCTGGAAATCACGAAGACCCATCATGCCTCTTTTGGTGGTTGCAGGAAAAGGGTAAGTCTGAAGTCATTACGAAGGGCTCCCTCCTTTAGGGCTGCTTTGTATGATTTATGCTATATAAGGTGTTCCAGCAAAAAATGAACTTGGATCTATATGTATTTTCAATCCACAAAGCAGATTGGGAAAATGTTGTAACCAAATCCTCACTGACTTCAGCATAACTTTTACATTTATACCTATCAAAGCATAACCGTTCTCAAGTGAACAAGTTACACTTCGCCTCCTCTCGCTGGGTGGTTTTTTTCCTGTGAGCAGTGCTGCATAGTGTAATGTTAGATGTGATGAGGGTCAGCAATAACATAATCACAGACCTGAGGTCTCCAATTTATGCGCCTCTGTGTCTTCACCTCATCTCACCAAATGATAACATAAAAGGTTACGACGTGCAAAGCAAAAAGCCCAAGTTGTTAACTTCCTGAACTTGAAAATATTACATTCCTAAAATTATTGCAAGCACAACATACTTGACATCCTATACAGCTGATATGAACAGAAGATGGCATGCAAATATTTCACAATATAGGGGCATTATTATCATCATAACCTTATGGWTATATTTTGTATGACAATGAAACCTGTACATTACTTGACTTGGTACAATTCATCTCAGTATTTCAGATGTACATTATTGACACTGGAGAAAAAACTTCTGTTTGGGGAGAAATGATGACCAGTATCTTTCAATATCCCTATGCACCCATGGCAGTGAAGAAATGGGTTTTGTCACTGAAGCCATTGAACATTGACTGACAATATCTTCTACTTCTCTCTGCCTTTCTAGATAGAAAACCTGTTCAAAATCAGCCCATAATGACCATATTCTCCTGCAATCTTGGTGTGGGCAAAGCTGRTGTGGAAGAGAGATCTGACCACACTGTATGTCCTAGTGACTTCACTGCTATTAATACTTAGGGTGGCCACAAACCTTGTGGTGAGAAATTGCAAGAAATTTCATAGAACAAAAATAATTGTTGGCATGAGAGAATTTCTAGGTGGTCTCAACCAGATGCTCAATCTAGCGGTACATGCTGTGGAAGCACAGAAGAAACTTTCACTGAAAGTTGACAACATCAGTCAGACGTATTGCTTCTCTTCGGGGCTGTGTTACAAGGACTATCCATAACAGGCCGTACTGACTTCAGAAGGCTCGGGACTGCAAATTCCTTTGTGGCTCTTTTGTATTATAGCTGCTAATGCTAATTTTACAGCTTAGAAAGCACAGAGAACGATACATTGTACTCAGAAAAGAGGAAAAAGTGGAGCTCCCCCTTTTCCACACTTGAATAGAACTGCAAAATGTGCAAGTCTCAGAAAAGTAAACCATCCTGAAAAGAACTTCTGCTCATTAAAGAAATAATAACAACCTTTTCTACCTTCTCTTGCTTCTTACTATATGCAGCTCCACGTCTCTCAACATCTTCCTTTGAACCTCTGATTCCTCCTTCTTAATGATATTCCCCCTGCCTCAAACTTTCTCTAGAGGTGAGCCCAAGGCAGGCCGTAGAGCTGAATAACCTGAACTCGATAAACGTGGATTTGCATTGAAAAGTATGGCACTGGCCACTTGCGCTTTGCTCTTGCAAACGTGACAGCCAACTCCATCACTCAGTAAGGTCAACCCTTACCTCTGCATTTCCTGACTGGACAAGAACTTTTCTCTGCCTTGAATGATGCTGCTGTAGATATTCAATAGCTGTGGCAGTCTTTCCTCAGGCCTATACGTGCTCGGACATGAATTCTACGAAGAGGTGCAAAGTCTTAAGATAAAAATCTGGAATTCACTCCTAGCCAGCACTTGGTAGGTGAGCTGATAACCACCTCATTGCTCTGGCACCAGGGAGAACTGGGATTTGCTGGTTGGGAGAAACTGAAGTGGTATAGGCAAAGACTGCAAGGAGAGGCTCCTGCTTCAGTAGGAGGACCRCACTCAATTTATTGTGCAGTTACAAGAAAAGAGGAGCAGAGTGGCTTTTAGGGAGAGCCTAAAACTTGGAAAATACGGCAGCTCAGAAAAATGCAGATGCTTTCCTGAAGGAAGTGTAGCCCAAATCACAAGGTTTAGATGAAGATCTGAAATTCTCCAAGTTTGAGTGTGTTTGGATGTTAGATGTTTGTCTCATCTCCGTTGCTTTTCTGACTCAAAATATATTGATGCTTCCTAAAAAGTAGTCCAGCTGTGCCCTGCTAGAAGCAGATTCTCAAATGCATAGTTTAAAAGCTGAAATGGCAATATTTAGAAACAGTCTGAGGAGGCTGCAGGCATGTCTCAACAGAGAACAGAACAGGGTCTTAGCAAGCCTGAATCCTGTGAAGGATTGTAGGAGGGCAAGCTATGAGATGGTCAGGCACTGTACCAAGTTAACTCTGCTACACCCACTTGCTTGTCATTTGCTTTGAAACTCAAGAAAAAAGGACTAATAGCTGAATAGGGGAATTCAGTCATCCAAACAGGGGAGTGGCCTCCTCCAACTGCACTGTCATTCTCTTTTTCTTTTTGGTTTTGATGCCATTTAGCATTTAAACAGGTGGCATTTGAGTGGAATCAGTTTCTCCAAACGCTGTACGTTATATATTGAGTACCAAAAAGTTATTTCAAGGGCTGTGTTGCTATGTGATTGCAGAAACAGCAGTGCAGGGAGAAATGTCACCAATAAGAGCCTTTGGAAAATAGAAAACATTTAGCTGTTGTGAGATTACTTTTCTCTTTCTGTTTTCATTGTTTGGAAACATACAAAATCACTGTAGTTTATATCTGCACTTTTGATAGGTTGTGTGACTCACACTGTGATCACAGCAAAAATATCAAAGAGGGAAAATATACATAACCCATGGTTAGGATTAAATGTGGGTCGCAAATAATCAGTGTTTACAGCACATTTAACCTGGGTGCAGTACACTTTGTTCAGATTTTATTTAAGGCTGAATATCCAGGGTTGTGTTTGGAGTAGTAAGTGCACCACTGACATCAGCCAGGATAGGACTCACCTGCTGAATGCCAAACAGAGTTTTGCTGAGCTCAACAGTCTGGAAGTTCACAAAACAAGAAGCGTTTCTTGCCATAATTAAACTGCAAAAAGCATTTGCTTAAAAAAAAGTTTTAATTACAATTGGCGTTTCCAATCCCACTGCTGGAGGCGGTTGTCTTACTGAAAATTGATGTCCTTCACGGCACTGGCAATAGACAAACCCAGTGGAAAAGCCCGTAAACAAGTTTCTAGGCGAATTTAATATTGGTTYAACCACTGGAGAAAGCATTTTGGTTGTTACCCTATTATTAAAACAGGTTGGAAATGGATTCACACACTCTCCTCTGCTGAGTTAATTGTTGTATGGTTGGCATCACAGACAGCATCATTTTTCAGCAACATGGCCACCTCTAGCACGAAGCACACAAACGCAAATTGTATCCGAAAACTGCTTTTCAGTTCTACCACCCATATAAACATTTTGTATTTTATTTGTGATGAAAGACAATTCTTTTCTAAGAACAGTAGGACTATTGGTCTGAGCAAAAGAAATGAAGCTGGGAACTAGCTTTTCWACTCCATTTGAACTGTCAAATAGACTGCTGAGCGCTTACTGTTAGGCAAACTTAGGCCCTATTTGAAGGCATGAATATTAGAAACTCACTCCCTGCTGCACATCAAAGAACCTGTGACTGGGTAGGGCTGATGAGCGCTTACACTGACTTGCCAGCTCCAAAAGTGCACAGATGAATGCTGTGGCTAAACTGCGTGCTGCTCTGCTGCCCTCGGCTTCAGCCCCAGAGGCAGCTCCTGGCAGTCTCTGCTGGGGCTCCAACACCAGAGGCAGCAGGTCAGGCACGCTGGATGCCAACTCCGAGTAAAACCATTTCCGTAGCCCAAAGTCCTGAAAAAGGGTTTGAAAGAGTCTTTGAGCCTATGAGTACACTCAATATGCAGCCAATATTAAAGAAAAGATTATTAGGTCTTCTGCAGTATCCAGCTGTGGGATTCTAGGTGCTGACCAGAATAAAGATGGGTGACAATTTTCATCTTTACATTTATAGCTTTCCTCCCTGTGCTAGAGATCTAATCAGGACTGAAATGAATAAGACATGATGCAATACATTAGATACATACGCATCTGATACAGCCTGACTGATTAATTAGACAGGGTGAAGAGGTTTGGGGATAGGAAGGCTCTCCCCAGTGCTCATGTTGGCTCCCCTCTCCAGGGGCCGCACTCGGTGACTCTCTGTCGGAAAGCACTGCGGCACAGAGCTAAGGCTGCATTCAGTGTAGGACGGAGCCCAGCGTGCACTGCAGGGGGAGAGGAAGGGCAGAGAGGACTGGCAGATCCTGAACGGCATCTCCACAACTTCCCCATCTCAACTTTTGTATCTGGGGGCTGTTATTTGATCTTTGGCTACCAATTAAAAAAAATAGAGAATCTGAGTAAAATCATTATTGTCTTTCATACTGACAACTGGGCCAAGGGCAGGGAATTGGGATGTTTTTGACCTCACCCATTGGGTGTAACATAAAACATGCAGTGTAAATATATGAACTATTTTAAGTTTTAAACAAATTTGCTGACATGGTGCTCTCACAAATTAAGAAGTAACGTCTGTACTAATCATAATTCCTACAGAGCACATTTCCAAATGAGACACGCGCATAAGGTTTTATCCAATCTGGCAATGGAACCGATTGTACCTGAGTTACCTGGCCAGTAATGGCTGAGCAATCGGATAATGTGATGGATTAACATTTCTTAGAAGAGATTTGGCTAAACAAATGTGAATGGCAAAAAGACGCAAGGCAATGTGATCAGCCCACAGACATGCTCGCTGAGACAAACAAGCGAATAAATTACTCATGGCCCAGTTGTAATCTCACTACTGATCTCGGCTGGATTTGGACCAGTACTGTAGCCTAAAACTGACCTACTTTAGGAGAGAATCTGAGAGGTGAGGCCTCTATGTCCTCTTACCAACCCCTTAGGACAACAGTCTCCCTTTTTAATGTTTTATATATGTTTTAAAGAAGTGCAGTGCCTGGAGCCTAGTATACAGAAACAGTTCTACAGTAACATGCCAGGGAGTGTGTTTGACAGAGAAAAAATAACATATATAAGGAAGCAGGTTTCACTTGTGGGCTTTCGAGGTTCACTGTAAACTGCAAAAAGGAAAAA
Organism: Oceanodroma leucorhoa; assembly: GCA_030449065.1. NCBI lineage: Eukaryota > Metazoa > Chordata > Aves > Procellariiformes > Oceanodroma > Oceanodroma leucorhoa. The sequence continues at coordinate 9,793,263 of JASVER010000010.1, forward strand.
CATATGAAAAACAGCTTAGGTTATACCCTCAGCTGATGTAAACAGGTGTAACATCATTGCCGCTCTCATAATTCAGAAGATGATCTCTTCCACATCTTCAGAGTTCTGATATTAGCTCAGTGTTATTTTAAAGACCTTAATTTACACACTTCTCCACATCATTTTTGGGTTTGCTACAACACTATAATTTCTGCCCGGAATTTCTACAGAGTGGATAATCTGGATCTGGGATGGCTCCTAGCTACATGCATTTGAACTTCAAACTGGATTAAGCACATCCTGCAAATTGCTGGGGGAGGCGGTTCTGCTGCCAGGGGACTGCTCTGCTGCATTGCAAGAGTCATGGCCCCTCTGGCTTGACACTTGGAGACAATTTATACTGTCTGTTTCACCCTTGGAAAGACTCACAGATGGTCTGCATGATACCCCATATTGGTTTTATGACAAATGGATATCATGGCTGTGCTACAGTAAGTGATATACTGCTTCCAAGGACAGAAGAGCTTCTGTCAGGTACACCTACCACTCAGTCCTTTTCACTTTTCTTCATCTTTTTTGTTTTAGTTTTGATTTCTTTTCTCTTTTTCTGTCTTGGTTCACCCTGTGATTTTATCCTTCCAGAGCTTTGGGATCTCTTATTTCTTCAGATTCCATTACTTCTTTTGCTTGTTTTGTAGATAATTTATTCCAATCTTTATACTTGAAAATATGCAAAAGCAGCTTTTAGTCCTTTGGGTGGTTCTTCGCTATGACTTTGGGAGCAAAATGGTCTCACATATTTGAGAGCTCGACCTCTCTTAATACTTCCGCCTGACTTTGAAGCTCTGCTTTGTATTTTGTTTAGTGGCATTTATATGTCCATAAAGAAGGCATAAATGCTTTTTCAGGAGACCTGACAGCTTTTCACTTAGGGACATGTGAAAACTCAAAGGGAAAGCAACAGAAAATCATGCATTAATCCCATGGGAAGAGCCTGTTCACCAGGCTCTGAACCAAAAAGTATGGCACAATCTAGCTGACTAAGAAGCACAACAGGGAATAAACCTGACAATAACTTTAAACTCCTTTGCCTTTACTGAGGAAAGCGGCAGGGGTAGTAATGACTGTTCTTTCAAGAAGAACATGTAGCTCATTGCATTAAGGAATATAAATCCACTATCAAAATCAACCAATAGGTATGCTTTTCCAAAGGATATAGCTGCCCAGCAAAACCAGGTAAGGTCTGATATGGATGAAACAGAGCCCCTTCACTCCTCCCACAGGTGGTCTGTGGCAGCAGGCAGGGTGGGACTGCTCTTTGCCAGAAAAAAACCTACCCCATTCCTTCTCCTGGTCCATGATGAACTGTGCCAACTTTGGGAGCCCCCTGCACCACCTGTAGTGTGCAGAGTAATTGCCGTTCATGAAACAACCTATGCCACGATCGCTGAGGCACGCATTCTGCTCAGAAAGGGGATATGCTGTGGTCTGCAGCCCCCTAACACTGCCATGCTGCCTGTGGTACAGCACATGGAAGGTGCTGAGTTTGTCATTCCTGTCTAGGATCAGAAGTGCCCACAAAGTCTGCCAAAAGCAAATGAAGAGTTGGCAGAGCTTGGGGAGAGTGGAAGTTTATATGAATCACATCTTTATTTGTTAAAAGTTTGAGGAAGAACATGATGTCAGGTTAAAACATGCTCGGAAAGGAATGTAGCTTGCAGGACTAAACTGAAATTAATGTGTGCCTCTACAAACCCTGCTGCAGTTCTTGGCTCCTGTGACTGGAAAAGGGGAGTAAGGACAGTTCTAGAAATACAAAACTATAGTTCGAATGCTGCCAACTAACATTGTGGTGTACGTATGGGAGAAATAAGAGGGATGAATATTCAGAACTTTAAGAAACCCATACTAACATTTTTACTGTGATTTTACACATTTTTTCAAAACTACATTCAGACCTCAAGATGCTCATACTGTTATTAATAAGCAGTAATGATCCAAAAGAGAGCCAACCTACTAAATAGATTCCACTGCATTTTTCTGGCATTTCACAGCACAGGAAAGCTCCTATAGTTGCTGTTACCTTATCTACAGGTAACTAAGAATACTTGTTGCTGATTTATGGATTATTTTTTTTCAGAACAGTTGCAGAGAGAAAGAGGGGGCATGCTAGGGAAAGCTTCAGAGATAATTCTATAAGGACGTGACAAAAAGAGAGGGAGGAAGAGCTTTCTTTTTATGAGACATAATACAGTTTTCTCATTCAAATGAAGTTTTTTGTTCAAAGATAAAAGAAAGCAACTCTCAGATACTATGACAGCATCACCTTACACATGTACAGGATAGTATACATTTAGTCCTCTACAGCAAAAAGAAGCTGGGAAAGGTGCATGAGGCAGTTGCTTTTCCCATCTTCTATCAACAAATCACAAAGGAAAATCCACRTGACAAAATCCCAGCCCAGTTATCTTTTCTACAGAATACTCTTTTATTAAGTAAAAGTTTGTGCTTGTATTTTTTTAAATTTTAAATCTGCAAAAAGCTGGTTTTTAACAGCTTGCATGAAGCTACGGGAGTGTCCCTTTCCTAAATTTGTCCACATTAAACTTTGAAAAGGCTGATGTGGGAATGATCCATAGAAAGAAGAGCCTGTGTTTCATTTTGCCCATAAATGGAACTGGATGCATGGCACTGGATTATGTGGAATGTGCATGGGATCCTGCTTACACAGCCTGTGCACAAACCCCAAATGTTTGCAGGCGCAGTTGAAAGTGAGCTCTGCTCAGAGTGGATGTTTCTCTTTTGTATGTAATGCTACAGGAATGCCAATCATATTAGTAATTTTACATCACAGCAGACTGGTATTGCATTAAAACTTTTCTGACATGGARAACCGTCCTGGCATAAGATGATGTGCAGGATGCCTTTCAGAAAAGCACCGTTTATTCTCTAGCCACCCTTTTTTTTTTTTACAGATAGTCTCACTGAACTTACCATGCAGTAGTAGCTGGATGGCACATTAACGAGAACATTCATAACACAGAAAACCTCACGTTGCTGAATACTGAAGTTACTGGTCTGAAAGGATCTGTTCCCAGAAAATCAGTTATCTTTCCATTTACAGAGAACAGTCTGTCTAATTTTTCAGGGACCTTGGATTCAATTCTGACTTTGCTTAAATCAGCTTTGCCTGTTTGACCTCAATCCCAGTTTACACCAATATTTCTGAAAGGCTCATTCTCTCTCGCTTGCATTATAGTTCAGCAGCACAGTAGGTCATTTAAACTTCTTCTGATTTGATACAGATATGACTTAGCAGACGTAGCAATGTGCTCTGCTACATTTCTTATAGCTGCACTGTTGTTTCTCCTGAAGCACAACATGTACAATAGGACAACCTAAATAATTTGCACTATTATTGTTCTAAAATACCACTTGATTGGTGCATACATGTTAAGGTGCAGATTTCATCCTGAGCTCCTTATCTCTTTGTCTCCTTGACCAAGGAGCTGGGACACTGGGTGCAAGACCATTTCCACAGCAATACTCTCACATGAGCTGTGGAGGAACTAGTCATTTACTAAGCAATATCCCACCATTGAACACTCCTGGGTACTGTTCCAGGTCGTCTTGGAAGGCACCAGTGTGGATATTGCAAGGGAGGGYAATATAAAATGGAGGTTTGAGAACGGCTCCAAGCAATCAAGCCCTTTTTCCCACTGCAGTTAAGGCTGAATAGAAGATCATTCTAATCCTCCTTAAATTGCTGCACAGGTGTTACAATGCCTGGTTTACAGCTACTCAGTCTTGCCCTCCTCCAGTGAACTATACCCTTTCCTGAAGTGCACCTGGGCTCACAGCACTTGAGCACACAAAACCTCCTGTGAAAACTCCCAGCAAACAAACACTGTATACAGTAATCCAGAAGGAATAAACCTAACAGTTACTGCTTGATATTTGAACATCGTTTAATGAGTGCCCAGAATTCATCTGTAAATGCACATTGTTAATTTAGGGCCTGCTATTCATTAATTAGAGGCTTAGTGGCAAGTGCCATTGAGCTATCTGCAATGTTTAAGGTTACATCAAGCCCTAGTAAATGGCTTGCTGATAACAAGATGCATCCATCTTCATTACTTGGCCACTCCTGTCTGAGTTTGCTCTGCTTCCTGTAAGGGCTATGTCACTTGGAACTGAAGAATTAAACTTTTATCCAAACCAGATTTTGCACTTTCACCTCTTTTTATTCCTTGAGTAGTTCCAATTTATTTTACTTAAATGACATTGGATTACCTAACATGGAGAGGAGCAGTAACTTAACCTAAAACAGTCTGCAGATCTTTAGTTCTGGGATAGAGTGTTGCAGTGGGTTAACATTTATAGAAACCATTACATTTATATTTCATCTGATACCGGTCTCAGTGTAAAGAAATAGTTTCTCATTTTTCTTCTCATAAGGTTACAGCTTAGATAGGATAAAAAACCAGAGGAATACAGGAAATTAATTTTAAATCTGAAGAATAAATATCCCTTTTTGTTAAAGTTTACTTTTGCAGTGTTACACTCTCAAAATATATATCATTCAAGGCAATCATAATTCAAGTGAAATAATTCACAAACAGCATAAAGACATTTCCACGTAAATCCTCAGCTATACACATGTGTCTGTGTGTGTTCATCCAGGGCAAGATCACTGCAGTAGTCTTTCCCTACTTTCTATTAAACATGCTCTATTTTGAGCAATAATGCTACTGGCTGAGTCTAGGGAGATGTAGTTGAACCCAATCATCAACTTCGTAAACTCACTGTTTTCTCTTAAAACTACAAGTATGAGAACTTAAAATAGGAAACCAACCTCTTTTGGCAGATGGTCTTTTTAAGTAGCTGCTGCTAGATACATGTAATGCTACCTGACGTGGTTGTTTAACACCTTAGGGTGCTCACAGGTATAGCCTTTTGCTCTCATGAACCATAGTTCAATTTTAAGCATCGCTGCTTGGGATAGGTAATTGTAATCACAGTGGAAAGCAAGTTTCTGGATGTTGATGCTCAAACTGTGTGTGTATGTAGGGAAGGAAGAGAAGGAGAGGATGCTTGTTGCAATAATAGCTCAAGGGAGAGTACCAGAAAAGCCTTATGCCATTGAGTTGGCACACTTATCACAGACTGGCAGTATAGATGGCAGGTTTCACTGGGGAAAAGCCTTCCAGGGTGTTACTGCTTGGCATGCACACTGCCAGCTGGTTTGGAAAGTGTATATACCTTTCTCACATGTAAGGAAGTAAAGGAAATGCCAGCTGACACAGGGCAGGCAGATGTAGGGACCATGGCTATGGCCACTGCAGCACTGAACCTGCTCGGCCACATTGGTGATGCAAAGAGCACACCATTGACTGTGTAGGTGTTGTACTGCATGTGAGATATCCGTCCCCCACCCCCACCATCTAAGACACACACAGCTACCAAATCGTGGTGAATAGCAACTTTTACATTTACAATCAAATTCCAGGAGGGTTAGTTGTACTCATGTATCATTCTTCCATTAGCCTGCATCTTCGTTAGATACTAAATGAGAAAATAAAACTGAAAGGGTGGGGAGAAAAGACAAAGCAGACATAAAGCTTGCTTTGTAACATTTAGACACAGAGTTATCTACATTATCCATGATTGAAACAGACAATCTTAAGCTGAGTATTTCTTAAATTTACCAGAAGGATGAGCTGGACTCTTGAAGTAAGTGCTCTTTGAAGCTAATGTGCTACTGTACAAAGAAAGCTTTTTTTTTTCCTTTGAAAAGGTAAAGCTAATATTGTGGTGGCACAGGCTACAATGCTGCCACTGAAATGGAGGCCAAAGCTGAAGGCTCTTTGCTAGCAGAAAGCTAGATAGAGGTTTTAATATTTTTTATTATTATTATTCAAACAAAAATTCTGTTCTAGCATCCTAAACTATACATGAAGGTCTCTGGATAGGAAATCACTCATCTGTCCAATTTCTATTATTCAATATTGCATTAAAAAAAAGCAGAGGAGGAAGAAGAAAAAACTTTGGGTATCCTCAGGTCAAGGCGATTTTTAAAAAGGTTAAAAGCTGTTCAGAAGGGTTACAGTATCCATAAAGGCAAATGAGATTATATTTAAAGACTGACGGAGAAAAAGCAATAATTGAGATAAAACGCTACTGTCTCAAAAAGGTTTAGACTGAGGAAATGCTGATATTAAAGCAAAGAAATTGAAAGACTTACAGATCAGCCATCACATCAAAGACAGCAGAGAATTTAATTAAATTTGCAACAATTATGTTTATTTTTAATGTTTACTAGGTTTTTTACTTTCTTCCATCATTGTTCAGTTAAATATTTTTGTAATAACTTGGGGAATATTGTGATTGTGTGTCTCCAACCACCAGCTGTCAAATGCTGACCTCTCTGTTCCCTGCATCTGTAATGTTACAAGCCTTTGTCCTGGAAAGAGTTATGATGTTTCAATCAAATACATTGTGAAGTTACAAAACCCATAACATGATCTGGATAATGACTGCCTGGATACACTTATGAAATATATTTTAGAACCCCCCAGGGAACAGAGATTGGAAAAAAAATCACAAACATTACTCTCTGCTGTTTGCCACTAATTGAATGAGTGATCATTACGTGAGATGTGTTGAATGTGAAGCCTGCTGTTAAGGTGTATAGTAAATAAAACGCACAGAAGTCCAAAAACACAAAATAGCTGGGTCAAAATGCTATGGGCCTGAAACGCAAGCCATAAAAGTATCCTGAGTGCTGAGCTGGGCACAGGATCTCTGTTTAGCCCACATAATTTTGGTATTGCAACCTATTGAGAAATTACTATTTGGATTTCAAACCCTGCCCTTTTCTCTGCTGTGACTTTTACCCAAGATTTACTAAGTCTCAGAGGCTGCAGTAATTATTGCCAAAGGGAGCTGTGATAGAGAATTGTTTCATACCCAGCCAAAAAATCACAGCAATAGCCACCAAAGTACTGTTAGTCTTTTCTGTCTGTGACTCAGGAGCTTGTTCACGTGCTGGGACACCTACAGTCTCTTGATAGACCCAACCAGTTTCTTAAAAACTGAGGAATATGACAAGCAGGTTGTCTAGAATATAAATGCCCAAACTGTAACACACAGGCCACTTGAAAGTGGTGCAAGGCTTGATGCAGAGCTAAAAGCTGTTTGCCCCTCTCCCTCCTCACGGTGCCATGGTTGGCCATTGCCAGTAGCACGACCTGCCACAACTGCTGCTCTGTAAGAAGCAAGGCAGCAAAATCAGTCTGGGAACACACAGGTTAGAAGACATCTTATAATTAAAAACTCATCGAACTTAGCCATTCTCTGTATGCAAAGGATTTATAAACGGAGAGTGACTTCTCTAATGTTAAATCCCCCCTCCCTTCTTTTTCACATAGATGCGAACTAATTTTCACACAGATACTACTCTGTGTGTCATGGATTGCTCAGGATCTCTTCCATTTGAACGTCTTGTGATGGGCCAATTTGCAGTCTCCAGTGTGGGTGGTTGGCCTCCTCAGTCACTTGGGATTTATTCTGCTCACTTACTGAAAAGCCAAAACCTTTGGGACAGTCATTATGAGGAGAATGACAAATGGTGAATAACAAATGGTTCAGCTTCAATAACGAATTTTCAGAGAAGTTATTCATGTCAAAATGTCCAGTGGTGTGCAATGTACTTGTGAGGGGCTATCATGAAGAGGTTCCCGGCTGTCTGAGTAAGGTGATGAAAGGACAGCAATGCCATGAATTCACGACCTGTGTTGGAAAAAATGTTTGCACATTCCCCTTTATATTATTTGTATCTGTTTGTGATAGGCTTTTCTCTGTTACCCTTTGTGAAGGTGTCCAAGAGCTTGGCTGAAGGAAATTTCTTTTTATATTAAAAAAAAGTTGTTAAAATGACTTTCTGAACTTGCATGCTTTGTTTTATTTCAGCCTCTGGGGTTTTCAAACAGGTGACTTACCATCTACCAAAATCATAAAGAAATAAAAATGATATAGAAAAAGAGCTATGAAACATGTTTCAAAAGAAGGGACAAACCAAGAAAGAATTGCACAGGTCTGTAAATTATCATTTTAATTTGGGACCTATGACAACCTTGACAATGCCCCTTTATGTCTCTCTCTATTGTCTCTATTTATATCATGCCATTTTTATTTACTGTTCATCTAGCAAATAAAGCCTGTCCCCAGCACCCAGAGTGCCAGGCTACAGAATTGCTGTTAAGTCTCCTTGGAGTGGTGTTCAGCCGTGGGTAAACTAGTCCTGCAATGAGATGCTCCCTATTCTCCCTCAAAGATCCAGAAAGAAGAAACTCATTGCTTATGCTGCAATTTTGATAACCTAACTGGCAGAACAGTTATTCAAATTTTAAGCTTCTAAATGCAGCAAGATCAACCTGGCCATCCACATAAATAATTTTGACATGATAAGGATGCGAGTGCGATGATAACTGATAAGTGAAGCAATTACCTTGCTTTTTTGGATTATATTAAATGAAGATTCTGATAGAGTAATGAAAAGAGACAAAGCAGACAAAAAGGCAGCTGTAGAGCTTTTGGGCACTGTGTTATCTCTATTATACCATATTGAAATAGAGAAGCTATCACCAATCATGCTTCCTATGTAACTTCTAGCTTCTAACGGTGAACAATGAATAAATTGTCACAAGACAGTAACTGATAAATTGGGATTGGCAGTGCTTTTTAAAAGTGTAAATAAACTTATCAGCCCCCTCACCCTCCCTGAAAGGCGGTACAGTTTGCAGAGGATTTTTTATTTTGGTATGTTGTAGCTGGCAAGGTCTCCTTTCCTTTGCCCACCTCAATTGTCCTTTGTTTGGCCATCAGTTTTAAATAGCCACTTCAGCATAAGAGTTTACTCCAGCACCAGCATTCTTTTTGCGGTGTACTACAGAGCACTTTGCTTTTGTCCCTATGTGTTATCCTCCTCTCCTAATTCCTGCCATTCCAATTAGAAGCTGCTCTAATTATATGTTTTTATGCTGGCTTTTATTGCATGCAGAGGTATACAAAGATATAAATAGCACCTCCAAGCAAAGGTGCCCAGTTCTTAGTTTCTAAGAACAACTTTGCAGACATTGAGTACCTCATAGATTAATCAGAGTTCTCCAGAACTATGCTATTTCTTTCCAAAGACCAATCCCAATTCTTTCTGAGAAGAGATTTTGCTACTGATTTTGGCAGGATCTGGCCCAGCATTTTTTTTGGCGGGGGATCTTGTGCTGAAACTGATATTTGTACATTGCATCCTTTCAAGACAAGGCACAAATGGAGGGGGAATGTCATTCCCTTGTTAAAATTAATTAAGTAACCTAACACCGTGCATCTGGGGAGAGGACAGAAGGGGAAAGGAAGTTCTCCTTGTTCTCTGTTTACCATTTAAGCCTTGCTGCATGCTGCAATAGCATCACAGTGCTGTTACTAAGGCCTCCTATGCTCTGCAGCCAGCTGGGCCTAAAAGCAGTGGCAGAGTTCCTGCTCTGTGGGGTTCATTGCTTTGGGATGACTGCATCATATTCCCGGTTAGAAACTTGTCACACTTTTTTCATTTTTTTAACTTATCATACCTACACTGGACAGGCCAGGGAGTTTGGAGATCTTGCTGGCAACATGCTGTGTTTTTAGAAACCCAGTACAGCATGGGAAGTTGAAAATTTTGGAGTGGAGAACGGACACAGCTTCCTTCGCTGATGTCAGGAACAACGGAGGGGATCTGTAAACCAGCAAACTCTGACAGCAAGCATCTGTCACCCTCCAGCTTCCCACCCTGATATCTGCAGCTGAAAATCTCTGATAATGAAAGCTAAGCACACTGACAAACTACAGTCCCCACTGAGTGGCTCTGCATTGCTGTTATTAGACTCCAGGATTAATGCTCCACAAGGGTGTATTGTTCTTGCACGTTGTTTACTTATTCAGAAAGAGATTTTGGTTTGGAAGTCTATCTGTGAAAATCAGGCAGATCACAAACCAAATTTTACTTCATGAAAATGAAAGACTGTTTTTCATGCTATTTTATAGGAGTTGCTGGATTATGTGGTAAACTCGATGCTGCAGAACTGCATTTAAAAAACCCCAACTTTGACTACTACCTATTGTTCCACAAGATCAATTGCTCAGATCCATCTCCCACTGGAGTCAATGTCGAACCTCACACTGAATTCAATGCTCCTGCTACTTATTTCAAAAGGAAGCAGTTTAATTGACTTGGAACTATCCAGGCGCACATACATCTTGCCTATGTAAACACATTTTTGTTCCTGTTATTCCCACTATCTGTTTCCACCCATAACGTTTCTTTACCTGTATGTTCAATCTGCATTAAATTAGTAAAAACTTTTGTTGTAATGACAGTGGGTTTTCCCAAAAGTTCAAGTTTCAAGTTTGGGAAGGAAAATGTATTACCAGCCCTTCGGGTGCTAAAAGAGAATGTAGCTTCACTGGAGATAGGCCATCAACCAGTGTAAGCTGAGGCAGTCCCGTCCTCCCCCAAGATCCTGGCTGTATGTCCCCTCCTGCCTGCCTCTGTGATGCTGGCACAAGTGCTCACCTTACCATGCTTTGGCCTGATCAGGGAACCGCCCTGGCTGGAGAGAAACTTTTCCTTCGGGCTGGGTTGGTTTCCAGCAGGATCCGTGGCCACATCTGTCTCAGCTGTGCAGCCACTTGAGCTGCAGCACCCATGCAGGGGTGGTGGCAGGAGGGCACGGCTGTGGGTGGGAGGGAACAACCCTTTTGACAGCTGCCTGCTGGTTTGATGACCCGATTTAAGCCTCAGATCAGGTCACACTTAGGATCACGGCTTCTGAGAGAACTGTGCTTTGAGGAAGTGGAATGCTTTGAGAGTGGAATATGCCTAAAGAGGGACAAGAGGAATAAGTAAAGGAAAATCTTGCCACCTTTTTCATCAAAACTGTAATGAACCTACCAACTACAGTACTGTATCACATACCTGAGCTAGGATGCTCTGCGCAGACTATGTGAATATTCTTTTTGCCCTCCTGAGGTTTATCATGCCATATCTTGGCTAGTAACTGTACTACCCTCACAAAACCCATCACTACACAAGACCTAGATCAGCCGCCCTGAGCTGGGTGGAGCGAGTAACAGTGAGGGTCAACACTTTTCTCCAGCTGTCCAGAGCAATTTACAGGCTATTTCCTAGTAGTTGTCTGGAATGCCAATGACATACAACCATTAGGGGACCCAGGAATGTCAGCAAATGTAAAAATGACACATTTCAAATTCAATTTACTAGAGCCAATTTTTAATCAGGTAAAGAGTCTGTATGGGTTGCATCAGTAGAATTGGGCTTACGGCAGTATCCATTTCAAAAGCACTCATATGAGTTAGAAATTTAAAGTCCCAAATGTAAGAGTATTAGGAGCATAAATATCTTTGGTTTTCAATGGAATCCAGACCTCAGAGACACTGAGGTGCTTTCAGAAGTCTGTATTTTGCCCTTGAGAAATTGTATTTCCCCAATCTATTTTCTACTGAGACATGGAACAGACAGAATTGCTAGGCTATGAGAGTTGATTCTCATACAAAAGATTACATGATTTGCTAGATCCTGTTCTTTATGATCATTGATAAAATCAAGGAGAAAGACTAACTGCCTCTTCTTGTCCTGTCCTTTTTGAACTGTGGAATGCAGAGGATGGGCTGATAGAAGAGGGTGGAGGTGGTTTGTAAAGCAATAGATTAGATCAACTTCTTGTCACCTAACACAATCACAACATTTGCCTTTCATCTTCACTTTCAGCCTTTCTGGCCTGCAAAAGATAAGAAAGTAGACCAATTGCCTGGATTTAGAGCTGTATTTCTGAATGATGGTATAGAAATTGGTAAAAGAAATTTCTTTGTGAATGCAGATTTTTCCTGAGATGCTTTCCCAGTGTTAGAAACTTCCTTTGAGGCTAAGCATACTCTGCAGAGGGCTAAGGAGAAAAATTCATATACACGTTCCTCTGGGACAGGTGTCCCCAAAGAATATTGGACTCTCATGACCACTTATAAAAGTGTGGTTGATACCCTGTCACCTCATGCTTATCTGAATCTCATTTTTAGCCACCCATTCATACAGGGACTTTTTTCCTTCTATATTACACAGGCCTGAACTGCCCAGGTTTGCTACAATTTCCCATACAACCTCTCTGAGAGTGTTACTTTCCAATAAGGATGTTCATGCTTTTTAGCATCCCTCGTCCTCATCAAAAGTATCCCAGACACAGCAGGATGCCAAGTGCTGCAGAGCAGAATACGATGTAAGACTTCAGCGCTATGAGGGTGAAGATGCACATTCAAGGATGGGAACTGCAGAACAGCTGGCTATTGAGGTAATATTTTCCCATTGCTTTGCATGATTTGGAAAACTGATACATGACTTTTGGTCTAGCCCTGCAGTAATAATCAGATATGTACAGTGAGACATTTGGTATTGATCTACTCCTAATCAGAAATCAAACTAAACCTTATCTTATGACAAAATGTAATTAACTATTTTGTTAATTACTATAATTATCCTCCCCACATTTATTTTGACAGCAGTGTCAGTAGCAGAACACTATTTTCTTAAATTGCTGCTGCCTATTATGAATTACAAATTCATACAATTTTGACAAATGATTTTATTCTCCTTTTAGCAGCATGTTTTGCAACAGGCAGCTTTTCAGAAAAAAATGGCCATCTACTTGAAAACCAAGCTAGAAAGGTCAGACACAGAAGATTAGCTATACTGGAGCTAACAAGCATCACATTTGACCAAACACCAAATTCTTTTTCTTTCCTCTCCTGTGTAAGGTTCTTTGGACACCTAGATGACATTATGAGATGTGGGGATAAACAACAAAAAAGGAAGAAAAAGAAGAGGAAGGAGGAGAAGAAGAGGAGCAGAAGGAAGAAGAGAAAATCTGAATGGTTTATAGTAGTCACTAACCCAGAGGTGGCCAATGGGGAACCAATGGACTAAGTGTGACCCATGAAATTCTACAATGTGTTTTGCCCATTGAAAATTATCCCCTTTCTCTCTCTATTGTGTGATGAGGAGAGGGAGAATACACAGAGGCAGCATGACACATTGGTGGTGCTCTGGGACTCAGTACTGGTTTTAATTTTACCATATCCCAAATAGGTGACTTAGAAATGAGACATGGTTGTGGCCAGAAATCTTTGAAAATGCAGGAATTCAAGTGGGAGCTCTTGATATGCTTTTAAAGCTGGAATCAGACCATCTGCTCTGTGCTTCATTTAGCAACTTCTATTCTTAACTAAAATACTTTTTGAGCCAGCTGCTTCAGCACTGCAATTCCTCCTTTCTGCCCAGCAGAGCTCAACCTCTGGGGAGGACTGACAGAGCTTTTAATACAGTGCATTGTCCAAGCAAAACTGAGGTTCTCTTGCTGGGACAAGGTTTACCAAACAGCAAACAAGACATGTGGCACTAATGGGAAAATTACTCGCATTAAGATGGATCTGGATTTTCTGTGGGTTGCATCTCCCACTAGGAAAAGGAGGGAGTAGGGAACAAAGGGGCTGAACCACTAGTAAGCTCACTGGCTGCCTCTGTCATTTGCACTTGCAGAGTCTGATTGCTCCTGAGTAGAATCCTTTGTTTCTTGTCTGTACATAAACTTCTGGGCTGCTGCTGACCCTTCGGAGGTGTCAGGATCATATTTTGAAATAACAGAATAGTYGAGCAAAGCTGGACCACTACACTGCTTCAGCTGATAGTAGAATGGCAGTGATGGAGTTAACTGAGTTGGCACCTCTACTGTGATAGTATAACCACGTTGTTTCCTAAGTGGTAATGACTAACATGGTCAGCAGTTGGTGCCAATACTGAGCATTTGGTTAACCTCCCAGTTTGCTTGTAGCAAAAGTAATTTACTCAGTACACAGACATCTACCCCAGACTAATCTCCTTGATGAGAGATTACAAAGGGGTGGCGGGCTGAAGTGGCATAAAATTCCAAATACTRTATCTATTTTTACTCATTGACAATAGAGTAATATCTGTGGGACAAGGATTAGTAAACAGAGAAAGATATTCTTTCTTAAAAGCCAGTTTTTCTCCCTGGTTTAAAATTACAGAGGAGCTGATCTTCAAAAATGAAATAAAAAGTTCATCACTGTGCCATCCCAGGGATGGATTTCTGCAGTATGTATCTATAGGAGGTGGATTTCAAAATTACACAAAGCCACACGGAAATGAATGTGTAGGACTATTTACACTGGGTGTGCTGCTTGATTTGGGAACAAGGAGAAAAAAGGACCAGAGCATGAGACATACGACTAACCACAAAAGGACCAGGGATCTTGATTTTACTGAAATACTGATGTGGCTTGTGATACTTGGTGAGCTTCTAGAGTCACATAGCAAGATAACAAGTATAGCTGCCATTAAAAAAATGATATTTCTAGCCCTTGTTACAGAGGAAAGTTTGAATAAATGACTGAATACACACACACTGKGTATTCTGTGTATACTGTGTGTATACACACTGTATACAAACACTAAAGAGATAAAAAGAGCCAAAATGCACTTAATACAAATCTCGTGATTTAGCCTAGTTTCATAATTTTAGGGTTTCTGAATCATGCTTTTTGAATGCATGGGTTTGGCAAAATACCATCATCATAACTAAACAACAGCTTAATAAATGAATCTAGATGCATTAACAGGATGTGGAATGTAATGTCAATAAATACTAGATAGGAAATGAAATTCAAATAATGAATAAATTTGAAGAAAATTATAATTTCAGAGATATACTATGAATTGAGACAGAGGGAAGGGCCTATTGCTTAGTTACTCTACTTCTTTACACACAGCAGAAATTTACCGTTGATGTTAATTAGATCAGGATCAAGCCAGCAATTAGCAATTTAAAAAACCATACCTTTAATATATTTATGTAATAATGGTTACTGGTAATTTACTTGGGTTAAAGACATCACTAGCACTTGGGATATTCTTTTGCAAAGGAAAATATGCATAAAGAAAAGTTTAAAAAAATCTATTAAATCTAAAATACTTGGGATCATCAATGGGCTGGCAGTGACCCTCATGCCCATTAATTAGCTCCCCAACATCTGAAAAACATTTCTGTGCATTTCTGCAATTTTATCCAACAATATGTATTGTCACCAATAGAAGAGCCACAAAATAGCCATGTATAGACAAGGGATATGGAATCCAACCCAGACCAGACCACAGTCGTGTGGATTTCACCTGCTCTAATTCTATCAGCTCTGCAAACTCATTAGCATTTCTGCTCTACTCTTCCCTTTTTTCTTGGACAACCAAAGAGAATATTCTAGGCCTTGATTATGCTCCTGAAACCTAAACACCACCAATATCAAGATAAAGATTTTTTGGCATGAGTGAAAGTCTTACTAAGACTCTGCAATGAGCAGGTCTTACAAACCCCATACTCTCCCATCTTCCTCTCGAACCTCAGGTGCGTCAGCAAGCATTCATTTGTTGCAGCCACAACAAACGTGTATTCATGGCAGGCATGTCATTTACTGCCCTCCATGCCCTGCTCACATGCTGTGAGCCCACAGACTCCCTGGCAGCCCGACCTGTGTGTTCTACCATCCCAGGGGGTAGTGGAGGTGGATGCCAGATTCATCATCCAACAACACTCAAGAGCATTTTAGGGCTGCTCATGATTCACTGCCTCTCTGGTGCAGTTCTTGTGCCTTTCTTTGAATTCCCACAAGGATGGTTAATTGTCCTTTTCATCCCAGTCCCAGTCCCAGTCCCAGTCAGTCCCAATGCTTGGCAAGAGACCTGTTACCCATCGCACCACCTCCCCAGGCAGGTCCTTGAGGTGTCGCCACCGGCTTTGGGGTGGCAGAGGTGCCACCAGGCAGCTGAGCTGCTCTAATGCAGTCAGCCTCTGCGGTGTGCAGGATTTCTCATTTCTACCAGTGGCTTATGAGTGAAACTTCCCAACTTTTGCTGTCAATCTATCTATCTTTCTCCATATTTTCATCAACACTGTTCCCTTTACCTCCTTTACTTGCCCTTTCCACTTTCTTAAAAACAATTTGTCTTTATTGGTCGTAGGATTCAATAAAGTTATTCTCTTGATAAGTGTGAAAGGTCTCTTTCTTCTTGCCACCACAGTGTGTACTTCTGCAGCTCCCCATTACCACAGCTTCCGCTTCAAACTATCATCTTTAAAGGTCACTTGTTTCCTTACACATGCAGTCAAGCCCGACAATGATTTAATGACACCTGAAGAAACTCGTATTAAAATTACTCACGGTGCAATCATAAATAATTATTAAGCAAAAGAAGAAGAAAGCAAACACGTTTCTTTTCGAGAAACCAACACCAAAGATATTAGTTAAAATGTTAAAGTATATTAACCAATTACACAAAACCCTTTCATATTGCCTTGCTTCATTTCAAACATGGCACGGGCTATTTTGTCTGTGAATTCAAGTGGAACAAAAAGCTGCAGAATGCAATTTGTGTCAGGAGCTGGACTGCGGAGGGACAACTAATTCTAATTAGTGCAAATTCCCCACGGGCCACCGAGAGGCCTCACGCAGGAGCTGCCGCTGATGCCGAGCCCCTCTGCCCGCAACAGGTGGGCAGGGGCGCCCGCCATAGCCCTGGCGACAGCTGAGGGCAGCCCCTTCGCCGGACACCCCTAATTAATAGCGTGCACGTCCAGCCTTTGAATGTGATCTCTTTCAATATAGTTCTGAACTAAGGAAGAGTGCCTCTTCTAATTGGTTAAAATTAAAGTGGCGGAGGAGTTTGCCAAGAACCTCCAGGCTGCAATGCCGGTCTCATTTTAAACTCGCAGCCTAAAACTCCCTGCTGATCAGCGCAAAAAGGGTACGGCAGGGAGAAGGAATTACCAGGGGGAAAAGTCTTGGCCATCTGATAACACTGGTATTCTAGCGAGCACGTCCCTAATGCAAAATATTTCTGCAACTCATTAATATTCAACATTTGATGCATATTAGAAATACGCTTTTAAAATTCTGATCGATTATAAGAAATAATGGTGGTGAGGAAGGCACAGGTCATTAACCTAACTATTAGACTTCCCAGCTAAGCCTCATTTTGAACCGTTCAGTCTAAAAAAAACTCAGGGTAAGACTGGCTGCCTGATTTCCAGCCTGCCTCCTGTCAGACCTGCTCCCATTCATGAAAACTGCTTTTGCGAGAGCACAGCCAGCCCTAATGAGAGAGGCAGCCCTCCCGTCTTGCCTGTGGGAGGGAAGGGAGAAGATGCAACAAGATTTTATACAACATGCCAGTTAGAAATGTTTTTGAAATAACCGAGCAATGAAGCATACTTCATGCAGATTAGGATTATCTCATTTGCAAAGTCTTATAACAGCTGAACACCAGTGAAAAACTTTGGTTTAATCCTGATGAATTACAGACATTGAATTATGTCAGCAAAATGCTTAGCAGTTAGAGATTTCAGCAACTGGGGGTCTGACACATGAACTGTAAAAAGTGTTTTACTTGACTTGCTTTTCTCCATGTACCAGCCGATGGGAAGCTATGGCAGAAAGAGAACTGATGAAGCCTCCAAGGAGCTCTGCTCTCCTCGCTTCCCTTCGGAGGAGTGCTGGAGCTGTCCTTGTGTGCTGGTGCAGCGACTTACCACGTGCTTCTGTGTGTGCTGCCCTCCACACTGCCCAGGCCAGCATATTTTCTCCAACCATTACTACCAGCTATACTAAACAGCTATTCTGTATGCCTCTGTTCCTCTATACTAAGGTCTTTATTTAGGGACTTTAAATAATCTTTCATCATCATTTCACACCAGTCTTAAGCTAACAGGGTTTGTTTCTCTATTACATTTACTTTTACTACCCATTTCAGCTAAAAACACTCCAAAAGGGTACGCCAACTATGACTGTGTCACAAGAATGATTTTATTAAGAAAATGCCTCCAATGCTACCTCATAGCATTTTCCACTACTATTGTTTGGGTTGCACCAGAGGCTAAACTGTGGCTTCTTTTAATAACACATTTGCATAAGTTGATCTGAAAGATCCCCATGTGATGACACTACTCCAGGGTTGGCCTGTCATCTCAAAAAAGCCCGAGGTGCTGGTCCCAAAGAGATCAAACTCAAGAATTAACTAGTCTTCATAAAGCAGGAACATCTCTACAAGCAGTAAAATAAATGATTATCATTTCTTTTTGGCGACAGTCTATGCCAAACTAGAGAAAAACAGAGCTTTCAAACACTGACAATCTGGTATATTGAAGTATGACCATTATTTTTTATTTTCCACATTTTTGGTCCAAAGACAGTTCTGAGTAATTGATTCCCATAATGAGCTATGGTTCGTTAGTCAATTTAATTTATAATTGAATTGGATGGATGTAACTCTGTGTAAAATTGTCTCTGAAGAATCTGTTTTGTTCGTCTGTTCAACTTCTGACAGGGATGGAAGAAAATCTAAATTATTCCCTTCTGCAAGAGGGAAAAACTCTGAAAGTCTCAGCATCCCTTGTGAAATTAAGAGGAAAAATATTTTTAATAGTTGCCATGCAAAAATAATATGGCTTTACTAAAATTTATACAACCCTGACAATTAACACTTTAATGCCTGGARTGGTGGCTTAAAATGAAAATCAAAACATGGGGAAATATATGAATCAGCAGTCCTGCCTGAACAGCTGGAAAGATCACTCTTAACCAGAATGAAAATCACAGATAGATATTTACTGGTAAGTCATGTCTGCCTTCTTTGCAAATACTGCAAAATCTGGAGAATTTGCTTCTCCATGCTTTTACACCAATACTCTGATGATAAAACTTCATTGGAAAATGCCTGGTGTGAAGAATCGGACTCAGTGGGTTAAATTTTTCTTCTGTTTACAACTTGGAAACCCAGAGTTGCTCCCACTGCCATAAAATGCGGGAGCGGTCTAAATTCAGTTTGCTTTTGTAAAGAGATTTGGGAATCACCGCTCTACCCTCTGTGGCCCTTCTCTTGGCCATTGCAAAGTTCATGAAATAACAGAGCAGTATATGAGAATGACTTTTGCTTAGGAGAAGAGGCAGGGAAGAAATACCTCAGTTTAGGATTTTGAAGATGAACATGAGGTTTCATTTTTAAGTTAATTTTGCCCTGGGGTTCCTTGGGCCTCAGGATTCATATACAAACCCACTTTCCTTCCAGAGAAAATATTCATGTTCTCATCATGTGCTGAACACACTTCCCTCCTAATTTTTCTTGTCTAAAGAGAATCACTGAGTGTCTCTGTCTCCATTACTGGTTTTAGCAAGATGTACCAGTATTGAAAGATACATTTAGCTTACAAGGAAAAGCAAGTGAATTAAAATTCATTCAATATTTGTATTTTTCTATATAGACATATAGATATTTGTCATTGATTGTGCATTAGGAGACATATATGCTAGCAGTAAAAGAATTGCTGTGCTATTATGTAAGCATAGTATTTCTTGTAATCTAGCCTCACGCAAAAGCAAAATATACATTCTCTGTTTGCTGAAAAAATAAAATGTACTGAGAAGCATTGCAATGGGATAGGTGATGATGATCAGCTATTATCAGTCCCAGCAGGCACATATTTTTCCTTAACAGCCGCAGGTCTGCTGCTCTGAAAGCCAGGCACAAGGATTTTTTAGTTCAGAGCATTTCACATTGCTTTTTAGAGGCAGGCATGACACACGGCTGCACAAACTCTTATGGCCTCCAGTTAAGGGGTCACTTAACAACCTCATTTGTCTACTTTTGCATCAAGTCCCCAATAAATTCTGATGGGCRACAGGCTCCCAGCCTCCTTACGTTATCCAGATAATTTTTTTTTTCCTCTTCCTGTACCAGTAATAGTAGAAGTGTTGCATCTCATCTTCATCATATTTCAGAGTTTGTTCACGAAGTTTCTGACCTTTTTTTCCACTAGCAAGTATGTGCTCTGGTAGAAGGGATATGAGGCAATTTCAGTGACTGGTCACACCTACCCACCTTTGGTGAAGTGAATGAGGTCATAAAGGTGGAACTGAGGAGAAAATTTGGCCTATTACATCCACTTAAGAGTTACCACAGGCTGTTTATTTCTGGGTTATGCTATACGGATGCAACAGCAGAAGGAGGCTGGAGCTATTGAAGACTGTTCTTATTCTTAATTACTACATTCTGGCTGAGAAATTCTTTGATATAAGTAATTTTCAGCACTGCAAATGTACGGGAGACAATGAATGTTGTTTCTAAAAAATGTTAAAGCTGACATCAATCATTTATACATAATGCACAAAGCAATGAGGGCAAACTCTTCAGTGCAGATAAGAGATATCACAGTTAACTTATGTTCCAAGGCAGTGGTATCAGTTACGATCGATCACTTGGTAGCCAGTGGAAGTTACATTTTTACTTTAGTCTTTAAACTCTTTTGACTGCACTACCAAAAGTATTGTTTTAATCTAAAGTGCTAGATCAATATTTCTGATCAATAAGCATTCATTTCCAACTAACAAGGACAATGGTTAGTGGATTCCTTTAAACATTTTCATTTCAAGGAAATCTCTGCTGTTCTAGAAATCAGATCTCTAACAAAGAGTACAAGAAAGGAAAATGAGCACAAAACATAGCAGAGAACTTCCAGATAAATTCAGCTCTTCCCCAGCACAATTTTTCTTTCTCCTATGATGCTAAATCAGTAAATATTCTGTATGATCTTTATATTTTAAGTAATTATAAAATTCAACAGCATTACCATTAATTCTTCCCACCAAAGCATACAAAGCCAAACCAAACAAAATCCAAACCACAAATGACCAAAACCAAACTGACAAACTTCAGTTGTTGAAAAATTAATCCCTAGTGGTAACAAAGTACAAATCAACAGTTTAGAAAAGTACCCCTGGTTCACTTGGTAGAAGATTTGGTATTGCTTCCATGAGCTTCAGAGAAATCCCTGCACTTTTAGCCCAGATGAGTTTAGCCCCAAGAATGGCAACCCCTGGCCCAGGTGGCAGCCAAGAGCTGATCCTCTTTAGCTGATCCTTCTTCTTAGCCACGGACTGATCTTGAGGACTGAGATCTCCTCCTCTGTTTCCTGGAAAAGCCAGACACCATCTTGCCAGAATATCTGGAGGGTCTTTCTGTCCCTCCTTGCTTAGTCCTGGGCTTTTCAGAGTAGGACACAATTCTGCTTTAAATGTCCCAGGGACTCTGATGCATGTTAGAGACACGTTCGGCTACAGAGAAATTAGGATTTTTGCCACAGTGGTGTGTACACACCACTCCCTTTTATTTTACAAGCCTAACTAGCAGAGAACATGTTGTTTTCAGTGCCTTCAGCTGTGCTTAGCAGTCCCCACTAAACTCAATGTTCTCCAACTTTCCATCACCCCCACACATGATTTGCTTCTTCGCACACTCCTCTCTTCTCCTCAAGACACTGGCTATTGTTTACATGGCAAGAAATACTAGAGCTAAAATTAAAAAACAACTGGATTCCTTCAGGCTGAGCTGTCAGCATCCTGCACTGCAGGAACTACATGCTTGGTGCCCTCCATCACCTCGCCGCAGTCCTGGCACTGAGGCAGCGGAAATTGTTTAACTAGTTGTCCACAGGCACTTCTTACACAGGGTGTAAAGTCAGGTTGCTGCAACCACTGTGCACCCCCTCCATTGGCATCTTCCCCGAAGGACGGGTGCTGAGGGGGCTTGAAGCCAYGACTGGTGTGTTCTGTGCCAGGTGGCCCCTGCCTACACAGGGGCACTCCCATGGTGCTGCCCTGCCTACATGACACTGGCTTGAATGCGCAAATCAGAGCAGAGCATAAAGCCCACGCTCCACCTTCTCCTCCTTCACGGCTGGTGACAGAGCTGCGGTTTGGATGGGGTGCAATTAAAATACAATAAATACTGTATTCTATTGTTCACATGGGCTTCATTCCCCTTCATATATCCGTGGCATTACTTTGGGTTTTGAATTAACCCCAAAATTCAAAGCTAAGTCAGACAATTTGTCTGTTTTAATTTCCATTTATCATAACCAGTGAATTTCATCTGGATTTTCCCCAGAAACATAAATCAGGCAAGATTTGCTCAAATGCATGCATCCCAATGAACTTTAGGAGGAGTCTGGGCCAAGCTCAGTGGTTCATGCCATCTTTGCTCTTAATTCTATAGATGAGATATAGGGGAAGCCAGCTGCTAAAGTGGGTTGCATGCAGATTACACTTTTCTCACTGGAAAATGATGGGAGAAGAATTTTGGCTCCATTAAATACAAAGTGTCCCCTCAGACAGAAGGTTTAACACAAAATGAATGGAAGGTTAAACTTTTGTAGGGCTATTAATCTGTACTGTGACTTATGCAGATTGGAAAATATATGAGAAATGTAAACAGTGTGTTCACTCTGCATTAGATAGCAGGAGATAGGCAGAGCCTGAATAGATAACCTTTTGTGAACACTGGGAAGCTGGATTTTATGAGAGGGCTGTATGAGTCCTACTCTTTGTGGTGCCTATTCATCTAGTACAGTACTCAAGTATGAAGGAGTGGGTGAAGGAGGAGGGACAAGAGGAAGAGGGCTGCTGGATAGATACGTAAATTTATACCATAAATGGTAAAACTTCCATTGACTTTAAGCCAAGAAATCAGTCCTGCTTTTAAAGGCAATACAACCAAAGAGTGATATGGGCAACATGGGACTTTGGGCAATAGAATCATAGAATCATTTAAGTCGGAGAAGACCCTTAAGATCACTGAGTCCAACCCCTTCTTCCAGTCTTCCTGTTCTTCTTCCCTCTGTTCCTTCTCCTACTCTTTTTTCCCCTTTTCCTCCTCCTCTTCCTCTTTTTCTTCCATCTTTTATTTCTTTTTTTCTTTTGCTAAACACTTTCTCCTGATTTTGTTCATCTTCGTTCTTTTCTTATCTTTCACCTTCCCATGTTCTTCCCCCTGGTCCTCTTTTCCCATCTTATTCTCATCAAGTTCTTCCTCCTTTTCTCCAAACTCCTCCTCCTACTCTTCCTCCCTTTTTCAGGTATTTTCCAGTCACAATTACTCCCTTGTTTCAAAACACTGGTTCTTGTTCATTTATTTCGCTGACCATGCCTTTTCCATCCTTCTCTGTAGTCTTCTCCTCAACTAGTCATGACCTCTCTTTTTCTTCTGGGCTCTTTATATTGTTTTCTTCTGGGCTCTTTATATTGTTTTGCTTCTCTTATTCCTCTTCTTTCCCTTCTGCCTTTTCACACTCCTTTCTATCTGTCATTTCTTTTCCTTTGTGTGGTATTCTCTTTATTTATCTCATCGCTACTTCCTTTTTACTTTTTGTACTTTTCCTACTTCTGTCCTTACATTCTCTCTGTTATTTCCTTATATACTCCAGTTCCTAAGGGGAAGAATCAGATTTGGAAAAAATCATGGGAGTTTCTGTCATTGTGTAACTGTTTYCAAAATGGTTTTAAAAGTATAAAAGCAAACAAAGTTATCAGTAAGGACTTTATTTTCTTTTCTTTTTTTCTTGCAGGAAATAGACATTTCCTCTGGGCTTTGACAGCAACATTCCAGTTTGGTTAAAATCAAGCAACTACTGCATCATCTGAACAGTCCATACCAGAAGCTGATCAGGCAGAACAGTCAACTCCTCGCTTGCTTGGCTCATATCCTTTTCTACTTCCAACTATTTTCCCACTACTACAGTCCTCAAAACCTTCTCTGTRTGTCCCCATAACATCACTATGTGACTAAAGATGATTCAGTAGCCTCCTGCCACCCACTCCAGCTAGGCATCCCTATAGCCTAGTCCAGATGAAAAAGATACTGGAAGCCACCMTTCTATGGTCTAGGCTTGTAACTTAGGTACTCTGAAAACAGCCAGGTCTCTTGTCTTCATGGGCAGTTTAGCTCTCAGGTTCCTGTGCTGTGCTCTGAATTGCAGTTCAGTGAGATGTTGAAAAGTAGTTAGTATGAATAATTCTCTTTGAGCCCACCACCTACCTGGTGCTCTACAGCAAACACCAGGATTGCAGTGCCATCTGCCATTGCTTACATCAAAACAAAGCAGAAGGCAGAGGAGGAGCTAAACTAATACATGACAACAGCCTACTCTGTAGGACCAGCCACAGCCCTGCTGGAATCTGAAGACTGCTACTGGCCCGTGCACTGGAGTTTGGGACCTTCACTGAGCTAGGTACCTGAGGTACGACACAACTAGAAGTGTGCACAACGTGGCATATTAAACAGCTGTGTTACATGCTTTGGGAGGATATTTCCCCCCAAATAACTGTGGGAAATATTAATTATTTATGGAATATTTGCATAACTGCATAATGTGTCTAGATATAAATAACAGGTTATTTGCATAACTGCATAATGCCACTAATCACGGAAAGAAAAAAAGAACAAAATATTTCTGGCATTTGATCACACTGTGTCATATATGCTCTGTGATTCTTCTTCAACCTCTCCCAGAGAGAAGCCAAAGCACAACTAAGCTCTGTACGCCTGTATTCCGTAAGAGGAACAACAGGTAAATTTTCAAACACTTTGCAAATCCTGTATAAACACTAGTCCAACTGCAAGGCCTTGCAAACCCCTACAGGCTGGATGGTGTTTTGCATGGATTATTTGTCCAAAATTGGAAGAGAAAAACAGACCACGTGCACAATGCGCATAAGTTTCTACAACCAAATTCACACCTCTGTCATCCATCCTGAGTAATACTGTCATTACTTGTCTCTTAGGCAGCAGTTTTCATCCTTACATCAAAGTGCTTTACAAGGGGAAGAAGTACCATTCTGCAGATAAGGACAGTCAGGCCCAGAAACATGAAGTGATTTTCCCCAAAGTCAGAGAGCAAATCAGGGTTGGAAGTGGCATCACCAGGATCCCCTGCTGGCCTCCATACCAGGCTGCATTCTCACCAGGCAATAAGAAATTATGCCTGACCATTAAAATTTGTGCTTGGTGCACGACTGCTCCGCAGGCCTGGGCTGCTCCGTGCGGAGCTGCCCACCTTCCGCTTTCCATTAAGTTGGATGTTTTGCAACCATCCAGCAAGTTTCTTTGGAGGCAGACGAGACCGGCTCCTTCTCTCCTGCCCAGAGGAGGTAGAGACACTGTGCCTGCGGCTCAGTGGCATGCAGGCTTGGGTGTTGGGTCAGGGAGACAGGCTAAAGGCCTGTCCAAGGCTACGGCTCAGCAAAGCTGAGAACCAGTCTGGGAAGGGAAGGCAGCCCATGCCATGCAGAAAGATGTCAGTCCAGAGGGATAGCTGTATGCACACTCTTTCTCCCTGTCATCAGGGAGCTCAGAGAAACACTGGGGTGATCCTACTCTAACTCAAAGGCATCACTAAGCAGACACAAGCCTGAAAATATGAACTGAGTTTGTCAAGCTTTAATATTCCCTAATAACCACTGTTCTTTTCTCTGTTAAAGATTTCCTGATAACTGCTGTTCTTTTCTCTGTTAAATACTATTTACCTCAGTGCCGGAGTTTCTAACATACACAACGCTGACTTCTTTTTTAATAGTATTTTGGTCTAATTTCAGAGCCTGATTTCCCAGTACAAACTCAAGTAACAAATGTATAATTATTCTCATAAATAACTCAGCACCTTACAGTAGGTTTCAAACATGTTTCCCCACAAGGCACAAGTGCCCTATATTAAATTCTTYTAAAGTGTAAGTTGATTAAGGTAAAAATTAGTTGTTATTACCTTATGGACATTTTAGTTTTCACAGCATTTCAAAGCCTGGTCCTATCAGGAGTAGATTTGTTGCCGCCCACTGGTACAATCATCAGGAAAATTAATAATCATGTTCAGTCTGACTATAAATCATTGTGGTACAGGCAATTAATTTCTATAGAAAAATGAAAGATCTGTAAGTAGTATTATTGTGTAAACTACATGTTGTGAAAACTCAGGTCCAGCACAGGCAAATTACAAAACTGATGCTCCTAATTTCAGAGTGTGATAATGCTGGGTCATCCAAGGCTGGATGGCCAGAAGTTTCTGAATAAATAATGCTGGCGGCTCCTAGCRGCTTATGGTTGTTGTATCATGTTTATGCTGCATTTGTAATTCTTGAACCCGATACAAGCATACGTGCTAACTTACAGAGAGTGAGCCTGGACAAAACGATCACAGCTAAGTTTTTTCATACATCTTCTACTGCTAAAATGAGGCAGTTTGTTGCAATTTGTTTATATCCTTGCCATTACACAGGCCAGATTTCTATACAGCATGCTTCTTTTCAGTTAAGGCCATGGTGGTCCTGGTGAGAACAGAAGAAAGGCAATGTGTACACATGCAGACCACTACATGCCCCTTGTAAGCTAGATTTATATTTCTCTACCAACACATGCTACAATCCTGCAAAGGCATGTGTTTGCCAAAAGTTAGATAAATGTAGCAACAAGGCTGTAAAGTTTAGTTTGTCTTTAAAATAAGAGAAAGTAAAGCAGTTAGAAGCTCAATATTTTTATTGGCTTACCTATTAAGATAGTATGTCCTGTAGCACTATGAGAGATATTGTTATAGAAGACTGAAACTCAGTTTCATTTGTTATAAATAAGTCAAATGATTTCCAAAATCTCTGGATTTGAGTTTTCAATATTTAGGAAATCAATATAACAAAATTCACATAGCAGAGAAACAAAATAATACTTTGCCACCAGCTTTTAGTCCATTAGACAAATTATTCTCTAGGGACTAATTTCACTTGAATTCCCCATACCTGAAAACATTTGAACAACATTTAATAATGGCTTGGACTGGAGGCTACAGGCTGGATGAATGGTAAAATCTTTACCCATTTGTTGCTGGGTTTTCAAAAGCCAGAATGAAAATGTGTAACAATGGAAGTAACCATGAAGTGAAGCGTCTATGGAAATGAAAAGAGATAAAATAATTCACATCATTGTGATTATTCACATAGAAAAAAATTTGAAATATTGTAAGTAAATGTTTTCTAAAGGCATTTTAAAAAGATGGATAGATTTCCTTTTTTAGCCACTTATAAAATATGTTCCACTGCTTGATCCAGCTTTGAAATCAAGTACTTTGAGGTATAAGTATCCAGACTTCACAGGGAAGTTCATTATTGAAGAAGAGCATATCCATGAATAAGGAAGCTCTCCCTTGGAAAATCTTGCAGGACATTTTTAATAGTTTCTAAGATGGAAGCAGAATGGACAAATAATTATCTGGCATATGGGGCTCCCGCTCATTTCGTAAGAGCAGAAAGAATTTAATAGGCCGTATGAATTGCATTTGTCATTTACTAAATGTTCAGATGTGTGTGTAAAAGTGAAGCTATGAACTATCCTAGGTATCCCAGAGAAAATGTACCTAGATACTTTACTGGATGAAACAGCACGCTACCAGAAAGCTACTGCCGGTAGTCAGAAAAGAAAGCCCAATTTCCTCATTAGGAAATAGATGTAAATAATTCAGGGACGTGATGTTTTCCATTGAGATACATGATGCATTGAATGCATTTTAAATAGTTGAAGGAAACTCCAAAGAAATGTACCTGCTTCCACAAAGATCTACACAGATGTTTATATTAATATATGGGATTTTGGACCACATTGCTGTCTACAATGGTATAATTTGTTTACTAAAGACAAGCTTGTGCTTAAGACATTGAGAAAACCATTGAGAAAACTCTTTGCACTTCCAGTAAATCTGCAAACAAACATACCAAGATGGTAGAAATAAATTTGCTTGTCACTTTGTCTCTTCCCTTTTCTTCCCCATACCCCCAAAGGAAATCTGGATCTTGCAAATGTCCTTAGCTGCTTTTGAGTAACGATTCAAATAATTGCTGTTAACAAAATTTTGCAATTTGTCAGCTAACCTGTGGGCTTTACTGGGCAATCACTGACATATTTCAGGAAGTACAAAGGCCACTCACATATCTGGATGAGTGGTCTGTGCCTATCCATGCTGCTTGTACTTATACAGGCTTAGCGGGCTGGGACTGCCCACTGTATATTTGCCATACAGATAGAGAGGTCTGAAACTCTCACATACCACCCACATATGCCCCAAACCTGCTGTGTACTGTTAAAGTGTAGCTAAATGTGTTCTTTCGTTTGGGTTTCAAATGACATTTTCATTTTAAATTTAAGGATTGAGCCATAGCCAAATCTGTGTTATCATCTAGGTTTATACGGTCATTACAGAGCTTTGATAAACATCTAGGCATATCATATAGTTGAGTGTAATCTATCTAATCTATCTGTCTATCTCCTTGCAATTCTTCCCATATACGGGACATAAGTCTTAGGCAGGGATTTGAGGATGTATTAGGATAGTATCAAAAGAGATGAAAATCACAGCTGTTCCAGCTAAAAGCCCTTCCTGATTTGTTAAACAAACATAAAACTGAGTTGAGAATTTCCCAGATTCACCTGGTTCAGCTGTATACAAAGAGTGGTTAAATTAAATGATCTTTCTCACAAAGGTCAAAAGTTAAGTGTCCCTGGTTACATGAGGCCTCATGCCTAATGGGATGATAATCCAATTCTATGGCATCTAGAAAGAATTCTTCTCCTAGTTATTAAATATGCATGTCTATCCCAAGCAAAATATATTGGAGCAGTGAGAAGTGGAGCTAATATACCGCACCAGAGTAGAGTTGCAAAAATGTCAACTTGGAACAGAAGAGCAGAGAAGAAAAAACAAACTAAACCTCCCACAGACAGTTCCAAGGGGTAAAAAAAATTAGAAAATTATTTGCAAAGTCAAATGCTCATAACAGAACCCAAAAGAGGACCACTCTTACACTGAAGTTATGTGACTTTTCCCAGGCAATGTTTATTCTAATTTTGATGTAACATTTTAATAATCACATTAACTACTGATAGTTAGAACAGGAACTTCATCTTGCAGGGTAGTAACTCCCCAGCAGGTTTTGTTTCCACAGACAATCACCCATATTAGCTGTAAGATTTTCCTATTTTCATGCGGATAAAATTGGAAGTCCCAGTTGCAAAGAAACAAAATGTCATTGTGGAAATTAAAGTTCCTTTAGCCAGAAACCTTACAGGCTACCAACCTTTGAGTCCTTCAGAGCTGTTAACTGGCAGAATTGCACGGGGTTAAGACTAGTAAAATTCACAAGAACTTTTAGTAACGCATTTCAGTGCTCTTCCACTGTGTCACAGCTTGGGAAATTCTGAACAGGTAAATGAAAGAGGCTGATGTCAGACCCTCTGATCAAGGTGAGCATGGGAGAATGCTATCTGCATTTGAATGGCACTACTTGCCAGGTGTTGGATGTTTTCTGCAAAAGAAATCAAGGGTTACAGAGTCTAATCCTTTCTGTGTAGCCTCTCCCCGTGGTTAATCACTTTCATCATTAAAAGTATGGGCCTTATTTGTAATTAGACTGCCATGCTTTGTTTGGGAAACCACGGGTCCTTGTTACGCCCTTCTCTACTAGCCTATACRGTGTAATACCTGGAAATATTTTTTTCCTGGAACATACATTATACCGTAATCTCTCAATCACCTTTCTGATATACTGATTTTGTGAAGCCCCACTTACTGTAAAACATTTTGTCCAGTCCTTAATTAACTTGTAGTGTTATTTTTGCACTTAACCTCCTTATTAAAATAGGAACACCAAAGCTGAACACAGATTCCCAGCGTAGCCTCATAATAATGAGCACAAAGGTAAAATCTCCCCCGTATTGCTCACTGCTCCCCTGTTTATACAATAAGGAGTGCAGTAGCCACTTTGGCCACCTGGAGGTCAGGATCAGTGCCTAAACTTTTCCTGAATTGGTGTTTTCCTGATCACAGTTCCCCTTTCCATATACACAGATGGCATTACTCATTCCTAAGTAACTTTGCATTCGGTGACCCTATAGAACATTATATTTGAAGAGAGTATAGCCTACCAATGCCACTGTTCCATGAACATCTAAGCCACCACTCGCCTGCTGGCTGCTGATTCTCATTCCTGCATTGTCACCTGTGCAGCCATGACTCTACATTAAAAATAAGCACTCTCTCTTCCTGGGAGAGTTTTTGCTGGCACCGTTCCCCTGATCAGTGCACCAACACCCGTACTACGAGTGGAGGAGAGTGCAGGGAACGCGTACTGCAATAATGGCCTCAAATGGTTGTGGAAATAAAAAGTCAGTGATTCAATTTCTTCCGTCCGAAAGCCTTAGCCTGCTAATTAGCTACCAAGTTACCAAAATGCTGTGAAGAGAGGAAGCGCAGCGGRAAAGGAAGAGCGCTCTGACACCAACCGGAGCGAGGGGGAGCGGCTGAGGAGCGAGGGCAATGCGGCTGCCTCAATGCAGTTCCCCTCATGTCTGTGCCGAGCCCCTGCTGCCAGACCCATGACTGTTCCCCACACAGAGTGCATGACGGGCTGAGCGATTTGAGCTGCTGGTCAGCGGCACTTGGGAGGGAGAGCTCTCCTCTGGGCTGAGGTCTATCATGTCACCCGAGCAAGGAAGGTGGGTTTGGTGATTTACTTCACAGCTGCCTCCCTCCATCTCCTCTGTCCCCACTAGCAGCTGCTGCCCCCTCACACCCTGGGCTCCCTGTGTGGCAGGGGCCAGCAGCAAGCTCGGGTCTCCAGGGCTCTGCAGAGGCAGGGTGAACGGCAGGACCTTGCTGCCCAGCACTGGTACCATTTTGCCACCGATAACCTCGTCCCAGGCACTGCACAAAGCTGGCCATGCTGTGCAGCCTGCCGGCAGGGCGCTCCCCTGCGAGCCCCGGCCTCCTGCTCCTGCATGAATAGGCAGTTCAGAGACACCCCTCGAACGGAAACAGGCACCTCAGAGAGCAGACATCAGCAACCAAGTCTCCCCATATCAGCCAGCTGTAGATTAAAACAAATATGGAAACATCCAAGGATCCAATAAACCGTGGAAGCTTTGTATGCAACTCAACCAAAGGAGCTGGAAAAATCACCTCTGGCTTTCTTCTGATTGTCCTTCCCCAACAGGCAACACAAACTCTGCTTGGCTTGGCTTCGTACTGAGCACCACCCAGCCCAGGGAACTGAACACCAAGGAGTAACACAAGAGTGACAGTGAGTGGCACGACCTTTCATATGAAGGCAGTGAGGACTGTGTGATGTGACTGCTGTACCCCACTTCTGCGGCTGAGCAACAGGACTGACAGAGCACGGTCTCTCGGAAGGTTGGGTTTGAGGGTGAAGCAGGAGTAAAGCTCAGTTGCAGATTTAACAGCGCTCATAGGTTGCCATTTCAAGATTTCCTTCATAATAGAAATTTCATGAGACTCATCAAGTTTCCCACATTCTCACACATTACTCATCACTGTGGTATTTGAGCACCTTAGACCAGCTGTTTCAAGTGAAACCCGTTGCCATGGGCCAAAATCTGAGGAGATTTTGGATATATATTAGTAGTTCCTGTTCAGTTTTGGGTCCAACATAGACCTCAAACTACTAAGACATTTTGAGGACCTTAGGTACAGAGGTTCCACTTTGGACTGATCTTTCTTCCTTTACCAAAAAATCACTGTTTAGATCATTTCCACTGAAGTCACTCTCAGTGCATCTGTCTTCTTCATTGGTATATTCCCAGTGTGTTCTTTGTTGCACACTGTTTTAATTAGTGTTACGCAGTCTTGTATATTCAGCAAAAAAAMCAAAATATGACAAATGTGATTAAATGTTTCAGTTTTGAGAACATCAGCTTAGGTAAGCTTTTACACAATAAGGCATTAATAATCTTTTGCATACGATATAGAACAATTTTCTGTGATTGATTAACTGTGTGCTGATCTTAACGATAACAATGGATGAACACTTTACTCATTGTGTAGGCAGATACAGTTAGAGAGATACACATAAAAAATTACCATAGAATTAGGAAGTAAATAAATGTTTAAGTCAAATATTTGTGCTTTTATCCTTGGAATCTAATGATGACAAAGTTTATCGGATATTTTACATTTTACTCGGCAGCAATCATGTGGTTATCATTGATAGATGAAAATAGAGAAGAATTGGGTTATGAATTCCAATAAATAAAGCATTTTACTAAATTTGTATGCATCGGTGTGTATGCGTTTGTGCCTGCAAACTACGTATTATACTCAAAACGAAACAGGAGCATAAAAAACCTCAAGCCCCCCAAATGAAGGCTCTATGTATTAAAAGAATGTTATCAYAATGTGTCTGGTGTGTATACACACCACTGCTCTCTACTGGGTTAAGTCAGAAATGCTTATCTTTGACTCTAAATGCCTATAACGCGACTAAGTGAAAATGATTTTTCCTTAGCTCACTTGATAAGAATTTGTTTACAGAGCAAGTAACAGGTTTTAATACCGATGCTTAGCATAAATTAAGGTGGCCATCTTGTGTAATCTAGTGACAACAACGCCTGTATAGGGCAATTGCACCTCAACTAGTATTACCATAAACTAAACCTAAAATTACATTAAGAATTAAACAGACTTTTTTTTTAAACAGCTCCTACTCATTTAAGTGGTATCAACTACCCATTCAAACTGCCCGTGTCTTTGTTTCATGTCTCTGGTCCCCATAGGCAGAGCCATCCCAAACACCAAGCAGTTCAAAGAAGCAGATAATTAACTACTGCCTATTGTACAAATTGCACATTTTCAATTAATGTTCTACCTCACAGGCAGGGCAGTTAGTTTTAATCAGTCTCATGACATCAACTATTGTGGTTACTGTTCTCAGATACTAGAAGGCACCTTGATGGTGCCATGCAGGCAGACTGCAGCACATAGCTCCTTCATTTGGCTTCTGCTGTGTGTAGTGCTCCTTCCTAAACATTTGAAACAAAAAGGTTATAAGGCAAGAGAATCACTGAAGGTCACTCTTATTGGGAGGGGCTGTGTATGCAGAGTTCAAAAGGGTTTTAGTTCCTATGCTCACAGTTTTCATAGCTTCAGGCCTACCCTGTGCTATTGAAGATGACAATAGAGATCAGGTGGACACAGAAGAGATTCAGAGCCATTTTCTCTTTGCATCTGGCTCGCAGCATGCCCCGTTAGCACCACTGCAGATGGGTGTAGTTTAGAGCAACTTGGAGACTACCCTAGCTAACTTTGTTGGCCCCCTAGAAACTGCAAAAATGCCTTTCTTGGTTTTTTTTGTATCCTGTGCTGAACACAGATTAGCTGTATAAGAGCCAGGGTTAATCCCTGTACTTAAGTTTTTTTAAAATAGCCTTAAAAATTTCAACACTCYAGTGAATTAAAAATATAAAGTGTTTGGATTTGGGGTGGGGGTGGGAAAGGGAGGAGAAAACAGAAAACTCAGGGAGTAGAGCAAAAAAAAAATACACTTCATTTCCACAAATAAGAGAATGACCTTTATAATGCAGTTGGAGCCTTGCTTCTTGTCAGTTATGGGTCAGTGCCCTATTACTGTATTGCCCACACACTATTATTGCAGCAATGCAACTGCACCCCTAGAGGGAGGTTGTGTCAACATTTCCATTACAAACCCCTCTTTCCAGAAGGTTAAAACCTGCCTGTCAGCAAGGAAATAACTTTATTAAAAACAAACCTTGATAAAAATCCATTTGGCCACTTTCAAACGACTACAGCCTTGTCCCAACATAAGAAACATACTGGGTTCAAATGCTCTCGTGCAACTTTAGAACAGTTTTGCTCGAACCCCTCGCTCGACTTGGCTGCACCCACGCGACTCGGGGAGGGAAGGCACTGAAGGAAGCCCTTGGCTTCCTGCAGCTCCTCACGACTTTAATGCCCTGGCCCCTTCCAGGGGAAGCTGGAGCCTGGAAAGGCTGCTGGAAGGTGAGATTTTCCCAGAGGCCCAGCTCTGTGCCAAGTCTCGGCCCCTGGCGAGCTAGAGCTTGGAGTCAGAAGACAGGGGAAATGTTTCACTTCACCACAGCCATCTTCAGATGCCTCCTTCTAGTGGAGGAGAGTTTTGCTCCTGCTATGGAAATAGCTATGGGAAAGCAACAGTGACCTCTATCAATACAGCTCCCATTAGCACAAGGGTAGTGCATCTATCCCTAATTTTGGGTGAAAGCTAGGGTTACAAATATATATATACATATAAAGAATTACACTAAACCTGGATTTGGCTACATTTGTTTAAAAAAACCCACAAACATACACTGAAGCCATACACCAAAAAAGCTTTTAGAGGACTCAAAGGGGTCTTTCTGTTGTAATAGGTACGTTTACTTGGGTTTTCAGTCCAAAAAATCCATTTTATGTGTATATTTGACTGGTAGATTTACATATCCAGGCAGCTTTTTAGGGAGTCAGTCTCTTGTGTGTAAATAAGAGATGTCATTTGTTAAGATCTAATAAAAAATCTTTAAATCAAGTACTTTATATTCAAACCTCCCCCTTTAAAATGAAAACAAGAGTCTGAAACTGGCCAAGACAGAGAGGCTATTTGTTCTACAGTGCAAACTCTCTCACTTTATGGGAATTTTCTCCTTAAGATAGACAGTTAAAAAATAAATAAATAAACTAAACTAAACTGTGACGTATTAAAAAGAAGAAGCTCTGTTCAAAAAAAATGAGGTTCAGATGCACTTCCCACCATGTCTGCTTTGCTTTTGAGCAATCTTTCTCACAAATAAAAGCACTGTAGACCAAAACTCTGTGTCAAAACAGGGCCAAAAGAGTTAAGTCCACAACATGAGTGCATGGCAATGAAGTAAATTAGTTTCTTCCTAACACAGAGTTGAACTGGAAATTGTGGCAGCTTTAGAGCATTAGAGACCTGCGGGTCCTTGTGAAATATTAACAAAGTATAAAATTCTAAGATAAGACCCTGGAATGAAGAATATACCAGCAGAAAGAGGGATCACAGTACACTGTATGGCTTCTCAGTTTGCCCCCTGAAAAACAGAGTGTACAAATTAACTGCTGTGTCCTCTGAATCCCAACCCACTTGGCAGCAGGAACAGGAGACGGTATGCCAGATACTGCAGTCTGGTTCTGCTCCCCGGTTCCCACACAGGCATTGCCTAAGCCTAGGACTAATGTCAAGAGCAGGAAAAAGAAATGCAGGATGAGAAGAGGAAAAGATCTTCTTGTGCTCTTCTGATCACTGCAATCATGGTTGTATTTCATGAATCCCCAAGACTGCTCTACAAATACAGCATCCTCTGATGAGAGTGAGACCTGCAGGTACCTAATGGCTACTCCACAATTCTGAGGGTTTTGCCTTTTCCCTTTTCTTCCCAATTCTTTTCTTCACCTAAGTGTCAAAATCCTGAATCCTGGGATTATTTTTTTAACTGATGACACAATCTTTCTCTGCAGATCTGTCTACTTTCAACACAATCGAGAGCTTGTCAAGTACATGAATCCTTAAATAGCTTAAGAAAATTAACAAGAAAGATCTGCAAACTGAGATCCCTTCTGTACGGCAGTGCAGTTTAAGCAGACATTCCAATTCCATGGACCCTTCTGAAAGCCATTTTGTAGACAGCCGCATCACGTCAGAATCTATAAGCAACACTTCAATGTTTGGATCAAATACACGAATGAAATGTGAAGGAATGAAGGCTAATTCAGGAATGCAAGATCCATTAAACTATGCAAGTATGCATGAACTGTAAAAAGTGGATCCCATACATATCAGCTATAGCCCTTAGCTGTTAGCAGGTGTGAATCAGTCAGTTGTACAATTCATTTGTCTACCTAATTGCACTGAAGATAGGCTTTTACTTTGCCTATAACACCACTAATGAGTAGGTTTTCAGTTCGATCCAACTAATTAATTCTTGTTAACTTCCTTTGCATTGCTGTTCTTTTAATTTAACCAGAGACAGCACCAGAGTTGCTACTAGTGTTTAGTCTCAACTAGATTACTCCTATTCATTAAGGGTTGTAATTGTTGGTCATACCCTCCCAAATGGTCATTACAACCTCTGGCTTGCATATTGAATAACAGCAATTTCCTGACTCCAACAGATTCTCATGTGAGGGAGGAGAAAATGCTAATAAAGAAAGAATAAATGATTCTCTGCTTCATTCAGTGCTGTGTAGATTTCCTTTACAGCAGAAATTGTACTGAGGTGGTAAAACGGGTTTCTTGCAGGCCCCCTACCTCCACCCTGAGTGAAAACAATAAGAACTAAGTCAAGCATTCCCTGCTACTGTGATTACAGCATCCGTAAAAGTGATTATATGGCTGCTGTAATCAACTTCAATGAAAGCTGCCTGTTAGAGCTTCAATAATTACTCATTTCTGTTAACAGCTTGCTTTCAGTTCAGTACTTTGAGGACGAGAAAAAAAAACCCGGTGTTTTAATAAAAGATCCTGTGAACACAGTATTTTGGGGGGTAAGAGCTTGTGTGTGGGCAAATAAAAAAAAAAAAAAAAAGCACATGCAACTTTTTTGTCCTGTTCTCAATAGCAGCCCCTTTTCATTTAAGCTCAGAATCTATTTAACCAGCAACAAGCATAAGTTCATACAGGGTTCAGTCATGTACTGAATGTTTACTGAAGGAGGCACAATAGTTTAAATAAAGTGGTGGTTTTAAATATTTTACCCATTTCTTTAAACAAATTGCCAATCCTTAAACTCTGTGTTAAACACATTTCAAAAGCAAAATACCACAAAGCTCTCTTTCAATAAAACCACTACTTTTGTCATATTATGCCTCCTCCTTCTTGATGTATTTTATTGCTGAGAAGCTCTGGAGAAGAATGGAGCTTACAGAAGTTAAGGGCTCATTTTTAAAACAAAACAAAAGAACCGTTTAGTCTGAGATTAAAACAACACAGGTCGCCATTGCCCTCCGATGTTTGATGTTCTGCAGAGCGATACCACAGCTAGGGAGSCAGACTGCAGAGAATTAAAGTTGACCAACACTTCCACCCCAAACTTAAAATCCCAGGCAACCTTTTCTTGAGGTTAAAATAATCCCCAAACAGCAAAAAGTAGAGAAAGAGAAACCACTCCTCTTGTTTGGATAACTTCATGACTATGGTTTTATTTTTCTGGTGTGTCTATACACTTCTCCTTTTGAGCCAAAAAAAACCCAGAAAGGAGGTTCTTCAGAGTATCCTACAGGCAGCTAAAATATTAAAAATGCGGTAAGATCTTATAAGAAACCCAGTGAAGCCTGCGTAAGTATAAACTCCAGGTTGTATACCTGGAAAGATTTTCTCCACCTAGAATCCTTCATTCTTCGCTTTGGGGAGGTTTACAGTAACATTACCCGCAACTCAAGGGCCAAGTTTCCCAAAGGACTAGCTCTGTGCTGACAAGGGGCTCCTTCTCAGGGTTTCTGCCTCTGCAGGAGTCCTAACAAGCAATGCAGGCTGCTGGGGGCATAGGACACATGCTGCAAAGAACACATGGCTGCTTCCTTAAAACAGGACTGTGCCTCCTGCAAAGACTTGCAGCTGATGGAAGCATTTGTGCCGGCCAGATGAGCGGCTGAGGGGACTAAATCTCCCCCTAAACTACAGATTCCCGGGGGATGGAGTTAGCTGCTGTCTCGCCTTGTACATGACACCAAAGTACAAATCTTGATCTGATGTGTGAATGGGAGGGGAATGGGAGGGGAAACACTTGCTGCTTTCGCACCTGATCAACAGCATCAAGGAGAGCTTAGCTCTGTGAACAATACATATGCTTTTTTTTAAAACTGCCTTGGCCCAAAAATGCATAATATGCTCTCTGTCCTCAGTTTATCTGATAGGTGAAGTAACAGAAAAAACTGTTATTAATGTCTTGAATGTAATACAGTGCATGACATTTACATAGCATCTTTCATCCTGAACGATTCCAAAGCACTTTATAAATGATATGCTTATGGAAATTGCTTCCCTGTTGGAATGGAGCCAGCACTGGGGTTTAAGGCAGCAGCCAGCTGGACAAATGCTCAGCGGCACAGATTTGGTCAAGGACAACAGTTGGAATTATCTACTTTTGCAAAGAGTGACATGAGTTATAGAGAGTCTAATTTTCCTTGGTACCTGCAATCACTGCTTTATTGTGCATGCATTACTATTTGGTTGCATCCACTGTAATTTCCATAAACCTCACACTATTTTTGAGGACAGAGCATTCTCAAAAAGAGATCGCACAGGACTTGAAATTGCTTTCCCTAGTAGTCCATCAGAATGCAACTATGCTAGGAAAGAAGGCACTGTGAATGACCTGTGTATTGCACCAGCTGCCTGGATATGATTTCAGTGTGGGGCAGCATCTTCAGGTGGCACAGCCCCCTTTACTTGAAAGGATCTATTCCAAAGTATATCCTCTGGGGTTTTACTTCATAAAATGATTCCATTTTACAGTTTCATTTTCCTTTCCTGGAAGGAAGTCTTGACAACGGATACCATGAAAACTAAAAAAAAAATATGTTATTTTCCTGTGCACATCAGAGGATGAATTCCTGGTGCTTTTTCCACCTTTTCTTTTTGCCACCTTGTGTGCACAGTGGAGTTGTAGCATCAGTTTCGTCATCTTTTCTTCTCTCTGCTTCTATACAAGAGACTTCACTGAGGGCAGCTAGCTTTGCCCCCAGGGCAGAGGCTATCTGAAGGGCCAAAGTACTCCTGAAAACTGTGGGCTCCTGGAGCAAGACAGAGGACCCTTTCCTCTGCTTTACGTTGTGTGGAGCAACCTGACCAGTGCAGATCAATATTAGGCTCTCAGGGGGAGCGCATCTGCCACATCCCTTCCATTACCCCTTTTTTCTCAGTCTTGATTTAGACGTGGCGTGTGGTCAGACCAAGATATTTGGACACAAAAGGGATGTGAAAAACAGCAAGCATAAATTTTGAAACTACTTGGTACTATGTATTCACCCAAGAAAGATGGAATCTGATCTGATTTTTATGTGTTTGTTTCCTCTGAAAATCAAAGCAGGGGTTTGCAAGTCCTCATTCAGAAACTCCCACCACCCAGGAACCATCAACAGATTAACACCTGCAGGACAAGGAACCTGTGGAAAGCCTTGCGGTATAGATCAGTAAGAGTCACACTGAAATTAGTAGGAACCATTTTTCCTGTCATGTGACTGAACTTAATATATTTTTACAAGTAATTTAACATGAAACAAAATCATAAAATGTCCTTTCATTCTCTATTACCTATCTGGTAGGTTGTCTCTGTAGCAGAATTACTGAGAACAAATTTTGTGTTTCTTTGGCTACAGGAATGGAGATTTTACACACTAGTACAAAAAAGATTCAATATGGCCCATAACTGCTAAAACATCACAGTCTAACTTTAATCTGTCTCCAAAACTTTGTATTAAGCAGACTAACACACAAGCCCCAAAACTCTTAAAGCAACTATTGTGCTATATATTAAGAGAGTGCTGTAAATAAAATGCTTATACTTCTCAGAATAAAGCTGAAAAACTTGAAAAAGGTAGGACATAAGTTTTCTCAAGGACAGCCACTTTTGCAAACTACTGTAACAAGATTCAACATTAAACTTTTCACCATCCCTGACAAATAGGAGGGCTTGATACAAAGTATTGGAGAGCTGGCTGGGAATTGTGATTTCTGCTCCACAAATAGATTGCATTGTGTCCCACAGGTGCTAAGGTAAAAATAAACATTAAAAAAGAAATCTTGAGCCATCATCTAATTTTCTTTAACATTCAAGAAACCTACCCCCAAAAATAAAATGTTGAAGAAAATAAATATGAAATCTTTCTTTTCAGTTGTTCGTGACAGGCCACTGTGCCCAGCACTAGCATCAAGGACAACAGGTATAAAAAGTCACAATTCTTTTCCTGTTTTTGATGTAAAGCAGTAACACAGAGGTGTCTGTGGCATCAGCTGGAACTCACAACTCTCAACCCACCACCAAGGCAGACAAGAAAGTTGGGGCATTCTGACATATCTACTTTCTTAAGACAGGAGACTGTCTTTAAATCTTTTAGCTGCAGGAGATGATTAAGGCAGACTGAGTGGTGTTATGTGCAAGASGTATGCAAAAAGCAATATCTTTCTGTAGACCAGCT
Organism: Oceanodroma leucorhoa; assembly: GCA_030449065.1. Taxonomy (NCBI): domain Eukaryota; kingdom Metazoa; phylum Chordata; class Aves; order Procellariiformes; genus Oceanodroma; species Oceanodroma leucorhoa. The sequence goes on from JASVER010000010.1 coordinate 9,833,255, forward strand.
TCTGGCTATTGGATAGAATTACAGACATTGAGATCTTCCCAAATATGATTACAGGCCAGCTGCTTTTTTTAAGAAAAAAACCCACCCAACCCTGAGAGGATTAAACTGCTCTTTTTTTCATAGTCTTAGCAATTTCATTGGCTAGGTGACCTATATTCTGACAAAGAAAGAATTATGTGACACAGATCTTTGCCTGCATAGATGATCATTAAAAATGATGTTAATAGAGTATTTGATACCTTTTTGAGAGGTGAAGTAGGTGTGAATGACAGAGAGATCATTTCTAGATGCACAGGTTGTCTTACAGTAAAATTGCCTGTATTACCTTAACTGTAGCATAAAACATGCAACTCCTACGTGAGTACCTTCACCCCCAGATTTTAATTGCTCTGCAGTGCTCTCATTTTACAGATGGAGAAACTATACTCAGAGAAGTGAAGCCACATGGTCCAGCTGACACTGCAGGGCAGTCGAGCAGCAAGGAATGGTGCTGTCTCCTGGTTCCCAGGCAACTGCATCACTTGGAAAAACTTACTGTAACTGTTCGTTTCACTCCAAAGTATTTCTGCTTTGAGAGATATATATAATAAATTAAATGCTTGCAGTGACCATTTCTTACACATTCTGCAACAAAAACTGCATAAACTACACTTGAAAAGATGTATTTGGCCTAAGTTTTTGTAGTAGAACTCCTCCCTATATGGCATGAAGTCCCAGCTAACACTAGATGASTTGCTACACCTTTTTTTACTTACCTTCCTCTTAATGTACCTATAGCAGCAGCAGCCAGTGGCATGACATAATGAAACCTATCAAATATTAATTTTARCTGCTCTCCAGTGACCAAAAATGCACTTTGAGATTTATCAGGAGGCACCTATGCTGACAGTAGGACAGAGTCTGGGTACAAGGGCTATTGCTAAGTCTATTAAGTAGGCCCCAAAATAGACACAACTTTCTAGTTAAATCCAACAGCTTGAATCACATCCAGACCCAGATATGAAGCCAGAGCTGTGCAAGTGGAATGTGTTCAAACTGGCCCGCGCTACCATGCTGGCAGACCACGCGCTTTTGTACAGAGTACAATGCAGGAACCCAACTTGGAAGTGACAGCATGTAGGACTATTTTGGGCAGGTAAGCACCACCAATACATCTCTTAGCTCAGCACAGAAGGGACAAAAAGTGGAAGGAGTTACTATTGTGAGCAGAAGCCATTGGGGTTAGAGAGCACACCAATACCACAAAGCTCTGTGGCAAAAGGTGAAAAAGACTGCATAAGCAAGTGAGACACAGTTACTTGTGTACCAATTAATGATGCCACCATGAGCACAAGTGGTAAGCATCCTGCCTTCCTTGGAAGCAGCATTTACTAGTAACAATTGTTAATAAAGGATTCAAAACCTTCCAGCTGATGGCTGATCAGCCATAAAGGACACTTGTTCTGTTCACAGCAACAGCTCACAGCTTGCTCTCCCCTGTCCATTCCAGACCTTGAGATATAGTTTAAAATTCTACCAGGGAAGATGATGTGCATCTTTCCATGCCTTCTTACTGCTCCCATGGAAGCAAACAAAATAGACAATATTTGATCATTTTTTCCTCACAATGTACTTGGAAATATCCTCCCAGAGAGAAATGTACGTCCAAGTGGAGAAGGTGCAAATTTGCCAGACTGCTGATGCTATCAAACCATTCCATGATCGAGTCTCCAGAAGCACTCCATGAGGGAGCAAAACCACAGCTTAAAACCCCGATGTCATATATAACAAAAAACTGGTGAAATGTCAGTGAGCTTTCTGCTGCTGGCAGCCACAAATCCTAAGATTCCATTAGCCAGAAGATGACCTGTGTTTGGTTTGTGGAGACTGTGAAGAGGAGGCAGTTATAGAGTTGGTATATTTATGTGGAAGGGCAGGGGGCTTCCCTAACAGAAAAGCTAGAGTGAAATATATATATTTATTTATGTATCTATATTTGTATATATCCCTATAGAGTAAACTGTGTTTAACAGCTGAATATCATGTCCTTATAAAAAATAAAAAACCCCACCAACTTACTTCTGCCAGTCTCTCTACTCTCATAGCATAAATACTGCACTCCAACAGAACTAATAAGAAAGATAGTATGTCATCTCTGACTTTCGCAAGAAGATAGCAGCGGTCTAACTATCATCCACATTCACATACGGCAGCAAGTTCCAGGAGTTCACTACTTGTCTTACAAGGGAGTACCTCCTTTAAACTATTGTAAAATGATCCTCCTGTCTTTTGATCTGCACCTCTAGTTCTGGCATTGTAAGATTTGGTGAATAGCAGTTCAGATTGTCCACTGCCTTCATGGTTTGCAAATTTTGATAATTTCCCTCCCACCTTGATCAATCCCCACCCCCACTTCTCCTCTCCAAACCGAAGACTTGTTAGTTTCTCCTTATAAGACAGTTCTCTAAATTGACTATGATGTCCTTTTCAAGATGTAGAGACCAGAATTATGCACCGAGATGTGGGCGCATCGAAGTTTTATACAATGATAAAATGATACCCCCTGCCTTGTACCAACATTCCTGCTGATGCCCAACATTTTGCTGGCTTTTTTGACTGTCACAGTTCATGGAGCTGATGAGTTCAGAGAACTGTCAGTGACGACTCTAGAATCTCTCTCCTGTGTTGTACCTGTCAGTTCTGAGCTCAACTTTGCATAGGCAGTTGAGATTATTTTTTTCTACATTAATATTTATCTACATGGAAGCTCTTTTGCCAGCTTTTCAACAATTTATTCAGCTTTCTGATGTCATTCTGGACTTCCCCACCATTGGCACAACATTTGGCAACCCAAGAGACTACAGTAATGGCAAATTTGGAAATTTAACTGTTCACTCCCTTTTCCATGACGTTCCATGGAAACAATTCGTTTCCATGAACGAATTGTCATTACGTTCATGAGAATGTTGAACAGAACGTATCCGAGCACCAATCCYGGGGACATGACACTGCCAACTCTTCCCCACCCTGAAAAGTCCTGGTTATACCTTACCTTTTGATTACTATCTTTTTACCAGATTTCAATCTGTAGAAGAACTTTTTTCTGGAATCAGTGCAGACGTGAGGAAAACTGCCAAAAGCTTTTTGAAAGTTGAGTTTAGTATCTCCACTGGCTCTTCTTTATCTACATACTACACGCTGGTAGAGCAGGTCAGTGTGGCAGCATTCCCCTCTGCAGAAGTCATAATGACTCCCAACAGATCAGGTTTGACACCATGTGCTCAGTGACCTTTCTCTCCGAGATGAACTTACAGTCCATCTTACCAGGGATTGAAGTCAGAGTCAGTGGCATGCATTTCCCAGCATCCCTTCTACAGCCATTTGTTTAAACATCAAAACCAAAGCAGAACCATAAACTGATTGTATTAGTCCCAGGGTTAAGACAATGGTCACATGATCTCAGGTGAGAACCAGCACCATTAGCAGTGAGACAAATGTTACTCAGTAAGACAAGCTGAAACAACACAAGCACAGGCCAGGCCTTGCACACCACACATGCACACAGAGGCACTTGACTTTCAAACAGGATCTGCATGCAGGGACAGCAGCACACCACACCTGGACGCTTTTATGTAACTGAATGCCTCACAACAAAGCTACTCCAGCAAAAATTGGGCTGAGGCAAGAGAGTAACTAAAAGACACAAAGCCTTTGCTTTTGTACCACGAACCACATGAATGCCCTCTCAGAGCACTGAGGCCAAAGTCAGGGACTTCCACTATGATTAAATCATCTGTGATGTGACTTTATTAACTATAAATAAAAACTTATTAAAGAATAGAGCATGTCTGACATATTTTTGCAGTTTCTTGTTTAAAATCAATGTCAGTGATTGAATAAGAAAGTCGTATTTCTCATTCTTCTGTTATGAGAAAAAAATCAAACTAAACCTGAACCATGAACGGGTTCAAAATGTTTCCCAAAGCTGGAACTAAACTTAAGCTGTTATTTTGGAAATTTTGCTGATCCCAAACTGGAACTGAAGCAAAACAAAGACCTTTCCAGGTCAGAACACCAGTTCAGCTGAAAAGCGACATCCCCTGGCAGGTTCTGTGCAACAAGAGGACAGCCTGCCTTTAAGAGTGCTTTGAAAACCACCACCCTGCCCTGTGTCTGTCCTTCCCCCTTCCCTTGCCATGCTACGCACCAGCAGATGGTCACAAACTTTCTTCCCTGGAACCAGCTACCCCTGGAAACTACCTGCTAAAGTGAGATCCAGGTAAACTGCTTCTTGTGACTCCTGTTTCTCATGGAGGAAAACACYGTAGTTCACTAGCCTTAGCTTCCTCCAGCAATGCCACTACTATATATAGTGGCASGGAGATACACATGTGTGCAGGTATGGGTTTGGGTTTTTACAAGGAAGAGAAAGGAGACTTTACCCGCCAATGAGCTGACCCTTCTATCATTCCCACTCTTCTGGCTAGTGCTGGCCCCACCTACATTCCTCACATCACTTTTTTGTCACCAGCAGCATGGTCCCCTAAACTAAATTTAAGGTATTAGAAAAAATCCAGTACAGGTCCAGGACTAAAAATAATGCTCACAGAGGGGGAGGAGATGGAGGTTAACACTTCCCCTTGCTGAAGGCCTGTGCTGAGAGTCTGTGAACTGAACAATAAACTGTTACTAGCTTGGAATCAGAGCTCAACTAAAACAGCTTCAATCACAGCTGGACCTGACCCAGAACAGATTCAAACATCCTGGTTCAATTCCCTGGTTATAAGTGTCTCCTTGTAATGATAAGCTGTAATCAGCAATTAGGAAGCGTTCATAGCGAGGTAGTACCAGAATTCATGTAAGAAAGGTCAGGCCTGGGCCCAGGTCTCATAAAAATTCCAAAGTGGAATAATAATCTCTATGCAGAGCAAAGCAAACATTTCAATATTGACACAGCTAAAGCACAGTAGAGATGGGGAAAAAAAAGCAAGAAGCATTTGTCATTTATATGAAGGCAACAAGGTATACACGTTCCTTAACATAAAGTTGTTATAGATTCCACTGGGCACCATGGCAGTTGTATAGCCCTTGTATTAATCCCTAGCTATATTCTGCAGGGTATATCAATAGAGTTAAGTATTTATGAGCTACAAATATGACAGGAAACAGATACACCCTGTGTAAGTAATATATGATTGTGCCAGTGTTCCTCGTAAGCACTCTATTGATGTTCTCAGCTAAGCTCAGGTAAAAGGTACTTAATGAGAGAGAGGACAGCTTTAAACTTATCTCCTCTTGGGGAATTTCCTCTAGAGCTTTCTCTGATAATTTGCTAACGATTCACCTCCATCCTTTAATTGGCTAGGTCAAGGTTTCCAAGTGACAGTAAGAAGCGTGGACAGTGCACGAAGCTGATGAAAATGTGGCTTTTACGCTCCTCTTCTTTAGGCTGCTGGGTAGCTCAAGTTCAGTTCTCCACTGCCCATTTTGTGGACAGTCTTCCAGGCTAGAGACTCATTTGGGACAAAGTCACTCTCAAGAAGGTTCTGAACATGGAGAGACATAAACACTGCAGTTTGTGTCAGGGCGAGGGCTACACGCTGACTGTGAAAGGAGTGCACAAATGTGGAAATGAGCCATAGGACATGAAAAGGACTTTTAAGTGGAGAATAAGAAAACATGTAACGTCTATCCTGGAGTCATCCTAAGACAAAGCGCATCTTCCTTTCAGCACTGGCTAAGAGGCAACCTTTTCAGTTCACAGTTGGTGATTCCCAAGAGTACTGCTGGGATGTTCTACTTTATATGCCTTCTTTTAAGACTACAGATCACAACGTTTGTAAACAATGGTTTTAATCAGTAGAGGAATTTCTCTGTCTGTAGTTTGGATCACAACAGTTTACACTGTTAAGACTTTTCCCAGAATTTTGGAAGATGTCTCTTGGAGTGTGTTTTGTTGTTGTTTTTTGGTTTTGTTTTGTTTTAAACTAGTATACCAGAATGTTATAGCTTTAAACTGATACACTACTCTTTAAATTAGATAGTGTCATGAGGTATCATGTGTTTTATGGTGCAATCCTAGCTTTCCCTACCTAGTTGAATCAGCAGCTCCTTTCTCATTATACTCTCGCTATCCCTATGTCATCTTGCCAAGTACCAGCTGAAGATCTGTTTAATTTGCTTGCAAGAGACAATGCASAAGAAATGAAATAACAAAATAAAAAGTAATGCTTTTGTAAACTGGTAATTGTTTAATTCCCTTCAGAGTAATAAAATTTTATAAAAGGAATATGAACAAGCTGAAAACTCAGGGTATGGCCATTTGAGCTTCTTTTTGGTTCATTTGAGAAAGAAAACACTAATAATAATATGTTTGGGTTGAATGAAGTCTCCTTTAACTTATCTCATTTCCCCAGTTTCACAAGTAGGAAGGATAGAAGAATATATGCAATTAAACTTAAACTATTGGCCTAAAATGACAAAGCTCTAAACCTTTGAAGATGCTGAATACTTAAGAGCTTGTTATTCCAAGTTCACATATTGACTCAGGTTAAGGACAAAACATCCTTGTTTAGATGGAGACATACTGAGAGGGCATTTCTTTCTCTGCAAGGCCTTCTTAACTTTCAAACACACTTCTCTCTGGTAGATCTCAGACTTGTTGCTCCTGGGGCATGAGCTGAATTAACCTACTTGCAGGCAATTTGCAGGGAAGAAATGAAGTGATGGTGATGGTGTGTGGAATATTAATATTAGGATGATATAAAAGTAAGACTGATTAAGTTTGTTTAGAGGCAAAGTGTTGCAAATTGAATAATTTTTTTTTGTTTCTGGGTCTCCAGAAAACACAAGCCCTGAAGGCCAGACTTTCATATGTGTCAAGTTGTGTTGGACAGGATTTTCCTAAGTACCTAAGGAAGCTGCGATCCTGACTTCCATTTCAATCAATGGGATTTAAGCACTTAACTTCAGTGATTTTGAAAATTCCACTAAGCATTTGTCTTTTCAACCACCTAAATACTTTAGAGAATCTTTTGACCTGTGATTTAAGATGTGTGTGTTACAGAAACGGRAAAAAAAAAAAAAAGTGACAACAGAATAAAAGGTGGCATTAAAATAGGAGCTGGGCTTTTTTCAGGTATGGTTCATAATTTTCAGAGGTAGTGGGAAAGTGGAGTCAAAATCTGAGCAATTGCACAGCCACATAGAAGCAAGTGTCAGAGACTCCCTCTCTGCAGCAGTTGCCTTTGTTGTCCTGAATCACTGTCCTGGCAAAAATAGCTACCAATTAGTAGCAACCAATCAAGCTACCAATAGTAGATGGAGCAAAATGTTGAACAAAAATATCCTTCCTCTGTTGGTGTTAGTACTTTACACAAACTTGGTCACATTTTCCAATCTAAAGAAATATAGATGAGCTGTGAAACCTATGTGAAAGAATCTTCCAAACTTCCAGATTACCCATAGCAGTGAGGAGCAGGGCGATGCTGATTCTGAAGTACCTTAGCATTTCATGACAGAAAAGGGAAATCCAAGAAGAACTTCATAAACATAGACACACAGATTTGGCCAGGCTTAGGGTGTATTCAAATGTGCAAGCAATCTCAACAGGTACAGAAGACAAGGCAAGAAGAGTATCAGCACGCTATAGTGGTTAAATCTGAGACGGCGTATGTCCACTCAGCCCAGTCACAGGCATTTTCTCTGTACGAAACACTACCACTGTCATCACTTTTTTTTGACGAAGCCAGGCAGATAATGACAAGAATTCTTCTTAAATTACCACTGTGGTGGCATCCTACATAATTGCTACAGATTCAGGAGATAATAACAATCTCCAGCTGCCTGTAACATCGCAATTAAAATCTCTAGTAATCATCGGCGTAAGTTTGTAGGAACTGCACGACAGCAGAAAAGCCAACCTTTCTCATTATTAAATAAAGATTATATCATCATGCACATAGAGCCTAAAAGATAAACATCCTTGTTCAATGTGTAACATATTCCTTACTCTGATAAGMTATGAAAAAACATATCAAAGTTTTGCTTTAACAAGGTGAAGTGAAAAAATATCAGGTCTCAAAGGACATTACTATTATGACATACTATACTTTTTTTTGTAGTGAGGTAATTCAAATATCATGTAAAAGACATGCAAAGTATTTAAAAACTGATTAAAGCATATACAGATTTCTACAGAAAAAAGGACGTGTCATTGTGAGCATTGTTTAAATGGTATTTTATTAACTTTCACATAGCTAAAAAAAATTATCTAATGAAAGGGTTTGCATTTCCTTAACCTAATCAATTGTTCTGCTATATGACCTCTTTATTTACTTATATCATTTATTAATCTATCTAGAATCTTGATTTCAGTGTAGGAAGGTATGTGCAGTATTTAGGTTCAGAGAAACCAATTGCTTATGCATAAGTTGTTGATCCTTTTGGTTCCAGTTATAGCTGTAATTCATTTGTCTCACTGAACTGGGTTTAGCAAGCTCGAATAATAAAGATTCAGCTTTAGCCCCTCAATCATACCAATGTGTGTCTTGATTCAGTATCTTTTAAATTAATTCAGAAACTTTCATAGTTTCAAGAGAAAATTATTATCTTATCATCCTCTTGATTTTTTGATACAGAGAATAATAGAGCTATTAAAAATGAGTAAGATCAGAAAACTTAATTGATTAGTCAGTTCTGGGAAATCAACATATTTGTGTAAAAGCTATGAAAAACTGAAACAAAAGCTGTATTTCCTTGCAATTCTATGATGTTAGACAAATATTGTAATAAAATATCAGTATAACAATATTTTTCCTTCAGTTTTCTTTAGGCGTCAGACCACAGTTACTTTCTTAATTATATTTTTCACCAAACATATGTCCATGCAAAATGGAAAGGATCATCCAACCAGAGCAGAGAACATGTAATAAAAATTACTGCCAGTGTCTAGGTACAGTATGACTTGCTAGAAAAGCAAATATCCCTTTTAAGAATATGTAAGATTCCTTTCATGAGGAATCTGCTCTTTTTTCCAGAGGAATTGGTGGCAGAACTTGGATAGGGGCACTTCTTAATCTGCAGCATCTGTGCATCCACAGCTGTTTGCATTTCAAATAGTGCTGCCAGCACTGTGTGCCAGGGACTCAGTGGTCATCTTTTGAGACTTCCTTTACCAAAATTAGCACATAACTTTTAGAATAACCTCTACAATCAATGAATTCTTTCTAGTGAGAGGGAACCCACCACAAGTATCGTTAACCTGTTATGATGGTCAGTTACCTTGACTATTAAAAATCTAAACTTTCTGRTGACTTTGAAATTATATGACTTGGATCTCATACTTTATCTTGCTTGTCTTATAGAGCTTCTCCCTAAAATTCCTTTCCCAATGGTAGACGCTTACGGACTATGGTCAAGTGATCCTTATCCTCTTTACATACTTGTCAAACAGAGCTATATAAGGAAGTGGATTTCTCCTCTTTGTCTTCATTTTAATGAGCCCGGGAATGAACAAGTCGATCTTCTTCAGCAAAGCGTACACTCTTGATAGCAATGTGTCAACAGAAAAACCCTGCCATGCTCTTAAACTCTTTTCCAATGCTTTAAAGCACTATTGCCCCATCCACCCCCTATTTTATAAGCTATTCTAATACTACTCCTCAAATTGCATTTGACTGCTCTTTTCCTTTGTTTTGACCTTCAGCAAAGTCCACAGGTCTTGAACACAAGAGGAAACATGGAAGTCATCTGGTTAGGATAATGTGTGAATTAGGGAAAGGCCATTACAACTCATAATTTTGAGCAATTCAGCAAAATCCTATGTCTGTGAGTCATCAGATCAATTCCATAATACAAATACAAAATACAAAGAAGACAATATGCTGAAAACATCTGCTAAATATACTGATTTATGTTACCCAGAAAGTTGCCAAATGTTAGATTCCTGCTGAATATTGTTCAGTTATTTCACTGAATTCTGGTCAATGTAATTATGGGCTTTATTAGAGGATTCACATATTGTCTTTATAGCTTCAACATCTATTTCAGCTTCAGCTAGAATTCATGAAAACACATTCCCATTCCTTAAAATGCACTGCATGAGGCACGTTCTGGGTCAGAGTCAACTCTCGCACAAGTAAATCTGGATTAACAAAATCCACAGAGGCTAATGTACTGGTACTTGCACAAAGCAAACAGTAAAAATGGACTCACATCCACATATTTTAAGGCAAAGAGCTCCACCTTACCGAACTATACAAAATCCTTGAATCTGGGAAAGAAGAATGCAGAAAAAGAAAATAAAAAATTAATGCTCCCCTAAAGAGATAAAAAGGGTAATGACTTAAAAGTGACTTCATTGTTCTATTTTCCYTATAGCAGTTACCATGGAAGGGGAAGAGTAGCAGAAGGCTGAAGTTTAGCTGCTTCTCCACTCTCTTTCAATCTCAAAGAATCTCATGTGACAATTCTGTGCTCAGTTGTTTGAACAGCTTAAAACACATGCTAGGCAGCTTAAGGAAGGAAATTAATACAGTTGTCCTGGCTTGTTCATTCCATGGGAAAGATGAATGAAGAATAGAGCCTCAGACACATGTTGGAAAAATGTCTCAGAGCAATTAACAAAAAAGCCATTTATATAATGCATCACACTAAGCAGCAGGTGAAGTAGAAGCAGAAACTGAAAGAAGGTATGTGAGTTCACAATCTAAGTATCAATCCAGTACCAGGGACAGTTGGCAGTTGATTCTCAACTGAATTTTAAAACGGGATTCAGCTGAACTGAATTCTGAATTGCTTCAGTCTCAGAGCATGGATGTTCTAGCACCTGTGGGAGCAAGGAAAGACGACTTTTGTGCTCCCCCCGAGCACTGGTTAGGGTGGTACATGGGCCCATATCACGTGACGCAACTGCAGTCACAGGGCTGCATGGCCCCCATTTAGATCAGTCTGCATCTATCCCTGTTCACACTCTCGTGTGAAAGCATTAACATCCGCACCAAGGCAACATTTTACACTTGTTCTTTTGCAAGAATAAGTACTCACAAAAGCTTTGATTTACCACTGGCATTTGTTCTCGTTACTCACAGGCCCCTGTGTAGTATATGGATATCATCAACCATATCGTCCATGCTACATTGATATTCTTAATAGCAAGCATCCCTGTATTCCAGTACAGCAAATGCACTCAACAGGGCATTGCATGACTCAGAGCATATCCAGAAAATCTGAATAGTCCACTGACTAGTAAGTGGGCTGGTTATAAAGTTGTTCTCATTATAAACAGATTACTTATATTCATGACCACATTTAGACACTTAAGTTCAAAAACTTTGGCTACATTTTATGTGAAGCCAACTTCCATAACGTTCAGAACACACATAGAAAGAAACGTACAGAGCTTAAATGTACAAACTGTTAGGTTTGTACACTGGACAAAATATCTTTGCTGTCATGCACAACAGCTTAGCAGAAAATAATCAAAAATTTTGTTCTAAGCTGAGTAACTATCACTCTGCCTGGGTCTGCTGGAAACGTAATTGTAACTGCACAAAAATAGAAGAGGTTCCACTAAGATGTGAACAAGAGGGGCTTCTAACCAGAAAGAGAAAAGAGACTATATATCTGCCAAATGTACGGGACAGGAAGAAGCTGCTGAAGGGTTCCTCAGCCTTACAAGTAAGGTGAAAAATCAACTGTTGCAATAAAAATGCCTGAGAAAGTATGTCACAGTTTAAATTGTCTGGTCTGCCTCATTGATGGGCATCTTCATATGGTAATGGCCACACTATGCAGTAATAAATTTGTATTTCTGAGGTGTATTATGGGAAGGAGCCCATTCATGAAACAGGAACAAAGGAATGGTAATGTCAGAAAAACTAGCGCTCCAGCTAGCCCAGGAGCCCCTTCTGGTACTGGTCAGTACCAGCCATCCCAGAGGAAGCTGCAAAAAGCCGAAGAGCAGGCAGCAGTGGAAGGGCCTTCTGAAACAGGAAGTTTCTCTTAACTTCTAGTAATGTTATTGGTTTTAATTGTGCACGTTCTCACTGCCCCATACTCATGCCTGAACCCTTTTTGAAACCTGTTACAGTCTTCATATATGTTACCTTGTTACAGTGAGGTCCACAGATCAGTTATGCACTGGAAAAAACATTTCATTTGCAAATGTATTGCTGCTTTTTGGTTTCACAGACAACTCTTATCATCACCTAATATTTATTAAGTTTGCAGTTTACAAAAGCCTTTGTGGTTCATCCTGCCTCTTAGCCACAGGCTTCTGAGAAATACTGTTAACTAAATGAGTGGAAGAGGTGAAGACTATGGCACCACTGGTGAGTTTCAGCTTTTTTTAAGAGCCTCTCTACAGCCACGATTCAGATGTAGCCACAGCCCATGAAATTCCTCACTACAGTTTCTGTCAAGTCTCACGTTCACGTCCATGGAGTCAGGATCCCAGCCAACGATGGGTTTATAYTGCCCTTAATAGTAACATGAACTCCCCATACCATTTCCAAAGAATATAACGACAGAACTGCAGAAATTAAGACGGCAAGTTTTTAGCTTTCCCAAGGGGCAAGATCATCCAAGCAAGTAGCATTCTGCTCCTTGTTTTCCTTGGAGGCAGTTTTAGTGGATAAGATGACTGCAGGTCAATAGCCTATCTACAGAGACTGAATCCAAATGTTCATATATTTCATCTAAATGATGAGTTAGTCAAGTCTCAAGCAAGACTCAGAATGTAACAGGATACTTCCCATTATATCACTATGTAACACATAAACTATCTACAGAATACATATAGCCAAAGTAGATGAGTTTGTGCAGTGTGCACAAGCAGAGAATAGCCTTCTGAATGTAATCATTTTTCCAAACAAAAAGCCGTCTTTTGCTGAACTAAGTAGTCACACTTGTCTTTACAAAAAGTATCATAATGCAGAGGTAATGTCAGCCATGATAAACCATTGACTTTATGAAAATTATTTAGTTTTTAATAATGGAAATGTAAATATATTGTTTAAGCAACTACAAAATTATATACATTGAAAATGTTTACTTTTCTGGATTTTTGATTGTTTGTCTTGAGGTTGGTTAGTTTCCATGATGCAAGCTTTCTTCTAGTCCTTTCAACTTCCTGAATGCCAAGTCTACATTATAAGCAGGGTCATATTGYTGAAGGACAATCCCACTGTAATCAATACAACATCATGATGGCAACCAATATCCCTAAAGCAAAACCAAGTATCTCTGTTGCAGTAAACTCTCCCGGGACATTCAAAAGATTAAAAACAAACAAACAAACACCTTATTCTGAAATCTGATTTAAAAAATCCTACAACGAGAAACATGGGGAAGGAAGTTTGTTTTATGGAAAATACTGGTTTAAATGTTTTGGGAAATATCCATGCACATACAAACAGTCATTCTTTGTGATCATCAAAGATACAGAAAACGGACCAAGTTTTTTAATTCTATTTTTCTGGAGTCTTATTTATCAGCACAAACCAGCTGTGTCAGTAGGATAGTGCTGAAGATGTCTCCCACTGTCGTCTTATGTCTAAGGTCAAGTGTTTTGTATCCTTTGCTGTACTAGGTGATTAACAAAACAAAGTTTTAGCTGTAGACAGCTGGATGCTTACTGTGTTGCAAGCACTAATGGTTAGTCTTGTCTTTGATTATATGAATTGACTTTGGTTTCAACAATAGTTGAAAATTCTGTGGAACTGGACAAACTACAAATAGATTGCTCCGAGTTTCCTGTTTTCATTCCGATGTGTACAAATTACCTCAACATGCCCTTTTTTTCTGAAAACACTAAGGTCTGAAAGAAACTCTTGTTATATTGTTGCCACTTAGGTTTCACTGAGCCTGCATTATCTACTCACAGCTTTAATGACTTCCTGCAGAGAGAGGCTCTGTAGAAGTCTTGGCAGCAGGGCTAAGAATAGCATTAAATGCAAGGTTATCTAGGCATTACACTCACTGTAACATGCAATTAACTCTCCTCTTCCATTTTCATTACACAATTATTCATTAATGTCAATTTAATTTTATGCATTGTTCTACATGACCGAAGGCTGATTACGGGCCTTTTCACTCCAATATCCCAAGTTAACTGGTGCCAGCCTCTCTCAGGGCTGCCTAATTGCAATTTAGCCCAGACAATTCCTCCCATTTTTGCCCTCCAGTAATGGAACAACAGATCATGGCCAGGTAAAGATTTTAAGGTGGAAATAAAGCCCAAGCCTGAGCAGCACTGCAAACAGTGGAGCCCTGTCCCTCCCTTTCCTTTAACATCTCACATTTTCTGAATTTTTGTTTAGTGTAGCTGCTGATGCTATAAAATCCTCATAATGTAAATTGGCCTCTGCACCCTCCCAGGGATTTCTACAGCTATGTAACACTGCTTCAACACAAAAAAAACATTATGCATTGTAAAGACTCAGTATAGTGTATATTTAATTGATTTGTTCAACAAGAATGTAGCCATCCTATGGTCTCTCTGTTCATTGAATTTGGCTAACTTTTGGCAAAGTTTTGAAGAAGTTTTTAAGTATTTTCATGTTTGAACTCCCTGTACTTTATTCAGTTCAGCTCTCTGAAAAACTATTCTTTACCAGATATTTTTCTTAATGAAAGAATGTAGAAAGTCTCGTACTTGCAGCAACACACGTTGCAAGCTGTTTTCACTGCAAACCACTTAATAAGCCACCTTAAAAAGTCAGGATATAAATATAGCCAAAAACAATACAGATTCTTACACATCATCTTCTCCTAGTAATTTGCATTGTACTTTAAATCTGCACAAGCAGCTCATCATTACTTTTTTTTTCAGTTTTACTGGCAGAACGTAGCCTAAAATAAGATTTAAAGAATGGCTAAGACATAAGCTATATGCCTCTCTATTTCCTCCAAACCATGTGAGAATGTATGTGTCAGATTAAAAAATCCCATTAAAAATCAGGAAATAATTCAGTGTCCTCTACCTGAGTTACTGGTTTCATTTCAGAAGAGGGTCTGTATGAGGTCTTTTCCACACACCTGGCAGTAAGACTGTATGATGAGACATGCTTTAAACATTGTCTGATGCCTAAGGGTAGGCAATGAGCTGCTTCTTTTAAAGCAATAATGAGAAAAAAACAAGTTATATGCATTACAGCACTCCTCTCCTTTCTTGCCACTGTATTTAAGGCTGTGTCAGCGTTCTTGCTTGAAACCCCTGTTTTCAGGGCCTTTATAWTTCAGTCATAAAAATAAGTTCCAAGCTGAAACTTGGCATGTAAGCTTTCAGCCTAAGAGCAAATATTTTTTACAAATTGTCAAAAAYAAAATCCTTTTGGTTGTTTTTAAGTTGAAAAGGCACTATTCCCTCTCTCTCCCCCACCCAAACTCTAACAAACTGGCTGTGCAGTTTGTTTTGTACACCTAGAAATAAAAAGCATTTACATGACCTCAGTCTATTAAGTGGACTTGGATACTTCTGGTAGTTGCTTTTTRAAAGCACTCAATAACTCAAGGCTGAAATATAAGCTCAATGGCATACGTCCATTTTTAATTATTTTATCTCTTGTTATTCTTTACTGTGTTAAGTTTCATGGTGATTTAAATCCATGGAATAAAAGTTATTAACCATGCAGAATATTCAGCTCTAGTGATCTGTTAGATCAGAAACTCCACTAGCCAAATTTGTCAATGGTATAGCCACATTTATTGCAAAGGAGTCATACAACGGCTGCTTAAAAATGCATAAACATGTATTTAACAAACTAAAAGTGAATGGATATGATGAGGTTCTTACAGACCGTGATGCAATATAATGTATTTTAAAACTCCCTAAATAGGTTTTAACTTAATTAGGTCAATATGTGTGTTTAAAGTTTATACTTATATGATCATGTCAATAACTGGTATTTGGGGGATTTTAAAACATAGATTTTCAAAGATATTTTTTTTTTTTTTTTTTTTTTTAACAAAAGGCAAAATAAAAAACCTACAGTTGTGTAAAGGCTGAGGTATAAACCAGACAGGGTCAAGAAATTAAAAGTGAAGGCTGACATTATGCTTCAAAATTGCAGAGGGCCAAACACAGCATGGGAGGTGTCAATGTTGTACGTGCTGTACTGCCCTGATGAATTGCACAAGTGAAGATAAAGTGGAAAAGAGTTAAAACAAGATTTGATCCAACTTTTGATGACTGTGTTTCTGTCACAGCTTACATTGACCTGGACCTTTTATTTTAAATTAGCAGTCCTACACTTCCATATTTTGTTTTGAATTCAGCTTTTTCTTCTAAATGCACACAGATTTTAACAGCTAAACTTGTTTGATACTTTGTTTTTTTAGCCTTAATTTATAAGTTACCAATAGTTTACTGCCTTCTAAAGCTTTTTGATTCATGCTCTGTTTGCTTTCCTTCTGTGAGGTTTATGGCCATGGGACCTAATTTGCTGGTTTCATTATGTATGTTTGTTAGACAAAATCTGTATTGCTAACAGGGCTCAGTTTGGGTCTGAAAGTTTTATTTCTGAAGTTAAACCATTACTGTGTAACGAATAGTTACTCGGCAAATGTACTTGCATCTGTCAGTTCCCTGAACTCGACAACTGATTTGAACTTTTTGTATTTAAACTAATTTAATCATGCAATAACATTACAAAGCAAACTGAGCCAGTGGTTATTGCAGTGCACTGCATAGGCCTTCATGCGCAATTTCTAGGAAAACAGTTTCTTAACCAACACAAAGCAAGAACTGCCAGTGGTGAGGAAAAATTTGGTTGGGATTAATGAAATAGGGAAAGTTGCACAATGGGCACAGTTCCCCTTGAAAGTTTATGTGCCAGCTTTTCTCTTGATGTTTTTGGCACACCGAAATGCATGCAATGCATGGATACAGGGTATGTGTCTGGGATCCTGAGGCTTGGAAGGATACTACCTATGTATAATCCTATGCTTTTTCCTACAGAACCAGTAAAAAGTATTGCAGCTACCCACGTCTATTGATGATACTTTTAAACCACAATTTGAATTTCAGGACATCAGACAAAAATTCAATGTGAACATCTTACTATCACAGGTATTTGAGTAAAGTACTCACCAAACGAATGTTAAAGGAATGTTAAATGGTTGAGAACAGCAAAACCAGATAAAATCAAGACAAAGCTACAGGTATACCTCTGAAGTCCAATGGCTGTGGAAAGGGAGTCCTAAAAGTTTAAACATAATTATCTGGCACCTAAATATTAATCTCCAAACCAAATTTAGCTGGGAGCAATTTGGGGTTTGACAGCTGGTAGCCACACATTATCTTCCCTGAGAGAGCAGTCTACCATGTAGTGCTTAGACTTGCCTGAGCTGAACATGCATCTTGCACGTTTTTGCAGCCAAGATGGGAAGGGGCCGCGGTGGTCTACAGGTGGCAGCTCTGGTGGGTGACTCAAAGCGGAGCCTACATGCGTCTGAGCCAAGATGACTTCTGTGAAGTCAGTCTCAACTGGAAATGCTTCTCCATGACTTCTGATAGGAGCAGATTGGGTTTTCATGGGCTAAAATTCAGAGAGGAGGGAACCAGCTTGCCTTATGATTATTCATACTATTGTTTAGGTTTTAGACTATATTCAGGTACTGGGCATGCTCCCTGCTAAGGCAGCTTTTGTAAGTATGTTGGCTGTTCAGTTTGCCAAGCATATGTAAATAGTTTAAAAAATGAAATAACTGTTCTGTATTAAAATATATATTTATTCAAAAAAAAAAAATAAAAAAAGCAATTGTTTTTCATTATGGCTTGCTTGCATGCCAAACTTCATTTGAACGAATAAAGATATTTTTTAGGTATAGGATTAAAAAAATAGCATTATAGTTATGTAAAATCTATGCTCCTGTAATTTAAAACAATACTACCCTAGAGTTTTAAACTTTCCAAAATGAGGATTTATAATGAAACACCTGACAAAACCTTAACATACAGATACTAACAAGTTATTCTGTAAACAATGGATCTGATTCAGATTTTTTTAAACTACCATATTTAGCCTAGTGTGACTTCACTGACTCCAGTGGAATAGTTTCCCCCATTTACCTTGTTGTGAGTGGTTGCAATCGTGCGTGGTATATGGTAAACACATGTTGGGGGATCTGTACAGATCACTCTTTTTTTAAGTTCTACATTGACAAAAATGGTTAGTAGATGAAGTGGAGTGTCTAATGAGTTAGCCAGAAAAACACTTAATGAATAAAAATAAATGTGTGTTACTTCAAATGCCATTGTACTCCGTATTTTTACCTTATAGCTGTTCTGTTTTCTCAGCCCCTCTGTCCTCTGACATTAAATCTGTCCAGCATTCTTGACAACATACTTTTTGGTTTCCATATAATTCGGTCATTTTACTAATAGGGTTTATAGAAATAATATGTTCTATTTAGAGTTGGTGTGGCGTATAAGCAAATGGCAGTTGTGCAGCTATTCTGAAAGGTTAAAATGGCTCACTGAGGTATTATTGCAGCTGTTGTAGGCCTTGTAATGGCCGTAGGGGCTGACTCAGAGAAGGATTTTGTGTCGCAGAATCCTGCTCTAGACTGTAATTCTAATGAGGCTCATGACAAGGAGATGGCTGCTGGGGTGAGAAGGTACAGACAGAGCTGGTAACTGCGCTGTCTGAACTAGAGCCCAACTCAAAATCAAATGTGCAGGATTTGCACTAAAAGAATGACAATGGGAGGGGACTGAGCAACTGTAGTTGCTTCCAGTCATGTAAAAACAATTATAAATGAAGTGAATATTTGGCATCTAAGTAGATGTCGTAAGTTTCCCTCAAAGTATTTTCTGCTAAGGGCTGGGTTGTGGGGTTTTTTTAGCTTTGCAGGATGGCTCAGATCATCTCATTTACTGACTAGCTGAGTAACAACTTGAGATCATTTAACTAATGCAAGAAGACTCCAAAATACATTGAAAACCTGAAAGATGAGAGTTATCTCTGTTCCCTGGATTTTGTGCAAATATTATAAGGAAGATTCAGGAATTGGGTAGGATACCACACTTTTCATCTGGATAATGTTTACTTTATCCTTAGAAAGAATGTTTACTACCCAATGTATATTCCTGACTCATTTAATTTGGGGCATTTTAAAAATTCAGTAAATCAATCAATTGTTAATAGGGCCCTGAATTACAAGTGGGCACTGCATATGCCAACTTTACATCATTTCTTCTACCAGTTGAATCACTTTAACTGCCATCACCCCATTATCTCTTTGTGATACAATGTACAGCTTTTAAAATGCAGTGGCAAAGTTTTCAGTAGACCAGTTTGGTATTCAATGAATACCTTATTYAGCTGATCTACCATTTTCTGCCCTCTAACAAACTTTATCTTCCTAGTTGTTTTAGTGGAAAAGAAGCACACTGCCAGGTATAGTCTCCCTTCAATGCATGCATGCATGTCCCATTAACTCTAGAGGGAATTATGCACACACATCAGGAGAAAAAAAATATACCCCATAGTGATAATGGCTTGCATTTATATAATGCCTTTTATTCCAAAGCACTTTTCAAACTGCTCTATTGCTAATCTGATTAGAAGCTCCATCTGTAGAGTGTACCTCCATTACACCGCTCTGCTAGCAAGCATAACATTTTCAACATGGTCTGTGAAAACCCTTTAAAAAGGTGTCACCGTGTATTTATGCTCAAGTTTTTTATTAGTGGTGATCACTTCTCTTCCTTCCTTCTCTTCTTTTATGCACAGTAAATCGTAAATGCACACCTTTGTTCAATTTTTACTGTGGTCTGCAAAATTCACAATAAAAACCAGAGACCACACAATATGGCATGAGACATCAAAAAACCATTTGGTTTTGCTCTCAATGAAATCACTTGCCAAATCACCAGTGATTTCACTGGCGCCCATCACAGCCTGGACGTGAGAGGTATTAAGAAACTGACCCTTTTTTACCACAAATTAACCCATTAATGACCCATTAATATATAATACATATGGAAATAGTATAAAGAATAGAAATAGATAAAGGAACAGTAGTTTACAATATAGGTCCTGAGCACAGGATGATGATCAGTATCTTAGCAGTGAGGAAAGAACTTTTCATCAAATGAAAAACTTATTTCATTCTCTCAGCTGTGGCAGGGCTGCGAGTCACTGCTCTGCCAGGAACAGCTGCATGTCCAGGAGTTTGGCCTCCAACTAACAAAGGAGCACTGTACGTTATTTCATCTACAATAATATCTGTCAGTCTCTCCRAGGCAACACACAGAAGGGAAGACTGAAGTGTCCTTCACAGCAAAGCCTACSTGTGCAACAAAACCTACATTTGGAKGCTGCGGGGCTGGAAGGGATRAGGGAGAAGGAGTAACGTGTACTCATGGGTAAGGGCTGCTGAAAATTACACCATMCTTCTGTGTCTCCAAAATAGAGCCTAAGTGTGTTTCATACGTGTACAAGCCATCTGCTTGTCTTCCAAGGGTAAATTTTACCCTCTGCACTTTAAAGATTCATGTTCATTGCTTTTACAGTTACCGCTGACGTCTAATTCACATCTTGGGATGGTAGTAGCAAAAGAAGAAAAACTTTTCATGTAATATCTGTTACGCAACCTCTTCTCCTCCCACTCCGTCCCCATACGCCTCACGTATTTTTATTTCATGGATGGAGATGTCTTTAATAATGTGATAGGGAATCCAAACGGCCACCCTGATGCACCAACAGAAACAACACATTTCACAAGATATCTTCCTCGGTGCTTTCCAGTGATTTCTTTTCCTTAAGGGGGTGTCATTATTATGTTCTATCTTTGCCTGTTAGTGTAATTTTAATTTATCATTAAGTAACATTTTGCTTTTTAACATAAAGTATTCAGTGTGCTTGATGGAGCAGCGCTTCATGGAAAGTTAGTTCCTTCACAGCAACAACTGTTTGGAGAAGAGGAGTTTATTAATTTATCAGAGCCTTATGTTCAATTTCAGATTTTTCAGCTTAGGAACCAACAATCAGCTGCACCTGTTACCAATTAAAGTATTAATGGCACATCAATCAAAGAAAAATCACTGCAAAAGGAGATTACACAAGCTCTGTACTCATGTCATTTCTTTGGAAGTTATCTTTTATTTCCAAAAAGAAATTAAATCCATAAACTATGCACTAAAACCCCTGTGCAGGGCTCCTGCTACAGTGCTTGCAGTAACTTTGCATCTGAAACCATGGGGGCAAGATCTTTTTCCGTTGAAGGAACTGGGTGCCTTGTATTTAAAAAGTAATAATGTTGCTTTAAACACAGAGGCCAGCAGGACGCTGTTCATGTTTTTATGGAGCTTGACAAAAGTTAATTACTAGGTTTGCAAAAAGCCCGTGAAGCACAAGCATGGCACAAGATTGATGGAATGTCCCTGCTCCTCACAGGTTGCTGCCTCTCCCTGCAATGGGGAAGGCACTGCAGCAACAAAGGCAGAGACACTTCACAGAGGATGTCTAATTTCACCATCAGTTCTCTATAGAAAAACAACATTATCACCTCCAATTAATAGGAAAAAGTGACATGAGCAAATGATGCAGCTGTCATAGCAGTGCTGATCCACTAGTGTCACTGGCTCCAGACTGTACGGTTTGTGAGGCCTGGGCGTTCACTCAGGTCACCCCACGTCACATCTTTACCTCTATAACCAGTGTTGCTAGGATAGCGCATATACGTTTGCTAAGGCCTTGGGATCACATCGGAGAATCATTTTCACTGTTATGTAAGTTGTATATACAATGTGTATCAACATCATTACTTTACAGTACCTTTTAAACCTGCCAAAGTTGCTCTTTGGTAAATGGAATTGCCTAATTGTGTGCTGGAGAGGATGTATTTTTATTAAGATGAAAAGCTTGTGAGAAAAGCCCCTCTCAGGCAGATATGCTGAGCTGATTTATTTTGGGGTGCCCTATTTTGCTGTTGATTTCAGGTTGGCAGCCTCCCAGAATTTAACTAAGGCATACTTCTCTAAAGTATAAGGTGCTCTTTTCACACAGCATGTTAGTGGCCCATAATCCCAATTTTGTCAGCATACATACTTGACTTTGTTGGTTTTACCCTTTTCCAGTTTTTAAATTGCAACGTATTAAAAAGGTTTTTAACACTTAAAATGCTACTAAAATCTAAGAACGTCTGTCAGATTCCTTCCTCTTGTTTGCTTCAGAAAGTGGTGCTTTGATTGTCCATTAGAGAGTTGTTTACATTTCTCCAAAAGCTCCATTTAGTTTTCCTGACAAGGTGGAATAAGTGACTGGCTGTGATGGATAGAGGCACCTGTCCTAATGGCTGCTCAAACTGTGCCCACTAGTGCACGTTACATTGATAAATTGACAACAGTTGGGACATGCTCTGCTAGCAGCAAGAATGAGGCTACTAGGACAAACACAGGCGGTTAGACAGTCTGCTGTAATATTCTTGGGAAAGGTATACAGACTTCTAATCTAACACCCCAACAGCTGCAGTGAGAAATTAGTGCACAGGCAGAATTTCTTTGTTACCTTGACATTAGCATTGCTAGTTAGCCTGGAAGTATGTTTACAGTAAAATATTTCCCAGTCTCCTAGTTCATACACCTGCAGTACCTGCATTTGGCATGCTAATTAAAATTGCATTGCAGGATTTTACTCATGCCTTTGCCTCTTTTCCTAGGTTTCATCTTCCTTTTTGCAGATGGCTTGACTATTTTTATTGATTTATTTGCTAAACTCAAGCCACATTTATCAGTCTTCTTTCCATTGGCAGAAAAACACCAGACTTAAAGACGAGTSTCAAAAAAAGTTCCAGGTACCAGTTGCAAGATAAGAGATGAGAAATGTGAAAAGGTTTTCAGTTCTTCCTCCTTCACATCCCCCATTTAATGAAGAATTTAGGGATGGGATAGTCTGAAGGACGAAAAGTATTGAGGCCTTCTCCTTTTTGGAAGAAGCCATCCAGCAACAACTGTGATATGAAGGTACAGACACCAGCCCTGCACCCACGTGGCCCGTCTCCCTGCCACTGCGCACTGTAACCAGAGGGCTGTTACGTCCAGAAACCCCCTTTTGCTTTGGGGCCCTCGTGACTGGCAGTTCTGGGACTGACCCAGGCTTCGCAAAGGAATGGCCTGAAGGGCAGAGCCAGAGTTTCATTATTCTGTTTCTTTCCTCCCACCTCCCCTTGTTCCCAGTCAATTTGCGCTTATCGCTAACAGAAATGATATGTCTACTCCAGCTGGACTGACTGAGTTCCAGAAGCCACAAAATCCCCCCGAATTTATAAGTGATAAGCTTATTTTAACCTAAGACTAATCTAAAGGAACAAACGACCATGGAGAAAACACTACAGCTTAATGCAAAGCCATAAAAAAGGATGCAAAAGCCAAAGAAGAAGTATGGACATAATAATGCTTCTCAGAGCCTTGCTTTTAAATGGCCTAGTTACTGATTTTATGATAAGGCACAGTTTGCCTTTCTGATTTGCATGGATAATGAAGCAATTAGCAGCTATCATATATAAAACATGTTAATTCTTCATTAGACACCAAACAAAATGGCATAATACTCAACATGTAGTGTGGAAGCTC
This sequence comes from Oceanodroma leucorhoa, assembly GCA_030449065.1. Taxonomy (NCBI): domain Eukaryota; kingdom Metazoa; phylum Chordata; class Aves; order Procellariiformes; genus Oceanodroma; species Oceanodroma leucorhoa. The sequence goes on from JASVER010000010.1 coordinate 9,856,815, forward strand.
CAGTTACTTGCCGACTCCATTTCCGTGCAGCTTTGGTGGGAGCCCAGTTGGTGCATGCATTTTGCTCCGTCAGATGATGGTGAGTTTGCTATGAAACTTTGATGGGCTGGCAGTGGGCTCCCCTCCCCACCCTCTCGCTGCTACTAAGCTTCTTTTCACATTATGATTTTTGACATTGGAGACAGCTACTTGTACAGTATCACAATAGCAAAGCAACAATTATGCGGGGTCTGGTATTTCTCATGTAAGTTATAACAAAAAAAGAGAGAAAAAWTCCAGAAAACCTGCCCCCTTAACAGACCAGTTTTTGTGTTCAGAACACAGCCTGTACTTTTAGGATTGTCAAATTAAAACGTAAAGGGCTACATATACAAAACAGTTTCTCTAAAGAGAAGAGGAAAATATAGCATAAAAGACTATATTTCAAACAATTTGTCAGGAATACTTTTCTAAGGACTTTATGCTGAAAAGGCTAAATGCCTGAAACAAAGGCTTTGGAAAATTCTTCAAATAAGGACAGCATAAGAAGAGAGAGATGGTACCGTATAGGTATTTCTTATATTTATGTTTGCAAGAGAATTACAGAGCTGCATTGGAAGATATGAATTAACCTATTCCCATGTGCTTTGGATAGGAAGGGCACATGGCATTTGTCATACCCCTATCAGACTAGCATGTGTAATAAAAACAGATAACCAGGACAGGAAAATTAGTATTGGGACCAAGCCCATACTTTATTAGAAGCTCTTTCTTTTTCTTTTTACTCTCTTTCTACAAATACAAACAAGCCCTGTGAAAGTATCACAGTAAGGGAGCACTAAATTAAAAAAGTCAACCACAATAGCATTAGCATTAGAGGTTACAACAAATGCAATCATTGCTGGGAAAAAATCCTAAATGCATGCATCTCCACAAAGAACTTTGAAACAATGACTTTACTCCATAGGGAAATGCTGTGGTATATAATACAGTATCATTACAATAAAAAAGGAGCCATGAGGCACATCACTAAAAGAGAAAACAAATCAAAACAAAACAGAGAAGAAAAGCAACCAGCTTATTGTGTCTCTGCCAAGGGTGAAGTAAACAGTGCATCTGTTTCAAAATTCAAAACTCCCTACGTCTGACCAGGAGTAAAACTGTCCATTAGAAAACAGAGTCAGGAAAGGTTAGTGACATTTTGAGTGTCTAGTTTCTTTATGCTTTTCCCTTGCACACAGAAAAGCAGTTCTGAGTGCACATATTTATAATAAATCCAATTGTTAAAGGAAAATAATTTTACAAATTCCCTTTTACGTTAAAAATACTCTTATCATAAACATGGAACATACTGTGTACAGGCAGTCTGTCTGACTTATAGCAGCTCAGTTCAGCCTGTGCAAGATAACCAAGAGTAATGGTTTTTTATAATCAGGCCACAGTATTAATATAACATGAACCATAAATGCTTTTGTACTACATCTCTGGTTAAGCTACCAAATCTCATTGGAATATTAAGGAGAAAAAGCCATATTCCGCTTTCTGTTCTAAATTGCAAAACGTGCTTCAGAGCATTTCTACAGATGCCTCTTTTGAACAGACACTGCAAAAGCGAGTATGTGGTACAGGTGATTAATGGATGTACCTCAAATAAACCTCTGATCCTTACTATCCAGTTCAAGCTCAAATGTTGCTTGCTGGGTCAGAGTTTTGGTTCCATAAAACTTAGCTGTGGGATTTCAAGTGTCAGCTATGCTGGCAGGGGTCAGTCTGCCTGGGAAAGTGGAAGTCAATTGCTCTGGGAGGAGAAAACTCCATTTTGATAGCTTTCATCGGTCCTCTGCTTCTATAGCATTTGTCTGAAGGGACTCATTTTGACTGATGCCAATTGTGGAGAAATTCTAAGTTATGCCCATTTTCATCAATGTTATCAATAAGAAATACATAAAGGAGAAAGTACTATTGATGCTGAGACTTGGGGAGTATTTTACAGCACATCAGAATAAGGTGACTCAGAAACACAGCTTATGTTAAACACACTGCTATTTAGAAACACAGATCGTACACATGTTACTACAACTAGATTTCGTATTAGTAGTGGGGAATGGTAACTACAAAAATCACAAACTTTCCACAGAAGCAGTGTCTCCATAGTATAATGCTTACAACCACCCTGCTGCCATAAAATAAATAAATAAATATATATTTAAATATATATATAGAAACATATATAAAAGCACAAAAATTCCTTTTAATTTAAAAAAATGAAATTCTAGTCAAAATATATTGTTTATTATTTGAATTGCTTATAAGCCAATTCCACATCAATGGCTGGTGGAATACAAATCAAATAACAGAGCTGACTTTCTTGGTATTTTGCATTTACTTCTGGTGGGTGAAACAGAAAGCCAAGGCCCACTCCTAACCACTTTTGATCATTAAAAAAAATCCATGGCAATTTTAACAAGAATACGGGTGTTAAATTAATCACAGTGACCTGGCCAAATTCCACTTCTGGTAATTACATCCTGCATACCTAAAATTCCCCCTGCAGTTTCAACTGGAGAAGTTATTCTTCACTTTTCCTCTTAAAGAGCATTGCATATAGTGGTGCTGCTAACACAACTTTTGGTCCAAAAAAGTTTCATTTCAATTGCAGGCAAATTTGCTGAAGAACTTTTGGGTCTTCTTAGGCTTAAGGTACCTTAAAAACATAGCTGTTCTGGGACGTTACTTCATCCAACTATTTTTCTCCCTCATGACATAGATATGTATTCTACCCCTTGAATGCAGTGGAAGCATCTATTTACCCATTAATTCTCTAGTTAAGAAAACCTTACTTTTGCCTTCACAGCCCTGACCGGGAAAATCAAGCATCCCTTTCACCTGACATGGAGTCAGGTGAAGGAATGCAATGAGCATCCTCACAGGCTCTCCAGATAAATAGCAAGAAAACTCACTCAGGGTCTTGGATATGGGTCTTAGGAAGTGCACAGGCACTCACTACCTCTGCTCTTTCAGAAACAAGCAAACAGAAAAAAAGGACTTGGATTCCCTCTCTACTCTTAGAAAGCAGAAAAATGGCAGGCATGGCAACAGTGCTAATCATTCTTCCTTTCCCACCAGTAGTTACGTATAATAATTCAAAGTCCAATGTGTATCTAACCAATTAACCAGAAGGATTTGGATACAAACCAACTGTGAAAGACACCATTACTTTTTAAAATAACTAAACTATTAGGCCTTGTGGCCTGCCATCATTATAACAGAATCCTTCATGTAGTCACTAGAAAAAGGCTCTTATTTGCTTTTATGGAAGCATACAGGATATTATATGTAAATAGATGTATATGTAGAAAGACCGACAGACATTGTATACAAGTGAGTAAGAGACCAACAACAGACTACAGTGAATCTAACAGGCTGGCATCTGCCACGTCGAAAGAGAACATGTCCGTTAAGCTAAGACAAATACAGGGGACAGAGAGACACGCAGACGCTGGGCTGCTCCAGGCAGGTAAGAGTAGGCATCTGTCAGTCTGCTGCTGCGGCAGCCTCCTCTGAGCTGGCCCTGCTGGCTCCTCTCCAGGTAAGCTGTTTTCTGAGCCGAGGACAAATGTATATTGTACAGAAGGCTGGCTAGAGTTTTCCAAGTTACTATTAAGGCATGCTTCGTAGGTGATAACGTCTCTAAGTGTAACAAGCAAAATATTATGAATTGATTTCAGCATGAGCTATTCAAGATAAGATGGAATAGGAACAGTGGCTGAAGCAGAAGTGTTTAAATGAGACACAGGGTCTGTTCCTTGCTTCTGACCTCTGTAGATAAGCAATAAAATTATAAGTCGCTGCAACAGTATTCTGTGTCAAGGGTATTAAGTGGACAGCTTCTAATTACCTTTAGCTCATAAAGCTAAAGAGCTTGATCTATTGCTTAAAAGCTTTTTAGTTTAAATTATTTTAATCAACAATTCTATTTTTAGCAATTGTTTCTAAGATGCTTTTCCAGTAAACGGGGGTGGGTGGGAAGGGGGTTTGAGAGTCTGGTTAGCTAGCTGGCTCACCTCCCAGGATGCACAACCTTAAAGTCCCCAGCTCAGTAAGAATCTGCTGATGTAAAAAAGAGATAAAGGCACTGGAGTCTGGGAACCTACAGCAGTAGTCATATTTTCTATAGATCTTTTTTTCCTCCAACTGCAACAATGTCCAATAATATCTAACGTATTTTTATCAATGTGGTGGGACTCAGTGTGAGGAGGACATTAATGCTCCCTTGCTTTTCTAAGCTTGGTTTCAATCCCTGGCAACGTTTTCCTTTTATATGTTCCTGTTCATGGTGTAGGGAGCTAAGATGGGAAGCCCTTGACAGGGTAGCTATTGGGCATGAAGAATCCAAGAACCATGGAGAAGGGACAAACGGCAGATGATGTTGGTAGTAAAAACATATTGCTTGGTTGCACCTTCTCCCAAATGAAAGAAATGGCTCCAGAGAAGGGCAGTTTTGATACATTCCACGATCCCTCAGACTCTGGGAAAAACAAATGGTGAGAGGGAAGCTAAAAGCCATACAACAACTTCTGAAACACTACCACAGGATGCTAGAAGTACAAGTCATCCACACAGATCCAACACTGTTTTCACTAACATAACTTTTATTAAAGGCTGCAATTTTATTCTTGGGATCAAATTTAATAATCCAACATGTTTTTGGGGTATTGATTAATCCCTTGATGCTCATTTGGCTAATATGCAAGTAGGCTGGTCATATACTAATCTTCATAAAATTCGGACCAGAACTGTATCAAGCTATTCTCTCACTACAGCACAGGCAATCTAATGAAAATATCCCCATATGTCACAAGTCAGATATTAAAAAGAGGAAAAAAACAACACAAAAATCATGGACTCCATGGCTCTCATGAGACTACGAAAAAGATTCATCCTTAGCTATAATAGCAAAAATGACCTTGGCACAGGGCATTTCCTGAAAAACGAAGGATTGGCTGGAGTTAATGGCCTACAGCTTTGCCTGAGGCCATCAAGTCTCCCAGTCAGTCATTAATCCCCCGGAAGTACCCTGGTGCCTTGATCATTTCTACTTAATTAAAGTCGGTGATCCCCAGGATGCCTCCATTTCACCACGAGACTCTTTCTAGTTACTTCAAGGAATGTGCCTCTCAACTCTCTCCCTCCGTTTCTCTCTCTCTCTAAAGATATTTGACATGACATGTTCCAATTTCCTTTTTAATGGCCAATGTTTAATATGGCTTACAAATAATTATTTTTTCTTTCATCTTTGACATGAGCCCTTAGTCCAAAATTGAAAAATTAATTCTTTTTTTTTCCATGGGAAAAATACATCTGTGGTTCCCGCATGAGGGACATTGAACCCAAAGTAAATAACTACGAAGGTTTAAGGAGCTTCCATCTTTAAAACAAACAAAACCGAAAGCAATACATCTAAATGAGGAGAAAAAACAGAATTATGTTGTGGAGATGAGCAGAAATGACACAGGATGATTTAATGAAAAGTCAAAACCAAGAATCTGCTCTTATTGCCTTTTTTCCCCATCCAAGTCTCTAAGCCTGGAAACACTTACCAGAGAGTTAATTTAATGATTATCAGTGGCCCCACAGACTTCAATGGAACTACATGTACGCAAAGAGGTAGGCACTTATGTTTTCAGGACCAATGCCTACACTTACACAAAATAAAACAAACAAGGCAGAAGGGCCACCAGTGTTGCTCTCTTCAGAGAAGCAATTGCATCCCACCTACACTCTGTTAACAGGCTGTTTCAGGCTACAAACTATAGATCTAGATTTTTAACATTTGAAATTTCAAATCGTGATATGAAAACAGACTACACATTAAAATATACATTCTTACATACATATGAAAATTAATGTACAGAGTTAGGTCTGCACCATATACAAGAGGCTGAGATGCATTAACTATCTCACAGATCTGATAACCCAAAGTCCTGATTTTTCAAAGCTTTGGTATCCCACAGGGTGGGAGGCTGCAGTGCATCTTCAAATTAGTATCCACACTTAAACCTGTACTTACTGCTCATGGTCAATGCACCTGATGGTTTGGAGTAATTAAAATTCTATTTTGAACTTCACAGCCTACTTCTACCCCCATAACAGGCTGCACCAACACTATAGATAACACTTTTCTGTGTCTGCCTAAGTTCAAATCAAGACTTTAACTTTGTAAAGAAAGCCAACAGCTACCAAGACAACAGCAAAAGAGGCATTACAGTAGCCTTTCAAAACTCTACAGTGCAATAGGTCATGATGAGTAGCTGCTTTGGCAAAATAGCAAATATTACAAGTATGTGCATGTGTGTGTGGTGGACCATACACAATGGACAAATAAATATCTCTATATATGTGCACACATTAGACACTTGGGGGGTGTGTCCGTACAAAGAGAGAGAGACAGAGAAGGCATGTATAATTTTATAATTTCTCAATACTATCACAGAATGAGAATATAACTAGACTGATTCATTACCCTAGCAATTTTGCAAAACAGTACCTGAAGGGTGCCTACAAGAAAGATGGAGAGGGACTTTTTACAAGGGCATGTAGTGATAGGACAAGGGGTAATGGCTTTAAACTGAAAGAGGGTAGATTTAGATTAGGTATAAGGAAGAAATTCTTCACTATGAGGGTGGTGAGGCACTGGAACAGGTTGCCCAGAGAAGCTGTGAATGCCCCATCCCTGGAAGTGTTCAAGGCCAGGCTGGATGGGGCTTTGAGCAACCTGGTCTGGTGGAAGGTGTCCCTGACCATGGCAAGGGGGTTGGAACTAGATGATCTTTAAGGTCCCTTCCAACCCAAACCATTCTATGGTTCTATCATTTTACTGATCAAAGAATTCATTTTCTAAGTGCTCAAACTTTGAGTCTTTTGGTGAGGACAAACTTTAAACCCTGTTTAATGATGCTCTGGAAGAATCCCTTGTCTTGAACTGCAGCTAAAAGACTTGTAAAAAATGTTGTTTCAGCACTGAAGCAGTGTAAGTGACTGACTGAAACCACAATGTATGAGAAGTATAACTCAAGCTTGGCAGAACAGAGCCAAATAAATAGTGATGATAAGCGACATATCTAACAATGTAGTCTCAGTGTCTTGTCATTAACACAATTATGTCAGTAGAGTCAATCAGCACATTGTCTTGACTTTAACATAAGATTCTGAATACTTGCTTTTAGAGTTGGAAGGAGRAGAACAGCGGTGAATCATTAAATTTAAAGCCACAGTTATTCATGGCTTTTTAGAAAAACAAGGTTATCCACTTATGTTTTGTGCTGGAGTAATGCTAAGATGATTCTTATGAGTTCAATACCATCTGTAATAGCCCTCTGGCTACACAAAACAAAAAGGGACTCAAGAYGAAGCATTCCTTTCACAAAAGAGAAACTGATTTACTACCTGAAGTGATAATTAATGCCATTCAGTTTGGTTTCGAGTGGGGACGAATAGGACAAAGTGAGAATGCATGTTCTCAGAATGCTTTCCTCTCAAAAATGCTTTGCTACGTGCTGGGAGGACTGACAAACCTATGCCATCAGCAGTGGCAAGTGGCAAATGATGGCATCTGCCAGAATTAGCTATCCCATAGCAAATAAATATGAAATGAACCACCTCTGTGGCGTAGTGACAAAGTCTGTATAGAGGCCAGGATAGGCAGAAGCACATTCACTATACCAGGGGGTATAGTCCCTATGCTACTGTAGTCCACAATAGCAAGCATTTATTAAAAGAGTGCTCTTCAGGTAAAATTTGCCTGCATAAAGACTTCCACAGGAGATCTGCCTGCTTCAAGATGTCAGTTTATTTTTTAGATAAATTGTTAAAATAACACTGAGGCCCTAGCATAAGCCTCCAGATGCTGGGATGTTCAGAAGGAAAGCTGCCTAAAATACTTAGGTTGTGCCTATGACTGCAGCTGTCCTGAGAAATCACTGCTGGATTCTGAAGCAGCAGCCAGGACAACATCCAACAAGCCAGATCCTCACAGGAGATAAATTAGGTAAGAGTCTTGCTTCTGCTAATAAATCAAATCTGTCATATAACAACATGCTCATATTCTTGGTACTTCCACCCTTTGAGATGCTCCATAAGGGCTTTTGAACTAATTGTGGTGTGCTGAGCAACAGGCTAACATGCCACATCATTCTGCCCCTCTGGCCACTCTGACCAAATGTCTGTAAGCTCCTCTAACCCACTCCTGGCTTTCATGATAGCTCTTCATGTAATTCTTCTCTGATCCTCACTCAGCTCTCCTGATATCCTGACTTCTGCTGTATCCCTCATGCAGCTCTAATATTTGCCCTTCTCAATTGGCTCCCATTCTTTTGCTGCTTCTCTTTTACTTCCTCCTCCATATACTTAGGATCCAAATACCTCTTCCAGCTCTCCTTATTTCCTGCTCCTCTGACCTTGTGTCAGCTAGTACAAAATTAGTCTGATCCTGTCTGATCACACATTGTTCTCCGAACCTCCAATCCCCTTTTCCTTCTCTCTGGCATTTTGATCCTTTCTACCTCCATTTGTCCTGTTTTGATCCACTTTCAACTTCCCCAGAGCCTCTACAATCCTCTGTGAGCCTTCTTTTGCTATCCTGATCCCTCCTCCACTCTCCCTGTGTGGCTCCAATTACCCTTCAACATTTCTTTCTCCCTCAAAATCCTCTGAATCTCAGCTCTGTAGCATCTAGTATATTCAATATGTGTACTGTGAAATCAGTGGGAATTTACCAGCAAAGAAATAACCTGCCACTACTGCCATAGAACATGACTGTGAAAAAGAAAAAAAAATTATTTACTACCAATTCTCAACACTTATTTCTCAAACTTAAGTGTCTTATCTATTTTCATTGCATTTTGCCTACATGGTCTTTTCATTCTAGTTTTAAATAKACAGTTTTTAAATCTTAGACCCTGTAAATCCCTACTTTTACACAAATTACATCTTATTCTCATCATCCTTCAACCACTTTGATCAAACAGGTAACATGGCACTAGCAATGGATACGCACAATGTGGGCCAATGCAAGCTCAATCAGCTACTATGACTGAGGAGCCACCAGCGTGGTGGCGTGGTAACTCTGTGCCCTGTTTCTGCAGTCTCCTGTTCAGGTGGCACATAACATAGGTCTGCTGCTCACGATGTCAGTGTGGCTGAATGCTGATTCATTCAATGACTGAAAGTGGAAATATTTCTGCATTTGCCAGTGGGGCACAATARTTGGCTCCCCATTAAACACAGTCACAATATTGCATGCCTTGTACAGACATATGTACTCAATAAACCAGAAACTCTTACAGTTTAAGTTCTCACACTAAGGTGAAGGTGTGCTAACGAAGGCCTCTTGCTAAGAGCTCATACACAGGTATTTAACATCAATAAAGGGGAAGTTTCCAAACAGCTGATGGTTCAAGTACACGTTGAGTTAACATTTCTCTCTGTTTAAGACTATACTGCATCAGCAAAAATTCACTAAGGAACATTAATTATCAAATGTGCCAGTTTTGTGACTACTAACTCATTAGATTCGGTTTTGGAAAACGCATTTATGAGCACTTTTATACAGGAGAGGACAGCACATTTGGCATTATTTAACCCTTCAACATGATCCAAAAGTAGTTCAGGTTTCAAATCTATTCAATATTTTTTTTTTATCAGTTTCATTTTTATTTTGAGGGTTTTCTTAATGTGCAAAATTTTAAATGGATTTTTAGCTGTTCTTGAAGAACAGGCAAACTAAAGATATTAAAAAATGTCATTCGTTTATTCAGTTCAAATAAAATTTGTCCTTAGAGCTGCTACATGATTTTCATTCATACCTACAGCATTAAAAGGTGGTTAAAAATAAAAACGTTGTCTACATATTGTGTATAAACATATTCATAAACACCCATTGCTGACAACAACACAATTCTTTCCTTCTGTTTATATTAGCACATACAGAGTCAAATTTTTCAGCTACAATATATTTCCTTTAGTCTGTCAGAAAGAAAACCTCATACTTCAACAAAGGCAAAAAAAAGAGAGAGAAAAATAAATTAAAACCATATTTAAAATGTATCATCTAGCCTAACCTTTACTCCATTAGGGAAAATATGCCTGCAAAAAAGATTAAATACAAATTTGCTTTGCTTTTAAACCTACTTAAGAAGCACCTATCCTATCTGTCCATATAAATTCCAATGGAAAACACGATGACATGCAATTACTAATCTCAATGTACACAGCTATGCCTCGGGGACTTAGTGGTTCATATTTTACTGTTCTGTAATCAAATACAGAACTAATGAGTAAAAATATGCTTCCCCCAATAAATTCCCAGCACCTGGACAAGTGTCTGACAGGGAAATGGAGGATGCTCACACAAAATTCATTCTGCAAAGCTATTAAAGTGTTATACTTGCCAACAAGTGTTCATTAAACAAGAATGAAGGATCTCTACGCCAGTTTCCTACCAAAGGCTTTTTAATATTTTAATGGAGAGTAAAGACTATTTATCTGAACTCTGATCAGTTAATGTTCAAATCTGTTATGAAAAAACAAGGAGTCCTTTATAATACCTTTCATAAAAATCCACTTTGCAATGCTTCAAATAAAGACGAAGAACTGTAAAAGATTATGTTGCATATAAACAAAATCAGTATCATTTTGAAATTATATGGTTATCYGTGGAGCTCCTTAGTGTATTAGAATCATGTTGTATTTTTATTTAAAGAGTGGTTAGTAACATCCATGATACAAATGAGAAATAGGATTAGAGACGACATCACTTGTGCAAAAGCGTCTTCAGACTGCAGGGAAAAAAAGGCAAATTTAATGGGCCAGATGAAAGAAGTGGGAGACTAATAGATTGTGCAAAGCTAGGCCATATACCTGTTGGGGAAACAAAAGCACTGCAAGAAACATGCAAGGAAGACTGGCTGACATTATGTTATCAAAAGGAACTGAAGTTTGAATCCAAATCAAAACCACATTTAATATAACCTACAAAAATAGAAGGACAGATCAAAAGTGTCCCTTAGAAATAAAAATATGGACCAATGCAAGACTTCACCATCACTTTCTTTTGCAAGAAGACTGGTGATTTTGGATTCGGGATTTTGGTTTAGCCCTTCAGAATAACATAGTCAGACCTGATATACCTCCCAGGTTTGAGAGTGAATAAAAAAGCCATTGCTTTTTCAAGGGCAGGCTTCTACCCAAAGACAGAAGAAACAGAGGCTAGTTCCTCTTTCACAAAATCCAGTCAGATGGGAAATGGGATGCTCCCAGTTACTGGCCTTTTTCATCTAGGACTACAACAAAGTCCCATTTCTCATGGCAACGTACTAACCACCAGGCTATGCAAGGATATTCTGGACATGGCTGTGCTCTAATTCTCCTGTCAAACCAGGATTAGCATAAAGGAGAGAAGGGTGTAAAAGGACAAATAGAAAAAGCATATGGAATCATAGCCTGATGTTTTGACCATTAATTGCTGTTTCCTACTCCCAGGGTGTTGATGCATTTTAATCTAGAGACCCTGGCTAGAGACCCACAGGGAACAGGAATGGGACTGTGCTCCCGGGACCCTGTTCCCACACATTTTCCTTGAGCTGGCAGCTTCTGAGCCCATATGGAAGTCTATGCTCCAAAATTTGATATATAGTGATTTTTTGGAAGCTCCTGGAGTTTGGTGGTATTACAGCAAGCGCTCTGAATTGCCCTCAGATTTCTGCAGCATTTTGGAGGAGAACTCTCCTTTTCACCCTTGATCCCTGTCTCCTCTCCTCTCTCACTAAGCCTGATACAGCTTCTCCTGAAATTGATGGAAAGAATGACATGAGATCCAAAAGAGCTTGGATCTGCTTGTCACACAGCTACTAATTGTCCTTTATGGTCCAGATTTCAAGGTAGTATCACATATGTGGCTATTCACATTTGACAAAAAAGATACAGCTTTCTTCATATTAAAAGGAAGTAATGTGTAACAGTGTGGAACACAAATACAGAGAGGTTACATTTTAGAAACAGTGAAGGTAGCAATGTGCAAATACACATTTAAGTTGCAAAATCAAACAATTATGTGGCAAGTACCTGACTGTGTGCACAGGTTTCAGTTATACAGGCACATGTGCATACATTTAAAGGATAATAATTCTTTTATTGTTTTAATTTAAGCCTCTACTTCTGAATGTTTCTGAATTTTTTTTAGGGGAAAACCCAGATTTCTTAGACTAAGCAGGTTTATGGTAGACTCTACTAACACTGATGCATATATCCGTAAAGAGAAGTACTGTATTGTGGAAAGAATTATTTTTAAGGTGCAAGAAAGTTAGGGTTTAATAGGGTGTGAAGTTGTCAGGGAAGGATTTGTGAGGTTGGGAGTTTAGTTTAATGCTTATTAATTAGAGCAGAATTGGCAGCTATAGACCTGAGGAGTGAAGTACCTCTGCCAATGGAATACATTAATTGGTACATAAACAAAAGAAGTTTGCGCTATCCTCTGATGTATAGAAGGAAGAGATGGCTTCCCCATCAACACGAAACTGTGCTATGCATAAGTCTGTGATCCTTCCAACATCAAAACCAATGAACATACCTGGTGCTATCTCACAAAGCTCACACTTACTCTTGACCACGTATCCAGACAAGCCTCCTGCCGTATTATTGGAAGACAAGAAAATATTTACATTAGCATGCAATGCTGCTCCCAGTTAAACTTTACCATTGATTGAACTAGGAGAAGGATAAGGACCCATAGATTAAACAGGTAACACCTTGCCTATTAATTGTTGCCCTCAACAGGAGGTTTGTTTGGTATTTAAATTATACTTACCCACATAAAAATAATAATAAAAAAAAGACGCTCTTTCTCCAACACTTTTTCTAGTTCAAATGATGATAAAAACATATGTGGTGTTCCTRTATGGAGAAGATCAATCATCAATAAGAACAACTTTAAGTAGATTCTTAACCCAGTTATATTATCACCTACTGTGAATACAACATTAATGAAGAGGTGTTTAGGTACATTCCCATGTCAACCTTGTAATACTGATGTAACACTGTAACGGCTCCATCACTGACCAGCAGTCACATGAATGCCCTAGTGCATTTGCCAATGTTTTATGGAATAAGGCTCTGTAAATCTTATGTTATTGCATTCATMAACTCCAAGTAGAACCTTTTAATTAAACTACCTTGGTAAAGTACCATGCACAATGATGGAGCTTTAGAAGTAATACATAATGAGGGAAACTTTTTGTCATATTAAACTTACATTTAAACAGGTGAGACACAGTCCAATAAATTCTCTGCATGAATTTAAACTACATTGACATCAGTTATTCCTCAGCTGCTCTTCTACTAGTCAGAACTCGCATCCCAATTTTGTTGCTGAATTCTCATTATTTCAGTTCCCACTTTACTCTTGCTGGATTGAGCAGCTGATGGGGTGAGAGTATGTAATAGCTACCAAAAGCTTAAGAAAATCAGTGAGACATAGCTGAGATCCATTGCATGAGTGGCACTGCTAGGTATGACTGGCATATTTCCAATATTTGATTTACGTAGACATTAATCAGTATGTACAATATCTCTTTCCCTAAAGCAAATGTATTGTGTAATCTTTCATATGTAACTCTATGTATTGTTGATAAGTTATAACACCAATCCCTGCCTTTTGTCATTCTCTCCAGTGAAGCTGTTTCCTTATATGTTTTTTATTATGCACAAACTAAGGACATTTCAGTGCTAATTATACTCCCTTCACGTATTTCATATTTTAATTGTAAAAAGTAAGGCTTTCTACTGGTCAGATGATAGTTCTGAAGCTCTACAAAATACAGGGAAAGAGGATCACACTCTATTCTTTACACACAACTCTGCTAAGTAAAAGTGAATAGGAATTTTTTTCCTCCCCAATTTCCAGTAAGTCCAACAGACTGCTTTCATACTAAAACCTGGAACAAAGATGAGGCTTGTCCCTGTGCCTTACAATGTCTTACCTTATAAGGAAGCTTTTGACAGCCTTAGATTAAACTCGTGAAAGCTAATGAAGATTCCTCCTTAATACACATTTCTTTTTTCCAGTTTGGACTTGAAGTGACAACATTACAGAAATACCCTGGAGGTTTTTATTTAAATAGCATCCTATAAAACAATGCCCTCTTGTCAGTCAACACTAATTCAGCAGAAGTCAAGCTATAAATCTGTCCAAAGGCCAGCAAAGTGCTTAACTTGGCACATCCCTAATAAAATTAGGAATGTGAGTTTATTACATGAACCTTAAGTAGGTTTAGCCAAGATATTAAGATTTTTGCTTATGGCAACCATGGCTAATGTGGATTGGTATTTTCATTATAACGCACCCCACAGCATTTCTCAGTAATGTCTCAGATTTCCAAATTGGACAATAATTTTCTACACTATCTGACACATCACTAGGTGTTAGAGATGAAACTCTGTCAGTAAAGATGCACACACTTTAACCGTACTTAAAGATGGTAAAGGTTTTTCAATAATGCTAATTCTACTGAATAAATGAGGGCAAATTAATTAATACTTCTATTAATGTAACCTGATTTCACTTTGTTCAAGTAAAGAAGCACTTACAGGCTTTTAACCCAAGCTCAGATGCATTGTTTCAGCTCAAGGCAATTGGGAAGTGATTTATACTGTAATAAGCTGAAATGCACATTAAGAAAAACAGTGAGAATGTAGATTATACAGTCTATATTTTAGCTGGTTTTAGCCAAATATGCTTCTCAATGATATTGATGCAGACTGCTTCTTCAGAACGGTATTCTATAAAGCAGTCTCATGTTGTAACTCCCTTCTGACCATCTTCCACACTAAATTTTTATGTTACAGAAACATCTTTCCTTCGAGAGAAGAAACATACTCTGAGGTCCAGGAATGGAGATCATATCAATCACGTTCTCACCTGGCTAAAGAAGAACATACGATCATTGGCTTCTGCAGAAGCAAAGGCTTCTGGTTATTAGTGCCTGGTACAATATGTGGCACCAAGCTGCACACTGCATTACAGCCACTACAACAGAAAAGATGCTGCAATATCAAACACATGAATGTGCAGAGTCACTGAAGTTCACTTCATGAAAAATAGAATATACTCTGGGAAAGAAGTATGATTGATGTCCCTTGAGCAGACTGTTTATCAGACAAACACATTTTGCAAACTTTGACATAAATTGTTAGTTTTCTTATCGTACTGACAATATAAGAACAGTACCTTTGTAGAAACTTCCTAAAAACTCTTTAATGACCTCTAAACAGTGTTATCTTATCATCATCTGACTTTCCACTACAATAAATCATTTACAAATAGGTTAAAAGAAAAATTGATATTCAAAATATGGATTTATTTTCCATAGCTATAGACTTCAAGATGCGGGGAGCCTTCTCAAGGAATAGTTATGATGCTGATAAAGCACTCGAATGTCTCTGTACTTGCAGTCATTTTGCAAGAAAAGAAAGAACAGCTCTCACCAAAGAGCCTTAGGAGAAATGAGATGAAGATTTGCAGTTCCTAGGTCCTTGTACGTAAGGGTATGACAATATTGTCCACTTTGAAAAGCACTTGCATGTGCAAATCCCTACCTGATGTAAGTAACAGAAAGATACAATACGGCAATGTTTTGTGTGCGCAGTCAACTTGTGAACACATCCAGTGACCTGCACACAGGGGAGGCCATAGCCAGCACACAGAGAGATGTATCCAGAGCACATTACCAGCAGCCAGGCTATCATACAATACACTGTATACTTATTTAATAGCCTAACATGAGCCTAATTAAGATTTCAAAACTTTTAAAATAAATTTTTGCTCAAAAAAAAAATCTCTAACTTTTTGTGGCTGCATTTGCAACTGTTATTTTAGTTGTCCATAAAATCTATACAAGGAATGCATTCAGTGACAAATGTTCACCAAATTAATGATTAGGATGGAAGGGATGCTTTCCACCTTAAATAAAATAGTCACTCTAAGAATCTACCTTGCATAGCCAGGGACAGGAAAAATACCGCATGATCTAAATGACTAACTAAATGTGTAAATGCTTCTCAGACTCTGAAAAAAAAAAAAAAAAATCAGTATTTTCAAAGGACCTGTCTAAAACCAAGAATATTTTCTTGGAATTACTCAGTGCAATTTCCAAACAATAACTATTTTCACAGATGTTGCAAAGCTGTTGGACAATCTGAGAAGATATAAAATATATTAGTTACTTGTGTGAATAATTTACAGCCCTGTGCATGATATTATCACCACAAAAAGGCTATGTCTATCTGCTTATTAGTAGGGGAACACAAAGTGCCTAGAAACCAACACAGCTCTACAATTTTCCCATTTTCTTCTGCTCTCTGGGGAGAGTGTGTTGGTAACATTGCAGTCCCAGGATGGCAGTCTTCACCTGTAGTGCAAACATGCTGAACACACCAGACTGTCTTCTGAACTCAACCAGGCACCCTGGCATCCGCATGCCTTTTGTTTGTTTTTTCCTGCAAGGTGAAGGCACACTCAGGTACAAGTTGGTGTGATAAGAAAGGCGCATTCTGGCCTCTCTGGAATGATCCAGTCGAACTCTTGCTTTTGGATACCTCAAAACAGTGCCCATTGTAGACCTCAGTTGAGACCAGAGTTCTGCAGAATAAGCCACATTTCCCTTTCGGGATTATAATTAAAGCATCTCCCTTTTTCTGTGAGAGATTTTTGCACAGCATTGCAGTGGATACTAAAAACCTCTCGATCCTTCTGATCCCCCTCGATATCTCATTAAATTGACAGACCACAGCCTATTACCATGCTTTTGCCAATTGCACAGTGGTTGTGTGGTCTAGAGAAGAACTCGTCTGACATCACCAACTAAACTAATATTCCCTACTGACCTTTATCCAATTTACAAATCCCTCTCTCTCCAGAGATGAAAGGCCAGAGCACTACTCCATACTTACCTCCACAGCCAGTATCTCACATGTAAAAATAAAGGAGGTAGAGAAACACAACTAATCTTGCTCTAGAGCTGGAAAACTCTCTCATTGAGCAATATAATTTACTTCAATTTAATATGAATAATCATATGGAGGTCTAGAGTTTTTATGTTTTACAGCTCTCCTTAATTCCACATCTCCTTCCTGCAGACAGTGCAGGCATAAAACATTTCATCACAGTCTCTAATAGAAGGGTTTTGAAAAACCCACCCTTGTGCTGCATAGCAATTCCTATCCAAATTCCCAGCCATATTACAAACTATATGACTTTGAATCTTGGGGTCAGAAAACTACACTGACATGACTAATTGAGACTGAATTGAAAACTACATAATATAAAGCTAGGGGAAGAAAAAAAAAATAGTGTTGCATTTTTAAGGTATGATTTTAGAGAGCAGGTACTATAGACAAAACAGAGGTTCAAATAAAAAGTATTTTAAATCTGCCTTTAAAACTACTATAGTCTCCAACTCTTTTTGAAAAGAAAAGTTAATTATTCTTTCCAGTATTTACCATTTGAATTACACATGTGAAACATTATCATGTTAAACGAACATACATATCGAAGAAAAAGCCCCACAGTACAGTGTGTCATTAAACCACCTTAGTTATCAAAACTTAATGAGCTCTGAAATAGATACAATCCCAATATTGCAGGTCATAAAAAAGATTTTACTTGTGACCTACATCATTCACATCGAAGAATTAAGAAATTAGGGCATCTTTCCACTTCCCATTCACTGTTTAAGTGCCTATTCACAGAGTCTGACTCCTAAGGGCAAGGAAAAGCACCAGCTTCAGCAGGTTTTCCTGTGTTGTGAGGCATCATTACGCAGAGCTGCCAAAGCTCTGCTCAGCTGACCATGGTCCTGCACAAGCACACTTCCCACACAAACCACTGAGATGGGCAATGGGTGGCAAACTTCGTTTTGGCTTAGGTAAGAAAAAATACAGTCTGGCTTCCACTGCACAACATAACATGATATAGAAAATAAGCGGAAATAACAGTCCTCTAAAAAGCAATGTGTAGCATGCACTCTGTAGTGTAGCTGCAATCACATGTTTAACATTTACAGAAAAATACAATTTCTGAGTACCTGATCCACGTGGTAAAATTGCTGAATTGAAATGCAACCGTCAGTGAGACCAAGCCATGGGGTCACCTCAGACCCAGCCACCAGTATCACCTACAACAGGCATCAGCACAACTCCCCACCCAGGCCTAAACGCTGGTGAAACACGTCAGGCCTGCAGCATACTGTGAAAATCAAGTCCCCCAAGCTTTGTGCCCAGGTATTATAAAAATTAAACCCAAAGAGCACAAAGAGTCAAGCAATAGCATTTTCTATTACAGAATGTTACTGATATGAAAAAAGAAAAAGTGGTTACGGTTCTCTCTTTGTTGGGTTGTGCTTATTGTCTCAGGCTGCTGAAGACAGGAGAACCCACCATCTATTGCCTCCAAGGTTTACAGTTAATTTGGGGAAAGCCGAGAAAACAGATTCTGAGCATGGCATAGGTGCAAACAGGAACCCAAAGAGGCCACTATTGTGGACAGACTTTGATCACCGACAAAGCCAGTTTCTGATAAATTTCCAATAACTGAAGGGACAGTCAGCATCATGATTCAGATGTGCTTCATCAAGTCCATGTATGTACAGTGACGAAACAGGCAGGAGTGCTTTTCTTCTGTCTGGGCTTTGATTCAATTAATTGTGGTGAGATTAAGGGAAGAGAAAAACAGGGAACAGAAAYGTGAAATCTGTCTGCCAGGCTGTTTATACTCCAGCAGGAAGTACTGTTAATTCACTGATTCTCAAATACCAAATGATCAACCCTCACAGCTCTTCCATAGATATGCAGCATGGCATCTCTGCCAAAGCAACCTCTTAGCTGGGTAATTTAAATCAAAGCAGTACGTTGCTGGCACTCTACTTAAGTCAGAAGCCTTTTTTTCCCCAGCTCTCACCCATTTCTAAAGATAATCTGTCCCTGTCCTGTCTGCTATGCAATTTAAGTTAAAACCATCCCTTTCTCCTTGAAGAAATCTACATTACATGCCTGCAAGAAAAGGAAATTATGTCCAATATATGTACAAATCATCACTTGATTATAATACTACAGCACATTTTAGAACAGTCCAGTGAAAGCTCCCCTGGTTAAAAAGAGAAAAGCAAAATCACCTAAAGAGCCAAGGAAATCCTTTTGGAAGGACGTGCTTCWTAGATTCCCCTAAGTAAAAATAATAATAAATAAAAAAAATTCCATACACAAGCAGAAACACTGTTAAGCTATACAGTTGCATCTTGAACATGCAAATATCACAACCCAGTCTTATGTCAGCTTGAAAAGATAACGTCATGCAGAAAATTAAGATCATCTGATGATGTTATGAAAAGTAGTTTGAGAAGGCAACTTCTTGAATGKAAGTTTTATGTATTTCCACACCAAAACACAAGTGTCCAGGCAAAAAAAGTACAATATTTTGATCACATTTTTCTTTTCCTTCATAGAGAAGCAACTGAGAAATAAGGGGGCATAAAAGTATATTTAAATAAGATCTTTAGAGATTGGTTTATTGAAAGGAACTAAATGTTTCATCACACTATTCATTTAGTGGTATGAAATTAATTTGACATTATTGTGGATAAATAAGACTGCCTTTAACATTAACTTTCATAAAGCTAATGCCCCATTCAGGAAAAAACCCCAAAACCACCAGCATTTGCAAGCTATCCAGCCTTCAGAGTTGTATACAATGGCCTCTAGTAAACTAGAACCCACTTCTGGCAGCCTGAGAGATGGAGGAGCTTTGTCTGAGCTGGAAAAGTCTTTGGCACCTCCAAAACTGGTACTATAAGGTACCAGAACTTACTCTGTTCTCATCTTATGGCATAACAGAGGAACTTGTGTCAGGAGATTCTGACTAAACAGCGTTGTAGATGTTAAGCCTTTCTTCCCTTCCCCACTCTCCCGCCTGCCCCCACTAAGTCAAAAGACCTTACAAACTTTTCCTCTTGCCTCCAGTTTCCATCCAGAAAACTCACTCTTAAAAAATTACAGCAGCTTTTGCATAGTAAAATTACTGCACTTCAGAACCTTCCCATGCACATCACACAGTCTCTGTGGACCTGAGAAGAGAAGCATCTTCATGGGGAGCAAATGTGACAAACATTTTATTTTATACTTTTTCTTTCCTCTTCAGGGGATGGGAAAGAGAGTTGCAATTCAGCAAATTCCTCTTTGTAGAGCATTTTTCAAAAGTGCTTCTTGTCCTTTTAGAAAGCTAGAATTGCAGTTGCATAGGGGAAAGCACTTACTAATAAAAGGAGCTGGCGAAGAACGRGTTGAAGGTCTGAATCTCCTGAACAGGGAGAAGTCAATTCCCCCTGCCTTGCATGTGGGGAGAGCAGTGAAGTCCCAGCAATGGTGCTGCACCTGGTTAATGGGGTAGAGAGCTCACAGGAGCCCTTTGCAAAGTGGATTTGCAAATAGGATGAATGACCTGTGCTGGATGAATTATTGTTGGATAGTTCCTTGAAACATTTTGTAAAGTTACAGCCTTGTTAAACCACATTCTTGGAGTCTTGTCTTTCTTCCATCAGAGCTTGGGACAAAGAAAATGTGAAACGCAGGAGAAACTACAAGTACGTTTCCTGAGTTGCTGCATCAGTTGTTTTGTTTTCTAAGGTTGCTTCTCCAGCAGGAGAGAAATCCTGACAAGCTTTTATTGGAACAGAAGTTATTGTACTGGATTTATGGAAGGAATTCATTTTGGGAACATAGAGAAGGAAAAAACAAACAACATGCAATTAGTCTACATAATCAAACTAGTTCTACTGTCTTACTGCCTTTGCACGGCTTAATCTGTTCTTTCATTCTTCCTTCCACCTGAAAGTAAGGAGTGCTTGCAATAGAGCAATAAATTGAAATACCAATAAAGCACCAAATTAAAAATATTAACACTCCTAGCTTGCCGTGTTTCAGCATTTTTCTCTTCCTTGGGTTATTTTTTTGGTTGTTTTGTTTTGCTTTTATACTTCAGAATGACACTCTGACAAGGTCAGGTGACAATGATAGAGGCTCAGAGAATGAGTTTAACACTGGAAAAGGAAACTTAATTAATCAAAGAAACAAATTATTTCCCTAAAATTATTTGACCTGTCCTATTCTACTTCACTCCCTACCTCTCTACCTTTTTCCATCTTGACTTCAAGCACTTTTAAGGATGCATCATTACATTCTGCGCCTTTCTGCTTGTCCAAGGGAAGGAATAAGAGGATGAACTTGCCCTATGAGGTCACTCAGCAATTACTTTTTTGAAAACACAGCACTTTCTCTGATACCACCAACACAAAACTGAAGGCTGAATGGGTTGGGTCAGAAAAGTTTTAGTAATCTTGACAAATAATGACTTGTGTTGAGAAAGAGACCACAGCTACTTCTAATGCACTGTGACACATGACAGTTCCTTGTGCCCACCTGGCTGAAGAGTCCTACAGATACAGTATCTATCGCACCAATGGATTTGGGAGGAATGCAGTGTAGATGACACTTATTTCTACTAATTATACAACTTCATTCAGTTGTATGCTCTACATTTGTGATTGTTGTTGACTGCACAGCCAGTAACAAAATAGAAAACGTCCAGCTTGTAACTACTAAGCATACTCCAAACAAATTGCATTATTTTAACCCTGGAATTTGCAGCTTCTTCCCTTTTTTGGGAGAACAGGCTGGCCCAGCGAGGATCGGGGGAGGAAATGAGGCAGTGCATTACCTCCCAGTAGCTCTACTGACCCTAAGAGCAGTATGCCAGTAGTACCAGTGGGTACAGGTGCGTACAGCAAGCCAGGAGAGGCAGTCCCACAAAGCTGCGTATCCTGAACCTAAGGCTCTGCACCATTTGCACAAGAGACCCAAAGAAGCCCTCACTTGTTCTTTTACTGCAGCTAGTCACTTACTTACAAGAGGAATCGGGCACCACAGCACTTCTACAAATGCGGACTTGGCCAGTTCACTGGAACCAACAAATCAAACTAAGGAAACTTTTCACTGTGTAGTATGAAGTATTTTGAAGAAAGTGTTAAAAGAAATAGACTCTTTCCTCAAGTCTTCCCCTTTCCTACCAGACAGCACAGTTTCTTTCTGAGAATCAATGTCATCATTCAGCTGTTTCTTCTGGCAAAGCCAGAATCCAGAACAGAATCTTCATGAAAAAGAAACCAATAAATTAGAGCTCTTTGTGAGCAATTTGCCGTTAGTTCTGTTCTCCCTGCCTATTAAGATTCTTTATTTGCTTCACCAAGAGATTTCTGCTGACAAGTCTATTCATTTACTACTAGCCTAGATAAAATGCTAATAAACAAAATGTCAAAAAATGTATTCATATGATTTTCCCCTTTTCACTGGGCTTGTTATTAAAGGGACCATGGAACTAAACATTAACATCTGGTGAAATCAGGATGCTTGYCTTCCCCCTGAAGACTAAGCTCTATTTCAGACAAACAACTTGTGAAAGAACTATCCAAAGTTTCCATATTTCTCTGTTCTGTCAGGCATGCACAGACAACCCTCCCACCCCACTAATTTCAGCAACTGTACCACCTCCCATTAAAACCAAACAAGAATACCCTTATGGAAATATATTATACAATGCTACACTTTCTATAGGTTTCCTATGGCATCCCACAGATGTTTTACAGTGGGATGATAATGTTTCGCTAAACTCTGCAGAGGATAGGTTGTCATTATTCTAACTTCTACAGAATCAAAYAGAAAAAAATCTCCAGGACCTTCTTTCACCTCCTTATGAATTCATGCTCTGTTAATTCTCTAACTCCCTCCCATTAGACTGGTGTGGAGGAATTGTGTCGAAGTGTGCTCTTTGGTTGGGTACTCCTAAGGGAGTCCTCTCCTTAGCAGATCTGTGTGAGTGAAGTTCAGGTGTACGGATGTGGCGGCATCCGGAAGCAGCCACCCCTAAACAAAGACACAGCTGACAATGCCACTATGAATTAAGGAGTCCGAGAGTGAAGGCTGTGGACAGCTGGCCATTGGGAACTAAGTGAGACAAGCTGTCATTAGCTGCACATAAAACATCTAGGTAGAGTGCCAAACTGAAAGGACTCCATCCAAGACTCCTGTGTATTTTCTCATAAGTCTTGATCCTTCAGAAGTTCTGGAGATTGTAATTTTCTTTATGTAAGACTACTTGTTCAGCCTCTTTGAATAAACATGCAGTCAAGATGCAAGACAGGAAGCAGTGGTGAGTCGCAGGTAAGATATTCTTTTTTCCCCCTCACTCCCCAGTTCCTTTTAACTTGGAACATATGATCCCCCAGGAATAGCTACATGTTTTGTGGAATTGGCAGGAGCACATCTCTCCAGCCAAAGCTGTCACTTGTCTTAATCTGATTTGCTAAACATATCCAGAATGAGATGGATAGGAAATGCAGCCTCGCATGCTTTTGCATGTGGAGGTAGAGTTCTGCAGTGAGAATGGCTGAATATTTTATTTTTGGAGTGTGTCTTGTGAACCATTCAGGTGAGAGGAAGAAAAAGCAGATCTGAACATTTCCATCTTGCTTGAACTCTAAATAAGACACCTACAATACCAAACAGAAAGGTACCCTCGGGGCACTTTTATACATTTATTATAAAACAAAGATTAAAACAATTATATGGAAATTAAGGATAATACGGAACATTTGTCTTCCTCTCAGTCAAACAGTAACATGGCCTAGTTCAACAAATAGCTTCACAGCTTGAGGCACACTGCATGCAAAATGATAAAATTGCTTGGGCTGAGAGGACAGCCTGAATGGCTCGGCTCTGTGAGGTACGTGTCTCAGATCTACGAAAGAGGTCGTATTTCACTGCACTATTACTCTTCGGCAGAAGAAAATAGCAGGTTTTCTCACAAGTTTTCACAACTACACAGACGAAAAGAACACAGACACTGCCCTTACTCACAAGCTCAGAAAGCTGAAGAACCAGCATGGTGAAAATAATGCAGCTTTTTTCCCCAACACTTTCCACTCTTTTCCCCTCCTCATGCCACCCACAAAGAGCAATTCCCCTAAATGATTCTGCTCTTCACAGAGCTTCAGAATCTATTGTGATTTTCTCCTAGTTACCAGTGCCACACCTATGCAAGTYACTTTACTTCTACAGGAATGTATGTTTAAATATAAAACTAGAGTGGTGCTATGACTCCAGCTTAGCTCCTTTGATTAAGGAAGCTCCTCTTTCTGGGAGGTAAATCCTTTTACAGCAACAGGGTTGGAAACATTCTGGTTTTGAAACATGCCCTCTCTATTCTGGTGGCACCAAGTGACACCCTTCTATTATTATAATCCAGAACATTTCTCACTACATAATTTCTAAGACACTTCCAAGTTTAACTTTTAAGTATGAAACTTCAAAAATATATGCTATTCTTGGGAGAGGCTCTCTCCAACTAAATGAGGTTGCAGGGAAGAAGGGACAGAGCAATAACATAGAAACAACAAATTTAGAGCAGCCTTGACATTATAAACACAACAATAACTGGAAGGGGTGGGGGAAAGATGATCAGTAATTAGAAAAATCACCAAAACTCAGATTTGATCAATGATCAATAACTCATTACTATCACTAGCTTTCCTTTCGGCAATGGTTTTCTACAGCAGCTGGAGAGAAAAATATTGATATAATTTTCATAGTTTTAGGAATGTAAATAAAAGAAGCCTTCTGCTTTTAGTCACAAAAGTTCAGAGAACCTGTGAATTGAGTAACACCACCCTTTGAGGTACACTAAAACACAAGGTTTTCATTACTGCCAAGTACTACTTATCTGAAAGAAACTTACTGCCTAATTACAGTTTTTTTAATGTTGAAGCAATAATCACTGTTATGATTATAAATCAAATTTTGAAGTTTATCCAAACAATAGAGCAATTTACCTTCACAAAGGCAACATAATGTTATAACTTTTTTTTTTTTTACATTGAATAATACTGTCACAAACAATCTTCTTGGTGTTAATGGGTACACTTGGAGTATGGCAATATTACTCAACTAAAACTGTAGCACAGTTTGTCCCATAGTGAGATTAAGCGTGACCCACCCTATTAAAGCAACAGAAAGTCCTTTTCCCTCCTCTTTTACAAATGTTTTGAATATAAGAATTCATCAGGATTTAAGGGATTAAGAAATCACTGTCCACGAAAAAAAATCTGCAGAAATTTTCATTAGTTCTTTTATGAGTTGGCAGCAAATACTCTAGCTGTGAACTTTTATGAAGCTATAAATACAAAGGACCTTCTGATACTGGTATGATGATAATTCTAAATTTCCTCTTTGCAGCTGCAGTTGATCCCCTGTATTTGGTAAAAAAAAAAAAATCTCTTTGTGATTTAACAGAGAAAGTTGGCTCAACTACCGTATTGCCTTTGAGCACTCTGAGTGGAAGTTCATGAATTAAACCCACATGGCAACACAACCCCCTCCCCACCTTTCCCTTAAGGTGGCTATAAAATGTCAGTAGAAAGCCAAGCTGTTTATTTTACTTAGCATTTGATTCTGTAAGTAAATGATTTTCTAGTGGGGCTTATGTGCAAAGCACATCTTTGCAACCAGCTCCCTTACATCACTAAACTTTTATTAAACTATGCCATAAATATTAAATCAACCCTTAAATGTTTAAACTTAATATTAATGGCAAAAAATAAGAATATGCAGGCAAGTAACAGACTTGCTGGCAACCTATTCCCTGAAAGACTAGGATGTTTGATCATGGGGAGAAAAAAAAAATTCTTTGCTACCGACAGCTTTTTACAAAACTTGATTTCCCAGAGGATTTATCTTTTGGGAATAAAACTTAAGAAGGGATTTTGTCTACATTTTGCTATATATTCCAGAATCTCTATGGTGAACAGTATTCCTAAATTACTCTGATAGATTTGTGCCACCCTAGATTTGTTTCAATACTAACTGTCAATACATTTCACTTAATTGCCTAACAAACACAAGGAAGACTCATTTTCCTCCCAATATCTTGGGAAAAGGGCACAATCTGAGACAGAAAGGATCTCATTCCCTTGGCTTCTGAGTCCCTAAACAAACACTGGAGCAGCAAATAAGCACTCCAGAATAAAAGTCATCCAGCAAGAGAAATGGGTATGCTGGCCTGCCATTACTGTAGTAACAGGTGCAATACTTATTTGTCTTGTGTGGTTAGGTTTCTCAGGAGCTTGACCAGAAAGAAGGTAAAGTAACCAGGCTGCCCAGATACATGCTGATACTCATTGTAAGATCAGTTGCATTTGCTTATATTTGTCCCAAGACAAACTGAAGGTCAGCTTAACTAATGGAAAGTTATCAATCATGCAAAAGAAGAAAAGCACAATTAGACACCCACCTTTTGTATCTGYAAATCTAAGGAGCTGGATGTAATGTCATTATTCACTGACTCTGCTTGAGATTATGAAATAAGGTCAGGGAGCAAACTCAGCAGAGTATATACTTACTGGACTGGACTAATGGTGGCCTCTGCTCTAAATATGAAGAGCTTGGCTGCAGTCCTGCACTCAACATAAAATGTATTTCAAAGCTGAAATAGTCGCTGTGACCGGCTGTTATCCATGYCCACTGATGGGAAATGTAGGGAGGCCTATATGTCCTTTGCTTCCATACATGGTGCATCTTCCTACGATACAACTGAGTAGTGCAGCATGTTTGATGATATAACTAAAAAGAGACAGTAAACAGCTATCATCAGTCCTATTTTTTCCAGCATTATTCTGTAGTGATCTCAACAGTTCCACTTTGCAATTTAACTTCAGTGCTGAGAACAGAGGGTCTCTGTCCTTCTTTCTCTGTCTCTATTTTACAAAGCAGACCACAAAAATGAAACATTGGAGAATTTTTATTTGCTACCATTTTAATAATTGAGAAATGTATCTTAGCTCAAGTACACAATTTTCCAAGTTTCCTTTGGAAAAAATACAGTTGTAAGGTGCCTAAAACCATATTATTACTGAACAGTGGTTTATTAGGTGCTTGCAACAGGTCCACTGTAATTAAAAATACGGTCACATCTATGGAAAGTAATCCAGGTGCACAGGTGCCTCCACTTGTCTCCTTTACAGTGTTAGCCATGTAAAGTTCAAGAAGTGTATGGATATAACTTAGAAACCTAATTAGGCCATTAGAAGTAAACTCCATTAAAAAAAAAACACTCTTCAGCTTTAACGATAAACTGCAGCCATTTCAAATTTAATACTGCACTAGCAAGTAATACTACCATTGAATAATTCAGCATCCTGTAACATAAGGCAAGACGAGAGGAATGAAAAAGTGCGATTGCTATTTTCATTATGATGTGCCTTTTTGGGAGATATAGTATAAACCACATATCACTCACACTAATTATTTTGGCATCTTATTGGCAGTCACAATTAGACAAAATGTAGAAATTTCTAAGAGCAAAAAAATTTCTTGGCTAGATTTCTTCAGCCCGATATACTTCAGACTTTTATTTATGGCTAAATTGAAGCTGGATGTCAAATCTGGGTCCCTTAGAACAAAATCTTAATAATTAACTGGCAAAACTGAACATGATCGTTTCTGACACACCTACACTGGTAATTATTGCTTTGAGGCCATTTACTAGTGAAATTAATGTATTCATTGCCCTAACAAATTAGCATAACTCATACATAATGCCCCACATTTCAAGACCTTCCTAGAAAAACAACACTTAATACCGCAGAATGAAATGGCAAGGGCATTACATGGAGGCAGTATTCACTGAATTACTACATGTTAAAACCACAATGGCTAAGTGTTAGTTATAAAGCAAAATGTAAACACAATGTGGGTATTGAAACCATTAATAGTGTAGTCAAGAGTGTACAATCGATGATTATCTTTGCACTTCAAATAAGCAGTATTACAATAGCAGTAAACATGGAATGTAATTAACTGGCTACTTTTAGAGATATGAAGTATGAAAAGGATGCAGTGCTGAAGCAGTTTCTTCCTCCGTCTCAAATTCCTAATAAATACAGTGTGGCTACTGTGCTTTTTCTGCCCATATTTCCATTCAGATTAATTCAGTGCCTCGAAGTGGCTACAGCAGCCATAGGGTCAAGCAGCAGTGAAAGACAGGATTAAGTGCATTACCTTTGGAATTAGCAGCAATCTACTGCCATTTTTAATTGGTAAGACTCTCTCACTTCAGTTTGGGAAAGCGATCCCCAAAGTTTTCTATCTCATCATGCAGAACAGATCACCATGTGGCTAGATGCAGTCCCAATTTGATGGAGGGCAGGGGTGGAAGGCACCTCTGCTGTGCTGGCTCACCTGGCAGGCTGGGGGCTGCATTGAGACCCCCAGGCAACAGACCTAACATGCACTGCCACTTACAGACCACTGGCAACCTGTGACCTGCAGAGTGCCAGTATGAGGCAGATTACATATGAGGAACCATGGCTTTTGAGTATGAATAATGTATTTATGTACTTCAAATGATAAATTTACTTTGAAGGAGAACACGGGGGCAAAAATACAATGGGTTTGCAGAAAGTCATCTAGGACTCTGCATTGCACAGAATTCACTCCTGGCTCAGCTGTGGGGTCTGACAGCTAAGGATAACTTGACCAGGTCTTTCTTCCACACAACCGAGGAGCAGGTCCTGATGCCAGTTACAGCAAGGTTACTTTGCTTGTGTTCTCTAGAATTGTCTAAAAGTTATTTCCTCCTGAGAAGTACTGAATCGGAGCATACTCTTGTGGCACCCTCTTCTCCCYTCCCACACAAGCATAAATGCAAGGGAACATAGAGTTCCTCAGCGGATCCTCAACTGCATCAGTACCTACTGCTACAAAGGAAAGCAAAAAAACTCCAAGGGGAAAATAATGGAATAATCATCTCAAGCATGGAGTTTCCTTGGAATCCCATCCACATGTGTTTGGCTCCTGCCCACAAGCATAACGTTTTACATCTTAATTTATTAATGTTTTTATTCTACTGGATGTAATTTGGATTCTCTCATTACCCATACGAATGTCTGATCTTTTTCAATCCTCTTAAGTGCTCGGCTCCCATGATATCTTATGGCAATGAGTTCTATATGCTAATTATGAGATGCATGAAATTCCATTTGACCAGTTCTGTATTTCTTGCTTATCAAGTCATACCCTTTCCTTTCCCAAATGTTCCTCTCCTTTTAGAGTTCCTCATTTTGCACCTTTCCCCACTTTGAATTAAAAATCCAGGTCTCTCCTACAGTAAAGCCTTTCTTTGACTATCTCTGGGTTTCTTCTGTTTCTAACTTCACATTTCTTCATTAATTTATTTTTAAAATAGAAAATGATCAGAACACAAGATAGCATGAGAGATTTTTCTAGCCCATCAAATTTGCTTTAAACACTGCAAACATCCCAAAGCACATTTCAGAATGGTTTAAACAGTCCAGTGGTGGATTCCCAGTGTTGAACCACAGAGGTTATTTGTGCCCTCTCTTCCAAAGACATGAAACCTAATTATATTATGGCCACTATTACTAAGTATAGATAGCTACCTTGAGGCAATTCATGTATGACAGAGCTCTCCATTGGTGCCTGTCTGAAGAACTAGCTGATCTTCGGCATAATCATCTGAATTGTGAAGAAACTGCTTCTTTGAACCTTGCCCTGTTGTCACATACAACCATTTTATAGATGGGTAAATGCTACATCTCTGATATTCCTCACAACTACACATGCAGGGAACAATTTTCATTTACACTAACCCTTATTTACACTCAAGCAGCAGGTCTTTATGCATTTCTGTCTACTTATACAATGCCAGAGTAACAGCAAGCAACATCAGTGAGAACAAGAATCAGGTCTTCAATATCATTTCATTGACTATGCAACAAGTAGTATAAACTTACCATCATTTTTTGTGAATTTTCTTCTGATTTAAAAATAATTCCACACCAAAGAACTTACACAAAGCTTAGGATATTCTTAAAACATTTAAAAACACTGTACTAGAAGAACACCAGTTCCCTGTCAAGTTATTGTATGCCTTTTCATTGAGAAATATTAGATGATTGGATTGCAGAAAAGCTACACCCCATCCTCATGGCTGGACTGTTCTACACCATTTATAGCCATGTACTGAAATACTCCAGCATCTGATCTRTTCTGTCCAGCTAATAATTATGTACTACAATATTGCATTTGTATCAACTGTTTGAGTTGCACTTACTTTGTAAAGGTCAGTCTTCTTCCATCCTAGGTCACCTACTTGTGACTTTAAGTCTCTCATTGGTATATAGATTTTATTTTTGKTGGCATGCCTACTTTTAGATAATTCCTTTGTCTGACACGTTGTTATTTCCCTCAAATATGCCTCTATAACCTTTCTTCCTCTAGGTCAGCTGTAATTTCTGTCCTATCATTTACTACTGGATACAGGGTTACCTTTGTATTACTGATATTCCTAGCAGATGTCTTTGTCTGACCCAAGTGCTCCTCACCACCTGTTGCCTTGCTTCCAGGTTTGGCTATAAATAATCCTCCCCTTGCTGGTTTGACTATAAATAATCCCCTCCCCACCCTGTTGGTTTTTGGAGTCAGCTGGTTCCAATTTGGGTAAGGTGGGGCTTCTCTTTCCTTTACAGTTACAGTTCCCTCTCCTCATTGTGTTACCCACACAGAAATCCTACTGCTGCACAAAACCACAAGTATAATAGAAATATATCAGTAGGTACCTAAATCAAATCTTTTGCCTGTTGATCTACATTTTAATTCTAGCACCTCTCATATCTACCTCCCAAAGTTATCAGTACCAGTATGCACAAGAGGCACTGGGGCTGTGCTTATGATCAAGTTCACCTCTGCTTACCTTGCTTACCACAGAAGGGCCAACACGGCTACCTCGTGGGCAATTCCCACAGGGCAACCTCAGCTACCCCCCTTSCACATATGAGTGTGCTTGTGGACCAGGGCAGGTCACAGGGCTGTGGTTCTCTCCACCCTCCGTCTGTTCTAGCCTGCATGGTAGCTGTATGTGCCACAGTCAGCATCTGGACATGAAGGCAGATGGAGTCCTTCTTACAGAGTACCCCAATATCACCTTCCTGAGACTGCCTGAAGCAGGGTATGTTGAAGATGTCTAAAGACAATGTGGATAAGAAGCCATGATCTTGTGAGCCCTGTAAACTGCAGATCTATCCCAGCACAGGTGGTCTGCAGATTTGCTCTATGAGCTGCGATTAGATCCTGACAGACACCTGTCTGAGGTGTCCAGAAATTGTTCCACTGAAGCTCGCATACCTAGTGCTCAGAGTAACTGGTTTATCTTCAGCACTCATCATATAAGACCCAACATTTTAACACACATTTTGCACATTTCGGAAGCAAACAAATGCACTAAACTCACCACAGTAGTTTGGATATGAACTGCAGTGGGGGACATGGTGCCTTGGTGCACATTTTGGTTTTTGKTTTTTTTAAAGGTAAGACAGAGGAATGCTTCAGTCAGACTAGGGTGGCTAGTGTAAAATTAAGAGGGAATTGTAGAGTTAGTCCACATACCAGCAGTCAGGATTTAAGAGGCTGTCTACTGACAGTTCCTATAGGAGGAAAAGAGGGAAGGGAGAAAACAAACAAGAAACAACCCACTCCCACCAAAAAAAAAAAAAAAACCAAACAAAAAAAACCACAATCAAACAGCCTAGGAGAAGTTAAATCCAATTGAAAGAGGCACATAATTTTTCTTAATGGACCGTCTTTCAAAGTCTTGGCACACCACTTCTTTGAGGAGGCTACTTCACACTCCTCTTTTCAGAAAACAGCAGGTAGCTATACCAAGTAACTAATGCTACCTTTCGAAGTTTTGGCTCAAGACTGTCCTATAGAGGACGGGGCAGAAAACAGGCAGCACCAGAATTGGACTTGAGAAAATATTCTGTGTTTATGGCATCCTCAGGAAAAGCAATGATTGCAGCAATAGCAATAGGCCACCTGCAGCAATATAAGCAGTAAGTGAGGATTAAAGAGGAAAGAAAGTGCTGAGTGACTTTCTCAAAGCTGTTACAGACTTGACTGGAGCCAGAAACAAGCGATGGTTTTGCTGGGGTGTGTCTTTCTCACATCTTCAGTAAAAATTTAGAGGAAAAGCAGAGATTAAGGAGTGACTGAGTCTCTGGAAAAGAGCTGGTGAGAGAAAGCGTAGTAAAATCCTGAGAAGACACAGGTGTCTGCATTCATTCAATGGCATTATGCCACTTTACATGCAGTGAAGAACTGTATTTAGTGACATTATTATCTAACCTAGATAGAGGCATTCCTGCCATAGGGGTTAACTTGGAGAGAGCCAAAGTGGGCAGTGATGTCCCTACATGCAACTGGAGGCACTAACACTGCATAGCGGCAGGAACTCTGTGTGACCTTAAAAGGCTGTACATACAAGTCTTGCCTGCAAAACCCATGAGAACTTTTCCTGCTATGATTATAAGCTTTACTAAGTTAGACTCTCACAGAGTTATATAACCCTATGTGGTAGTTAATGAAGTGCTGGATGTAAGAAAAATAACTGTAATGTTATTTTGCCCCTGGTATGCTTTGCCTTATAAGGATTAATCCTAGAGCTAATTCACTTGTGTTTTGTGATCTCTATCATGCTGCAATAATAATACCTAGCACTTTATAGCACTTTTCACTTATAAAAAGTGCTTTACAAACATTATCTAATTATTAATCTTCACAACAGTCCTGTGATACAGGTATACAGGTCAATTTAATGTTCTGTTTTAATAAACTACTAGCACTTTAGTAAATTGAAAAGTATAAAACACATTAAATTCACTTAAGAGAAACAAGAGTTAGTGAACAAATTTCAATTCTCCCTACAACATTCTAGGTGGGCAATACACATAGCAAACTGTCAGTGATCCCCACCTCTGAGGTCCACAGAGGACAGTCTATACAAAAATATTTCAATTAAGTAGTTGAGAGACTCATTTTTTTTAGATGATAACATGAATAATGTGAACAAAGAGGTACTCT
Source organism: Oceanodroma leucorhoa (assembly GCA_030449065.1). Taxonomy (NCBI): domain Eukaryota; kingdom Metazoa; phylum Chordata; class Aves; order Procellariiformes; genus Oceanodroma; species Oceanodroma leucorhoa. The sequence goes on from JASVER010000010.1 coordinate 9,889,878, forward strand.
ACCAGAGCAGCTGAGATCCCTTGATCAAGACCACACTATACTAAGTTCTATACAAGCAAAACATAGTAGTCCCTACCCTACAATATTTGGGATCTAGGTATAAAACTAGGGACAAGAGATGAGTAAAGGGAGGAAATCAGTACAGTTAAGCAGTAATCATTACTGTTCAAACTATATCTGCCTACACAAACATATGCAGAGCCATTTAATACCAGTATACTTGCCATCTCATTAGTCCTCTGTATTTCTCTCCATTGATACACCTCAGACTTTAGTTGTTTGTGATCAAAGACAGGACAAGAGTTTGGCATTTGGTAAATGCATCATCATACAACTTAGTTATATAATCACAAGCTGAGTTTTCCACAAAGTCCCTGTTTCATGCAGTGCATGGCATGGACTTGTCTGTGGGATGAATCAACGCAGGGCAGGAGGCAGCTGCCTGACAATGAGAAGGGCTGCCCGGTGCTTTGCCATTGCCGAGGTTGCCATAGTTATCTAATGAGCGAAGAATGCAGGAAGAAAGAAAGAAAAAGACAGTCTCCTACTTAAGGTAGTTTAAAAGCTGCCCTGAAGAGTTTGGAGTCTACACCTGCTTTTGTCACACACAGTCTATGACATACAGGACAAGTTTCTTAAAACCAAGTTTTTCCACACAAGGTCACCTGTCAATTGTATGTTCCTCATGTGCTCCGTGCCTGACCTGAAACCTGGGGYCTACCTTGCTCAAAGTGCTGATCACTCACAAATGTAGTTGAAGTTAAAGGGAGCTGTGCTTTCAGCTTACTACCCAATGTTAAATATTCTGAAAAAGATTGGAGCAGGATGTCTCAGCCTGGGTTCCCAAATTAGTAGGTACTTTCARCCTTGAATTACTGTGTCCCAGTCTCCATCTGTCAAATGAGGACAATAATTCCTCCTCATTTCACCGGGGTGTTGTGAAAATAACTTCATTAATGGTTTGTGAAGCACTGTAGTGTTGAGTGCTATACAGAAACCTAGGAGGAAATTAATAATTCTGTCTCTGGAGCAAGTTTTGAAAAGCATGCAATAAAAAAGGCCTGAAGGCACACACTTAACAGGAGAAAAAATAAAATATTGGATTTGAAATATTTGAACAAAATATTTGAACTGCTCATTAARTGAGTGCAGTCCATGCTTTATCCAGCAGATTTCACCCTGATTTTAAACTCTCAACTTGCAATCTCAGTTTTTATTTGTAAATTACAAGGTTTTTAAAAATTCAGAGCTATCCAGCTCTCCACAAATGCCACAGCATAGAATCCTACTGATGAGCCCATGGCTCACTACCATCACTGGCAATATTTAGAGTCACTGTGCAGACCTCTTTATTCAGCTCATGGAATAAAGCAACAATACCACCTTTCTCAACAGGAACCAGTACTTCAAGGACAGAAGATCACACTTTGACAGCAGATTTTTATGGTATTTTGAAGTAACAAAAGAAATATGCAATTTGGGGGGGGGGGAAGTGCTCAAAATTTTATACAGAGCAATACATATTCAATTCCTTTCCAGAAACAGCCAAACCATTTTGATCATAGTCATTCCAGATGTTTTGCCCTAGGAGGAAGCCCAACATGGAAAATATCAACCCAAAGAGTTAAAGTCTGTGAAGATTAAAAATAAATTTAAAAAAATCTTGTTTACAGTAGTTTATAAGTGAGAATTTTCAGGCAATCTTGATGGCAGTCAGTATTTTCTGCCCTACCTAGAATACATATGCACACACTGTTCTACACAATGTTTTGCTTGCTGTGCAACTTATTTTAATTCTCTCCTAGCACGACTTCTTCAGTGCTGAGGGTTTTTAAAATTATTTATTTATTTTTATTATATACCCCCTAGCTATTTCTAATATGGAGAGAATAGTAGTCCTTAGGTTCCCTTAAATAATATACAGATGACTAATCACTGTGGCACCCAGGAAAGATGTCAGGTGAAGTAAACATTCTGAAAAGAATGAACCCTTGAGCTATGCCTGCCAAACACTCTTACCTGGAACTGTCACAATGATTGTGGTGCGACCAAAGAAGGAGCCTTTGATGACTGAGGAGTTATCTGAATTAGTAAAGTGCTTGGTGAGTAAAAAAAAGTAAACTGCCCGTTAGTTTAAAGCAGTGGCATTTAATAGATATGATGGAACCAGAGGACTTCCCTTCCTGACTATAACATTGAGGCTATCAAATATGTTTTTAAAAATGTGAGTGAGAGAAAACTGCTATTGGCTGCTTTRCTGCCACTTGTCCAACATGCTTAAATAGTACAAATGTAATGGCTGCTTTCTGGCTGAACAGCATTATACTGGTATGGTTTATAGGGGACTGAAGCTAAAACTAGAACTGCAACTCCCCCAATACCAACATAGAAAAAAGGACATCCAGTGCCCCACATCCCTTCTAAATCCAGACTTTATAAAAATCAAGTGTGCAGAAGAGTGTTTTATGTTTAATATTCTCAGGAAAAAAAATCCTGAGTACTATGATGTTACTCTCAACATGAAAGAGGACACAATCTGGTTTAGGTGTGCTGAAACAATCTGGTTTAGGTGTGCTATGGCACAAATGACTTTGTTCTTTCAAGTTTTTAAGAACTGTTCTTGTGAGCATATCAGTCAAACTTTTAAAATCTCCTTCTTAACCTAAAGTTGGCCACTCAGTCTGGAAAGCAGTTTTACCCTTATTGTAAAGTAATGCTTGCTATATCCACTCCATACTTCCTTTTTTTGTTCTTAGCTGCCAGTATTCTTATTTTATGTGCTTCACCTATATTTTGATGCCAAGTCCAGTCACCTGAGTAACAATTCTGATGCCCTGAAACCTGCTGTGCAAAGTGATGTGACGATCAAAAGAGGACCCTGCCTGGATTAATGGAAGTCTGAAGCCTAACAGATCAGACATAGCTGGCACATAATCTGTGACAGTGCTTGAGAGACAAACACCCCATCTCCCCCAGAGTCCCCAGAGATTTGGGGGGCTCACACTGCATATGCAGCCCAGAGGAAGAGCAGACAGCACACAGGCAGGCTGAGGGACAGCAAAGGCATGCAGATCTCGTCTACTTGAGAAACAGAGTCTCCCATCCTGAATCTCATCTGCGAAAACTGAACTCCATCCTGTCACCAACAGAACACTGTTAAAGAACAAATGATCCCTAAGCAAAATATGTGGCAAGGCAGAGAGTCCACTTACATGGTTACAGAACTGAATCCACAGTACTGAGCTCCATCACAACCTGTCCACAATACTATAGTACAATACTAAAAACAATACCTCAGACAAGAAATAATTAATGTCTCAGCAGTAGGCTTAAAACTCCTAGTTTGTCAGGGCAAAGGAAAAAAAAGTAACTTAAAATGGACAGTTTAGTTCTCTTCTTGCCACAATTCCTTACAATAGTTCTTAATCCACAGTGTCCTCCTTTTATCAGGCAGCTGATATTTCCCTCTTCCAGATGTATTCCCATATACTTTGTGCTATAGTCAGTAATGCTTTGTTTGCTCCTCACAGGCATCTGGAATATAGGCCTGTGGAACACAGCTGGGAGCTGCATATGCAGAAATGCCTGTGCTGGAGCTGAAAAGAGCAAACCCACTTCAAAGGAGCAATGGAGAGAGTCAGAAATTGGTTGGACAAGAAGGATGCTGTGAGGAAAGGGAAAAGATAATGGGAGCTGTGGTTTGCATGTGACACTCATGAGAGGATTAATATACATAATTATAAGCAGCTAGCAACAGTGTCCTCCCAGGTGGGCTGCATCTGACCCACGTTAKTAGAAGCTCCTTGGAGCACAGGGTCCAGCACAAATTTTCAGTAGTTTATTCTAATGGTAAAATATTCCTTACCTGATAATATGCTGCTGGCAAGAATCAGTGAGAGTTAGAGAAAAATCTCAAGCCATATTTGTCTATCAACTCACTTATGTTGTTTCATATAAACTCACGCTTCTAATATGATCAGCTACTTTGTATACTGAAGTATACAATTCAGAGTATGTAATTTACTTCAGAAAAATAGCATCTATTACACCATAAAGAGAAATGCAAGCTCCTTCCTTTACTTTTCAAGTAATTCATCTCATTACTCCCAAATGGCAGGAACATCCCCTTTAAAATAACAGAGTAAATCCACCCTCTTATTTGTTCTGAAGGCAGGGGAAGAGAACACCTTTTACGCTTCTCTATGGCAGGAGACAGCTGACTGGAGAAGGTAGGGGTGTACACGTCCACAGAAGAGAGAAGGGAATTCACACACAAAACTGTAGCTGAGCAAACAATAGGTTGAACTCTATCTGGCATGCGAGGATGACTTACGGACCCGGAAGCTTGTGTTTCAATGAAGAGATTCAAGAGAGAGCTGATATGGAAAAATGACTTATTTCTCTAATATGGTTTTATGCCTTGGAAGTGGTCTGTCAGCATTAGAATGACTTACAGCTATGTGCTGTATTCTCCAACTCTGTATCTGCCATTTTGCTAGTACTTCTAGAGTACTACCTAGACCTTACTTTCCTGACCTGCAGACTGTCAGTTTCACATCAATAAATTCAATACTTTTGTCAAAAAAATTTGAATATGATCAGTTGTGTGACTTACCTGTGCTGTAAATACTTTGCATGTCAGATTATCTCCCATTTGACTACACTAGAAAAAAACCCACAAACAACAAAACAGACAGTAATTAAACTTATTTAAAGATTATCTTGTCCAGCCCAGTATACATAAACCCTCCTAGTATCATCTTCCTGGCAAGATTAAGGAATAGCAAGGCCAGATCTGTAATGAAAAGTGAATGTCTTATCACCCTGAAATCTGGTTCATATTTGATAACTGGCACCTTTCTTCCATTTACAGTTTTCATATTATGCAAACACTTATATAGTCTGTGTCAATAAGGTATAGAAAGATAAGCTTCAAGTACATTACGGACAATCAGCATAAACTAGAGCTCAGGACCCCTGGGCCTCTCTGAGCCCTTGGAAACAATCAAGGTTTATGGTGGTTAGCCATTGCCTCAAGGGAAATACACGCAGCTTTGGTGAGATAATGCACTCTAAGTGTCATGAGTTTTTGTAGCAAAAGTATGACCTGCAAAGGCACAACTGTCCTTCATAAACCAGCTTTTGAGAATATGATTATCAGATCAAATTATACACCTTACAGATCCCAAATGCACCCACATTGCAGACCTTGAAATAGAAAACTGATTCTTACACAAAAGTATAAGAATTTGTTTACCCCTGTTCAATCAACTTTAGATGAGGTTCAAGAAAATGATAAAAATAAGATCCAAGGAACTACTAAAGGCAGAATACTATTTCTTGAAAATTCTGAAGCTCTGCAAGACAAAGAAGGTTCACCAAAACAAGGGCAACTGCAACCAGTCTCAAACACAGTCTGAAGTCAACTATTGAGAGTTTGCCAGACTCTTCTGAGAGGTGCACAAGTAACAGAATGAGAGATAATGGACACCAACTTGCAACAAGGAATATTGCAATTAAATATTGTTAAAAGGAAAAAAAAAAATCACCATGAGGATAGTAAAACACTRACAGGTAGGCCAGAGGGATTGTGCAATCCCTGCCCCTAGAGATGTTCAAGATTTGACAGGACCAGCCCTGAGGAACTTGATCCAAGTTGGCCTTGCTTTGAACAGAGAACTGGTACTCATGGAAGTGCCTCAATTCTTGCTGACTCGCTTGAGGGCTTGTAGCCTTCACCCGACTATGAGGTGGGGTGAGTCTAATGGTCTGAAGAGACTCAAATACCCCTTCCCATGGAACAAGTGCAAATTTTAACCTGGAAGAACCTTGATCTTTTATTTTGTGTATCAGAATTAATGGTGGTTCAAAGTACGTCAGTGAGTAGATCAAATAACTGAGTAAGTTTTCTACAAAGAAAGGCTACACTTCTAGCAGGCAAATACTCCCATCATAACTGCATCTTCCATCTGAGAAAAACTGTGAAACAAGCATGTCACATGCTATTTTGTAGATATATTAAACTAGTTACTCTAGTGGCTTCCTTAAAACCCTGGAAAAGGTGAGATGGGGCACAGAACAGAGACAAAGCTAAAATACTCAGCTGTGCTTATTTAGTTTCCAAACAGAAGCCCACCGAGGATGAGAAGACTCGAATGAAGGGGGTAAGCAGTTTAAGTTCATGGTAAGTGTGGCTCCATTGCAGAAAAGCTGGAAACATCACATCATCTCAGATTCGTTAAATCAATTGTCAATTCCTGATCATTCATGACAGATTGCCATACAGGTGGCCTAGAGTAATTATCAATTTATGTAAGAAAGGGAAAGATTAGCTAATATTTCTCCAGAAAATCTGAAGGGAGCCTTTGTAAAACACTTCCTCTTACTCAAGCAGGAAACGAACATAACTTTTGAAGAAGTGTAACACTGAGGCACATGCTGTTCTCAGGAAGTGACTTGCCTGTGATCTCGAAGGCTGAAACAAGAGCCAGTTAAGATTTCATCTCTGAAATCAGAGGACTAGGTCCCGATAGTAGGAATCCAGTCAACATAATAACTCTGAAGAGAACACATTGTCTTATATGGGTTTTATATTTGCTTCTACAGGCAACTCCAGAGACTGTTAAACACAGAAATCAAACTAAAATGATCAGAATAGAGGGAACTTAATAGCAGATTGAAATTCTTAAGAAAGTTTTGAATATAAGATTACACTTTATAAAACACTAGGGTGGATGACAGGAGAGATAACATAGCAATGAAATGAAACCACTTAAGGTTTATGAAGCATCTCTCTTTCTCACTGTTTATTTCTTCTGTTACCTGACCTTCGTGTTGCGGAGTTTCAGAAACCAGCATTGCAAACTGTCCATATTTAAAAGTAACCCCTCCAGAGTACCCTCAGTTTAAATAAGGGTTKGGGTTTTTTTGGTTTGTTTTGGGGTTTTTGTTTTGTTGTCTTTTTATTTTTTTTTTTTTAGTTGTGCCTTCCGTGACGTGCCCATTAATGTACCAGATGAACCATGCCAGTCTCAGTCTTCAGTACCTCTCCATCCTTCATCTCCAATGAGTCTTATATAAGTTCCTGGCTGGAACTGTAGGTAGTCTGCATCATGGGGAACATTTTTCCCTTACATCTTAGAATCCTGTAATTTATAACATGAAATTTAAACCAACATAAATTAGTAATTCAATCCCTATATTCCAATTTAATGAACTAGAGGCTTCATTGCTTTATTGTTTTGTGCCACTGGACCAATCGTTTGGTTTACAGATGGAATGTACTTTGTTAATAAGTAAATGCATAAAAAAATAAAGCTATCCTCAATGCAATTATGCTGATGTCCCTCGGGAACCAGAATGCAATTATTTAAAATATTATTTCCTCAGATTACTCTCAAGAAAATAAGGAAAAAAATATGAAATTTGTGTCCTTTTAGCTTAAGCTCATTTTAAGAGCAGCAACAGTGATGCAGTTAGTCCCCAGTGGCAACTGAGAAGCACTTAGCCAGAAAATTGTTATTGGATTACAGTTCTGGCTTCATAAAACGTGGCTAAAGATCATTTTAGACATCTATGGAACGACCCATTGTCAAAACTGGTATGACAAACAAGTGACAAAGTTTTTCTATTTGGCCATTCTGAGGATTTCTCAGATCACAAAGGTAACTTGGGGCTATATCAGCCTACACATTTTTGATTCAATTATAGAAATAACTCACAATAAGTAGAATTCTAGCATAAATAATTGAATCTCTTCGGAAGAAAAGAAAAATCCCACAAACGTGTGCATACACTTTAAACTGTTCCTGACGTATAGGGAATTGTGAAATGATAGGGTGATCAGAAGTCAATTCTGATATGGAGAACTACTTTTCAAACTAACTGGTCGTCTTTATTAAAATAAACAAGATGAAAAGGGCATCAAAGGACACCGCATGATTTTTAACAATGGGCAAACTGAAACCACTTAGATACCACTAAAGTTCATACGATTCTTTTCATTTCACTTTACAGTCTTTTTCAAACAGATGATTTCCTGGATGAGAATCCTGCTTCCCATATTTTAATCTGCTGGTAAAAAAGAATAACTAATGTGAACATATAGCAGATGCACACCTGCATACTTAAATAAATGTAAACAAGAAATAAAACCCTTCACCTTTGCATTTGAGGTCACCAGTGACCACTGACAACACAGTAAAAATTAAGACCTTAATCAAAAACGTAACATAGGATTTAATTTCTTCATGTAAGCTCTTTGTCGTTTTTCTTCTCTGCCCATTACATGGTATGTCTTTGCTCGTATAATTGCATAATTAACATCCTCAGTACCTATTTCATCGCTTGTTAGTTTTGCTAAATATAAATACAGACATGCTCAAGGAAACAAACTTGGCAAGTGAAGAAGCATAACCAATTTAAAGGAAAAAAAAATCTATTTACATACTGATAATCAGTATGTATCATCACTGAGCATTACTAGATACTTGTAATCCACATGATGGCCGTCTGACTAGAAGTGCCTGTGCAAGAACATCTTTTGCTGGGATGACAGAAATCGCCTAAAAGTGTTGGTACAAGGAGGTCTTGGTTTTGTTTGTCAGTAATCAGCCATGCAGCTTGTAGCACCAAAGGGCAGTAGCGGCAGCTGGTAAACCACATTGGTCTCACAAAACTGTTGGTTCCCAAATCTTTCTTCTGAAAATCAAAAGGATTGGGGATGGGGAGGGAGGATAGCGAGGGGGGGAGATGGAGATAGGCTTGGCAGCTAAAGGTCCATAAGATTTTTGCAGTTTATCCTACAGACCAAAGCCACATTATTTAACTGAGAGCACTGCATGACTATGATCATAATTCAATTGAAGATGTGAGTCTGAAGATTAGAGGACTAGCAGAGGGTTCCTCCCTCACACCTCTGCCATGAAAGAAGAGAGGAAAGTAGCAGAAAGTCTATAGTAAACAAAGAATATTCTAGTTCCAAGTGGGAAGTTCCCAAAGTTTTAATCGATCCACCCTTGGTGAGCAAACTGGCAGTTTTATTTCTTCCTCCACAGTGTCCAAAAAGTAATTCTGTTCATCCTTGTGAAAAAGGAAAATTTCAGATGGGTTCCGTTTAGCAGGGTCACAGACACCAGATCTGTATTCATCCTAAGATATGGATTTTCATATTTACGGTCAGATTTTAAAACTCTTATAACAAAAATTACTTAGTTCCTTGAATGATACCACTAGGTCATGGAGGATGGTGTTATTAAACCAAAGTAAGAGCAACACAAACATACTTTCAAACTTACTGCTTCCATACAGAAGGATACTGTTTCTCTATACAGATGCATAATGTCATTTGATACAGCAGATAGGGAAGAGAACTAGTCTGTTTTCAAAAATCCTTCTCATTAAGAGTCAGTATCAAACTTGTTTCATTGCATTCACTAGGAAGTATAATCCTAAACTATACCAAAGTCTGTCCCCAAGTATACTGTGCTGACCTCCTTATCTCTAGAATTCTGTTCAATTATCCAAAAGTGGACAAGAAAAAGGAACAGTCCAGTTTGAACACCCCAATGCTGTCTCAGCAATTTCTGCTCCCAGCACATGCTATTTCAACAGCCAGTGATCACTGGAGTTAAAGTGCATGCAACCAGCTGAATAGGATGCAATTCTTATTCTTATGATGAATATCAGGGTCAGAGGTGAGTGCCAGATAACACATAGCAGATGTGGAGGGAGTAGAAGGAATTCTGTTTACTTTGGGTGACCACCTACATTTCAAAGGGGGGCACGGGGTGTGTGTGGGGAGCTAAAACTGCAAGATAAAGACTGTTTAAGGGACTGCATTGTACAATATTTTGCAGGACAAAGCTGTATACTTGTATGTTAGCATGAACTATTGTTGAAATATAAGACACAGTCCAGCCCAAATTAACCACTCATGGAATGTGGCTCTTCAGGAAACAAATGAGAGAAATCTTTTATAAACATACGCCATACGCTGTGATCATTTCAGCTGATATTGAGAAGTTGTACTTCTTTTTGCGTTGCCTGTATTTCTTTCCATTTCAGGATTTTTTTCAGGGACTAGCAGCAAAGCAGCCCTACCAAGTGGAAATGGAGAAAGTCTGATCTGAACCTAAGGGAAGTTCTAGATAGCCACTGAGAAGACTCTGCAAGATGCACATGACAGCACATTCACAATCTCTCATTATGGGACAAGAAAGTACTGAAAGTCTAGTTGCTTGGGATAGATCCTCAGCCCTGTAGCCCAGGTTGTGCAAAAGGGACCTGAAACCGCTCCAAACATACGTGGGTGATTCTTCCAAAGACGATGCATGGAGCAGGAGATTTACAGGAACTCCTCAGGCTGGTAAAACTATTAGCAGCCATTTCGCTGCTCAGCTTTTCATAGCCCATAGTAAAGGATGAGGAACCTTTCTCCTTAGCACCATAAGCTCTTAACTCCCAAGCAGCAAGGAGGCAGCCTTTGTGACTACATTCAGCTACTGTGAGAGACAGGTGAGAAGACTGATCACTTCAGGTATACCAATGAGCTTACTGTATGAAGAATGAACTTTGTTTCCCCTGCTCCCTCTTCCCCTCCCAAAGAAATCATGAAAGTCATTAAGCATCTTGATGTTTTCCATATGGATGTTTCTACAAGTTATAAGGTCAAAGTGGACCAGTTAGGAGAACTTAAGACCATCAGAAAGGACTGAAAAGGAGAAGGGGGGCAGGGAAAGCAGCTCACTTTTAAAAGAAAAAAAACCAACACCAAAACATCCCCAAACCAAACTATCCTGGGACAAGTTGCATTTCTCAACATGCTACAGACACCCGCTTCCCAGACTACTGAAATCAAATGCCTTTGTGAAGACTGCCACAACAAAGTCTCAGCAAACGGATGGACAGGTTTTGTTGAAAATTTTTCCCCAAAACATTTCCATGTATTTTTTAAAACAGGTCTAGTAGTTACATCCACATAATATGATCCAGTCAGTGCTCAAAACTGAATTAATGGGAATATCATTACAATTTTTAACTAGTCTTTATAGAAAAACCTAATAGAGGCTAGTAATCTGTGGGAGAACAGATCTTAGAAAATAGCTGTGAGGAGGCAAGTTCAGTCCAAGCATGAAAAAAGAGAACAAAAAAATCCCGCCACATAGATGTCCCCCAGTCAGCCTGCTAACTTTCTAAATGAGTTTTTACATCTATTCCTTTACAAGCTTTGCTCTGGATTTTGGGGATTCAATCTCGTTTTTACGGGTGAAGTACACAGCAAGGAAGTAAGTTTGGCAAATGATCTCTGAACTACTCTGGACTCTTTGAAGATACAGTTGTACTACATTTTTAAAGATATACACTGCCTCATTTAGATGATGGATTGAAGGGGAGGATGGAGGACAATTTAAGTAGAAAATCCAATAGTTTTCCATTCTAAGCCTTCGATGCAATATACATCTCTTCTCAGGTAACATTGAAGATAATTAAAAAAAAGTCCTGATTCTTTAAAGCTGAAATGTATTTGCAGCATAAAGCAGTCATTCTTTTTCAAAATCAAAACAATCTGCAGAAACAACTCTGATATTGCTAGAGTTTGGCTGAAGCAAACGAGCAAAAGAATAATAATTTCTCAGAAAGTGAAAGGGAATGTATCCCCACCTCTCCCCCCTTGTTAACTTTTGGTCTGCTGCCACGCTTCCACTTTGGCAACTAAAGGAATGCTGTGGGCACCATATAAAGGCATGTGTGGCAGCCTGAGGGTTAAAGTAGACATTCCTTATCTTTGACAGATGGTTAATTCATGGTCATTATTACTAAATTCAATTGCTCAATAATTCAGATATGACAAACATGTGTGTAGGAATATATGCCAGGGCACCCTTCTAGGAATCCCAAAATGCAATATCCCCTCCATGCTTTCACCATACATTCTCATGCTGAGTGTGACAGATCGAAACAAATGTAGGCTTTCTGAGCACTTCAACTCCCTCGTGCCACTCTCGTTACATTAGAGAGTGGTTCTAGAGAGTTACTGTGTCCAGACCCAGGGATGGACGAACGGGCTTGGCTAAAACAACCATTTTGTCAATAAGTGTAATGCAAGCTCAGTTTTTGTTGTTTTTTTGAGGCCTAACTTTTCCAGTTCTGTTGCTGCAAGTATCACCACTTAAGCAATCATAGGGAACTAATTTGCAGACAAGGTCACAGTCTGAATAGCACTGAATGCTAGTAGGTCCACTTAAAGGTTGTCTGGAATGGCTTTAAAGCAGACCATATCTGACTAAACATTTATATCAATGATGAGCTGCACACTCACTTCTAGCACACAAAGAGTCACAAAGTGAGGGCACTCAACAAACTGCCCTTCTCTCTCCGTTACCATCCCCTATCCCGAACCCATTTTCTTATGTGGTGACAGGCAAGAAGATCTTTTGGCAAATGTTTCTTATAAAATAATAATAAAAAATAAAATTCCCTTTCCCTTCTTTCAGTTGATACAGGAAGCAGAACTTCTCCCTTTCTCCATTCCCACTGATATTTCCAAATTGGCTGGCACAAGAAAGCACCTCAAAACACTTCCACAGCTCACTCACTGAAATTGAAAGTCTTCCACTGACTTCAAAGTCGTTTGGATCAGGCCCAAAGTCAGCATCCTACCATGCTAGCACAGGCTACACGCTGGCACAACACTGGCTGGAATCCATGTCATTTATATGCTATTGCTAAAGCAATGCAGGAAGCTTACACAACTTCAGGTCTCTGAAAGTGTGTGCTGTTCTTTCCTTGTTAGTTTGCAGAACATGTTGTGAAGTTCCACTAATTCCTGTGCTAATGCAGGTTAATTTACAGGTTTCTTATCTGAACCACAATATCCAGGTATCACAAACTGGCTTTGCCTTTGACATCTTATGTGCATAACTTTTCTATGTTCCCTTCCTGCCCAGAAATTTCATTGCCTTCATGCCTCTCTATAAAGCCCTGGAGATGTCATATTTTTAGTTAGAATATGAACCTTCTAGAGTAGAGACCTTGCCTTTACTTGTTAGTAACTCACTTGATACACTATTGGCACTATATAATGAATGAATAAATCACAACAATAGTAAGTGGGAAAAGCCTCTGTGCTGTTTTTCCACCATGGCCATTAATCCTACTCAGAGTGCTTGCAAGACAAAAAACTCCAGGCAAATGTGTGACCCCTAAGCCTTACCTGTAAGTTTACAAAGTATCTCAGCCACAGAGAGAACTGAATCTATCCTTCTGTATACTGAAGGCAAGTGAATCCATTAAACCAGTTCAGATAAAATATTCACAGTATCTGTTTCAAAGACCYGCGTTAGCATCTGAATCAGCATCATCCTGTTTGTGTGTCTTTCATACCATCCTAAACTACAACTGCTTCAAACCATAGCCACAGTGGACCCAATACATGCTAAGCTCTCTCAACTCCAAAAGCTAAGGAGAGTTAAAGAAGAAGACATCTCGTAGGTCTTTCTCAACTTCTTATACAACGTACCCTTTGGCAAGGAACTGCTCCAACGTYTGACCACCATAACATGGTGGTGTTAAACTGTGTCTCCTTTCCTTGCCCTCTAATTGAGTTTGTAAACTATACTTATAAGAAGCTTGTAGAACTAAAGTAAAATTAATAGGAGAGTATCACAACCTCAACAGTATGGTGCCGTATGGGGCACCACACAGAGCTAAAAGTAAGCAAAGCTGGAGAAGAAAACTGTGCAAGTTGCTCTCACCCTTTGTATCCAGGTAAACACACGCTTCTGGTGAGCAATCAGATTTTTTAAGTCACAAAAGTGCAGCAGAACATCACAACTCATCTCTTCTTGTTCTCAACAGATAAAGCATTCTTTTGCCCCTAATTAAAAAGATTAATAAAGTAAGAGAACACATCAGGTTTGCATCAATCATTGCCCATGTGGTTCTTATTATTGTAATTAAAAGTTATCTCCTCAAAATTGTTGGATGAAAGTGCCATGATCTGCAATTGAAAACACATTGAAGGGAGTTATCCAACTTATTTGACTGTTTTAAGACAGACAAATTTAAGAACACTGTGGAGGTAATGTATTCAAAAGACTCCTTAAAGGCAATCTGTCAGTAAAAGTGACCTATGAATCCTCTGTTCAAGAATGTGAATATTGCTAAGGTTTTTCTTTAAAAAAGAGAGACAAAAAAGACTGTTAATAGTAAGAATGAACATTTTTTTTTAAAAAAAGCTATTTCAAACTCAGCCACTGAAATTCAAGGTTTTGTCTTAAGAGTTCTTCAGGTCCTGTATATATTAGGAGTGTTCAGTTCCCCTAGGATTGAATCTTTTAATGTGTTTAGATTTTCACACTGAATGGGCCAAATTTCAAATAATCCTGAACAAACGTGGTTCTTCTGCTGACATATCACCCCATATTTCACAGAAAGTGAAGCTTTCACAATATATGAGATTTTGGAAAYGAGTGATCTAAAAAGCATGCATTGCATATGCAGGACTGTAGACTTACGAATCTGTGAGAGAGAGTTGCACAGCAAATAGAATTTATAATTTAATTACAGTCCCTTTCAGACTTTAGCATGCAATAGTTCCAACAGCAAGCTAATTACATCAAAGCTAGTAGCATGCTTAAAACCAACCCTTTTTAAAACTTTCTTCATGTAAAGTAACCGTTTAAAGTTTTTTAAAGTCCCATTCTCTTCCTCTTCTTTCTCTGCACTGAATGCATGTCTTTTACATTTTGGTATAGGATATAGTGACTTTATGGAGTTCTGTTCAAAACTATTCAGGGTGTAAAACTACTCACTAGCTTTTGAGAAATGTTTCCTGGATGCTATTAAAAAAAAGAGAATTTTAATGGGCAGAAAGGTATCTCCTGCAACATAAAGGAAAAACCTTTTATTTAACGCATCACAGGAAAACAGCAAAGGATGTTAAAGAAGGACTTGTTTGGATTTTAGTGTGAAAGAGAAAAGAACCTTTTCCTACCATCTTTATTCACATTTGAACTCTGCTACCAGTTTCCTTCTGTAGCTTCTGAAAACCAGTGATCTCTTGCATCTTCTTTCTGCTTACCAACAGAGAGCTTGATCCATGGGCAGTGGATTTACATGACAGTGCATTTACATGACAAGGGATGAACAGTCAGTCTCCAAAGGCTATTTAGAAAACTAAAAGAGACTGTGCAATTTGTCCTACAACCCTCAGCTACAAAAAACAACTTTTTTTAATTTTAATTTTTGCTCAGATGGAATTACCTAACTCTCAGGAAAAAAACAACAAGGAGAATGAAATGAGAGAAGTGCAGAATTCTTAAACAAGGCTATGGGAGGAAAGTGGCATAACATATTCACTGTGGCCCTCTGGAATTTCCCATAGAAAAATTACCCTCTATCAAAGAAAATGTGGAGAAAAGAGAAACAGTGATGCTGAATATGACAAAAAGCTTGTTTATGTTTAATACATAGGAGAAATTGTTCAAGGACAGTTAAATGTGACCCATTTAATACTCCAAGGTCTCCAACACCTATGGTACTCTGCTGAGTAAGTGCTGATCATGCAAATTAAGGCTGCCTGGGGATACACAGTGCTTTTCAGTTGCAGTCTGAATTTTCCAAGTTCTCAAAAAACTTTTAGAGATGTGGATACATGTTACAGGGTCACTAGGGCTACTTCCATTTCTTCGGCTATTGGCTCATTTTGAAAATTCATCTGTTTGACATTCTTCAGTCTTCTGACACACACATCCATATTCAGGAATGTAAAAATCTAATTATTGCTACTAGCTGTGTAATTTAAAGTACAGATGGGCAAGTCAATTTGAAAAGGTGTCCCAAGACTAATATTTGAGCTTCAATAGGAAAGACGAATAAAAATCTAGTGGTCACTGTGACTCTAATTAACTCAAAAGTTCAGTAGAGTCTAGGAGTCATCAAAGGTAATGTAGATTATGCCCTCAGTATGCACTGTATTCAAGATCTGATACCTTCTGGACTCCCTTATATTTATTGGCTTAGATTCTTACCCAGTTTGCAATATGCTTACAAATCCCACTAGCTATAATTTGGGTTCATTATGTCTGAGCAAATGCAAGGAAATCCAAATTACACATCACCTCTGAAACTGGCATCAAACACCCAATCAAAACTTTACAAGTTAGGTGAAGATTAGCGTATGAAATGAAAGGGCTAAGAAAAACATACAAGAAGTTAGGAACAGCAGCGCTGGTTTAATAAGGGTACAATGTGCCCACTGTCTGAATACAAAAGGGCAGGCAATCCATTTTTATAATTTTACTGTAATTATATAGATTCTAATCTATAGGGAAATTATGCTCTAAAACAAGTCGCCCTAACCCCCATTCCCCAAACATTTCTCTAAAAGATTAAACTGTGCCTTTTCCTATGGCTATTTTTAGTAATGGCATCAGTAATTAAACATTCTATGGTCTGGGGCCCCAAAGAAAACATCAGCCTGGGTTCTGGATGTATTCCATGATATCTTGAAACAATCTTAAAAAACGTATGCAGCCAGCGTTGCGATTCTCACCGGATCTGCAGAGACCCATTAGGATCACCAGGGGAAGCGCGTGGTTGTGACAATGCAAGCAATTTAGCATTACTTGCTGGAGCTGAGGCATGACACAGTGTGAAGCTGCCATTGTTCTCCTTGGTTTCTCTCAAGACACTGAAGTTCAAATCTACTCACAGCCTAATTCATAGCTGAAATCTGAAACAGAGCCTGCAGCCTCTCAAGGGAACATCCCAAGCGCCTGGTAACAACCTGGTCCCAGGAGAAGGTGCTTTGAACCCCTGTTCTTGTAGATTCTCCATGAAAAGAGGACTAATTAATGATACAGTCCCATGTACATGTTCTCCATTTTGCAGGTCTGAGTGTCAATTAGGTCACAGGAATTATTTGGGTTAAAAAGAGAAGCCACCTCACTCCAACCCCAGTAAAAGCAGTCTCCTTTAACTCAGATAATTTCAGTGTCTAGAGGTTCATGGCAATGCCATCTCCCAGCGAGCAGTACTGGCAGGGGCACACATACAGACTGCAGTCAGCATTTCACCACTGCAGGACACATGGCCTTAGAGACACAGGACTTGTGCAACAGGACACACACAGATCAGTGACCTGCACTCAGCTCCTCCACATCTGAGCTGGGAACTCTAAACACAGGACCATTACTTGTTCACCTTCATCAACCTACTCTTTAACTCCATTTCTTTCCTTCACCAGTATTTGACATCAAACAGTTAATTCTGCACAGAGCAAATGAAATGCTTTCAGTACTTTCATTTAAATTAGGTGGTTTTTTAAGTGAATCCAATCTGATCCAGATTTTCTTTTCGTCAGTTTGGCTGCCATGCTGCTAAATCAATTATCTACAGAATCCCAGTTTACATTAAGAGTTAGTGGGGTAACAACTGTGGTCACTCTTGCTATACAGTCCACACCTTAATAAGAAGTTCTTTTGATCTTTTAATGATTTCTCTTCTTTTCCCTCATTCTTACTAAGGACAAGTTCAAAAATTTGACACTTAATGAAGAAAAATACACACTGCATCCACTAACTACACTCAGTAAGCAAACAGATGTAGATGGGTTGTTTAGCTCCCTATCCAGAAAGCCACTAGGTATCTTGAAGGTATTGTTGAAACTTATATAGTATTTTTAGAGACCTGTCGTCTCACATCCAGAACCATTAGTGCATTTTATTTGCATACATCAAGTAAAAGATTAACAGGGGAAAGAAATTGGGGGGTTTCCCTCCAAAGATGACCATGGAATATTAAAATAAAGATTGCTAGAAGCCATTTGATTACAAATCTCTTTTGAACTGTTTGTACAACTGAAAAAAGAGATTCTCCTATATTATCCTTGTGTTTACCAAAATACAAGCTGCTGTATACTAATGGGAAAGCACATGGATGCCTGCTTCTATACCTCACTTAGTATGATTTTCTTCGCCTTGCAGAAACAAATCTGCTTATAAGGCAATTGTTGCAAAACACTTTCAAATGACTGACTGTCAGGAAAACAACCTCAACTCTTAATGCCAAATCACTGGCACAGTCAATGAGTGCAATGGAGTTCAGTCTAGACACTGGAATGGCTAACACTATGAGACATAACGCTTTCTTGCAAAAATGTCACTTCATTAGTTACCAAGTGAAAAAGGAATGTGGGTGCTTGAGGACACTTACTGTATACTAATTCTGTGTGTGTGTGTATACATATCCAGCACTTACATGCAAGTACACACACGCATTGACAGAGAAAGATACTCTGCTACATAGGGCACTGAGATAGTCCCTGCTAGTGATATTCCCTTTATGTTTGTGTACTTGTAAAAATGGTCCAAGATACAAATAGTTCAGAGTGACAAACTAAAAAGCAAAAAAAAGATCAAACACACTAAGAGACAGTACGCTTAAAACCCCACTTATTAGTATTAACAGTTATGGTGCAAGAATGACAGAAATTTGACCTTGGTTAGTTAGTGTTTTTAAACCACAGAGATAAAGTAGGTTTCCTATAGACACTATAAAAAACTGCACTGCGGAAGCATTTATGGGGTACAACTTTCAAAGTGCACAGTGAGGTTTTATAGCTATCTCAGACCTAGGGGGCTAAATCCCGAGTTAGTGAAATCGACACAGTTCCACTTAGTCTAGTAGCACTACACCAATTTACATCACCCGAGGATCTAGCCCAGGAAGTGTAATGGGACTCCTGTGGCCTCAGCTTTCACGGAACAATCTGATACTATATAACATTATCTGACAAACCCGAGAAATTCGAAATTAAGACTTCTGCTCTCTCCATATTTCACCCAGTTGTGTTTAAGTGCATTGCTGCAGAGGCCTTGATATTACACAGTCAGTGCACCAAAACAGAGCCACAAGAATTTTCTCCTCGCTCAGAAGAAGATCGTATTGACTCCAATGGGACTCATATTAATTTCAGTGAGATCTTATTTAAGTAAAGAGTGGGTTTGGGGTAGGCTGAGTGACCACTGTGACATTAAAATGTAAAAGGCTTTTCATAGTCCGATTCCAGATGATACCTTCCTGTGTGCTGTAGCCCCGATATGGGTGACAAGCTTTGTTTAGTTGGGGTCCCAAATGGCAACATTTAGATCTGGATACCAATTTCCTCTTACACTGTAAAAGATGTCCCTGAACTTCAGAACCAGAATGTTATTCTTGGCTGAACAAGATCAAATAGAGGGATACTCTACATATAGAAGTAATTTTGAAAGAGTCTAAATATTCAAGCACATTTTCTCAGCTGGCACAAAACCAACRTCGCTGCATTTACTTCAGTGGGCCTAAAAAACTCACCTGAGTTGAAGGACTGACCCTTAAATATCTACAATCTCTGCTAAATGACTTGGTACCAGTGACATGAAGTACTAGGCTCTGGCTGAAATTTCATGAAAGATGGATTAAAGGCCATCACTGGACAGAGACCATAGAGCAAAAACATATTTCAGAAAAGAAAATTTCATGTTTCAAGTTACAGTTCTCTTCACAATGAAAGGTGACCTTTGATATCATTCTTGCCTTGCTCTTTGTACTTAAACTCTTTCTGCTTTCAGCACTACTCAAACACAGATGAGCACTGTCTTCAACCTTTCTTTATCATCCCTATTTCAATATTCCAGACTCAACCATCATTTACCCCAGCAGTCCCCTACTGTGCATCTGTCCCTCAAATCTTAAATACCTGTCCTCCCAATCTGTTCAGAGGCCTAGTCCAAATGAGCTTTGTGCATGTAAATTCTATTATCTACATGCATAAATGACAGAATCTACTGCCTGTGCATGCAAATGTTAGCTATCTAGACTAACCAATGTGCCACTGCTTATTAAGGGGAAAAGGTTTTTCGTACACAAAGAGAAGTCTATTAAGTGCACCTCTGAAACTGTGGCCCTAAAATTATGTGCAAGAAAAAGAAGCACCCCTGCCTGTAAAGAGTAGGCATTTCCAACAAGTATAATTTTCATGTAGCTTAAATCTCTGGATAACCTTCAGAGGTTGAGTTACCCTTGCTTACAGCTCTTCAGGATTCACCTGGCCTTTGGTAATGCTAGAACATATGTGCAATCTGTCCAGTTAAAGTGTTCAGAGAAAGAAACATCATCCCACTAATATAGATTATCCACAGCATCTGAAAGATTTCAGGTCATAAAAACATAAAAGGAAGTTTAACAATTTATTCACCAGAAAGACACTGTAAGAGAGAAAATGTAACTTGGAAAGCCAGATGACATTTCTGTTTTGGGGTTGTTTTTATTTTTGGCTGAGGCATGTTTTCTTTTAAAAACTGCAAATGTCAACATTTTTGTTTTTATTCACTCCAAAACGGGTAAAATTAGATGATAGACCCCTTCTTTTTCTTCTTTTTTAAAGTCAGCAACATCCATTCCGGGAYGAAGAACTCCTAACACACTAAGTTTCAGCCTGAGGCCAACCTACCAACTATTATAATCCCCTCCTGAAGAGGTCTGAAAATGGAATAACTTATTTACCCTTCACTAAGGAAGCATGCGGTTCATCCTCTACACTTTCTATATCTGTACACAAAGTCAGGGTTCGGGCTATATCAACTCAGTTCTGTTGCCTAGCTGTAACAAASAACTTAATTCAGTCCAGTGTATGTGTATGTTATCCATACATTTATATACACCATTATAGAGACTCCAGTTATCACTCAAGATATGAACCAATCCCTTAGCAGTTTATGATTTATGCAGCTTGCTAGAAGAGAAGTAGGCCACGCCAGCCTTGAAAGCACTTTAGCTTAGTTGTTTTTACTCATGAAGGACACGTTGTCCTGTAATTATTCTGTCATTTCTTAAAAGGTGAAATCCTTAACAGGTTCATGCTTTATGTGCTGCTACGTGTATGTGTGAGTTTATGTCTGAGCACGTCTCACCAAGTAGGAATCATCATTCCAAATTACTTTACAAGGAGCTACATAGAAATGGACAGCTTAAAATGTGCTAAATATCCTCAGAGTTTACATGGACGGTTTCAGGGGGAGCAGGCGTGGAGCAGGATAAGGGGGAGTCATGGAAATCATTAATATGTTCCAGTTACTGCCCTGATTCACAAAAATACACAACTGCATAAAAGTGTCACTTTCTGTTTTGATCCTGTTGGTAATGTAATGTAATGTTGTATTGTGTTTTCTTGTATCATTTAATAGGGGCAGTATCAGCAAAATGTGCAACTTTAAACAATTATGCAAATTTTAAAGTAATGTGTTCAGAGGAAAACTGAAAGGAGATTCTGACATTAGAGACTGCATGCTCTGCTTGCAAGAGTTCTGTAAAATATGGGCTAACCTTAGTGTTAGTGGCTGAAAGGCAAAGTTTCTCTGCTGCCTCAAATTAACTGCAGTTTTAGCTTATTTGAAAAATAACAAGAATATTAAATTCCCCTTTCTACACAAAAATCTGCCATTCAGCTTAAAGGAATAGCACTAAGACATATAAAACCTCCCCTTTCTTAGATATGTCAGAATATTTGGAGAATTTTAATAAACTTCTAGAATGATTGATAAATCACATGAATTATGCGAGCTCTACAATAGATTCTCCCTAACAAGTCCTGCTGTGCCTAACTAATGCTTATCTGATATACAGGCAATATGAAGCTAATAAAGTGTGTAAACACAGAATACTAAACTGGTTTCAATGAAGAAAAGGTCAGTCTAGACCCCAAATGAAAACAGGGGGATGCTGGATCCTTCTGATACTTTAAGAGAGTAAAAGGAGGTTCTGGCTAGTTGGGGTTTCTTTTAACTAGATGGGAAAGAAGCAAGCCTGGGATCAGGATCCTCCAGGCTTCAGATTGAAAATTTAGATCTCTATTTGTTGGAAACTACTTGTGTGATACTCAGCCCTTACTGTTAACCAGGGAAAGAAGCACAAACCGGCCAAAGAAAAGCCATGTTCAGCATGAGCATGAAAAGAAAATGTCTTATCTCTCATGAGAAAGAATGATCTTGAAAGACATCTATCCTGCTCTGCCAACTACTGGGGTTCAGGCAATATCCAAATGCTTAAGATTATTATCTACCTGAACTGCTCTCTGAACCTCTATTTCCCCACTGTCAGCTGTAATACGAGGGCAGTTTACAAGAGAGTGTTAGTTACTCACTTTGAATTTCCCAGCTTTAGTTCATTTAAGTAAGACCCTTAATGTCACTTAAACATAGTGTTTTTGTGTTATATTTTAATTTTGAAAGGATTATCAAGAAAATCTACCCTTTCCGTTAACTTTCTTTGAAAAATGATTAAGAGTTTTAGAAAGGATCTCCAAATATCCTCACCCTGCCTGATAAGTTATCCAGAATGAAACATGTAATACAGATGAAATTTTGAAAAAATGGAGAGGCAAACTATAAAGTTCTCAATCTGAAACTACAAATACCAGTGTGTTACTTGGGAATGCAGTGCAACATGGTTAAACACTGTAAATTATACTGAAATTTTATTTGTGTTGGTATTTGGCTCTGTATAACTTTATTGATAAAAAGAGCAATTTATTTTTCTTTTTATGGGGCTAACAATTACATACCACTCAAAAGAATTTGACTGCTATTAGCTGACTACAGCACTTGCGGGGAAAAAATCCCGTTGTCTAACACAAATGTTACCAGTAAGTAATACTCCACCTAAGAAAGACTTTGGAGAACCGTTAATAAAATGAGTCTTCTTTAACTACTCCTTCCTAAACTACCACATTAGTAATCTTGGGCTGCAACTAATTTTCCTGATATTACATGTGGAAGTCACTGTGAAAACTAGACAGAGATGGGATGTAATGAATGCATCACTCATAAATATGGTTCCTCAAACATAAAAATCTGGCAAAGCTCAAAGAGCAGAGCAGGAGGTAAGACAGCTTTCATATGCTGCTGCCTTTAATGCTTTTAATGTACTTTGGAAAATTATGTACCTCATTTCTTCCAAACTGAGTAAGATATTTTGTTTTAAATCTATTTGTGGAGTGTGCTGCTCTATATCTCTTTTAATTTAGTATAGTAGTCTCTGGTCTAAAGCAAGCGGTTCTAAATTAAATAAGCTAGCATACCTATTGCACAAAGCAACCGACTGCATTCCAGTGAAGCCCCTTTGAAAGCTATGTCAAATCTCTGCTGTCTCAGGGAGGAAAGTACCTCATTCCCTTTGCATTAGTCACCCTGCTAGAGATTAATCCTAATGAGCTTTTTTCTACAGGCTTGGCTGGCACACCCAGGATTTGCATTACATACCTGTGATTTCTCAATATTTAGCCCAAAATGTGTGCATTCAAATGCAGATAGATATCAACTTTCCAGAAACCATTAACTACAGCATTACTATAGAGCTTAGAGTGAGGCCAGCCACAGGGTGCTTCCTCAGCTTTGGTAAGAAGCCATCACACAACTAAGTATTGTAAAATCAACATGGGCCAGCACTCATATGGATGCCGGTGCTGGTGTAAATGACACATCTCAGAAAAGGTCACTGTATTAAAGAACAACAGTGCTCTCTTTTTCTTTATTTCATTATCCTCATTATCTCCCTCATTATGTCCCTATTTCACTGATTTTTGGCAAACAGTGGGCATCTATTTGATGTGACTAGATTGTTTGCAGACCCTGCAACAGAGTTTCAAGCTTCCTCCCAGCTGTATCCTGCCCTCATTAGGCAAACAACCATCCCTTGGCCTTTTCCACCCACTAACATGAGAAAAGACTAACAAATTTTCAGTTCACATAGAAACCAGGAATCCTACACCTTTGATCACTCTTAAGTTATTTTACTCTACAAATACCACGCCTGAGCAATTTTTATTGAGGGAACAATACTGAACTGTAATCAATATCTACAATACCATCAAMCCATCACAAAAAAGATCCGTCATTCAAAAAAATGCTTGCACGAAACTTGCCTCAGTCCTTTTGAAAATAAAATAGCTACTATTAAATGCATGGGCTGAATCAAGAAGCCTGGCCTCTTCTGGACCAAAGGGCTGGAAAATAATTTTCAGATTTGAAGAATTTTAAAAGAAGACAGTAACAAGCTGTTTCCCAGTTAAATGTGGGTACTGCTAGCTTGGTTACTGCAGCCAATCTAAATGGCTGCAGCACCCCATGTAGTGAGCTGTGTCTTTAGGGCAGCCAAGGACCTTACTGCTTACAGTTTCAGAGTTAAAAAACACCGCTTGAGCTTTCCTCAGAAGCAAAACAGAAGTCAGCACAGCTCACAGACYAATATACTCCACGAAGGACACAGTGTGAAACCAGACAGCTTTACTGAGCACTAGTTCATAGTCCCAAGCACTCTCCAGCTACACTCTGGCAATGGCAGCATAAGAACACAATATACAGCTCAGTCTCTATTAACAATAAATAAAGTAGCACAGTTGTGCTTCATCGTGACAGACCACAGACACAATGATCATTCATTGTCACTCTCTAAAGGACTGGTCTAGCAGCCTATATTCAGATTTCTACCTCCCTTAAGGGTTTCTAAGGTACATACCATACTAGTAGCTAAGGGCTAGGTAAATGAAGTACTACAAGTTGTACATTGGTACACCTAACTTTTGGACATCCAGCCATTGAAGCGGTGCACAACAAAATTTGTGTTAATGCCTAAGTTTCCTAACCAAAGAATGAGAACTTTAGGTAGTGCTGGCAGTAACAGCTGGGCACAGCTTTCAGAAGGAGCCACCAGAACTGGCCAAGAAGAGGCATGAACATAAGTTGGATCTAAATTTCTACCTCCCTGAATGCGAGATGCTCAGGCATCTGAATAGACAAAGAAAAGACAAGGAAAAACTCCAGCTATTCTGGAGTTACACCATGGAATTATCTCCACCACAGTCTTTCAAGAGGCCTATTCTTTTTTTTGAATGGAGTTTTACGGTAGTGTCCTTTCTTTTTAAATCTAACAACCCAGTGGTTTGAGCACTGGCAAGAAAAAGTGGAAGACTGGGTTTGAAATACTCCTGCAAGTGCYCAAAGTAGTATCTCCTGCGCATGTTTCC
Organism: Oceanodroma leucorhoa; assembly: GCA_030449065.1. Taxonomy (NCBI): domain Eukaryota; kingdom Metazoa; phylum Chordata; class Aves; order Procellariiformes; genus Oceanodroma; species Oceanodroma leucorhoa. Next base: position 9,914,941 of record JASVER010000010.1, read on the forward strand.
TAATCACAAGCCATCAGGCAGCCAGCATGGGGGACACTCACCACCTCTCCTGACAGTCCAACCTCAGCAGCAGCTCTGTGAGATTCATGACCGTTGTGAGTAGTGCTCAGGGCCTGGTGACCATAATCAGGGCAGAAATCTGCAGAAACATGAAGCCGAAAATCCTTAGACTTCTCCAGTCTCTGGGCACCTAGGACAATGCTTGGAAACCAAATTGTGCTGTTTTGTTGCTGGGTACCTATGATGATCTTTTAATGGAGGAGAGCTAAACCGATTCTGCCAGCTCCATGAAGTAGGAATCCCCTTTCTCCTGCTTCCCACGGGCAGGGTCTGACAGAGACATTGCCAACTGTCTCTGTTCATGCAGGCCTCACTGTGAAAAAGCCAAACAACAACACGACTTTCATGCTGCACCATTTAGCTTTGGCTGAAACTGTAATCGTGTGTCTGTGGTTTTCCTGTTTGGGTGCCTAAGTTAACTGGCTGAGCCCACTCCTTCAAGTGTGGAAGGGACTCTGAGGGTATAAGGAATTAGCACGTTTCTGCGAGAGACATTCCACCAGGATCCCATGTTTGTTTAACATGTACAAACAGCTAAAATAAAATATTTGTTGGCCTCAGTAATAAACAGAATATAAAATAGTGTGAAATTAAGCAAGACCAGCTGGGCTCCAGGATAACTGAAAGGAACAGTTAACTTCTACTACAMAACGATCTGGAATGCAGACGCACTAAGATGGACTGCTATTGATGTGTGTTTTATATACTTTATATACAAAGTGCTGATTAGATCTAGCTACCAAAATTATGCCCTTTCATATCCATATGTCAGTAATAAACAAAATTTAGAGGAACAAATCTTAGGATGCTTTCTACTGTTTTAAATCATCTGCTTTGCAAGCCAAGTTTGCAGTGTTGCATCGTATGCTGCAGAAGTGTGAAGTTATCACAGCAGTGATAACTGATTCCATTCTTCCAGAGGCAAAAAAAAAGGGAAAAAACAAAAAAAGAAAATTAAGAATTCTTCTGCTCTAAGGCAGGATTTGTCCAGCCCTCAGGGACCTGTGAGAATTTCAGGATATGCATCTGTATAGATTCTGTGTAGGAGCATTTGGGCTTCCGTACATATATTTATATATACTGAAACCACAAAGCAAGCAACTGCTTAAACAGAGTTTTTTGGGGAACTTGGAAAAGTTGTTCCCTACTAACACAGGACAGGATGGAAGTTCTCCCTCTGCCAGGATTTTTCCTCCTCAATTTGGAATACAGAGTCAGGGACTCAATGATGTTGAGGACACTATTTTATTTCATAGCATTAATGCAATTTTGAACAATGAATACAAATGGAAATGTGACTTAAGTTGTAATTCCTGTGAAGGATGCTCTATTACGCTGCCCAGACCACCCTTGTGTCTTTCTCTGGCTACTCCTGCGCTCCAAACCCTTCCCACTTACTCTCCCCTGGGGTTATACATGTGGCATTGTGGCTAACTGCCCATCCAGCAGACCTCTCCTGGCAGCTGGACTTTTTGGATCTTTCCCAGTTTGTTACAAAGAATGTATCAGATGCATTTATGTTTCCAATATCTCTTTTTATAAAAAGAGGCTGAATGAGGAAATAAAGACAAGCCCTTGGAAAAGCTGCATGGGAAATAAATGTTAGTCAGGGCTAAATCACTGATGAAATAAAAAGTCTGGAGGAACACATTTAGAAGTCTGTCAGGCGAATTACTACTTTTATCTCATTTCATTGGCAGCTGGGCTGTTCTGATCTTTCACTCTCTATTAAAAAGAATATACTGGGAGTAGTAAACACTCAGGATCTACTTCCTCCTCCTCAGTGTGAACTCATTGTTGAATTGGCAAACCGACAGAATGGATTTTCTATCAGTCACAGTGTAGGTACCTACTTCTTGCCACCTAGGGGCAAGTTGCCTCAAATCATCCCATAATAAAGCCTAAGCCCCAAGATGCAGCTTCCTGTGGAAAATGATGTCTGTATAGTCCAATGCCACTACGCCTCCGAAGGCACAGGGACATCAGGTAGGCCACAGACAACAGCAGCTTTTAGTCTGGTGATCATTTAAAAACACCACTTCCATCCATTGCTTATTGTCCCACAGCTCTTCTGTCATAAATCAAAAGATCAATGTGGCTCACTTGCCAGATAAGCCAACTTGAGAGGGAAAGCAACTGTCTCAGAATCCAAAGGAAAAGAGTAAAGAATTTCATAGCAGCATCTGCCACAAAGGCAGGAGAACCCACCACAGCATCATCAGTCAAAAATATCTGAATCATTAGTTAAAATCTGGATGAGAAATGACTGTCACTTCAATGTCTCTTCCCACCCTCTACTATTTTTCTTTATCTAGGAACAGTTTGAGTAAAAGCAAAACAAACTGCTTTTTGGTCTCACATAAAATTTACAAATGTTCACTCCCACCCCAGGAAAAAAATTTTGGGACTGTATGGCCAGCCTAAAACCTGCTTCTTCTGTGGATGCAGCCCCAGACTGCAGTGTCCAGACTTGTGCTTAATGAACAYGTGGAGGCATGCTCTAGTGGCCAATAATGTACGTCCGATCGGGTCTTATTGCTTAAAGAGCAGGTAATGCTTCGGAATACAAAGCTGCATATATTGCCATTGTAAAGGTTTGAATACGACCTAGTAATAGAGATTGGACACATAGTCATGGTAGAGTGGATAAATCACTACATAAATCATTCATTTATATGGTACAATACAGTTACAGTAATAATACTGTACATATGGCGAGGGGCCCAACTGGGGAAAAATATTCTTCAGCACCCTGCACAGTCATTCAAGAGCTCTGTTTTAACTACTTCTATCAATTATTAAAGCTGCACAGTGCATAAGTACATCAGCTCTCAACCTTTGGGAACCTGCCTCCAACGCTTTCTTTTCACCCTGCTGCCTGGAACTTACAGTTTCAGCATTAGTCAGCATCATCCAGCAGGAGCTTTTAGGAAGTCTGCTTTTTAAAGGGGCTCCAGAAGTAAGGTTGGTGATTCAGATGCTTCAAAGAAAGCATCTGGAAAGATGACTAAGGTAGCAAAGACAAGGGCTGACTGTGAAGAAATGCAAAAGGATTTTATGAGACGAACTGCTGGGTGACAAAATGATCAATGAAATTTAATGTAAGTAAATGTAAAGTGACACACATTGGAATCAACAATTCTGACTTTACATATAAAATGATGGGCTCCAAGCTCGTTACTACGTCAAGAAGAAGATCTGGATAACATCGTATAGGTAATGTAATAGCCGGACAAGTAATACAGATAGTATAACAGATAATGAAAACCTCAGCTCAAAGAACAGAGTTGTCAGAAAAAATCAGGAAATTAAATGTTAGGAATCATGGTGAAAGAAATATAGAGTACGATTGTATCGGTGCATAAATCCACGGAGCCCTTGTATCTGGTTCTGATCCCACTTCTAAAATGGATATAATGGAAACTGAAAAGGCTTGGAGAAGAGTGGCAAGGATAATAAAAGCTGCAGAATGACTGCTGGACAGGAAACAACTAATGTGCTGGGATCCTCCAGTACAGAAGACATGCCACAGGGAGGATATGACAGAGACCTATTAAATCATAAGTGGTGTGGCAAGGGTAAATGGGGATCCATTCACTGCTTCTTCCAATATGACAGCTCAGAAGCATCAAACCACACGAGCAGACGCCACACTCAAAACAATGCCATGTATGGTCAAGCTGTGGAACACCTTGAGGAAGGATGTCACTGTGGGTACAAAAGTTTTCACAAGTTCATTAAGTGACTGCATTCTCGGAGAAAAAAACTTATGAAGGTCTACCAGGTAGAAAAAATCCTCTTCTGGCTCGGCAAGGCCAGGACATCCTGTTTGTGTTTGGAAGAGTATTCCAGAGGGGAATATCTACATTCTTCAACTTTTGACCACACCTGGGACAAGGATATGGGGCTAGATGAGGTTTTGAGTCTAATACAGCTCATCTTATGCCTTTCCTCAATCATTTGCCTTTCATAGTACACCAAGTATCTTGTTTTCACAGATCCTTCTCCACTCATGGCTCTGCTAGCTGAAAAGGCTACTATCATCAGCAACTTGTCATTGCCTCATTCCTGGGGGTTATCTCAAATCTGTTAGCTAAGACTGCTTGTTTATGCTCTCACCTGTTTTAGTGAAAATGAACCCTACTTCCAATGACAGTATTATTTAAATCAATTAAGACAGTCCAGCTCACTTTTTGAGGAATACAGGTTAAGGGTTCTCATCTGAGCAGCTCAGTCACCATACTGGAATAGGGAGGCAACAAGCATCTGGAAAGGCAGGACAGACTACAGGCCTGTCTTTCTTTTCCACGCTCCTTCTTCCAGAAATGAGGAGTATCAAACAGCTCTGGCTCAGTAACTCACTGTTTGTGAATAAAGATAGTTGACGATTTTTCAAATTGTTCTTTTTTGTTCCTGTTGGGTTTCATTTTCACTGTTTCTTTGTCAAACCCTTTTTCTCCACAGGAGGTTCAGCTTTGCAAAAAGTCTAAACGAAATCCCCACATTTAACATGAGATATCTGTCAATCAGTGGCTTATTTAAATACTTTACTGAAAACATTATCCAAAGAGTTATAAAAAATGGTTATGTCATGTATTAAAAGAAAAGTGAACTCTTTCCAAAAATATTTTTCACATCCTAAATTTATTTCAAAGTGTACACTGTTTTTCAAAAAGAGAAGCTATTTTATATGCTTCAAAATGAACAATTTAAAGTTAAGAATTTTTATTGAAATGATACTTATTTTCAGCCAACTCAGTGCAAGTAAGGACATACCCTGAACTGACTGCAAAATTGTTGCCTGTATTTTTTCTCAAGATGTGAATACTACTATGAATAAATTATTAGAAGTAGATGATAATACTTCCCACATTTATTTTGACATTATTTATTTGTAATCATTATAAATATAGACAAGATCTTTTAAGAAATCTCCCTTGGTAGTTTTGTGTTTAACTATCTGCATTAAGTTGCAACAAACCTCACCCAGACTAACCAGAAAAGCATGTCTCCCTATCAGAGTTCAACAAAGAAACCAGCACCTTAGAGACTCTGTCTGCCTATATGGCAGGAAGCAGCACAGCACTCAACAAACATCCTTGGGGAAAAAGTTAAAAAGAAAACTATGTGATTTCCTTTACACCCTACTTAATCAATCCAACCAGCATTAATAAGAAACTAAGAATGAAGACCAGGGCTGTGTGCTAATAATCGAAACTGAAAATGTATCCTAGTTCATTATACATTTTCATTGTTTCTGTTTTCAGAGTAGATAATACATTTTCATAAGCAGGCAGATTATTAAAACCCAAACTTCCTGGTGAGAGCTGGGACATTATCCCTGAACTTGTTTTTGACGAGAACTGTCCACAGCCAGCAGATGAAAAGGAGAATCTTTATCCCACTAACTCTTCATAATACGAGGTAAAAAGTGCTCCTCAAGAGACAGGACTTTGAAAAAACACTAGTGTCCATTTTAATCTTGATGAAATCACTTCATAAATAAGAACAAGGCCAGTTATATGCAAAGGTAGTATATCCCACACATCTTTGTTGCACTAAAAGACAATAAAAAGAGAAGAAGCACTTTAAAGAAACAGGAAAAAACCAGAAAATTTTAATATTTTTCTCTGTATTTGGTACACTTATGAGAATGTTCTTTTTTCAGGGTCTGCATGTGAAAAATCAGGAAAACCTTCCAGCCAAAAAAAAAAAAAAAGACTCTTTGACAGAAGTACAGTTCAGAGTGATTCATTTAAAAGTGTTGAACTCATATTCAGAGCCTGAAATCTAGGAACCACCAGCTGGGCTGGGATTCAAAATTACATGGATGGAGTGAGTTTTTGAGTAGTGATGCATTAAGCAGTGGAGGCAATTGCTTTTCTCACCTATTCCACAAGGGAAGGAGGAAGGGAAATATTTTAGAATTAAGAAAAGACGACTTGGTATTATTGGGTTACAGTATCTTGGASCGCTAAAGGCTGAATCAGAGTTTGCATTAAAAAGAAACTTCAAAAATTTAAATAAATCTTTTACAGCGAGTCATTTCAAGACAGAGCTGGAATAAAGACAAAATAAATAAGATAAAACTGTGCATATTAAATTAGTTAAAAAAGAATCTGTTTATGTACTGGAAGTTCACTCATAATAAGAGGGGCAAGAAGAGGTCCTTGTTCCTGCCAAGTATCAGCATTACTGCCAAGGGAAGGAGGAGTCCATGTAGCAGGTATATGAGGGAATATCTATAGGTCATATATAACCAGCATGGAGAAAGCCTACAACAGAAGGAATTAAATAGCCACAAACTCCTGTACTCTGCTTAAGGAATGAAGGGAGTAACAGACCTCTTCTATTTTAGTTTAGGAGTGATGAAAAAAATGCTGTCAGCTAGCCACATACAGCTAGGGAGATGCCTGGTGAGCGGTATTCTCTGTAAGTCCCATGTAGTACCACTGCAGAGACCATTAGTCTATGCAATATACATTAATTTAATCCACATTGCATAATGTGCTACTTAAAGTAAGCCCAGCCAGATCAAGGGGTGGCAAAACAGGTATACTGGTTCCCAGGAGTCACAGTCAACCATATGTAGCTTACAGTCAGCAGCCGTAGTTGCAGACAGCATGCAGGAAGGCAAGTAACATGGTGGCTATTCGTGGGTGTAAGTGGCAAAAGAAATGTGTGCAAGTTAGCATCCCAAGAACAGAAATGGACTTTAGGATCAAGCAGAATTATCAGCAAAACAGCTAACAGGAGGGCRTAAAATAAAGCAGGCCTGATCTGCATTAACTCAGCCTTCACCTTTCTCGGCACACACAGGCACAAATGGGCATCCCTCCTACCCGAGCCAGTGACAGCAGTGGGCTGCACTCATTCCAGAGTAAATTACACACTTTCTTAGCATGATTTACACTAGTCTACCTCTTACAGTCACACACAAATTATAGCAACTTGCATCTTACAGGTATTTACAACCATGAAGCACTTGAGTTGGGTCAGAGAAATCTGATGAAAAGAGGAAGAGTACAGAAAGCTCAAACAAAAGATCAAAAAGGGCTCTGTCAATGTAATAAGGGTATCAGTAAACACTCTAATTTCTTCATTGTATTACTAAAAGTGGCATTGCTATGGTAAAAAAATTCATATTTTTAATCCAGTTTACTTAGCACTACCTATGACCTCCATTTACTTCTGCTGTTTCCCTCAGTTTGAACAACGAAAAGCAATAAAGCAAGTTTCACTTTTGCTTCCAGCCAGTTTCACTTTCAGAAAAGACTATTTATTTGTTAAAAAACCCCCACAGGTTGATTTCACTGGAATCAAAACCTGCACGCATTTCGGCTGACCTCTGATTCAATAAAAGCTTTTATAGAACACTTAGGTTTAGGTTAAATTAAGTTGACAGAGTTTTGATAATGAATATTCAATTGATTTACAGAGAGATTAATTCAGTCCAGATTGTTAGCACAGCTATTGGTTTAAATTGCAAATTACAGAATTTCACAGAATCACAGAATAGTTGAGGCTGGAAGGCACCTCTGGAGACTGTCCAGTCCAAACCCCTGCTCAAAGTAGGGTCAGCAAGAACAGGTTGCTCAGGGCCATGCCCAGTCCAGTTTTGAGTATCTCCAAGGACAGACTCCACAACCTTTTTGGGTAATCTGTTCCAGTGTTCAATCACCCTTACAATTAAAAACCTTTTTCTTACATTTAAGTAGAATTTTCTGTATTTCAGTTTGTACCCATTGCCACTTGTCCTTTGACTAGGTGCTTCTGAGAAGAGTCTGGCTCTGTATTATTCACCACCCCCATCAGCAGTGGGCCCACATTTTCCCTGGCTTCCTTGTGCTGCTGATGTACCTGCAGGAACCTTTCTTGTCACCCTTTACCAGGTCCAACTCCCCAAGGGCTCTGGCTTTCCTCACTCCATCCCTGCACACTCAGTGTCCCTGAAGTCCTCCTGGGTGACCTGACCCTGCTTCCACCTATTTATTGTATGCTTCCTTGCTTACTTTTTATTTAACAGAAATCTAATGTAATAGAAAGCTATGGCAGCATTCTATTTGCTAATTTCGTGTGGACAGTCTTCTTAACGCAATTGCTTTTCTAGTCCAGTGCAATGGGGATATCGAAGTCCTGTTTATACACTTTAAAAACTTTTAAATTAAAAAAAAAAAAAAGGTGGACTAACAGTCTCTAGGCACGGTATTGTGGCTTGTTTTTACAGTCTCTCTCCCCTAGTAACCTCTTGTACACTACTAGCTCCAAGAACAGGAGGTGGACTAGAGTGTTGCACTTCCCATCAAGTCATGGTTTGTAAACTCTGAACAAAGTGAGGAACTGCACTGTGTAGTCTGTACAATCTTCATAAAATAAATTAATGAACAAATAAATATTCCCTGATGGACGATTGAGCCAGCAAATATCCCACAAGTTCCTCCCCAACCCTATTCCCACAGGTAGGCTGAGTGCACTCCCACAAACACGACTGCCCAAAGACCTTGGGCCCATTTCTCCTTCGCTCTCAAGCCTTTTGCAGCTCTGAAGAGCAAATGAAATGTGAAAATAAAAGCCAGTTCTCAGGTGTTTTAGACCCAGTATAGCACCTCCAGAGACCAGGATACCAGCACCACTTCTGCTCCCCTCACCGCTCTCAGAAAGCCCCTTGCAAGTGCTGAAGGTCAGTAACCACCGCCATTTTGAGAGCTGTGTAATCCTCCCCTGGTCTCTTTCCCTGACATTTTCAGCATGTCTTGCACAGTTTTAGTTCAACAAAAATATCGGGAAGCACTTTAAATCCTTTTTCCAGAAAAAGCTACACCTTCTTTGTTACCTGTAGCTCACCTTTTCTCTCATAAGTTCCTCGGGTTTCTCTGTGAAACACCAGTTTCTTCTGCTTGGGACCGAGGCCTCGGGCCGCCAGCGCAGCGGTCTGTGGAAGGCCCAGTTTGTACACTCGTAGATGGAGCACAACTGCCTGTCTCTGCCCGTAAAATTGTGTCTAGACAGCCACTGCTTAAAGAAAACGCTGCTGACACTTCAGAGACTCAAAAGGACCCACTGCCACTTGGCAGAGCGTTGCCCACCACTTCCCCCGGAGCGGGGCAGCCCTGCCACTGCCCCGCAGCCAGTGCCTGCAGCCTCCAGCCGGCGACAGCCCGCAGGTGCAGGGCACCCCTTTGGGAGCGGGATCAAGCATGACTCCAGGGCAAGAGAAGAGTAGTGGAATAAAAAGGAATCTAAGCAAAATCTCCTGGTTTTTTTTTAAATCGACACTGCTATTCTCTGCTGGATCAAACACACAAGGACTGGGCACTACTGCACCAACTTGCAGCTTTTCATGGTAAAATAGGATTAGGTAACAGCAGGTTAATTTAACAGAAGGTTGGTCAGTACCGAACTTCATGAGGTTGGTTGAAATGTGTGTATCCTCTGCTTTGGTTGTTTTTTCCTAGCTCCATTCTCCTCAGCTCACCAGTGCTGGTAACAGCAAGAGCAGTGATCAGACTTTGACCACTGAGGTCGCTCTGTCCCCCATGAAAATTCTCCTTGGCACTGTAATCCCCTCACTCTCCGCATGGGAAATATTTAGGAATGAAGTGACTCAGCTTTATATTGACTCCGCAGTAACTCATCTGTCTCTGTAGCACTACAGGTACTACTAGTGTCCAGCAAAGAATAAACAACTGCAGTCAAACATTTAATAATACACTGTTTTCCAAAGAGGTGGTTCATCTCACTTCACCGCTCTCTGTAAAGGTGCTCATTACCACTGCATCAGAAGGGCAAGAGGTTTTTCCCACCTTAACATTAAAAAATGAAATAAAGACAAATACCACAGAAACCTACTGCAGCAGATGAGATGTTCCTGGGTAAGCAATACCCTTCACCTCAGCCTAAATCAAACCTAAACTTCCCCTGGCGTCCGTGGCAGCTTTGGCCGAGTATGGACAACAGGACTGATGGAGCGCAGGCAACGGAGGAACGCGTGACCAGCCAACATCGGTGGTGCTGCACATCTCTTGTCAAGAAATAACTGGATCTATAGTTCTTAAAGTACTCTAAGAATGGGGACCAACGGATTCTGGCATCTCAAAACCTGGGGAGATTTTGTGAGGGAATTTTGGGGGGGAGGTGGCAGCATTAGTATTTTATGTCCCTTTCAAAATTTGTTCAAAGCTCTCAGCCATGCTGGCCGCTGTAATGAGGACAGCAGTTTCCTCCTTCCTTCTCACGTCCTGCCACCATCCTTACCCAGATCAGCTCTAAACCACATGTAATTTACTTCCAGGAGCCTTTTAAAAAATTCAGTTTGTTTATCACTGATTATCATTTTCTATTTTGATGGCAAGACTACCCTCATTACCATTTTTAAGAGGCATAAAAGGGACATTTGTCTTACATCTGTTTCTTAGCGCTCTGTCTCCTCTGCTAGAATTGGGTCCAAATTCTGTGCTGTGCTGCTTTTGCAATAAATACAAGTAGATTCAATAGCAAGGTAAAATCTCAAAAAGGCTTGGAGTTTTGCATGGTTGTTAACTGTTTTTTGCAAATCTAGCTGATGAAATAGTACTCAAGGCAAATTAGTGAGAAAAGGCAGGTGTCTCGAGTGGTGCAAGCCAACAGAGCTCACTTTCACCATTCAGACAACATTTATACCACCTGAGAATTTGGGATAGCTAYATTAACAGTAATTTGCTTTTATTACAAGTCCTGCTGTGTTTAGATACTCTGGAAAAAAAAACAAAAAACAAAAAACAAAATATCATACAAAGCTCTTTTTTGGTGTGATTCCTTCCCTCCCCACCTCTGGAAGGGAACTGATTCTGACAAGCAGGAGGATCTAGTCCATTAGGATCCTGTATGCTTTCCTGCTTTTACAGTTCCTAATATCATGAAGTTTCACCTAATGTCTCAAATTCRCCTCAGAGTGCCACAAAATCCCCATACCTGCCTAGTACCAAATGCACACGCTTACTTTTTTGTATTCTTGTTTTTCAGGACACGGGCTGAAGTGCCTGTTTCCCAGAGAGAGATCTTTTGGGAGGACAAATGTAAAGATCCATGCAGGCTACTAAACCCTGAATCAACAGCAAGTTGAACTACTAAACCCTAAACTAAACTGAACCAACAGCAAGTCTCACTCAATGCCTAATAACTTTTTCACCAAGATGTTTGCTAAGCTATACCTTTCTTTCAGATCTTGATTTTTTTCTAGTAACAAATTTATGGGAAAAAACCGCCACACACACACATATACACACAGCTTGAAAAATCACAGAAATGGCGAAGTTGGTTTCTATTTCCTATTACCCTGCCTGCCTTAACTCCTGATATAAATACAGGGTTAGAGTAAGTACCCTCGTCAGGTGTGTCATTAGGATGAACAGTCAGCTGAACGAATACAAGGGGTAGATTCAGGGAAGATTTTTAAGGATTCATAGCTGTCGTCCCTTGACTAGCTCTTTGACCATTTAAAAATGTCTTTTATGATTAAAGCCTTCCCCCCACCCATATATATGTCCCTGAAAACTGAACTGATCTTCTTATTTTTATTGTGTTTTCTTCCAGATTTTACCACAGCAAGCTGGGCACCTGCCCAAAATTTATAAATGAAAATCTGCTCATGCAGCACAGCATCAGCATCACATACCAGCAGCTAAAATATTTTCTCTTTCTCTCTGTCCTGAATCCAAACTTTGGCATACCCCATGTCAGAAAGCTGCTGCTTCTGAGGCGGTGCAGCAGAGGTGGTTGTTTGTGTAGGAAGCCGGAGCCACTCGCGCCCATGAGCGCTCGCAGTGCCGGCTTGGCCCCGGGAAGGGAACGCTCTCCCTTGGAAGAGGAACTGAAAGTACGCCTGGGGAAGCCTGCTTTGCCTCTGACCAAACCAGCTGTCTAAGGAAATGCCAGACCTTGCTGCACCGGGGTCAAATGTAGAATTATGTGGCAGTTTGATAAGCTACAGTACACTAATTTATTGACTATTTTAAAAAATGTAGAGGAAATTTTATTATGGATTACTTTGCTTTCCTGAAAACTTTTTATAATTAAAAACATCTGGAAGACATTTCAATATATCATAAACAAGAGGAAATCCAAAGCACGTGACTTCTAAGAAAATGATGCAAATACCTTTCTGTGCCAAAATTTACAGTAATCTGTTCTTCTTATTTTGCTACAGGGAGAATGAATGGAGGACAAGTCAACAATGAGAAAACTGCTAGTGTAAAGAAATATACTATATTAGGAACCACTGTTTCATGAAAAATACTATTTAAAAAAAACCCAACAAAATCACTAAAACAGATTGGGCTTCCCCTCCCCACTCTCCCCCCCAGCTAATTAGTTTCCAGAGAATATATCCTTCTGGAGTGGATAAATGATGACATCAATCCTGACAATATTAGGAGGCTATCAGTGAGAAAGAAGGAAAGGAATAAGAAGATGCTTTGGATGATTGTAGGTAAAGGAAACTACTGGTTTAATCTGCTGAGTACTATGCTGCTTAATTATTATCACTAAATACCTACAGCCTTTATGACAGTTCTTTAAGAAATAAAACAAAACACCAACACAGTTCAACATATTACTAAATATCTTAGTCTGAGTAATCCGTTGTCTTATAAAATACAGTAAGATTTATGGGCTCTAAAAACAAACACAGCCAAAAAGCTTTACAAGAAATCCCCAACACAGTTACTAAAACCCCCAACAATTAATTACTAAGTTCACAGTAAATGAAATAATGCTTAAGGAGAATAGTGAAAATGTTTATAACCAAATCTAAAAGTCATGAGAAACTTAAAACTGGTGTTGGGTTCACTGGAAAGACATAGAAAAACACAATTGAACGTCCCAGAGTTCAAGGTAGTTTATATTTAGAATTTCAGTTGAGTGCATGGGCAACTGTTGTAAAGTTTGTATCAGCCCCTAGCCGCAACTTCACCCAAAATCGCTATTTCAAGCCAGAATTTTTGTTCAGTCCTACAGTTGGGTTTGTCCAGATCTGTTGCTCTTGAGAATGAAGTTGCTGTGATATGGAAAATATTTTTTTTCTTTTCACTTTCTAGAGCAGAATTGGAGAGAAATGGGTTTGATGCCTCCTTGCTGCAAAGTAACAGGAGAGTGGCTATGACAAATCTAGGCTGCGAGCAATGACCAGTCCGAAGTCAACACAACTGTGAGCTCGCCAGAGCTGTGCCATATGTGATTCAGCGGCTCTTYCCCAGAAGAGGCTGCTAGGGTGCTGCAGAGCAGAATGAGATTAYGTGTACTGACTGCTTTCCACTGGTCTTGCCTACCTTCAATCTGTGACAGCTCATGGCTATTCAGTCAGATGAACACCAAAATGTCCTTCACTAGGGGAGTCCTAACATGGGCCAGAGGGAGTGAAGTAACATACCTGGGGTATGCTTTGAGGAGCTCCATGGCTAAATCCTAGAACTTGGGGTGAGCCACCTGCCTACTGAAATCAGTGATTTTATTATTAAAACCACCTTGTGTGAGACCATTGGTATTTTACTGGCCCTTTCCTTTCTTATCAGTTTTAGGGGTAAATAAATAGTTAGAAAAGCTGTCATTTAAATTTTTCAGATTATTATCATGAGGTATCTGAACTAATCTTACATGTTACAACAAATTTTAGAAATCCCACCTTTCAATGTTATTGTTTCAGGCTCTGTACAGGCTCAGGTATGACTTACTGCATTGGCAACATTCATATCCCATTTTAGAGGTTTTTTCCCGAGTACTAATGACTGTCTTTAAAAAACAAAATAAAAATCTTTTTGAAGAACATAATGAGAATTTAAAAAAACCAGCAATTCCTCCAGCCCAAATAAAGCCCTAATTATGAAATTATAATATGTCAAATTTTAATATTTAGAGAGAATGCAGTGCTTGCTAGTGAACTGTACTATATAATTTAGGGAAGAGCTGATGAACTATGTTCTCACAATTTCAAAGGCATTTATTTTGTTGAAATAACTTTAGGTTATGTACTTTGTGGCAATGAATGTCTTTTACTAGCACTATGTGCAAAGAAGGCCCAGTTCTGATTGAGTACTCTGATTAGGACTGTAATGTTGCCGGTGCATCAAAACAAAGATAAAGACTTAGTTCTTTATATTTCCTTGTATTTTGAAAAGAAAACACTTTGGAGTGAGAAAAAAGAATATTTTATGCTATTAAACAATATATGCTGTTTAATCAATTGCAGTGAAGGAATTGTGATAACGTTTTGAATTTTTTTCCCTTTAATGAATATTTGTGGACCAAGTTTGAATTCTGGCAATATGTTTAATAATTGCATTTGACAATCAGGCATTGATCCTTTTTCTGCAGATGAATAATACCTATACTAGACTTTGCATAATATCAAGTATGTTTGCATTTCTAATGAACAATTTTGATCTTATAGGCTGCTTGCAAAGTAAAACATTTATTATTAGCAATGATGATTGTGGTTGGTCATTTAATCACCTGATATTGTATCTGCTCTCTGGTTTTGAATGAACTGATACATCTTAGGGAACAAACCAACCTCTACCTAAACAAAAACTGTTTACGTAAATGTTGGCAAATAGTGAGTACAATGGGATATGAATTTTCTTGAACCAAGCAACAATTCTGACAAATGTTCAGAAACGTTGTTTGGGCAATATTCAACCAGCTCTGTTACACAGTATTTTTAGTGTAATAGAAAAGACTCATTAACATTTTCCTATGAGAAATCTGAGTTTGTAAGGATATTATATTTTCATGGCATTATCACAAATTGAATCCCTTTATCCAAAATAAATTAAACATTTGTTTCCTAGAGTACAATACTGGAATGAAAGAACAAGTCAAATGGCTTAATCAATAACTTTTTAATTTTAGGACTTGTCAGCTTTCCCTTTCTGTTTCAGATTTTTCCCTTCTAGCATCAATGACGACAGATTGAAGGGATATGTAAATGGGTGAAATGCCTCAAATTTGCAATCCAGCTGGAAAATACAATTTCATTTGGGAAATCTCACCTCTGCAGAAAAGTGTAAAAAAGTTCTAAGGTGTAATTGCAACAGGTGAAATAATCTTCTGGCCTAATAGCACCTGTCAAGGACATACTTGCATCGGCATTTTGTACGTACTGGCACCGAAACCATCACTGGGGAAAGGAGGGGAGAGCTGATGCTACAGTACCAGCAAGGCCTGCCAGTTCCAACCCCCATCCCAAATTCCTCTGACAAGCCAAGAATGGCTACAATGGGCTTTTTTACTAAAATGATTGACTATTCACAATGACAGCCACTGCCTTTGGGCAGCACTAACATGATTCTTCCCATAGAGAGTAATACCATTTGGTGGGCACTAAAAGAGGGAGCTGCAACGTTTTCTACTACTATGGCTAATTTTGGAGAGGTCGTCCCTGTCTGTGACCTCACATTGAGCCTCGAGTTATACTGAGGCGGCAGGCATAGCTTTTTATCCCTGTTGCTATTTGTAATGTGCACTTTTATTCTGGGGTAAGGTTGCAGTACAAGAGAGAACCTGAGCATGTGCTTACCTGAGCTGGATCTCAGGTGTCCAGACAATACAGTGAATTTGACTGAGGTTTTGATCAAAACTAGTAAAATAACCAACAAGTGCATAAATGAAGAGACTCTATATAATTACAGAAAAATAGCATGGTTGTTTCTAACACTGAAATGACAGATGATCTGTAGGAAACATRCTCAGAAACCAAGTGCTAAAAATAACAGTGCAATGCTGTGCAGTAAGAAGAAAATAGTTACTCTTCTCTCTTAATCAGATAAGAGCAACATACCCGGGGAGGTGGGACTGGAATCAGATCTCCCCCTCTTGTGTGGTTTCCTGACAGATGATCAGTTCATTTTTAACTCTTCAGGAGTGCAGTCAGGTTATGGTACTTTAACATCTTGTCTTCTGTTTATTTCTTTCACCATGCTTTCCATACTCCCACTGTGCTGTGTCTCATCTGCCCTCACCATACTGCCTCCTCATTTAATCACGCATCAGAAGTCTCCTTCTACCCTCCCATCTCACTACACTGAGTCCAATTTTCTCATTCACAGAGGAGGCTGTCCTCTCCTCCCTGCTTTAATTATGACTCTGCAAGAATAAAAATAAAAATAATAAAAGCTCATTTTCCTGAGACATAAGTTATTGATGCTCTGGCCCTGGAGAAATATACACACTTTTATTTGAAGTCATTTTAAACATTTTGTTTCTACCAAAAATATGTATTTAAATAAATGAGAGCTCGGAATGTACCTTCTTTTTTTGGCTGGCTGGCTGGCCCCCTTGGAGCTTTGCCTTGGGTGTGTAACTGAGAGACAGCCACTCATGCATGAAGAATAGAGGCTTAATTAATTGGATTGGAATTGTAAAATGGTGTACTTGATGTGGGTAAGGCACATTCCACACTTTTTCCCCATAAAGAATGTGACATTTTTGTGGAAGTGTTGAAGAGTGGGTCCAAGAGCCATCAGATGGATGAGACTTCATTAAATAGGTACAGCAGGGAACCCCTAGTCCTGTATCTCACACAGATTTTTCCCCACACATTCACTTAATTAATTCTCAATCTGTATCTATAGTTCCAGAACAATTAATTTAATTTTTATGTTACATGTTATATGTAATTTATAGTACATAATAAATAGTTTGTGAGAGGTGGAGCCATGAATGGTTTGAAACAGGTTTTCCATGTCCAGACGAAGCTGCCACAGAAATAATTTTTCATTTCTGCCAAACTTAAGGTTCCCTTTTTTTCTTTTCAGCCTTAAAATTGTTGTTAAAAAAAATCCTAAGTTATCCAGGAAAGTTTATCAGGTTTCAATAAAATAGTGACTTCATTGTTARCAACTGCTTATTTCAACCTTTTAATGAAATGGCTCCTTTTTACGTTATAAGCATTACACACAAAATAAAAATATATGGCTTCAAAATTCTGTTTAATGATATTTATTATAAAAATAAATTAAAAGGCATTTTGGGCCCTCTCTCATTTCCTCATAAACTGCAGTTTGCCTCTTTTTAAAATATACTGGTGCTGTGGTGGGGAAATCAGTCTCAGAAATGCCTCTTGCACTCTGCTACATTTTAGTATGGGTAGGAATAGGTTCTTACAGGTAACTTCATCTATTAGTAACAAGAAATCACATTATTTTGTGGTCAGCAAGTATTTTAGAAAACAATGGTATATGATTTTTCTTAAAAAAATGTGTCCTTTGTAAGCTCACTGATTGTTTTCTTTTGGGTTTCCAAGACCCATATCTTTTAAAGTTTCCTGAAGCACCCTATCATACATATGTGGCAGCCCTTAAGTTCGTTCCTTCTTGCAGTATTTTAAGACTGGAATACATGTTGTTGCTCCTGGAGTGTGCTATCCACAGTCAGTGAGAGTTTTTTAATGACTTTTCATTCAAGATCAGAGTGCAAACAGCATGCTTAGCGGAGATCTTTAGCGTTGATATCCTTTTTCTTTGAAGCTACTGAGCTTTACGAAGCTGTTCCTCATGTTCAGAACAGCCTGAAATAGAAAATAAAAGGACATATGATGAGCCATAAATGTTTAACAGCAGAGGAACTTTTGGTAGCACCCATAAAGGTCTCCTTCATTTTCTCAGTCAGTGACCCAGTTTATACACTAGTAGAACCAGAATTCCATCATTCCTTATGAAGGTGAGGGTCAGGTTTTTATTCCTGTGCCACACCTATAGATGTCACATTAGAGTTACTCAAACACTGATGTGAATACTTGAGTACTCCCTGAAGCTAACTATTGCTAGCTGTTTTAAAGCCTTGAATGGCTACCACCTCGAAATGCTAAATAAAGTTGTAATAATTATGATATCCAGTGACACTTTTTTCTAAAATAAAGAATTGTTTGAACCAAGTAAAAAGGTAATAAAAAGTCATTTCCCCCTTCCCCCAGTTATTTGGGACCAAGTATTTTATCACCATTCTATAAGGGTGTGAAGGCCCAAATGCTGCATGTGCTGAGCAACTTTGAAAATTTGGCTATTATTATAGCTAACCATCCCACGTATATATAGCCCCACCTTATATAAATTATGTAAACATCTTGGTTCTACAAGTTTAAGCTGGAAATCTGCAAGCTGTCTCATGAGACTTTCAGTTGCTGGTTGAGCTAGAAAAATACTGTGATGCCTAGGCTTTCTTGTGGTAGTCTGGCATTTCATATTCAGGCCTGGGCAAAACTGGGATGAGCACACATTTGCAAAAATGAGAAAAAAAGAATGAAAAAGAATTTCTCTGTAAATCTTACAAACATCAAGGAAATGTTCAGGTATGAGGCACTGCAAGTGGTTTGTTCTTTCATTATCTGCCAATCTTTAAAGAGAAAACATCCAAGGTTTCCTTGCCTACTTCTTAGAGATGCCACGTACGAAAAAAGCTACCCACACTGTATGGGTTCTATGCATTCAGGAATAAGTTGAATTTAGTAAGTACAGCKTCAATAACTAGTGCAGCCAATGGATCCTCATTGATAGCAGTAGACACAGACTCATTTTAATAGTGTACTGCTTTCCAGCAGAAGGAACAACATGGAGAAAAACGTACAATTTATTCATTTTTATTCTAAAGCCATTTTAATTCTAAGTTTCATGGTTCCAAAAGTGGCCTACCTTTTTAAGAATTGGGAACAGGCCCCATTCTCATTTCTTTTAATAGATGAATGTGAGAGTAAGAAAAAGCAACCAAAGAAACAGTGTGTATAACAAATTAGAGTAAAAGGAGATTGATATACTTTCAAGATGGTGATATAGCCGTCCATGCTGAGTTTACAGTGCTTGTGGTTTATAGCATGTGCCATAATTACTTCAGCTTAGAGCTGAATTGACTTTGAAAATCCAGAAAGTTACTGAGGCTATAAAAAGTGAGACTTTGACTTTAGTGAATTTGTTCCAAGAGGGAGAAGTTAAATTTAAAAATGAAATTTCAACTTGCATGCTGTTTTCTGAGGCAGGTCCAGGAAAAATGTCTCTTTGGTTCAGCTACCTATTTTGCTGCATAACTAGGACTGATGTCAAAATCTGAGACCAGAAACCATGTAGAGAGAAAGTTATGTTACACGGAAAAGACAGATATGAGCAGCTTCCACAGAAAAATGAGAAGGCATTTTCTGTTGAAAAAGATTATTTATGCAATTTATTATTAAATAGTTGAGTTACTGAGTCTTTACATTAGGATGGTGTTCTAAGACAAAGGAGTCTACTAAGCGCACTTGAAGTATAAATACAGAGCCAATTATGGCAGCCGCACAGAAATGATGGATCAACCTTCAGTCAAAGAAAAGTTGGGAAAAGGGGAAGAGAAGATTTCCAAGCCCAACCACTTTCAGTCAGAAAAAAAAAAAATAAAACAAACAGTAGAATCACAAGATTCCCCAAACAAGTTTTTTTTCTAGAGTGAGACGACAACATTTTGAACCTAGGACAGCAAAAATACGGCCATCTCCTGCTTTGGTTTCCCTAACAAACCACACAGTAGCTATTTGTGTATGACAGTAATATAGCTGAATTCCTACCATTACATATACCTGTCCCAGCAAGTCTTCAGTCACAGACACAAACAGCAGCCATTCAGAAAACTGGTGAGCCCTGATTGTTACCAGTCCATTGAGAAACAATTTAGAGCAAGCACATTTACTACCAAAGGTGGGGTTCCTGAAGTACACAGTACCACAACAAAGGTACATGAACTCTCTAGTTTAAATACAACAGCATTACCCTACAGCATTCAGGTGGCAGATGGAAAACACTTTCTTGTTCTTGGTCCCCTGCTGCCTCTCTCTCCACTCCTAGAGTTCGTAACCAAGCAGGACATTTTTTATTTCTGCCATGGGAAAGTGTGATCCATATTTTTTTCATCAGCATAAAAAAAATGTTCCTGAGGCTAGACCAGTCAGAAACAGAGCTTGCCAAAACTGCTTTCAGCACAAATAAAGTAGTATGATCGTTCCCCTTATTCTGCTTCTCACCCCTTCTGGTAATGTTTGGTGAGCCCTCATGCCACTGCTATTGCTTGCAAAGTCATATACTAGCTGCAGCCTCTAAGAAATTAGTCTTTTTGCTGTTGAGTGGGCAGCTGAAAGACATCTAAACACTAGGTGGGATGTGAACGAGCACTCTCTGAAAGCCAGGATGTTCAGGATGTTGCTGAAGCACCTTCAATATAGCCCTAAGCTGGCACACAGGAGCACTGCATGGGACCAGGTCAATGGTGAACATGCTCCATATGGTATTTCATGGTTCTTTCTGAGGTACATTGTGCGCTTTGGCTTGCTACTGCCAAACCGGCCCACCACTTTGAAAGGTTCTGCAGGATGTTATGGATTTGTTTGTTTGTTTCTAGATGTGATTTGTATTTAACCGACCTTCCCTAATCTCGTGAAATTTTTGCCTGCTGTGTAGGTGAACATTTATATTATCAGTAGTGCAGCTGTGCTTGGCCTGCATGTAAGGGGCATCCATAACGAATATTTCATTTGAGAACAAAAATTATATAAATGGTGCAAAATTTTGATGTAATTAAGTACAGAGGAGGAGTTATGCACTAGTGTAGAAAAAATTCAGTGCTGACTTGATGAACAAAGGAGCCTTTCTTTTATGTACTGGGACAAGTTCAGAGGTGTGGGTGAGAAAGCTATTTATGTAGACTGTGTTTTGGAGTCCCAGTCCATATGAGGGGTTGGAAGGGTCTGAGTGTCTTATAGAGAGTCGGCCATGAAATATTTTGGCCAAGAGTTCCATCACTTGTGTACTTCTGTTGCTAAACTGCTTTTAAGCAGCCATAGCACAGATGTAGGATGAACTTCTGGGCTCAGACTGGTCACAGCAAGTGTTAGCAGTGCATGAAGAGACCAAGCTACCCAGCACAACATGTATTGCTAATCAATGTCATCCTTTCTCAGGTCCAGAGTCTCTCCRTTCAGGACTATACTTTCTCATCCTAATTCTTTTGCTTGGCTTTAGTTTCAGCAATGCTCCTTATAACAGCATTTCATGTTTATGTGACCTCTTGAAACATATGCATCTCCTGCCTCCTTGCAGGAGCTGCCCAACTCATTCACTACCAACTCCTTGTTCTTTTCCTTCCATGTCCTCAGTTTAAAAAGGCCCTTAAGAAACCTCAGGAAAAATATCTGAGAACTGCACTTGTGAATAAAATCTAATTAATAAATCTGCAATGCAGTTGAAAAATTACACATCTCACTCACTGAACAACTTTTAACAAAGTAAATGTTAATAATGTTAAATTTATTTTTTAAACACCCAACTTTGTTGAGTAATACTGTTTTCCTTTTCCTGTTAACAGCTACATATCCAATAAGGAACTATATCTTTCAGCCTCAAAGCCTGTCATATGAATGATGGGATCACAGCATTGGAGATAATATGCACAAAATTTAAAACCAGAAATAATTTCTCTATAAAAATAACATTTTTAGCTTGCACAAAGTTCTATACTTTATTAGTCTATTTGTATCTGTATATTCTAGCAAAAAAAGCTTTCATAGTACAATGCATGCAGATTTGTGAAAATTCAGATTTATTTACAAGAAATCAGAAATATATTATGCTTACTAACTTAAACTGAAAGAAAGCCTTCATTTAAGTGACTTAATCATACCCAGAAAGCATGTCATAAAATAATGASCTCTATTACAGATCATAAATAGCAATCAAATCTCTACAAAATAATGATCAAACCAGATAATAAGTCTGATTACATTAAAAATCCTGTGCTTCTACTGTGTTTTATTTCTAGAGTGTGAAATAGAAATTGACTTATGAGAAGATGCTGGGCCAACAACTGAAGGGAGTCTAAGTAAATTGAAGAATGCCAGTTAAGCCTGGAGGAAGTCTAAATTGGGGTAGCTTACCTCTTCTTCCAGACCCCTTGCTGTGCACATTATACCAATTTAGACCCCCCTGAGACTCACTTAGACATATGCACTGAGACTTAGTTACTTACTTAGGCAAACTACTTAGTAATGTGTAACTTCCATATTGCCTCTGAATATGATGCACAGATTCTAAGTCCAAATTAGTATAGTTCATATTCCAAGAGGTCAGAAGAGAGAAGTAAATAAAGAAAAGCAACTAACTGGAAAGAGAAAGAAACTGTAAGCTAAAAAAAAAAAAAACAAACCCCACCACCTCTCCAGTCATCTTTTTCTGGTTTGCCAGCATGTGAGGTACACTAGTGTAACAAATGTGCAAGTAGGCATGCGGAGCTTAAGAGATTCCAATGTTTCAAAAGCTGGTTCTAACAGGGCCTCATAACCTAGTGTCTCCCAAAGCTTTRGGATGTGCTAACAACTATCTTTGACCTGCAATCACATTATCTGACAAATCTGCGTGTTGGGATCTTGTTTTAGTTATGGTTTTGTTCCTCCTGCTTTTCTTTTTGACAGAAGCATGAAGTATTGACATGGTAACCTCCCTCAGACTTCCATAAGAAAAATACAAGATTAATTCCTCCAGATTTCAGCAATTTCCAATTAACAACTGTGATTTCATAATTTATATGTCAGTCTTTAAATTTTCAAGGCAACACTTCCTATCCCAACTGCAAGAATCTAGTCTCCCTTGAAATATTAAATTCTAGATACTAAAGATTAAGGGCATATCCATATGACAAAGTGAAGAGAGATCTAGGCCTCTCTCTGTGCTCCAGACTGGCTGAAACAGGCCAGAAGGGGCAGAAGATGTCATTTAAAACTACAAGAACTGCTACTTAAGCATTGTATTAGGATACATGAAGACTCCTATTTCCAACTAGGTTTCTCGATAAGATCCAAACACCAGACACTTGCAATTAGAATAGGAAGTAATTTCTCCTTTTTTTTTTTTTCATTTAGGACAACTAATAGAGCCCTGCCAACTCTCCCTTAGGAGGTACTGAGTATTACCTTGTACTCATCTTTCTTGTAACCACCATGCCACAAGTTATGCTGAAGGGGAGGAAACTCCCTTGTTCACCTTGTGCTAGAATCCCTTCTAATGGAATCCACTCTGCAAAGCTTGATCAGCAAGAGAAGGAACAGAGCAAGCATGCCTACAGCTTAGTTGTAGGAGCTCTCACCTGTGAGATAGGAAACTTGATTTTCAGTCCCTCTGCAGAAGCATTAATAGGAGCAGAGACTGAATATACACTTCTGAGAGATYGATGCATAGAATTTGAAAGACCTACAATACCACCCTAAAATACTGTGTCTGGGATTCACAATTGGAATAGTCACCCACTGACAGTATTATCAATGGCTTTTCCTAACTTTCCATTTCACTGTCTCCATTTAGTATAAAAAAGCCTAGGCTTGTCTGTTCAGTAGCTGTACAGATCCTACAGTAATAATAACCATAAACATATCTTAGATATTGCACTACTGATTCATGATGATGTGAACAGGCTGTACTAAATTCCTAACCTGTTAGAGGAAAATTAAAAGCTTCTCATTTTKCTAACATAATGTTGTGTTTGCCCATTGGCTCCATCCCAGTACAGTCTCAAAGAATAGCCTGAAGCCATTCACATAACCCTCCACAAGCCTGAATATCTGTTTTGATCCCCACATTTGAAAACTAGAAATCTAACTGAAAGCCAAGTGCTGATTAATAGTGACATCAAAGTCAAGGCTTTAAGAATATGTTTCATCAGTAGATTGAGGTTTGTGTTGGCTAGGTACCTAATTCAAATCTATTGCCTATAATACATGAAGCTACAGAAATGGCTAAGGCTTGCAGGTTACAAAGAGCCAAGAGAACACGTACAGAAAAGGTGGAACAAATAAGAACAGAAGAAAAAGACAGCACAGAAAGCCACTATGAGCACTGTGGGCACATTCACATCAGCAAGCCACTATGCTAATGCCTGAACCTTAAACACAGCCGTTTTCTGATTACAATGCCAGAAAACATGCTAAGAGTGAACTTTAAAACATGACTTTTTGGGAAGGCTCAAAATACCATAAGCAGGTCTGGAATATCTATCATAATAATGCTTTGGGAAGGTGTTATTAGTGCCTAGAAAGGGCTCCGGGCAATGAGAGGTTGKGTGGTAGACACAATGAATCCACAGATATTCAGGGAATCAGTTGCTGGTGGAGAGAGCTGCAGTGAGCTAATTCTCTGAAAAGAGCTTATGGACAACTATGAGGGAACCAAAATTGCACATTGCTCCTATCCAATACAGCATTTCAGCACTAGAGTTCCAATAGTAAATGCTAATTGAGAGGTACTTAATAACTGAATAAATACCAAGTAATAATTTAGTAGTGTACTTTGTTTACAAATATCTGTACACAATATGCTCTTTTAATACCACAAACAGCATCCGTTTTCTTGTCCATGCTGTTCTTTAGGAGAGAAATCAGTGTAGCAGCCATGCGGTACTGCAATAGTATCTGCTACAAAGTAGTTGAAGTCTTATGAACTCATCCTGAAATATACTACTATACATATTGATTCTGAGTATAAATGTCACGTAGCATAATTTTATCAACTTCATTTTTAAAACTCTGTCAAAATAAATTTGGCAATTTAAGTTTTTCAAAAATTGAGCAAGATGCCTTATTAACCACATTTRTTTTTATCTAAAAAAAAATCAGATTCCTCACATTCTACAGTAGCTGTTTCTGTATTAGACTGCCAGTACCTCAGGGCAGAGATTGCCTTATGTTACACACATGCAACACAATATACATACTTATCCCTCACATAATATTCATAATAAAATAATAGTAGAAACAGAAAATCTTAACATGAGCTCAGCAAAATAGTCTAGAAGGAGAAAAAAGGCAGATTAATCAGATGTGAAACAAATACAGTTCTTTATGAGTCAAGAGCCGGGCTCAAAGTTGAGCTAAATTTTCTCCCAACTCTATAAGATGTGATGTAATGAAGAGCATTATCCTTCCCTCTGTGAATGAGACACTAATATTAGGTATTACAGCAAAGATCCTGCAGAAACGCTTCACACTCTTGAATGTTTTTTTCAAATACCCTTTCACATACGGAGTGGATCTGTTTTTCCTCATGCTTTGAGGCATGGGAAAGCATGGGGCATGCTTAATCTCAGAGAGTTGGCCCTATCCCCAACTATGCAGAGTTAACATGATGATCTTCTCTATAGAGCTATGAGGGTGAAAGGCTTCTCTCTGCTTTCTCTCCAGCCTCTACAACTCAACATAGTAAATTGAGGATACCTTCTGAGATGGCTTTTATGTGCCACATAGAAACTGGGCAATTAGGGAATTTGTCAATAAGAGCATACACTAGAGACCACAAACATGTTGGTAAAATGAAATGCTTGATACACGYCTTAGAAACATACTTGAGGAAAGGCCTGCAACCGGGGCAGTTAGGAAAAGCTACCAMTGGGTCTCAGATAATAAAGAAGGGCTAATGATAAATGGCCAGACTGAAAAAATGCTGAATGCAGACCCACAGGGATTGCTGATAAAATTTCTTTATCTGCAAGTCTCTATCCAGACAACAGAGGGCTGCAAAATTTCTCCAGCATGGGGAAGGTTAAATGTGACAGGAGGCAGGACTGATCCTGTGCATGACAGCGTGGAGAGGCTAGGCTTAGCGCCAGGCTAGAAAACAGCCCATTTCTGATAAGCAGGACAGCATTAGTCAAGGTAGGCAGATATTTGGGAGCAATTTGCCAGCAAATGAGTGATGTGGACAGGCCTTGAGCACATCAAGCGAGTGACTGAACCTTGGCTGCTTGCAGGGGAGGTTTGGTTTGCCCACACRCCCTTTGCACTGGCCAAATTCAGAGGGAGAAAAAATGGAGCCAACTTCACACCTGGGCTGATTCTCCCTTCGGGCCTCAGTTAGGTTTAGGTCTTGTTTGTGATTGAGAATATGCCATGTTTAAGATGGCTACAACACATTTTGGGTTCCCTGTTTTGTACAGCATCCCCTCATGACTGTGCTTGGCAGCATCCCTGTTTGCTTTGCTGCCTTCATGATGAGGGCTCTCAGCTTTCACGGGTGCTGGAAACATCAAACCCAATCCCAAAGCACAGGATAGCATATGGTCACCTTTGGGCCTCTCCCCRGTATAAGATTCACTACTTTTTGCCATTTTCCTTTCAGGGAAGATGAGATAGGAGATGTCAAGGTTCTCAAGCCAATTCTCCCTCACCAGAGTCACTCCAGAGCAGCTCCAGCCTACTTGGAGATCTGCCCTACTCATGGGCTTTAGTCCCAGCTGCAGAAGTAATTAGTCCTTCCCTTACATACTTCACCCTTTGCTGTTGTCTGGTATCTACATTTGTCACTTATCTGTCTCTGAGTGATTCAGCTCCCTGTGTTACACCTGGAGGGACAATGATAGTGCTCACTCTGAAGGTGTAGCACAGACCTTGCTCTATCAAATGCCTGGGCACTGATATACTACAGTGCTCAGGGCAATCCCTGGCAGTGGGGTCATTCACCATAAATATTCAACAGAGAGATGCTTGGAGAATRGTGATACTGAGATATCTAAGGGTGATAGCTCTAAAGAAATAAATTACCCCCCAAAGCTTGTATGACTTCCTGCCTTGTACACTGAAGCGTCAAGACATAGAATAGCCTAATAGCTTATTGTGAGGGAGATTTGGGGCTTTTGGGTTTATTTTGCTGAGAGACACCAAGTGTCTTGACACTTTATCAGGCCATATGAGAAAGCTGGAAAAAGCAGCTACATTTTCCAGAACACAGGACCTGCATGAGGTCATTTAATGTTTTGATCCTTTGAACATCATCACTCTTGGCTCAGTTTGGGTACTGCATCTTTCCAAAGGCACTAATTGATTTGGCTCTGCACAAGATGAATAAGAATATGACAACTAAGAATTTATTCTTGAATAGAATGCTGAGGAATGAGTAACATACATCTTTTTCCACTAATTTCTATAATAGGTTCTAATTAAATATGGCAAAGAAAAAGATAGGTAGGTTGCCTTATTCAGAAACAAGTAGATCATCCAAGCAACAAATTTGTGGTATGGCAGTTTGGCATTTACCTCTAGCCTAGAAATTTGTACCAATTATCTTACCATTAGTGGAACATGGTACATCACAGATTGCATACTCCAGGCATATAATTTCAAGGGCAGGAAAGGCATATCAAAAACATCATTTTCTAATTCTGTAGATGAGGGTTTGTTTACACAATCTTGTACCATTTCAGATGAATGGAAGCAAGATCAGTAGAAAAAATTAGCTTTCCTATAGATAATGTGAGCCTCAGCAGGCCTATTTCTTAAGGCTTATATTAATGTCAATACAAGTTTCAAGGGATTACCGATAGGATACTCTTGAAAATAAGATGTCACGTTTCAATGAATTTAACCCAAGGCACAAATTTTTAAGTGCAGACTGTAAATATTAAATAAATTTGTCTACTCCCTTGTAGCTGCTGCTTATTATTTGAGAAATATTTCAACTTAAAAACTAAAAACTGTGAAAATTTTGGCATGTGCCAAAAGAATTTTAGAATTTTGACATAAACTGTGATCTAATTAAACAATAAGACCTGACAAAACAGTCACCACTGTCTGATAATGACCTCCCGGGGCAGTTAAACATACCAAAGCAAAGCAGAACAGACTGAGAAGGTCAGCAGCAGCACTAAGAAACCTTTTACAAGAGGTCTAATCATTCTTACAGCTCTCACTTTCTTTGTTTTATTTTTCTTTTATTTAAAAAATAAAACACATATAGAAATACAGAAAAGACATTGTTCTGAATTATTTGCAAGTACAAAAACTCTAAAATATAAGTATGTGGTCTGATAAATAGTCCCAGTCTGGCTGGCACATTATTTTGCGAATTTCATTGAAAYATAATTATTGTTCTCATCTAGGATAATGAATACCAACATACTGGGGCTAAAAAGAATGTGATGGAGACATACTGTCCAAGGTACTTATACTACTGCTAGCATATGTGTTCCTCTAAAATGGAGACCAGAATATATACAGCTCTGCATCCTCTGTCAGATACAAGCAAAAGGTTCAAGTTCACAGTGTGGATAGAGTCTCTTTCTATGGGTTGCCCTGAGCTGAGCTATTCACATGCAATTTAGGATTTTCAGGCATCTTACTAATGTGCAATTGAGAGTACCTAATTTTAATGAGTTAAGCTGTGCCCATATAATAACTCGAAATGATGGATACATTCACAGGTTAGTTCAAGGTTCTTAAGTGCTATACCTAAGTTTACACTGCAAAACATACTTCTGTGGGCAGCTTCCTTTTAATCCACAACAAAACAGAGCAGTTTTTAAGGTACAGAATTAATCTGGGGAGATGTTTATATTACTTCTTTTTTATAATGCAGTTAAGTAACTGGAAACATGGCACAGGCATCTCCTCATGGAGCTGACAAAAATATAGCATCTCTCTTTATGGACCAGCAGTAGGGCCCATTCCTTTGTYATTTGCTGGTTCTTTGAAAGACCACTGGTTGAGAAAAAGTGCTACATACAACATACTTAAAGGAACCTCAACAAATTACTCTATAAATTTCATTTCTGAAGTCAATTAAAAGTTTACACATAATACCAAAAAGTAATTCCCTGCAGAAAGGTAGGGACCATATCCTGGTATAAAGTTTCTTCCTAATTTGGAGAAAAAGTCCACATAAATACATGTACGTGCATATACTGAAACTGCATGTAACTTGCTGCTCTGTTACATCCCAGCAGCATGGCAATTATTATAGTAATCTTATTACATTTACTCCCTCTAAGGATAGGTTTTTGTGGGTTCCAGAAAATTAATCCCAATATGCTAATTTTTTTTGCTAATTAAGAATATCAGAGTACCTGATATGCAAAAAATGATCCTATTTGCTTTTGTATATGTAAAAAGGATTTGTTCACCCTCCTTGTCCTCTAAAACATTTTGATTTGTTTTTTAGTTTTTAAGCAGTTAATGCTATCCTTACCTGCTGACTTCCACTGGGATTTCTGCATGGTTTAGTCTAATTACTCTTGATGCTGGACCTCTCATGCTATGAGCTACTTCAAAGGAGAGAACTAGAAAAGGGATTGCTTTTCTAAAAAGCGCAATATCAAGGAGAGAAGATAGCATTTTGTTCTYGTGATATGATGGACAAATCATAGAGAAAATCTATTAGAATGATAGATGGTATAAATTTTAATATAAAACACGACCAGAAGTGCATTTTTTTCCTGGAGTGGCTTTGAAATTGTACAGTCTCTGTTTTGTCCAAATTTATTGCTAAAGCCTCTAGTTGAAAAGTTCGCCAATGAACAGAATCAAAGTAATCAGACTTTTACATTACAAGAACTAGTAAAATCTTGGTTCACAGCTATGATTTCCTAATGAAGCACCAGTACCTATAAATGAATATCATTTCCTGCCTCAAGGCTCCCCTGTGTTTTAAGTACAGTGCCCGTTTATCCGTCAGCATTGACCAGATACTGTTGGATTATGATCTGCTTTTTGGAAGCAACATAAAGCAGGTCCATTTTTTTAAGGTTCAATGTACCATGCAGTTTATTATAATTTTTCTGGTCAAAGGAATTTTTCCATAAATATTCCAATATATCCCAATCAAAACATAGTTTTGGTTCCTAGAGCAAACTTTTTTCCTGATCAACAATTGGTGCTTTATTATTAATCCAAATAAATATATGTGTTAAAGCAATGTTATGATATTTTGATTAGAAGCAGCAGACTGGCAGTCAGTCACTCAGTGACACTGATCAGAGGGAACAAATTTAACTTTAAGCTAAAATTCCAGAACAAATTMAAACCGAAATTATGTCAGCTTCTACCAATCTACACCAAAGCCCAGTGCCTTGTTCAGTGGTGGCAGCAGGGGAATGAAAGTACCACAGCTGACCAAAACGTGTGCTAGACAGCCAAGCAGCAAATGGCCAGAGCAATAGAGGAATGCACTGATTCAGCAGCCGCTAACAGCAAGGCTCATATGAAATCCCAACCACAAATTAAATTAATCTCCTTCCATCATCAGAAAACACCAAAGGAAGGCAGAGTGCAACGAGCCATGCTGAAACAAGAAAGTGTTATTTATATCTTCCAGACCCAGCACTGGTGAATTTGGCCCTTCATCTATAAATTACCCATTTATGCCTTTAATAGGTATTTCAGGGCCAATGATTTGTAAGACAAAAAAGAGGGTTGAGACTCACGCAATAGCTCAGTGCAGTTRTGTGTTAACCAATAGGTTCAGCCTTTGCCCTAAATTTTCTAGGCCAAATTATAGCATTAATCAGAATGTAGTTAATCGAGTTGCAGGGTTATATTTGAAGGCAGAAGTTAGTTCTCTGTTTTGTGGGTTTCAGTGCCTCCAATAGCACAATATGTTCCCAAGCAGTATTTCCATGCATTTGTCAAGATTTGTGGGCTTCTGGAAAGAACATATGTTTGGGGCCATTTTGTAGTTTATTGTATCCCAGCATCTGAGGTGTTAACTTGTTTCATTGTTGGTCTGAGTAGAATACTGGCAAACAATGGGATTTTTAAATGATCAAATAAAAATAATAAAAAGCTTTCTGACATTGTAAACCACTCTTAAGCATTCATTTTTTTGGTATTTTGTAAATGTAAAAATARCTGGATTAAAAAAAAAGCAATAGTTCATAATTATATGGGTAAATTCATCTTAAAGAGCAGGTCCTCTGTCCAAGTTACAACTCCTAATAAATGTGGATTTATAATAAAACTAATGACAGATGTTAACCACAGAGGTGTCAGCAGGCACCACTGTAATTATTACTGTGATCTGCTTATTGACAGCGGTAACAAATTCTAGCAGAGAGAAACTGGAATCTTAAGGATAGCAACTGGAGCACATTTAGGTACTATTAGATACTAACTAGTAAGAACTGTCAGGCTGGCCTTACTTCAAAAGGTAAGGAAAATATCCCCAAAAGGAAGACTTTTTTTTTGAGCCCATCCCTCTTCTTTTTTCTTGAAAGAGCTTAACAAGCTGCAAATACTTTTTGAGTAGCAGTCATTAGGGTGATGTAAAGGGCTGCAGCCTGCTCTCCAGTACTGCGTTCAGAGAGAACCAGCCTACAAACAAGTTACCACAGGGTAATGCAGGGTGTGAACTTACAGTGCATCAGCTGCTCTCTGGTAATTGCCTGTGTGCATGCTTTTATCCCGTGGTTACTTCAAGGTTGTTTTTCTTTCTTTCATAGAGAGGTAAGCTGCCTTGAATTATCTGATTAGCTGAGGGGAGAGAGGGTGCAGATGGGCCGATCCTCTGAAGCAGCTGATGCGCTGTGGGTCCACACCCTCCCTTACCCACAGGAACAGGCTCCAAGTTCTTCCAGCTCCAGTGACCTAACTCCAGCTGAGTGGAGTGACTCAGGATTTACATCGCTGGAGCTGCGAGCAAACCCGAGCCGTTACTCTTCTTCACATAGGGCCATACTGTATCATCAGTTTTAAAGTCCCAACTGGAATCAGTTAAGAGACCAGCCTAAAAATCAATGACACAATATGGCCCAGAGATAGCAGCAATCCCTCCTGTAGATCTCACATCTTTGCTTTTAAATCTCCTCTCTTGGACAGACCTGGCTTGTTTTGTTCCGCTCCTACTATATCTGAGTAAAAATCAGAGATGGGCCCAGAGTAAAACATGGCGTCTGAATTCCAGTCACCTGGATTTGTCTGAAATTTGAATTCAGGCCCTGACTCTAATGGCCCTAATGTCACACAGATGCCCAGACCCTATGCTTCCTGATCCTCCTGAGAGCTGGGGAATACAAATTCTCTACTAATGATGGCAAAGAGTAATGGAAGTAATTTTCAAGAGATTTTCACAACTTCGCAAGATCAAGTACTTATCACTATGGGATAAGACACTATGATACCTCTTAAAATGGGAAGTCTCACTCTGACCTTCTACCTTCAGCCCTCACAGAGCACCAGAGCAGCCGAAGAACCCCTCTGGTTGGGACTTTCACTTTGGCTTCACACCCAAATGCTGAGGGTTCAGCTCTGCAGCTGTCTCTCTAGCTGGAAAGAAGAATGTCTCATCAATAGCGGTCTCTGTGAGTGTATTTTGCCRAATGAAAGACATGTAGTTACCTTTCAGCAGTGCAAAAAGTTTACAGGCTCCTCCTGTTCAGCTCCCCATGCTCATACGCTGCTGCTCAAAGAAGCTGCTATGTGAATGTCTCATTTGAACATGATCAAGCTGGCTGACAGGTGGAAGCTCACAAATGCAATGAAAAGTACCAGGGCAGTACAGCTTTCTTAAACTAAGTGCATTTGGCTAGTTTTTAAAATAGCAATACCTTTCGAAGACAAAAATGCCACTGTCAAGGCTGGCTATAACTTCTGTAAAGTGAATAAGATTAAAAAGATTTTTGGCATTCCTGTCATAGGGACCCCACCCCGCAAGCATACCACAGCAACCTCCACCTGCAGGGGCACGAGGCGGACCATGTGTGTCTGTGCATGTAGGTGTACACATGCCCACGTGTGGTTTCTCAGCCAAAGTGGATTTAGAATCCCGTGGCTAAATTCTGTGCTCATTTACACCCCCTCTAATCCTAGCAAAATTAGTGGGATAGCAGGCATGTGAGGCAGCACAGCACTGGCCTCCAGGCTGTGTGATTCCATTCAATAAACACACTGAGGCACTTGTGCTGAATGAATGCTTTTACCTTCTCCTTTCAAACCTGATATTTTAGATATTAAGAGAAAATAATTACATCCTCCTCCTGGGAGGTTTATTTCAAATCCTTGCTAGGGCCCCACTGTGGCCAGTGCTTACATTTTTCAAAATTGATTTTAGGCAGTATAAATAGTCTGAAGCTGCACATGACATTTCCTCACCCTAATAATGACACACTATTGCGGAAACATTTCCAAATGCAACTCGTGGTTTTGTTTTTTGGCATTGCTTACTTATTAACCCTTTCGTCCRACACCATCATGTGATACCTTTACCATGTGAACAAACTTGCTACCGTTGACAATTAGAAGAGGGCCTCAGATTAACATCTTAGTATATAGGCTCACGCTTAAAAGTGGTTGCGCTCCTATAACTTAACAAGTTACTACTTGTCAGCTGAACAATAGAAACAGATCATGCATGTGCCTTCAGCCAGTCCTAAAGGTAGACTAAAATACATCAGCTTAAATCACCTTCCTGGTATTGTCTGCTCCACTTGAATTGCATGCACAAACACTCTCCATTGAGAAGCAAATCAAATTAATTTACCCCCTACTTCATATAAAAACTGTTCTTTGCAATTCTTTGTTACTGTGAGGGAAGAACATTTTAATTCTTAACTTTACTTACAGATTTCTATTTCTGACTCTGTTTCTGGACAGCTAATCTGGGGAAAAAAATAAAAGGAAAAGACAACCTGTCTCTCATGAAATAGGCTTTGAGTACTAGAGCTTATGTTAATTTAAAAATAAAAATCAATGTAAGTCTTTATTTCTAGGTTGGCACTCTAAGCCCATAAATGCAGGGTRAAAGGCATATATATGAAGAAAAACCTATTTAGTAACTTTAATGATTGAGGTGTGTGGATCAAAGGTATTCACCACGTTGTAACTTCTGGAAGTAAATGCTCCAAGTTATAATTTTTATGCTTGATATTTACACAGAACTTTTTCTGCTGCAAGCCACGGAGACTCTGTCCATCCTTTCAGCTTTCACCTTTCTTCCTGTTTCTATATATGTATTTTTAAATCCAGGATGTTATGAGGTGACAAAATGCTTATGATGATTGATGTAAATACTTGAAATGTGAAAGCAAATAACTACTATCCCAGCTGAACACCATGACCACTAATAGCTTTCCTAAAATCAACTTCTAAAGATGAGAGGCACTGATGAAACAGTACAGAGTGTTTCATCATTCCACGGCTTGAAGGCTAAGTCCAAYAGAAATGTCTTAACTAACCTGGGAAAATCTGCAGGGCTCTGCAAGGAACTCTAATGTTAGCGGCCTTCTTACTTCCACCACATGCAGAACTGGCTCACTACTTCAATTAAAATGTAATCTTACAGGAAAATCCCCAAAGGCCAATTTCATTGAAAAACACTTCCACAGATTTTTATTGGCTCTAGACATGGCCACTGATACTCCTGGCCGTGTCTTGATATGATTTGGGTCTGAAGAAGTCTGAATGCTTTAAATCCCTGAGCTTAAAACTCCTTCCTATGAGCTGAATTTAAAACACATTGGTGTGACTGTGCTATGCACACAAACACACATCAGTGAAAACAGCAGCGACTGCCCTTTGCTAAAACATTTGTCTATTGATTTTGTTACAGTATTAGTTACAGCCATATCCTGAGTCTATGCTGTAAATCTGTTGCTGTTTAAATGATAGTATAAAACTCAGATCATATTGATGTTGCAGGTAAATGATGTTTTAGCTCTCTGAGTTGCTGGAACAACGCTTAGCCAACTCTCTGAATCACTGCACTTCCTAGAAATTTTGTACTTCTGGAATGTGAGCAGAGTTTCAGCCTCTGGTTTTCTAACATTACAGTAGCTGCTTAGCAAGAGCTCCTTGCTTCCACAGTAAACCTTTTCGATGAATATTTCAGTTCGTTTGCTATATTTCATTAACACTTGTGTGCGCATGCACACACATGCATGCACACATTTTGTTGTTTATTTATAAAGCATAGGGTGAGAGTATGATAATATTGTATCAAAAAGAATCCAGGAGACAGCAGCAGTAAAGCATTTAGCCTGAAATCCTTCCATCAAACATCCTGAAGTGAAGTTGCTTTGTTGGTTTCGCTGACCTATGTGAGCCGTTATTGCCATTTGGCTCTGAATTATTGACAATCAGTAGAAAGATTTAGCAATCCTTCAACTCCAGCCTTGCCTATATCCTCCAAGATAAAAACAGGTTACTCTCTGTACCAGTTAGAAAACATCTGTGAGCACCCCAGCACTCAGCTTCTAGTGATAACCTTGTTAGTGCTCCATATAACTGCATGTAACCACTCAGCATGACAACCTTTTGCATTTCTCTTTATGAATAATTTTGTTATACCACATCCATTTTCATGTGCTCTTTATTACAGCACGCGACTACATTTATTAGAGTTCCCATCAGAGAATTCTTCTTCTTGTTATTCTTAATGGTGCCATGTACTACCCTCTCTGGACTGTAAGCTTGGCACTTTTCAAATCCCATTCACTAGGGGTTTTTTCACTTTATTTTTTAAAATTCCTGCAAAGAATTTCACAGGTGGCAAAATACTTAAMTAAATATTCAACACATACATAACAAGCAAGTTAAACACAAAAGGAAGAATTTCAGGGGAGTGTGGGATGAAAATGGAGTGAAAGGTAAACTCTGTTACTTCAATATAACATTTTATGTGGCAACGCTGTGATTTTTCAACCAAAAATTGAATTTTCTCTTGGGTGACAAACGAGAGCAAATCTGGGACCTATGCACAAAATTTTCTTGGCCCAGTTACCAATTTATTTACCATATAAATTGGAAAATTGGGAAAAGGTTAGGAAAAAAACCTAGACATACTGCTCTACTTTCACTAAGCTGACAAAAAGGACCAGTTACAGAATTTGAGGGGAAAAGTAATGCTACTTGTGGTGGATTTTCATATCTGTAAATCTGGTTTTGTTAGAAAATACCATGACCTTCAAGGCATGCTCTAAAGCCTAATGTTCCCAGGCATTTAATAGAGAATTTGTAGGTGGGAACCAGGATCCAAGCTCCCTCCTCTTTGCTAATAAAGCTGATATACTTTGGGAAATTGAGGTGTCAGGGGAAAAGGTTCTTGAGCAAACTGGTAATTGTGAAAACAATGAGTCATCAGGTACAGATGATGACATTACACCAAGAGTACAGAAGGTCTTAAGTATAAATTGGGTAGGCTGCTGGCAAAAGGCAAGCTCTTACTTGAGAAAAGTACTGTTCCAAAGGAGTCAGGCCAAGTGAATGTTGTCCCTTCAGTGCATAAGAGACATCTTGGAATGATCAAGGAATTAGAGTCTTGTATCATCCATCATATGTCTGACCATCTGAATTTGGTAAACTGATCCAAGTAATAGGAAACTATGCCTCAATCTCTTGTGATTCATCATGTCTGTGTCAGTATCAGAGCAGGTAAGGAGAGCTGCTTGCCACAAAGTAACTCCAGTTGGAAAGGGCCTGTGACAAGCTTCTTCATGGGAAGCTACTAAGGAAGCCAAGTGGTTAGGAAGACATACACTGCTGGGGCAAAACCTTGTGTAGCAGAAAGCTGAGTATAGCATTCAGGTCAATTTTCTGTATAGCAAAAGGCTATTGAAGACCTCATGTTCTGTACTACATCTCTGATTATTTCATTGTCTATTAAATGCTTTGGGACGTCCAGGAGCAGTGAGATGGCAGTGTCTGCAGGGTACGTAAGGGTTAGATACCCTTATGTACTTAGGACAAAGGAGTACCATGATGATATGCTGAGACATCACAAACAGCTACGCAAATGGACAAGAAATTAATTGTTAACAATTGTAAAGTAATGTACATCAAAATAAAAAATGTGCACMTTTGAAGTCAAGAGCAGGACCTAAAAAAACCCAATGAAACCCCAGCAAAATCTGCAACTGCCAGAAAAGAGGAAAAAAGAAAAAAGTGTTAGGTGACGAATGAGATATAGTGAATAACAATTAGACTGTTTGAATGCTCTGAAAAGACTCAGATTATTTACCCTAGAAGGGAGATGAACAAGAAGGGGACATATTGGGAGCATGCTAATGAATGGCACAGAGAAGGTAAATCAYGTTTTTTCTGTCATGATCAAGAACCAAAAAACCCTCAAACACGTTAAAAGTTGGGGAATTCAAAACATTTCTTACCATTTATAGCCACTGGAAATAAATGAGACAAAAAACTTTTCAAGATACAAAACTGACAATTCCACAGAGAAAAAAAAAAAAAAGAAAAAAAGACAGAGTTTTTAGAACTGAGTTTTGAAAATGCTGTTGAAGGAATACTAAAGTCCATCCTTCCAAATTTAAATCAGACTCAGAATATTATGTATTATCAAGACATTGAATACCGTAAGGGAGAAAAGTCATCCTACACCTTCCTAATGTAGGACAAATGTAGACACTTGTTATCTCAAGTGTCTGCCATGGATCACTGTCAGAGACAAATCTAAAGTCCTTTCTAGAGTGCAGACAGCTCCATTTCTTTGTTTTGATTGTATTTATTTCAATTTGCCAAGCAGGCAGGTCMACACAGCAGAATCAGTAACCAACTAATAGCAGGTGAAAGTTAAACTATCTGCTGTCACTAAATAATGATATATTCAGTGTTCACAACAGAGAAGGTGGTTATTTTGCTACGTGGACTATAATTCAGACCCTCCTTTGTACTCTTTTGGGTGTGAGAAACAGTCCACTCCTCCAAATGCTGCAGATGCTGATACTTAAGCCAATCATGAAGACTGTTTCTCACACACATGAAGATTTGCCTAGCTATATCATACAGGAGAACTCAACTCTTGCACTGCACTACAGACTTGACTCAATCTGATAGGAACTCAACTACAAGAATATAAAAATCAGTGCCACAACATTTTGAAACACACTGTTCACCGTAAATTGCCAAATAATATTTTTCAGTATTAATAACAGAAAAATAGTTGCCAAAGTAGTAATCTTCTCTATAAAATTACTATAAAAATTCYACATGCTCTAATGTCAAGTTTTGTAAAGGAGAATCCAAAAATCTGCTGCAGTCCGTGTGGAGAGGACATCTGGGCCTTTCATTCGCACT
Organism: Oceanodroma leucorhoa; assembly: GCA_030449065.1. Classification (NCBI taxonomy): domain Eukaryota; kingdom Metazoa; phylum Chordata; class Aves; order Procellariiformes; genus Oceanodroma; species Oceanodroma leucorhoa. The sequence goes on from JASVER010000010.1 coordinate 9,952,817, forward strand.
CCAGAGTCTCACATTTATTGAAAATGAATAAGCCTATAGTTTGTAGAATTTCAAAGAAAAAAAAACCTACTACAAAACAAATGAAATAAATGCAGATAGATTTGCTTGAGTTTGGAAGGAGCCTGAAAAAAATAACTCAAAATATAAACTGTCCTGTTCATCTCAAAATGGACAAACTCTGAAACCAACCATGATATATTCAATGTTAGCATCTTTAACTAATTCACTAGAATATATAGCAAAGGTGAGGAATATTATTAACTAAAATCTACAGACAATTTCCCAGACTACAACATGCCTCTCTGGGAGACCATGTGTGAAAGCCTGGCTATACAGGATACGGAAGGTTAAGACAGGTACATCTTAATCAACACACTGCAGCTGGGTTGCAGGGACTCAATCTTTGAACGGTTTGTGAAATGCAGTTATAAGAGCAAGTCGAAGTACGTTTCTACAGCAGCCTGCAGTTAGACAAGCGCACAGTTCAGCACTACAAACAAGTTTCAACAATACCAGCAAGTTTCATGACCCAAATGCAATGGCAGTCAAAGTATTCTACAAAGCCACGATTTTTATGAACAAGTAAGAAAGGGTTATAATGAATTTTGGCAAAATTAATGAATAAGATGCTTAAATCATTGCTTCCCTAGTAGAGCAAAATTCAGCTTTCCAGTAAAAGCTTAAACAAACATTAAAGCTGGTCACCTATAAGGGGAAAAACTGGTCTGTTGCTATCAGTAGAAGAAGGAAGAATTGGAAGAGTCTTTCCAGAACACCACACTGCCAGTGGAAGATTATCTGTGGAAGGTTTACAGATTACTTGCACATGTCCTTGTTACCTAAGAGGCTACAATGAAAATCAGATGCCTCAGCTCCTACCTTAGTCTTTATTCAGACTGGTGAAATTAACTTCTAAACAAGTTTGCTGTGCAAACTTCTATAAAGAGGGGCATACAGACTTACACGTCCTTGGGCGAAAGGCTCTATTTATGCATATGGTATAACTGTATGTTAACAGCAATAAAAACCTGTTCAGGTAAAAGGATTTTTCTTGTCTGCATCTTTAAGTGTGAGAACTGCAGGGCTAAGCAATACTGATACCTTCAAAATTCCAAGAGAGAGGATACAGTTTTCCCCTACAGTATCATCCACCTGGTGCACAGTAATATACGAAAAAACATGTATTTATAACTTTTAAATATATAAGTCAAGGTACAAATYGAAGTATTTTTTTCTTTTAAATGTACAGGAATATATCCCATTCATAAATGAACTGTTCAAAGATTGCACTGGGACTCAGAAGGCACACCAGCCACCATCTTCGCAAGACAATCAGCCTACTAGGCATCCCCAGTGCTCTGTGAATGGCTCAAATAATTCTGGCAAAATAAAAGAGAAGCATCTGAGAACACTGGGGAATAATRAGCAGTGACTGGCTGGTTATGAGATGTATTAATAACATGGCTTGGAGGAGAGGTAGCAGATGACTTCATTTAACAACATGGTTACAGTGACTCATTGCCAGAAATGGAAAGGGGTGATCAAGCTGATCGGCTGACTTTCCACTCYGACRTTYCTTACCCTATCACAGTGCCCTGTCRTCTCTGCCACCCTAGGGCACGTGCAACAACTGCACCCCAAACACTTGTTTTGCTCGCCTTTTCCCCAGTATATGAAGAGGAAAAAGGTCAGTCTTTCCTCTTGGCCACAATTCTTGACCCAAACCATGATAGGACAGGAGAGATGAGAAAGTGGCGGGGACCAGTCCATTTTAAAGCTTTGATTTGCTTTGTCCATGATACTTTGCATTGCTGCCACAGGCAAGAGCTGACAGATGAGAAGGGGAGAAAACCATATCCCAAAGCAAATGGATCTATCCGTTGGCCTCTCAGGAGGAGTTGGCTGTATATCCTGGAATGTCTAATGTTCAGAAAATTTATCTTGGTAAAGGCTCAGGAAAATGTATGTTTTTATTTTACCCAAAGTAAAAATATTGGTCAATGTGAAATTAAAAAGTGAAAATAATACTCCCCCTTGTAAAAAATTCCAGCCTCCTACACTCACTGTATCTCGTAGACTTCTAAAACAAATAACATGCATTTTATGTGGTTTTTTTTTCTACTAACATTTTATTGGTATTTATAATGCAGTACAGAAGAGACTTTTAAGAGGGGAAAAAGGCAAGTCACAATAACATACCAAAGCATTTAGAAAAGGCTGTGATTGTAGAGGACACAGACCATGCTACCTTCCTTTTTCTTTCAAGGTGAGGAACAGAAAACATCAGGCAAGTAATGCAAATCCCTTCTGTTGCCACTGGGGCACACATTGGCATACAAGGAACATATTTCAGAAGGTCACCTTTTCACACCTCCTATTTTCAATCCAGCAAAAGAACTAGGTCTACAGACCCACAGCAGTAGTATGTATAGATCACCATTAATACAATGGGTAGCAAACAATCCAAAAAACCCCAAAACATAGTAGGCTATGCTCAGCTAAAATAGAAGTAATGTGCAGAAGAAGGGAGAACAGCCTGGGTGAGAGCCCCGTAACTAAATGGGGTTCCGAGCACATTTTTCTCTTAATTGCTTGAGCCAGGTGTCAGTAACTACACTGTTTGAAAAGGTGAAATTTGTTTTTTGTATCTCTGACCAGGTATCCAAGACATGTTTGAGATATACAAATGTGACTGCTCATGGCACTTGTTGAATATAGCAGATTTTATACCCAGAGTGCATGACTGATGTTAGCCACTTAATCCTTCAGAATTCCTGTAAATTAGCTCTCAAGACTTCTCTTCAGAAGAGGATTGGGTACTCTGGTATTTGGCTTTTACAGTTATTGACACCTGCCAACATCTTCAGCTGCCAGTGTCATCTACTGCTGTCTTAGTCGGGAAAATTTAAGCAAGACCTCCTCCTCCTCCCAGCCTTGAGGACAGTGGTCTTGAAATGAGAAGCTCTGGTGTCTTATTTCAAATCCAATGGTTGTCCCTATGGCCAACTCGTCTTCAGAGGGATATCTGGTCACCGGGACTCAGACTAGACATGGAGCTAAGCACATAGCGGCCTTTGCAAGACTGGATACAGAAAGTGATGGGCCTGCCTCAAGCTAGCTGAAAGACTCMGCTGACCCTCTAACGCGCCAGGCTGGGGTGTGAGGAGCTCCTGGGACTCCACCACAGTATGGGCTGAATTCTACATTGTTTCTGCCATGTTGCTAATACCATATGTGAATCTGGTGATTTTTCTGAAGTCTGCCACCAGAGCTTGTGAGTTTTGAAAGACAATACTAATGATCAGATCTTCTTTCCACTGCTGTCCCTTAGTCCCCAGGATCGCTGTAAACACAGCAGCTCAGTGCTATTTTGGAGTGGCAGAATGAAACTGCACGTGTCCAGCAACATAACACTTATCAACCCTAAAAGAGATATACAGTGGACAATTGTTTTCCTTCCAGTATAAGACAATATAACCATGGCTTAGCTCAAGTTGTTTCAGTAAATACAGGGTACTGAAGTAAGTTTAGCTTCAGTTAGTTATATTAATACCCACAGCTCTCAATCAAGCACGTTTCCACCATACTGCCCTTAAATATGTTTGTTTGTGTATTAGGCCAGAAGTTCTTTCACAGATCTGCTTTTTTAAGAACCGTAGTCAAAATAAAGACATCAAAGTAATAAAGGCCTGGAATCCAATAATAATAATAATAATAATATGTTAATTCCAATACCACAGAATGGTAAAATTCCTTCATATTTCAGCAAACAATCTGTCTTTCTTACATCTATAACAGCGCAGATGACTAAGGCAGTCTCCGAGGGGGTGGAAAGGCATGTAGAAATGTTCTGGGTTTCAGCTTGTTAACCATTCAAATGGTTAACATTGGACTCCAAGAGTCCACTGCCTCTAATGAGCTCACTATTTTAAAACAAAGATATTGAAACAACTGTAGAGCTTGTTGGTGCCACCAATTAGTGAAAATAATAGGCTTGGTTATTGTTCCTTCTAAGGTAAAACTAACTGTCATTTGAGAGCATCAAAGCCACTCTCATCATTGGTGAAAGCACAGTTCATTGTTCCACCTCTGTGAAAAATTATCCAGAGGATGGAAAAATAAAAATAAATAGTATATTAARAATAACATTATGATGGCTACTATCCAGATGCAGTTGTTAGCTCTTACTCTTCTGTTAAATTTTCTTAAGCATGAAAGCTTGTAAATGCATGACTTTTATATTGGACTACCAGTCTGCAAGGCACGATGTTTTGGATTTAGTGCATTAGTTTAACATTAGATACTGTGACATGGAAAAAGATGGGAGTTTCTGATACGTCAGACGCATCAACARCACCTTTCTCGTGCAACAGTGAAAGTTAGTCTGAGGTTGAGAAAGAGGTTGTTACTGGAACCAGTAGGAACATGATGACTACATTGCATCACTGCACAATTTGGTGAGACACACAGGAAATGGGGAAGCCCTCAGGGTACCAGCACAACGGTTTAGGACAAAAAGCACCTTGAGAGAGGAACTTGGAAAGMGGGGAGGAAACAGCAGGAGGACAGTGGGGAAGAAATGCTGAAATATTACCGGGTTGAAACAAGCCCAAAAAGCAACCCCAGTAAAACAATTAGGGCACAACTGAGTGGCRGGCTCTGTCACGGCCATTTTTGTCCCAAAACTAAAGAAAATGAGAAGATGAGTTAGGAATGCAGTGGGTTCTGTTCACATGACAAACTGAAATCTCCACAAGAGAAACACACATGGGCTTATGTAGCATGTTTAGCTCCTAARGGTGCAAGAGAGGCAGTCCTGATTGAGAACCTATAACTGATCATGAAGTTGTTAGTTCTGTCCTCTAGGAAGAAGTAGAAATCACAACATCAAACAGCACTTTTCCCTTTGAGGTTGCAGCTATTTACTCCCCTGCCTTTACTGTCTGACCAGACAGGCAGTTCCATCTAGGAAGTGGAAAGAAGGCAAATTCCTAGAACTCTTAGCCTTCTCTACAGAACATACGTAGTATTTATTTAGGAACTAGCTTTCTGTTAATAACCCATGCCCCCAAACAGATAACTTTTACTACATCATAGTTTTGCATGTAGTAATTGCCATTTGTTTGCATTTTGTAAGAAGAGCTGGTCTAAACCCAACAACATCTGAACCATCTCAAACWTCTGGAAACTAGAGCTCATTGTGAATTCTCCAGTGAAACTTGCTTGTTGAAAATGCTGGTTCATCAAAATCTATATATTTTCCCCAAAGTCTCTATCTCAGCCAACATCTGATGAAATCCTGTCTGTCAGGCAGGTCTTGGCATGTCTGGCTTCCTGCCAGCCTGTCTGCTGAGCTTTTAGGAAGCCCAGTTTCCCAGACTGCTGTATGTCCTTCTACTGAAGTTCTCAGAACTGGATTCTTATGTGTCCAGAAGCCTTGCCAACCTCAGTCAAACCTGAGCTTTTGGGATCAAGGACCCTTGCCACATGCCTGAAAATGGCTTTCAGGGTCTGTAGCTTGTGTATGATGACATCTGTCATCATACTGAGTCCCAAAGTTTTCAGATTCCCAGTTCTGATATCTGTGCAGGCTGTCTGGCTCCCACACTGCTCCACAAGCTGGGAGTCAAGTGGTAGAGAAATCTTGGGTCCTTGCTCTCAGGAYAGACCATACGATAGACTGTGGGCCCTGGAAGCCCTGACACCAACAGAATTCCCTCCACTTTGACTCTCTCTGCAACTCACAGCACTAAAACTGACCAAAATTATGTCAGACTCCATCAGTCAGCTCAGTGTTCCCTGCAGCACAGTTCATTTCGGATATACCGTGTTTCCTGTGGTTTTGGCTTTTGTCAAAAATGGAGGGTAATTCTCCCCTCTTCCTTCCTCCAACCTCAAAGAAAACATTAAAACCTATGGCAGAATGGAAATTCAGTTTCCTGGCCAGCTCTACCTGCACTGTTAGAAGCTACATATTTGTCTATTTCATGACAGTATCCAGAGATCTCTGTAATGCAGACATTGGTATTTCAAGGTCTGTTTTCTACAGCTCTTCTCTATTAGGAAGAGATTTATTTTCCTTTCACCAGGCAGAGGAGAATGCACCTTGCCCTGCAGAGGCATTTTTAAGTTTCGAAATAGGCCCTTCTATTTCCAGCATTTTCTTTGAGATTGCTTCAGTCAGCGCTTGATAAAGTAACCTGCACTGTATCAAAGTGTTGATGCAGAAGCCCCAGGAAATCATAATGTTCCAAAACCTTTACACTAAGTCTCTCAACTCCTGCTACAGTAGCTAATACAGTATGAACAACACTCATCCTCTTAAACCTTTGGGTTCCTGTGTCTAAAAATTAATTCCGTTAGGGTTGGTTTGTTTCTAGATATCACGGGCTCAGTCCAGGGTACATAACACTTTGTCAAGAATATGAAGAAAAAAGCAAAAGCATCTTCAGGAAGTATAACTGAAAGACTGCCAGAGAGCTCACAGGATGTCAAAATGGTGTGCAACATGCCCAGGCTTGTTTTCCTTTCCAGTTAACTGAACGTTAGGCATAATTTAGAGCCTTATTCAGTAAAAAATACACCCACAGTTTCCCTACAGTAAAAGCTTGCACAAGGCTTTTGTAACGCTGAGCCTGAATGAGTTCTTTGCTAAATCAGGCCCTCAGGATTCCCAGTACACATACGTAAGCACGACTGGAAACGGGGAAAGAAAAGGGAGCAGACTCCTTACTGCTGCAGTGCAGGCCTGATCTGAGTAGCAGACCAGAAGGTCACAGTGGAGGGTGGGAGGAAGCACTGTTCTGCTCCATTCGGGCAGAAGAATTTTATGTTTGTTCAGAAGCATAAGAAACTTTGAAACACCATATAAGGGCTGAGACTCAGGCCCTGCTGGAAAAACCTGCTGGAGCTGAGCTCTGCGCATAACTCATATGAACATTAATGAGAGTTAAATGCATGCATTGAAAGAAGAATAGACCCCTTAGTGATTTGTCAAGATAAAATTCAAAATAACTTTGAATGCTCAGAGGTAAATATTAGGTTTAGGAATTAAAAACAGCAGAAGTAGTGGAACAATTGCCTATAATGAGATCCAGGAACAATCTACCCACTGTACCAGGTTTTCATTAGAGTTATGGCCTGCAGCCATACCACCTTGTGCTGTGATCTTAAAAGCTAAGACGGGTTGGGCTGGTTAGTATTTGGAAGGGAGACCTCCAAGCAAGCTTACCACTGCAGGAACAGCTTAGTGATGCCACAGATAATGTTCTTCCTTCTGGTTCAGTATTGGATCCAGGTGTTAGGAGATCTGACAGTCTTTTGTGCAAGATCTAAATCTAAGGATCTGATGATCTGTGATGATTAAAGTATGCCTGTCATTTCTCAAGAGAGTTACAACGTCASTTTGAAATGGCTACTGCATTTCGCTGTAGAGGTGGTTGCATGCCAGCAATAGATTAAGTGCTGCCAATATAATGTAACCATCAACTTCACAGGGAGGTTGAAAAGCTAAATTTGCCAATATGGGGTAAGTGGTTTAAGTCCCCAAAGCTCCAGAGAGGTGCTCAGAAGTGTTTGCTGTATTTTTTTTAAGGGTCCATATCTACCCTGGAAACATTGTTCCATCTCAGAGCTCTGCAAAGGGAGGGCACTTTTAACCCCGGCGTTACCATTGACGTGATCACATACATGCTTACGTGCTCTAACCCCTGCACACACAGCTGAGCTGCCTCTGCAGCAGCATCTGAACCGTCGGAGTCCACAGAATGGGCTCCAAGCTGTTAACAGCGGTGGTGGAGGAGCAGCTCCTGAGGAAGCTCAGCTGCCTAGCTGATGGGAGAACAGCAGACAGCTTGTTAACTGTCCCATCCCTGTTCTCAAATCTGCTTGGGATTAAACCCCTCAGGCATTAGCCCTGCAAGGAATTAGGTGCATATCCAGTTGTAGACACTGAATAGTTCCCTATATCTAAAGCAATAGGACTACTCACAGTGCATAAAGTTAAAGATGCATCTGTCTCCAAAGAATGAAGGCATAAATGAGCAGTGCAGCTACGCAATTCCTAACTGATATTCTTGATTTATTAACCTCCCTGGTTGTCATCCAGGACACTGTACTAACATTGTTTTGTTTGTCCATGTAGGACATGATCCTGAATATTGCTGAGAGCCCTTAAGTCTGTAGTGCTCAGAGGGCTGACTTCATCAGGAATTCACTGAAATACATCAATTGGAGTTCATTGAATTCAATGGGATTTGAGAGCATTTGGCATCCCCTAGGAGGCAATTAGCACCTTCCAGAAAACAGGCCTTAGACAATCAGGTCTAGGAAGTTCACACAGGTTTTCCTCTGGGTTTTGGGGCAATTACTATTTGTATATAATAAATAGCTGGTTTAATTTTTTGCTTTCATTTTAAAATGTAATTTTGAACAGAGCTTGAGCTGTCTATTAACATTTAGTATCATGCTAGGACTGSACACAGCAACAAGTCTCTGGTACTGGTGAGTAACCTACTGGTGATTTGCCAGAACTGAGTTGCTAAATTGATTTAATATGGAAATGCATTATGACGTGACCCAAATAAAACATCTCTCCCCTTTACCATGATACTTTCGTTTGCATCATGTGGCTGAATAAAATGATCTGTTTGAGATACTCATACAATTTCCAATAGTTGCTCATCTCTGACTTCTTGCAGTGACAAAGAGGAAGCCATGAGTCTGTTGGCTTTAAGTAGCTTCCAGGCTATGTCATGACTTGTGTTTGTACATGGGCCATATTTGCTTAATATCCCAGTTTTACCATTGACTCCATGGGAACAAGCAGGGTCACATAAACCAGCTGGTGATACATATTTGTGAGGAAGAGGGAAAATATCAGCACAGACTACCCGCTGTCTTATATCAAAAACTCTTCCAACTTACTGTAATTGAGGTTGGAAACTGGAGCCATAAGAAAAGCCTTTCCTTAATTTTGATATTTTTCCTTGCACTAAATAAACTTAGCCCACAGGCATTCCTCTTGAATGAGCATGTTTGATATCTGTGTCTGTTATCATAATGCTGAGAAAATACCGTGGCTGTTCAGCACAAGGAAGACTTTACTATACAAAATGCTGGATAGGCTCCTGTGAACTGACAAATTGCATATGAAATCAGTTATTCAGGACATCCTGGTGACCCACTTGAGTGAAAAGACCTTGGAAGATTTTCTACAGACAAAATGGTGGTCAGGGAAGAGAAATTACCAATTGAAAATATCTATTATAGCCACTGTAAATGTTAAGGCAAGCACTTCGAGCCCATTCAGAGAGACCTTTCAACAGTGCCCTGTGTTTGTAATCGCTCCAACTTTGTTTGGATAAATAAGACTTCCTTCCTTCCTTCCTTGAGGCATGATCCAAAGACCACTGGAGTCCATAGGAGTTTTTAAATCAAATCAAATAGGTTTTGGATTAGTCCCTTAAACAAAGACAATTTTGCAGGAAAATGAAGCATTGTAGTTAGTACATTTTGACAACTAAGTATTTCATACTCACAAATAACAGAATGCTTTAAAGTCTGCACACTGTTCCTTCTTTGCTTTGCTGTTTATAGGTTTATAACTACATTTCCTAGTAATAGCAAATTATAACACAAAGAATCATGTAAATGTCCAGTACTCAATACAATCAGAAGAACTGAAGGCGGCATGTCCCCAGTTAGTTTCCAAATGCTGCTCTAATCCCTCCTGAAATCCTAACAGCTTCTACAGCACTGCATGAGAATCCTTATGCTTCAGAAATACATCTTATTTATCCATGCACTAGGCAGCTCAAGGCAATAGAAAAAAACCACATTAGAAAGAAGAGTGTAATGTTTTTATAGCATCCTATATCAGCCTTCACACCAGAAAGGTGTAAACCACCAAATGTCAAGAAAGTGTATTATCCAGGATAAACTGAGCACTGCTGCCACTGTCAACTGCTTTAGTATATATGCACTTGAAGCACTGACAGCAATAAGTGAAACTCCTGTTTACATTATTTTTTTAAGAAATACACATCCACTTTTTTTATCCAGATATTGCTGTAAAGTTCTACCAAGAGGTTACACAAAACAACGGMAAATAAAGTGCATGTACATAAATAACTTTGTCTGACTTTTGTTTAATGTCCAAGATGATTGGAACAGATTGTATCATGAACTACTTTCCCTTTGGCTAATTAAATAGCCGTCCCCACTTACCATAAAGCATATTCTTATTAAAACAAGTATCTATATTCACTCTGTTGGATAAATTACTTCCAAGTAAGTGCCATAAAGCCCATTACATTCCTGCTTTAGAAGTGGATCRGGTCCAAACAGACAATCAAAGGATTTCACTGGGATTATTTTAGATTAGAAAAACTACAGAAGACATGAGGCACTGACAAGATCGTAAAGACATAAAGGATAAATTAGTAGTTACATACCAAACAAAGTACTCCATATTCAAAAAGGAAAAAATAAAAGAAAAAAGAAAAAAAGGAAAAAAATGCTATTGTACTAATCTAAACCCAAATGGAAATCTGTTTATRCAGAAATAAAATGTCATGACTAAATGTTATCTCCCATACAAATCAAATAGCTATTTCAAAGTTTAAAAACCAACAATATACAAAAATAACCAAGTTCACCAACTAGCTAAGTAGGAACTTATTTCTTTCCACAAGTTCCTTTTTAAATTGAATAGAAAAGACCATGTTATGATTTACCATATTAATGAGCCATTATTGCATAACTGTATTTTTATTGCAGATATATTACCTGCTAAATGATGCTGTTTTTCCAGAAAAAGTTCACAGTACAGATTCTATGGGAATGTTTCCTGCTGACAGTTCCTAAATCTTTCAGAAGCTGTCAGCAACCTCAGAAATCAAGTTTGCAGTACCCTAGCAAGTAGAAGCACACGCACAGGCTTTCTATTTTTAAACTGCCATCCAAACCATTAAAGAAACGCCTTAAACATAAAAGATTATTGAAAATAAGATGATCCTATCTCACTTGTCAATCTAAAGGACAGTCAATTACATGTAATCTAAGCTGCAATTTCTATAAATATAACTTGACATTTAAAATCTACTTTCCCCCCCCATCACTAACTTCTGCCCAAACAGATTATCCTCAGAACCGCATTAACAAATCCTTGATACTAAAGTAAGTAACATTAAGTAAAATAAACATTTCCACAGAGAACACTGATCCATGGGGAACATCCTGTCTTTTCTGTTTACCTGTACCCTGCCTGTGTATCACACATTCTTCACTCATGGAGCTCATGAAAGGATGGCAAGTCAGCCAGAAGCTTACAAGAAATTAAGCACAAAAGCCTATTAATTGCAATCAATTACTAACGATGACCTGCAGAATTTTGAAATGTCCTCATGCTTTGCTTCACTGTAATGCTCTTGTTCTGCTTTTTACRTTTTTTTGAATGAAGACACAGAGGAACCAGATCCAACTGAGTGTAACTCTTTGCTAGAAACAGGACTGTACCAATACCACAATGTCCTATTATACACTGAACATGAGCACAAACATTCCTTACCAAAGCTTACTAGAAAAACTGATTAACAATGCTTCCATCCAATCTGATTACTCCCTTTTTATTATAGCGGCCATTTTCAAAGTGGTGCTCAAGAGTTTACAGGCACAAACTCCATTATTGGTAAATTGGATTTTTATGACTAATTTCCCTATTTGCTGTTTGTTATGAAGGTTTGTGCTGGTACACAATTTCATGACTATATTTTAGAATGTCCCTTTGTTTTGGATTTCAGCTAGAAGATAGCTTTCTCAAGAGCATAATGTACTCTAATACACAATATTCCACGCTGCTTTTCAGCTGGCTTGAGCAACACAGAGTAGCTAGAAAACTGCTGCAGTGGGAAAGGGAAATTTCCTCACCACAGCCAAGAGTTTGAAGATTTATTACCTCTAAACCGACCTCTCTTACATTCTTCAGGGCTGTGAATCAGGGCAAGGGTTGTATTCCAGAAATCACTGGCTGGCAGAACGTTTTCTGTGAAGACCATTTTACCTGCTGATCTTAGCTTAATAAGTAACGATTCAAACAGATGTGGATCAACTTCAAGGCAGGCAAGAAAAGGCAACTTAGAGCAGTCATTTCCACCTATCTTGCAGATGCTGCCTTGAGACCTAGTTTAGTAGTCCAGCCCATCATCTATACATATCTGTGTGAAAGCTACTGGCTACTCACTAACAAGGCTAAACTAACTCGTAACTCCTTGATGGGATCTCATCAGAACAAACTGAGACTGAAGGGCAGACAAAATCTGCAGTTTTTTAATCTTATCACCTCAGAGGCTGTAGGTTCAATAGTTCCATACTCACCACACTTAATAATAAAAAGTGATAGTAAGAATTATTTCTGAAAAGTAATGAGGATTTTTTTTTGCTAGTCTCAATTAAGCTTTTCAAATAAACACTTAACTGCAGTTGGCAGTATAGAAAATGCTGTAAAAGCAAAACCCATGGCCACGAAGGTTACTTTAAAACTGAAGCCCAAGAAAAGAAGGGGAAAATGTGGATCATGATTTGCTACAAAGAGAGAAAGGAAAGGATGGATCATAAGATATAAAGTACATGCATGGAGGCACGTGTGTATATTTTATACACACACTTGCATCTATGTGCATACATATWTACACTTCTGGGCATTTGGGCATATTGGGCAACATACATACTGTTCAGCAAGTAAGGAAACTACAGTGCAAGGTTTCCATTTTGCATAATATTTACAATAAGTCCACAATCTAAAAACATTTATATTTTTTATTATTTTATCATTGCCAATTGCCTCTCCTCCGCTATGGATTAATATCCTCACATAAAAAACAGGAGTTTGCCTTCCACCCCTAACTTCGGTTACAAAACCTCCAACTCAACTTCAACAAAATAACATCAATCCAGCTAACACTTCACAGATCTGTTCCTATGTAGGTAGGAGTTTTCTGGGATAATAGCACATTTTTAACAAAGTTTTGGAGAGACCAGAGCACAAATGTTTAGCAGATATGGTTTGTCATATACTGTCCAGAACTTTTCAGAAAACCACCACTCAGTGTTGAGAACTACTTTTAGGTCTTCAGCAAATTTACAAAGCCCTCCTTAGCTTCAGTTCCCCACCTGCAAATTAGAGGCAATGATCATACTTAACTTCATAAAAACTTGTGATACCTATTGAATAAAAACACCTTGTAAGAAACTCGCACATATAGAGTTGATTTCAGATATATTTATTAGTGAATTACACCTATGGGTAGAGATGCATGTATAGAACAGATTGGCAAGTTAATGTTCCTACAAAACCAGAACTATAAAGCTATCATAACATTTATGGTCAAACTTTATTTGTTTTGTAAATYGTATGGAGCCTTAAGCCAAGCTTGAGCATTATGCTATACACTGTGTATTCTGAATGCACAGAATTTCTAAAGAACTACCTACTACAAACTTAATGCACTAMTTAACCCAGACGTTCATCTTCAGTCTCAAATGAACACTGTAAAGAAACCTTCTTATGAAAAACTACCAGCATTGTTACAGCTAAGTTTCTCATATATATTGTCACTCACCTAATTGTACATACTTATGATTGGAATGGGTAGAATAACTTACAGTTTTTTAAAAACTTCAAATCTTCAAAATTGTTTTCATTTGCATATATGGAAATGCAACTACTTTTCCTCCAAAATTTTGTCATTTTTTCCAATGAATATATTAAAGGACTTCTCAAAACCATTACTCAGATACTTTTATAAAGATACACTAAGTTTCAACAAAGCAGGGTAACATTTTGCTCTAAGTGTGTTAAGTCTTCTGAAGAGGATTGATTGTATATGATACACATGAGCTCACGTACTACAATTGTTTGTTTTTCTGAGGTGAATGTTCAGCTATATGCCTTAGGGCACAATTATTGGGCTGAATCACTTTTTGAGGTAGTATATTTTGGTGAGTGTGTGGTGGTTACACATATGCAAACACAGACTAGCAGGAGCAGGAGGAGAAGCAGCAAGATGAATGCTAATATTTATGAAGTTAAAGGGTTTACCAGGCTTAGGAACAGAAACATTCTGTTTATCCAGAATCCAGCTACAATTTAGAGGGTGCCAATGCAAACTTAACCACCATGCAAAAAATGACAAAAACTAGTAAGAACCAGCTCAGTTTAAAGTCTGCCTGTGATTGAAAAAACAGGCATTAAAATATGTTAACTGTTACCTAGCAGATTTTAAATATGCTTTTTATCTGATTTTCTCCATACTTTTTACCTCAGCAGGCATCTACTATCAGCTATGCTGACTGTGTCCTCTAGCCAGCCCTTGCAGGCATCATCGTATCCTTCACACTTTCATTCTCCCAGAGCACCTGGTTCGTAGCTATCAGAGTCTCTCATTTTGTCTCTCCATAGTCCTTCTCAACTGAGACCTGTTATCTGTAAAACCCTTGAGATTCCTCTCTCCAAGGAGCTCTAATTCCCATCTTCCTCTCACACTTGTTTCTTTCAGCTGGCAACATGCTGTGCTAGAGGCCAACTTTTTTTTTTTTGTCAAGTTTTAACAAGCCTTGTAAAATGYGTCACCTCAAATCTCCTGATTTTTATCATGAAGTGAATGAACTACTACTAAACACTTGGGAATTGCTAAAATGGGAAGAAAGGGGTTCCCTTCTGCTGTGGCCTCTAAGTCATGTTTGGTGGTATATTTTAGTTATTTCAGCCTTTCTCAGCAGCAAGTCCTTCTCCCTCTCTTCTACAGCACTCTTTCTTTACAGCCCAGATTACAGCCATCTGCTAGTTCCCTGTGAGTTTGTCTCTCTAATAACTGTCYTTCCCTGGGCCTCCAAACATGAGAAGAATCTGTAGCTGAAGGTCATGGGAGGTACCTTCTGTCTTAAGTGGGACCCACATCTCCTTTGGACCATTCTGTCTAATCGAGAGGTGCACCTACCTGACAGGATGCTGTTTTGGTGTGTTATCTATTGTACAACTGCGTTTAGGACACACTCTGAGCAGTAGAGGATTAATCCTTATTTCTCCTTCCCCTCCCAGGGGTTACAGTGGGTGTCTCCTTAGAATTTCACCAATACATCGTGCCTGGAAGGGAATGGGTTGGAGTTAAACCAGCAGTTCCTGGTGAACAAGTGGCTCTGTTGTTAGATGACCACACTGACTACCTTCTCCTTAGTTTTAACAGAAAATGCTAGCCATTGTCTCTAACAATAAAGCTCTAAGAGCTCTCTGGTTTATGGTTGCTATTGAAATAAAACAATATATCTATCCATACTAGCAACACCTTCTTTCTTAGGGCCTGAATACAATTTATCAATTCAAAAAGTCACATTTCATCACAATCATCACCTAGATTTTCCAAGAACCCTGTGGATAGATATAGCCTAGCAGATAGGAGAGTCTATCTTGCCATCATTCTGGTGTTGAGGACAAGAATAAAGAAGTCACTAAATATTTCAGTAAAATAAGGTTATTTCTCCAGGCTTCTTTCTTTTTGCGGTATTTAAGAATAGAACCACGTCAGATAAAAGATCCAATTAGTCAAGTATCCTGACTCTGACAATGTCCAGYAGATACTGAAAAAACACACAGATAGAGGTAAACATTAGTGACATTTCTCCAAAATACCTTCCAAGCAGAAACACCAGCACTGGAGTTGTACACAATAACCCTTGATGGATTCCCCTCCGACGCTGATCTTCCCCTATCATTTTTGGACTTGTGTAAAATTTTAGCATCATGTTATGAGGATTTCCACGCTGACTGCCTGTTCTGTTCTAACGGATCACCTTCAATCAGGAAGTGTCACTCAGAATTCCAGGTTCTTTTTAAACCATACATCTTTTATACAATCTTGAGAATAAATAAGAATTTTTTTTTTCCTTTATCAAACACTGCCCTTTAAAACACTACRTTTATGCTATTACATAAAAATCCCAAAATAAGGCTTAATAAAGCAAATAAGAAATGACAGAAGCAACTAAGTGACATGTGTTACACAAACCAAAAAAACCCAAACAACCCAGGAAAGAGTTTTGGGGTTTTTTTTTAATATTTTCAGTTTATCATCTGACAGAAGATAGGCTGTTCGGTGCCATTAAACACACTCAGCCCTAGCATGGGCAGGGATGGTGGCGCCCAGGCCTCCTCATTGCCAGTGCTACTGCTCAGGCTCTTTTACAACTGGAGGAAGACATTACCAAGATACCTTTGTGCCTGCTGGCTTCAGAGGTATGCCAAGAAAAGCAAAGGATGGCATACCCTATAAAACAGATCTGACTGCCTCAGATAAACTTTCTACTGTGTTTCTGCACAAGGACCCACATTGAGCAGAACGCAGTTCCTACCATCACACAGTGATTTCTTTTGAAATCTTTACCACACAGGCAGCATGGTAAGGCAGAGCGTTGAAGACAAGAGCTTTTCAAGAGATACTAGAAGGCGTAAAATACAAGCATGGACAAGTGCCTTGTAAAGGTAAGTACCCCCTCTACTGACCTTAAGATGGTATCTTCCCAACAGACTAGAAGTTTAGGATGTACATGTGTGTGATTACACACACTGTGTGGGCATATATGCATGCACCGATACATTCACAGAGATGCAAACGATAAATGCCAACCATTAATAAAGYAATATTTTCTCTCTAGAGATGTATCAATATTGGTTTACTTCTAAGGTCTATAGCTAATTTCAACTCTGGGTCATATCAGCTTCATCTAATAGCGCATCCATTTATCAAATATGTCATACTACATCACCAAGAAAAAGTGTTGAGCTGCTTTCTAAATCAGCTCCTTTTGCCAAGAGTATTTTGGACAATGCCACCTGCCCAAGGAATTATTTCTGCTAAGCTGTGTCTTAAAGCCCTGTTGGCTGTGGGGCTGCTTCCACTCTTCAGTAAAATCAATGGATACCCTTGACTTCAGTGACAACAGGGTAAGGTTTCATGCTATAAAAATATAATGCCCACAATATTTGTCAAAGCAACTTCATTCTGAGATCCTCTGTCACTGTGAGGAAAACCCAATTACTGGCTCACTTTAAAACTGAACGGTGGTTTAAGACCAAGTGCTAAATCAAATTCAGTCATACACAGCCTAGGATTTAAATATATATTTTAAAGGGACAGTTGAAGAGCAGTTTAGGCACCACATCGACCAGCTAATTCATGTTTAAAATAAGTCTGATGCAATCTGAAGTATGTAGTATGCTTGTACTTCAGAATGCAATGTTTCTTGGGATATCTGAGGCAGTTCAGTGTCAGAAATATATAACCCACGATTGTCCAGCACTCAGCGAGTCTGATATGTTCAGAGAAGCTTGTTTAAAGCTCAAATAACTTCACATAGCATGGAACTGGGTAGTATAGAAATACACACCGTATTAAGGTCAGCTAGTTAAAATACATTTGTTCATATCTGGTGGGATGGAGTTGAAAGCCATCTGTCCTAATTCAGACAAGGCCTCAGAACTGATGTATGACGGAGAGTTAGACTAAAATGAGAGAAAGATGCATGTGTAAGACAGTCCAGGATGCTGAAGAGATGGAACACACCAAAGGAGAAAAGATAATCGCTCAGAAGTTGCATTGGCTTGGGCTCTCTTTATATTCCCTTAAAATGCTGCTGGTGCTACTAAGCTGTTTCCTGAAATGCCAGCTGCTCATTTCAAATTTTAGTTGCATAACATTCTAAACTTCTAGAATTATTAAATAATTAGAAAATAAAATGTCTGAAGAACACAARACCAGTCAAGGCATGAAAAGGAGTATAACAACAGCACAAAGTTGTTTTTTTAACAAAAACATTATTTTATACAAATTTAGGTATCAGTAATAATGAGARCTATTACTTTCATGACTGCTAGATTGCTAAAGGATATTTGAATGCCAGCTTTTAAAGATGAGGATTTTTATCAAATTCATACTTAAAAGACTTCAGTGGCAGACAACTTGAAATACTTCTATATCAGGAATAGCATAATGTAGTGAGAAAGAGCTGATAACCTGTGAAGCCAACATCATCATCTGCTCTGGTACAGGCCAAATTTAAGTGATTCCTGCTATTTCTGTCACTTACCTCAGCCATTCTCTTTTATCACACCTTATATTTGTGTTGATCCCCAGGTAGGTCACTGAAAGCTTTTTTGTTGACAAGAAATCCAGGTACGGAGGTCAGCCCTTCAACACTGAAATGTATGACTAGCAGGTAGGATTAATCTAGAACTATCCAGTAGTTCTCTTAACTCCTAAAGCAACTGCTTCATTCCCACTAACAGCACCTTTGTACACAAGTACGGTAAGTGTTAAGCCTCACAAACCATGAAAACTTGAGATAACAGTGGCTGTACATCAAGGTCCATCAGGTGGTGGATATCAAACTGCTGTTCTCAGTACTGTGGGCTCCATATATTAGCACTCAGAATAGTTGAATCAGCACACAAGTCCATTTCTTGAAAGGTATTAATCTTTTTAAAGGTGAAGAATTAATAACACGGGGAGAGAGAAAGGGTGAGAGAAATGCAATCTGTTACAGGACCGGGAGAGTGCAAATGAAGATTAGAGCTGTAGTTAGCTGTCGCAAGAGATTGCAGCCTCTGGTGAACAAACCCTCTCAACTCACTGGCATTTGTCACTCTCCAGCAGTCTAGCCTAAATTACATTTAAAATAATTCTGAGACAGTGGAATTGTTCATAACCTGTGTATAAGAGAATACGAGTATGACAGGAGGCTAGAAGTAATGAAAAGGGGGGGATAGATTCTTTATTGATTAACATGTATTCCTTGCAGAAGAAATAGGCAGAGGGGAGCAAAGCAGTATGGATTTTCTAGCTTGTATTAAACTACAAGATGGAAATAACTGCAAGAACAGAACTATCTGTAAAATTTCAGGGACTCAGCAGGGCTTTTAAAATAATTTGTGTTTCTCTAATCCCAGTCTTCTACTTGATGTATTTCAGAAAAGGCAAATGAGGATCAGGAATACGTCTATAGAAGAGATGCAAGTAGGTCAGACATGACCTAATATGGTCAGCAGCTATGCTAAACCCTCCTGGGACTGGAGCTGAAGGGACAGCAACTGGAACCTCCAGCTTAGAAGCCATTTCCTGCTATTTCCCTCTGCTACTGAAATCAACCCATAAAGAAGGATGGAGCCATTTTGGGGTCCGGATTGTGCCAGACTGCATAGACTGAGGACTCAAGGCTTTTGCCAGCACCAACACATCCACTGACAGAGGGATGGTGGTGCTGGATCCAAGGGATGGGTTCTCAACACCGAGTGCCACACAGTGCAGTAACAGATTGCCTAAGGCTTCTGCTGCCAGTAGAGCTGCAGGAGAAAGATGTATAGAACTTCCTTTTCACAGCAAGTACCCAGCCATAGTGAAATGACGGATGACTTAAAAGAAACAGGCTTCAGACAGGCTAGTTCATACCAAATCCCGTAAGAATCACTTTTGGGAGTGATTTTCTCTATGCTATGAGGACTCTCAGCAATTATGTATTTTTGTCTTTACTAATACATACTATTGACATACATACGTATGGATATTGATCCTTTTGGTTCATTTGTTTTACCTAATCTGGCTTACAACTTTAAGTATAACCTGTGGTAAGAGAGCTCATATATTTATTCTGTGATGAGGAAAAACTATTGCTACAGTTACGTACCTGCCATAGGTAGGAAGCTTCAATGGTGCACCTGAGAGAGCTGCTCTAAGCCCCTCTGTTTTCATTTACCTATATTGCCAGCCGCTGAAGTGTCCCATAAACAGGCCTAAAGCTTTTCAATCTCCTTCAAGCTCAGTGGGAGAACTCATGTGGAAGAGTTTGCAAGACTGAAGTCTAAATATTTCATTTTAGTCTTGCAAATTATTTTATGAGCAATGACATAACATAATATAATTGAAGACTTTTTGCTACTGTTTCAGAGAAAAAACATGCAAAAGATCTGGTTAGAATACAGCGCAGTAACTATGYTGAATAGTAGCCTTCATACAAACCATGGCCCAAAACACTGTACAAAGTTATATAACATAATGGTTTAAATTACATAACGCAGTTACAAAGACATTGTATGATTAATAAAGTACTTGATCATAAATCCGATGAAAGAGAGAAATTAGCAAGCATAAGCAAGGCTGAAAGATGCATTTTAAGATGGATGTGAGAGGAGATGGAGAATCAGTGGAGCAGACACAAAAGAAGGTTGGTCCATGCTGGCAAAGCACAGAAGAGTCTTGTGATGAAGAGCTGTGGTTAAGGACAGAAAAGCTCTTGAGAAAGAGGGTGGGAGCAGCAAAGGAGCTGGTGCTCCACTGCCTTGTTGCTCATCCTGTCAATTTACCCCTAGGAAATGGGATGAAGTACAGTCAGATTAGGCTGGTGGTATTTACAGCAGTCGATTTTGCTCAGATAAAAAAAGAGCTGGAAGACATGGAAAAAACAGCAGAGGAAGTTGATTGGATTTGAGAGGGCCACTGAGACCAAAGCTGCAGGAGTGGCAAAGGCAAATGAAGACGGGAGGATTTAGTGAGACGGTATAGAGGACATAGCTGTTTTGCACCTGGCACATTTATATTCAGAAGGAACAAAAGCAGAGTTACTGGAGCATGTGTGCTAYGGAGGTGACATTGAGAGGCAACATGAAAGGTGATACAAACCAGGTCTTTTACACTGAGGTCAATTGGCTGCAGTCAATCACTTGTCTCAAACTCAGACTATGCATATCCTAATAACCAAAGTATGAGTCCTATACTAGGGACTCTGAATTGGCTTTTCAAAGAACTGGGACAAAAATTAAAGTTAACTGCAACAATTAGCTTAAATACACTATGTCTGTGAACCCAAGTACGTTTCTCTATCACTTTCCAGGTTAGCACATTGCTGAGAGGCAAACCAAGCAAGGCTCTAGAGAAAGTCTGAAGGATAAGCAAAGACATCTCTAAACTAGGTGCTTTACAAAGTCTACAAGCAAGTTCCAGCCTCCTCCTTAGGCAAGGATAAGGGATCAGGTAACAAAAGCCTGCAATGAGCTCCAGGTATAGAGRCACCGGTACCTTTCTGGAAGTCTGGCATAGTCTGGGCAGTACTACACTGACATAGGCTCTACTAATGCAGAGGCCACTGCGACACTGATGCCAAAAGGATTTTAAGAACTCAGGTTTATTTCTCTGCAATTTTGTGACACGTATCTTTGGCCTGGGGGCAATGCTGGCTGGGATCAGCACCATCTTCCCACACCTTCTGCAAAGAGAAATCACCGCTCTAGCAACAGGTATCCCTTTTAACAGTAAAGGCTTCCTTCCCTTTCTAACTGCCCAGGAAGAACATCACCTCTCRCCTCACTCATCCCTCCTTCATCTGAAGCATCTATGTCAGTATCTATGGATGACTAATTTACAATGTATTTCCATTGGAATGCAGATTCACCATGATTTAACATAAAATAATATCTGAATATGAAGTCATGTTAACAAATGCAGACTAAAAGAGCGCAAACAGAATTTGTAACTGTGCTGCACAGCTCCTTGTGACAAGATATCATCCGTTAACCCTTTGTGGTAAGCTGCAGTGACCCTCCACTCAGTATAACAATGAAAGTCTGCCACTAAGGTATCAGACCAGTCCTTGCCCCACCTTTCCTCATTCAACATCATATGCTGAAAACATTTTCCAGATAGAGCACCTTGTCTTTAAAGCTAGGATAAAACCAGAAAGAGAAAATGGGAGGCAGAAAGATAGGACTTCAACCCAGTTTGGTCTAATTTTTAAATGGAGTCAGTGTTTTTCACTCTATATACCTGCTTACTTATTCAACTCAAGTTCATTCTTAGGGGGATCTTGTCAATAAAGTCAAATCAGGCTCTCTGTGAGCAGTGAGGTTTTTAAGGGTCTTTTTTGAGGGCTTCATTAAAAGCAGACAGTTTCTCTAACCTTTTAGCAGAACCTGTTATCTGATGACATGAATTAAAGTCTCTCAAATGACTAATAATCATATCAAGGCTGCCATGTCAGCTTGTAGATTTGAATAAGAGGGTCTGAAAACATTTGCATGCCTCGATGTGCCAGTGCTAAGAAGCTAATGTGATAGTGCTGTCATAAAGCACTGGAAAGACATGACTTAATGTAATCTGTCATGTCATATGCTAATCTTCAGCCATTACTTGAGTGCTGTAAGTAAGTAGAAAGCATTTGGGAGAAATCCTTTTCAATTTCTCTGAGTACCACTTCTGCTGCTGGTCAGCTCAAATGGGTTTTGTGCATTTAATGCAGAGCTCAAGTCAAGTTGGTTTAGGTCACACTTAATTAACCAGCACATTGATGGGTTGGGCTGGTACAGCACTTGGAAAATGGGTATTCCTGATACTGCCTAACAAGTAAATATTTCATATGCTGAAGGAAAAAGAAAAAAAAAAACAAAAAACCCCCAAACTTTCTCAGTCCTTGATAAGAATGTGTCCTTTCACAAAAACACTAACTTTTTAGCAAGATGTTATTTTCTGTGCCTCACTTACCTTGCTTCTACTTGTGAAGACAATTTAAACAAAGATGATTATAAATAGTTAAAGACATTTCCATTTCTAACTGCAAACTTTTAAAGGACCTGATCTAGACTTTTCATTTAAACAATAATAGACAAGAGGCAGCTTTAAATGCAATGTACTTTTTAATAAGAACAGAGAAAATGATCAAAGGGAAAATTTCACTTTACTTATTTGTTTTAGGAAAATGACACCAACATTTTTTTAATATGCAGCAGGTAGAAGAGGGAGAAATTCTCACAATGCTAAGTACAGCATGTGGGACGGAAAATGAGACATATTAGTGAGAATGACAGAAATTTCAGGACAATTTTAGCAAAGTGTGAAGGGATTTTGAGTCAACACTTGAAGGTTATTTTAATAATAGCTACAGCCTATTCAAATAAAAGCTTAAGAACCCTGTGCCTTTTGCAGCTATGAGGATGTTTAGCAGGGCTCAGCAGTTTGCAGCCTGCCCCAGCTAAACCTGAAGGCTTTCTGCTCAAGGATTTCAGATCATTTAGATTAGGACTGCCATAAAGAAACGTGGGAACATTACACCCACACCAAGAATAAGAAAACTTTCCTCATTCTGTTTTCTTGGTGGTCACATTGGAATCAAATCCTGCAAAAGTCAGACATTTCATAGACCTACAGGAAACAGAGATAGACAATCTTTACAGTATTAGGTCATTATGTTCATTCTCTTGCCAATGCTGGATTGTTCCCCATAGCAAATTCTGAAGTGCTTCATTCAGTCTAAATTTAAAGTGACTCATTTTAATAGGGCTTCCACCATTCCCAAAGGGAAAGTGTAAAGTATTCTTACCCTCCAGCATCAAGTGTGGCTGTTCCCCCTTCAGATCTAAGCCCCCTCTCTGCCTTGCTACAGCATAGGGAAACCTGTGTTATAATTTCAAGCCTCAGCTTCCTTGCTACTAAAACACTCAAGAGTTTCTGATGAAGAAACAGTTTTCCTCTCCTGGAGGAATAAAAAGACACAAAATATGCTGTCAGCTCTGTATGGGATCAGTAATCCTTCAGTCCTTTAATACTGGGCTGTTCAATTGTGTTCTCAAGCTAAAGACCTCCTTCCTTCCCATTTAATGGGTTTAATCCTTCAAACACTAGTCTTTTAGAGACTTTTTCTGAAGTTCCTCATCTGTTGATAACACTACTACAATGAAATAAAGTCCTCTGCCTTTTTCTGCATCACAGAGGTATGACAGCAGGTCTTCCTCCCATTCTCACTAGAAGTACCAACTGGAAAGGTAAGGACTTAGGGCAGATGCAACCACAGGACTTCAAGCTTTCACCAGTTCATCAGTGTAGTAAAAAAAATGAAGTCTCAGCTCCTGGTGATCTGCCTGGCTTTAAGTCACCTGAGTGTTTTTGCTGTGGAGTAACCCAGGACCAGAGCTAGTCTAACCTTATGGACAACAGTTTTAAAGAGACAGTTTCCCTGATTATTGAAAGTCATGTCTATAGTCTAACAGATGTCACTACCATGAAGCCTCTCCAGGCAGTCAGCCAGAATATGTCAGCCAGCCAACCTATTATATTTCTTTTACTCCTTCCTCATACAGAACATTCATCACTCCTACTCCTTAATAATTTTTGTTAGTGTTCTCTTCCTTCTCTTCCTAACTCCTTCCAAATTGTTGACTACCTTTGGATATAATGGAGTCCAGAACTATTTGTTAAGAAGAAGCTCCTCAGAGCTGTGAGAGGGATTGCATATCTAGAAAGTGAGGCTGATGCATTTCATTGTCCTGTGCTGTATTTAAGGGGAAGCATGCTATTTTATTCACCAACAGATAGAAAGGGGCTATTTTCACAGATGAACAGACAAGCAAGCTGGATTTCAGCTGTATTGACTTGGTTGTCTCATACTCATCATTGCCAGGTAGCATGTTTTTCAGAGTATTTGCCTTTTACTAGAGACAAACATCTATTCAAACTCACATTGGGCTTTGTCTTTGCTGCATTAGCCTGAGCTGTAACTCCAGTTTTGCATAAAATTTGAGTTCCATCTGCACACAGTAAGCAAGTTTTGGTGGAGGACCTAATACATACTAATTCAAACTAACCCTTGCAGTGAGATGACTTAGCAGACATTTTAAAGCATAGGTGATACTCTCAGTCTATTTCCAATGCATCATTGTCTTCTGAAGGCCATCTCAAAGACTGCAGGTCAATATTTGGTTCACCTGCTGAGGATAYCATGAAGGGCCCTAGTTAACACCATCTGTGATGGTACTTGCCAACCAGGAGTGTGCTAAAACTACCTACTGATTTCACTTGTGGCAAGATATAGCCAGCTATCAGGAAGAAGCATTTTCAATTATTGTCATCTGAGTTGGCAGGCTATGACTCAGAATGTCTGTGTGCCTGATTACACACACTCAGTTATCCAAACAAAGCAAATAAGGTCTAAGCTAAGTCAAAATTACGATTTATTGGTCTACAGAGTGATATTTATCAAGTGTCACAAAAGTATGGAGCATCAAAAAAGAATGTAAAGGCATCCATTATTGTAAAACCCACTTACAATTGTTTTCCAAAGTTTGTAATAAACTTTTAAAAGAAGATGAAATGTATCCTAAATTTTTCATGGTTTATAATCAATAGACTACAGGAAATCAGCTCAAAATGACAATATTAAACTACAAATGTTTGTGTGCACCACTGTAGATAACTACCTGAGAGATGTAAATCAATAATATAACAGATGGGAAAAAGAGAGAATATTTTTATATGCAAATGGAATGACTTAAACTAGTACAAATCAGAAATCAAGACTGTTCAGTAAAAGGTTTTCTGAAGGTTATCAAATTTATATTTATTAGCGATTTCTTCTTGTCATTGGGGGGAACATTAAGACTGGAAAAATACAAAAGTGGGATCCTCCATATTGCTTCCTCTCATACCAATATGGCCTTATTCTTCAGAAATATATTGCAGCAGTACCAAAAGGAGACAAAGTTTATAGACAGGCTAAGTAAACCAAGATTCAGAAATAATAAACATGACAAACAGATTATTAACAGACTGACGGCACAAAGAAGCAATTAAAAGCAGAGAGAAGAATGCAACTGTTTAAAGCCTCCTCAGCCCATGTTAAACTCATTTCCTCAGCCTGACTTTTTCAAAGTCATTTATGGCTTGATCTGCCTGTACGAGAGTGATCACAGTGGAAAGCACCTTATGGGCTAGCTTATAGGACTCTGACATCCAGATRAGAAAGGCAGAGTTGAGGATCCCTTTGTATTTATTTACTAGTTGTAAGGTAATTTGCTGATGAGATTTCTTACACTCTGTTAATATGGATTAATGAAACTAACATGGACTAATGAAAGAGCAGCGTTTTACATTTTCACTGAAATATGGTCAGATTTTTTGATATAACACAAGAAACCCATACTCAATATTCTCCAGGTCTCACAGCATAAAATCTTTCAAATTAGGAATGAAGAGAGATGTTTCCTCATTTGGGAAACCTAACATTTACCACATCAGATTAATCAGAAATACTTGCACACAAAACCAGCCTTCCCACCAGTACCATCATTTTCCACAGTAAACTAGACAGGTTGGATATTTGTAGGACTTCATAGATGTAGTTTTCTTTTCTCTAGACACATCTGCTAATGCCATTAGGCACAGACACTGGGGTGGGTCCCCCATTTTCTTTGGCCCAAGTTTTGACCTCCCCTAAAAAGATGTATTAAAAGCCAGCGGGCACCAATTTAGTTCCTTGCTTTCCATAAGAAACAGAGCCAATGGCAAACAGTCAAAATATTCCCTTAGAAGCTTGAAGTGGCATTAATATGAGCTTGGGACTTTACCAGGTCTTTGAGTACAGAATTTAGACTTTTCTACCATAACACTACACGTATGAATGTTCTGAAGCTTCCATTACCTGCAGGCTTTTTTAAAAACAGAAGAATGTTTGATTTGGATGGTTGCATTAAATTAGGGGATATTAATGGATTATACCCACAGCCTCAAAAGTAATTGCCAGTTGTCTACAAGTGACTACTTCTATATCAAGGCCAAAATTATCAAAGCAAACCACAAACAGTAATTCACAAGCACCGAACATGTGCTCCCTGTTTACCTTTCTAGGTCAGTGCCTCCGGTTTAGGCAGAAACTTCATTACTTCTCAAATACAATAGACAGCAGTTAGAATTCAGAAACTCAGCTTTATTTACAAATGAATGTCCTGTTTTGGGGCAATTGTTGCAGCATGGCCTCCCTAGAGACATGGGTCTCATCATACCCATGGGTCTCATACCCAAACCTAAAATGAGTGTATTTGGAAGATAGCAAGAAAAAAAGGTATACCGTAAGTTCCTTAGTAGTCCTATTGTACAGGCAAATAGAGGGCTTCAGATTTTCTTTAGTGCAGATTCTTTCACAAGCACATCATCCCCAAACGACAGCATACATATATAAATATATGTGTATATATATACGCATGTACAAACATAAAACTTGCATATATTGTTTTTACTGTATAATGCTACAAAAATAGACTGCAAAGAAACAAAATATTAAAAACAAAAAATTGAATTTAAGAAAAAAGTTCATCTGAACCTCTTATGATCTGAAGCATCATAATGCAAATTGCCATTCAGCAGTGCCAACCTAATAACCAACATCATGATGGTTAACCAACAAGATAATAACCAACAAGAAACATAAAAAGTGCATCTGAGTAGAACATCTGACTTCAGAAGTCTGAAAAACATTAACTAAATAAATATCTAGAGAGAGCTCTTGTTTATGCATAGAGCTTCAAGTGAGATTAATGCACCTTAAAACTTTTGCAAATGGCTAACAGGGCAGTTCTGCCCTCACAGGAGCATTTGTGTCTGAGTGCTATAACTAGTAATGGAGCCTGCTTGGATGTTCACAACAAAATATTGTAACTCCTATTAACTGTGACTGGACACACACATATTTGGATCTGACGCCTAATGCTAGACTCTCAAGTTTGTACAAGTCTGCCAAAACACCTATACCATTTGCACATAGCCTACAAATTGCTCTAATGTCTTCTATGCAAACAGTTATAAACCTGAAGCTACCTCAGTGCAAATAAAGTATATGCACCAGCCATCCCTTACTAGGAGTATATCTACCCACAATACTTATACAACAAGCAATGGCTTCTCAGACTTTTTTTTTTTTTTTACTTCTATCCAGTCCAATTTAAAAAAAAGAAACATTTTCTCTTTTTCCCCTCTTCCCCATTTTGTGTCTTTTTTTTATTTTGTATTTTACAGTAGCTATGCATAATAGAGATGAGAAAATACCCGTATCAACACAGAAAATCATTCCGGACATGAATATTCAAATGSTAATGCATAGTATATTTACTTTCAGAGTAATTGTAGCTTGAGTAATCTGGGCATCTTCAAACACAAACAGTTACATCTCTAGGATGAAGTCTCACATAATAGGATAAACTTCATAGTTTAAGAAATAGAACAGACAAAGAATATGAGCAACACCTCTTACTATTTGCACYACTGTTGCTTCCATAACTTCGCAAAACAATCCAATTTTTTCTTTGGGAAGCTGACCCTTTGAAAAAAGTAGCAGAAGTGTGGGTTGTGTTACTTACTTCAATGTTTTGAAATTTCAACATYGACATTGACCTCTGACAAAGGATCCAGAGAGCCAAAGAGCAGGTGGAGCAGTGTAAGAATGCACTAATAGACCTGAATGTAAAAGCTCAACTAGTTGAAAAAACCAACCCATCATATCATCAGAGCAGTTCTGAGAACAGAGGTGCCCAAAGTAAACAACAAAAGATTTGGGTATCTGGAAAGAACTACCTGAAGAGTAGAAATTCAATAGAAAGGCCTCCTTCAAGAAAAGAGGGGCATAATAGTCATTCCCAGGAAGTTCATGATTTCATAAGACAGGCCTCTTGTCAGGATCCTGTTTTTAGATAGGATGACAGAACAGAAATCAAGTTCTAAGTACACAGCGGTATCAAATTTGAAGAAATAACAAATTATGAGGAACAACATAATGAGATATGGAAGCCATTCGATCTTTTAAAAATCCAAGTTAATAGATATTAAATGCAATTTGGTGGAAGTATTCACCCACGAAGGAAACAAAACCTACAAAATGATAAAATACTGTAGTCTGCTGATCAAGGAAAGATTACTTTGAAAATATATTATATTGATATGATTGCTGGCAGAAGGAGRGAGTTGTTTGTCAGAAGGAAAGCAGATAGGCATTCTCATGTGAATTTAGCAGTCTCCAACCACATGGCTATGGTTAGGGCATAACAATCTAAATCCCATTTTAGTTGAGGTATGAAATGGGATCTCTGTGTTTCTGATATGTCAGGGTCTCTACTAACTGAGCCAAAGTCAACTCCTTGGATGGTGAAACAGTGTTTCTAAAGGATTTTAGACTTCAAAATAGCTGTTACTAAAGGGCTGTTCAGTTTGATGAGCTTTGAGTCAAATTTTATCTGTACAGAAGACTTGGAAAAGAATTAGTCCACAGACAAAAACCAGACACCTACATATATACTGGAAGGATCATACAGTCAGGACTTTCTCCATCCCTAAAAGTATCACTGGAATTCGCAGCTATTACCATCATTATGGCAGCTTTCCACATTATGTTTTTCTGGTTTGAGAGCCATGTGATCACCACAACAATTAGAACACAGAACTCAAACCTTAGAAAGTTAATATAGAGGAGAGAAAAAGCAAATATTCTACCAAAATATTAAAAAGATTAGACCAAAATCAGTCACCAGCAATATCTTCAGATGTGTCATAAGAGCATTTAGCCATAACAGGGGTATAAATGGTTTTCTGAAGTATTTCCATACTTTTTTTCTCCAGCCTAGGATGTCCATGGACAAGAATTGAATCTCTTCTAATCTAGGAGGACAAGTATCTTCCAATACACTAGTGTGTTGTCATTAGGGAAAGCAATGTTTCAAGCAGGCAACATTCTTTTCTAAACTACCCTGAAATTTTGTGAAGGTAAGTTGAAGGAAAATGAGTGCTACAACTAAGGTTTAAAGTTGTTGAGAACTGGACCTCGAGTATCTGATGTGAGACAGCATGGCAAGGGAAAGGAGGAAGAAAGTGACAGAAAACAAAGGAATGCAAGGGGGAAAACCCAAATATTGTTAATTCTCAAATTATTCTCAGTGCCTGTACTTTGGGGTTCTTATTTAGCAGAATGAATAACAATTTTCTTTTCCCCCTGGAGCTGAGAATCACTTTTCCTTCTTTCCCTCTCTTTCTACATCTTCGTACTGCCTTTGGCATAACAGAGAAAACAAGGTTAATAACAAAGGAAGGACTAGCTTTCTTTAAAATGTTTTATTGTCAATTGTAATTAAGTTTTAAATGGACTCTTGTCAGTTAGGGAATTGGTCTCAATTATACTTTTTTTGAATGTGAGAACACAAAGTGTGAACTACAGAATATGACTTTATTTATCAGCAATGTATGAGCTGCCCTATGGGATCTCCCCTTTCTTTTCCATTCCACCCTTTTTGGAGTGCTTTTGTCATTATGGTACCCTACCTCAGGATTGCTGTTTATCTGAAGACTCTTTTAGAGGCAAGAACTGGGAACAAAAAGGGAAAGAAAAGGCAGGAGGGAAAAACCTCAAGTTCGTGGCTTTGTCTGTGTGCTTATGTCCATATGCTTTTTTCCCCCTTCTTGCTGCCTTCTGCCAACCAAACTTTAAAAAAAACCCCACAAAACATATATTCGGTGTCTGCTATTGTATTGAAATGTCTCAGGCAGTTCATCAGTCTATCACAGCTAACACTAATTTAGTCTTTAAATAAAAAGTGAATACTTTTTCCCTGGCTCTTATTATATACACACATCACTCCTAAAAAATGCTTCAAAATTCACTTGCAAGTACTTCAACTGACATTAACATTGTCTAGAGAACTCAGTTCCTGTAGAATATCTGTACATGTAGGTGCTACTAGTCTTCTCTTGAAAAGAAAAGGTTGTTTATATTGAGTATCATTCATTCATTTTCATCTTCACCCACACAGAAGAAAGTCCCAAGATCCGCCTTTCAAAGGGATCAGACCTTTGACCAATCTGACTTTCCCCACAGGCTGAGGAAGGTTCAAAAGAGCGATAGAGGAAGTCTGACCTATCCTTGTTCTGTGAAACAGACTGTAAATGCAAACTATTAAGAAGCAGCATGGCTTCACTACTCAACACACAAAGGACAATACTAAAGAATGCAATGAAGTGTTTCCCAGACCCTCGTCTCTTAAAAAGATGATCCATCGCTTTGATAGAAGTTCCAATATTACACCAAGTATAAATGACCATATTAAATTTGTAAAAAGAAACTGAAATCTTAACTGAAGGTGGAGTATGACACAGGCTGATTGGACTAGAAGTATAGTTATTATAATGCTAAAAAGGTGAGGTACAGGTCTGAAAGACTAAACCCAGCCAGAAAACAGTAAGTACAATTGAGAATATCATGTCTAAATTTAGGGGGCAGATTTCTAATGATAAAATACTAGAAGTATGAAATAAAAGGATTAGAAATATTAGAAATAGCCCACTAGACTTTTCAGCCCCTAAATAGCTTTGAAAATCCGATCTATCATCACTTTTGAAAATTTTACCTCAAAGCTTTCTACCAAAATCTCAATCCAAAGAATGCAGATCATATATCTTCAGCCTTATCGCTGTCGGTTCTACAGCTAAGTAGTTTTCCTTCAGTCTTAGAACCTGCAATGCAGCAAATAACCATGACATACAGACTTTTTACAATTTTTAATTAATGATGATGTCTTAGTTTGGGGTGCAAATACTCAAGATAGGAAGTGTAAAATCATGCAGCAGGCCAAAGAAATACTAAACAGAAGAAAACTGATGTAATCAGGATGAAGTTGGAAACGTGCAGACTGCGGACGTTGGAAGTGAGGTAGTTGAGATTGAGAAAGACAGCCAATGAGAGTACTGTAAATGGGGTGTTGAATGACTTAACCACTTATTTCCTTGCTTTTTGTTTGTGTTGGCATACAGGAAGTCTAGTAATCTTCACCAGAAGCTGTTAAAAATCTGAGTGTGTAGCTAGGTAGACAGAGAAGTAGACAAATACAAGTGTAATACACATTATCACGGAGCATAAATAACATTGGCTAAGAAACTAGAACAGCTTTGTTTCATATATCATAAAGTAGAGACAGAAGCACTACGTAGCATACAACAACACACAGCTGAATGGAAGTGAAAAAATAAATTGAGGACTTCTGTGATTTTAGCTCAACAGGAGGCAGTAGCACTTGCAGACTTGTTTAAAAGTAGTTCAAGCTACGTTGTATATCAATCATTCTGTTAGTAAGAACGGACAGACTGAGTAAAAGTTTGAGACATGGGGACTGACCCACCTCAACTGAAAGAGATAAGGAGAGTTCAGAGGCATTAATTGCAGAAGGACAAAGGAATATGTTTTAGGAATGACCGACATCAGGTCTCTTGAGCTTTAGAGGAATCCAAGAAAAGGTGTCATGTTCAAAAGAGTAAATGACAACATGGAAAACAGGTAAGCGGACTATGTTATATAATACTCCATCTATAACAAACCATCAGAGCACATGGGAATTGCAATGGTGAATAGKACCCATTCAGAAAGGCTCCAAAAGCACCTATTGTATTTTTTTTTAAGTGATAAAGTACCTAGTGTTTCCTGCATGACAAGTTCCTTGCCACAACATCCTAAGCCAACACATGGTAAATACTTTGTGATCTTCATCTAAAAGTGCAAAGCATATTACTATGAATCATATATAGCATTCTGCATGGTTAAAGAACTGTTGAAAAGAACTACTATGCAATGCTTAGGAAACCAGCTTCAATGGCAGACTGTGCTACAATAACATCTCTTGCATTTCTGATCGGTTCTCTTCCTGTGACTGCTACGCTCAGAATGCTCTAATTTATTACTCTTCTTTGCTGGTCTGAAGTGATCAACATCTCAGTATTCTTTGTTAAACTGTTTGACCAAAAAAATCAAAACAAAACAAAACCCCAAAAAAGAGGCTTTTTTCCTCTATAATAAAATTGAAAGTTCATGACTGCTAAGAAAGGCAAGTATGGCAATGGATAAGTCTCTTTATTGACTGGAGATATTTGCAAAAGCAGGGAGAAAAGTAAAGTAGAGGGTAATCACACTGCTGATGTCTAATAAAGGAGGACAGGCAAATTGCCCTATATCATCAGTAAATAGATGGGCTCCTCTTGAGGTTCACTTAGGGGAATAGAATTTTCCTCTTTGAAGGAAGTGTTTTGAAGTGTTTTCTTTGTCTTTCTTGCCCCATTTTTTTGTTTTGTTTTGKTTTGGGGTTTTTTTATTATGGTTCCCAACTAGACCTTGCAATTGCAGACCTAAAGAAAAACCACTATTATTTGGACCACAAAACTGGATTTTCTATTTGTTTAAAAGGAAGGGTCCAAGTCCTGGAAGATGCTGAGTGCTCTCAGCTTGATAACATTGTAGATCAAAAAAATCACTTGGCAGCAGTATACAGATGCGATTATTTTTGGATTACTTAGTCTGACATCTGTCTCTCTTAAGCAGACTTTTCCCCTCTCAGTCTGTTCTACCCACCTCACCATCCCCATACAACTTCTTCTTGCTTTTCTCTTCTGAACTCCACATCCATACGTGTAACAGTCCCCAGGTTCCTTCCTTCCCAGGATAGCTGGGAAATAATGGCCGAGTTCTGTAAGGGTGGGTTTTCTTCACACAGAATCCATAGTCTTAATAACCAGTAAGGGTGAATGATATCAAGACAGTGACAAAGAGTGTCCAAGAGACCCTTCTAGTTGGAGTAATACAGCCAATTCCTCTCCCCTGCCTGGGCATGGCCAGAAACTGGACACTTCTCTGTATCACTTTTGTCATTGTTCTGTAACACTACAGCAGAGCTTCCACCCGAACAGCATGCATTTTGAAAATGCCTTTTTTAAAGGCTGAAGTCATATTTCTAAAGAAAAGCATAAATTTTCATACCACATTTTGAACTGTAAAACAATATTATCATTTTTAAAACCTTTATTATATTCTATCAAGATACAATTTACCATTAGACAAGTAACACATCAAGAGCTTAATGAAAAAGTGTTAGGGTAAGAGTTTGGTTGAAGACAGTATTTCAACAGGTACATTTCAAAGTTATAATGCAATTAGAATTAAATCCACCCTTAGACTTGTGTAGCTGAACACTTAAAGTTTAAAAAGAATGGTGCCAGGCAGCTATGGTAGCTTATTCCAGACTTCCCTATCTCTGTGATATAGTGTGTATGAATTATACAACATTAACAAAAATTTAAAGGTATAGTAGCAGAAAAACCCCTCCAAACAAGTTGAGAACTGTCTTTCAGCCAGTATGCACGACTGTCTACATAAATTAATTCAATGAACAGAATACCATTAACATTTTTTCTTCATCTAGCTTCATTTTCTAAGCAGCTCAGTTAAAAAAAAAAAAAATAAATAGTGCTGTTTCTTATTCATTGCCGTGAGTTTCACATGTTAAACAAAGACAGACCAACCTTAAGCCTTTTGATAAATATGATGCTGTGGTAACTGCAGCATTCACTTCGTATCCCATTTCTCCAAGTTCCTGTCAGCCAGATGTCACTTGCAATGCAAACACTAGAAAAATATGAAATAATAATTTCATACATCATCTATGCAAGCACGAGCCAGTCAAACATTCAATACAAATTCAAACTGCTACTACACATAAAGCAAATATCATCCAAATAATATTTAGAATGATTGAAAGGCTTTTGATTTGGAAGTGTATTCTCTTAAGCTAAGTGGTCCCCAAGACCATCTAGAAAATTCAATTGTTTCATTTTAAAATGTTTTCTGCCCAAAATTATATCAAATCCTAATGTCTCAGTAGAAACACATGGGATTGGATTGCTGACTGGGCGCCTGATGTCAAAGAGGAATCTAATTTTCCACTGGCATTTCCTCATACTGTCTCACCAAAACAGAAAATTGATAAAATTTTAATGGATAATTTTCAGAGCAGGACATTAGCCATCGTGCTGGGAAATAGTGCAGGAGAACACCATGTAGCATCAGAAAGGCAATGTATCAGAAGACAGTTTGAATAAATATTAATACACAGCACACGCCTTACATTCTGCATTTTTCTCTTGCAAGCAGGAACAGAATTCAGAAGGTAAGTTTTGCACTAACAGGCACATCCCTCTTCCCCTCCTTTTCCAGGGCATTTTTTACAAGTGATCTCCTAAAAATATAGGTGCAATACATTACTTAAAAGGGCACAGTGTTCATCTTTTACTGGGGTGACACAGTCACAGTCAACACAGTCCTCTTCTGATTGAAATCAGTTGTGAAAGTCATCCTGACTTCAATGACTACACCACTAAAGATTTCATATAACAAAATGTTTTTGTTAAGTAACTCTACAGCAAAGATTGCAGCGATGGGATAAATGAAATATCACCCTTCTGGATCTCCTGATGGGGGTAGGTGCTGCAAGCATCAAACATAACACCAAAAGCCATGACATAACACAAGGTGAAAAGGACTAAATTCTACTCCTGATGACAAAGAACTTACACTAGGGAGAAAGGTACTCATTATCTGTATTATGTTATCACTCAGTAATGATGCAAAACATGTGTATGGCAATGTGCTATTTAAAACGTGCTCTTCTCTGAAGAATTTTCCTTTTGATTAAGTTAGGTCATTAATCATGTAAAATTTGGGACTTATTTAGAAAATACCAGTGGACAAGTGGGGAAAAAAAGTGAAATAAGATTTTACTAACCTTTGTAATTTACTTTGAATTTATAAGGAAAGTGTAACACATTGGAATATATGGTGAACAGGATTGACCCATCTTCCCAGCAACCATTTCATGTCATTTATTACTAACTGGGTTTTGACATCTCATTCTCTCTCTMTATATATATATTCAATATCTTCAGGTGATTGTTTATGCCTATACAGAGAAGAGCAGCAGCATTTATGGTTAGGAGACCTATATCTGCTTTCATCAAGACAAGCATTAAAAAACTTTAATAAATATCTAAGTAAAACTTGCAGAACATTAAAAAGACCACAACAAAGGAAATCACAATGATGAAAGTGGAGAGGTTTAATCTTCTGGGGAAAAAAAGGCCTGTCCACGCCACATGCCAAGTCTGCCACAGGTTAGGATTTTTCTTTCATAGTGATCTGAAAAACATCACTGAAGTCCTCAAATTGGTTAAAGACTAGGGCTGGTCATGTAGCCAAAGACACCTCCGTAGCTACAGCTTTCTTTCAGAAACGCTCAGTTTTATTTCACTGCTCAGAGGCCAGAGCCATTCTGAAGAAGAAATTAATATTTTTGTAAGTTCTTTGTGGTTCACTGCATGCTCTCTTCCAGTTACCCTTGGTAGGAGACTTCTCTAGATCTAGTCAATAAGATGCTTTTGGCACAATGCAAAAACCATGCTAGAGTCTGATGAGACATAACTTCCCCAAACCCCAACTATGAGTGGAACATAACCAACATGTAATTGCCTATCCCATGGACCAGTCAGTTAGTTATGCCCTTTCCCAGTGCTTTCATCATTTCTGCAACAACCGTCTGCCAGACTGCCACATCTAGTCCATCCTCCACACCAGTCACCTTTGTTCCTCCTGCAACTCAAAGGAGTTCCCCTTTCCGATACTAAAAACAAAAGGGGGAAAAACAGAAGGCTGAGCTGGATGCTTTTTCTTCAGTGTGCGTGAGTAGGAGAAACAAGACCCCCCTGCTCATTCTTTCCTCTTTCCTACTCCATTCTCCACAATTGGAAGGGAGTCTCTGTTCTCTCTATTCTTCAAAGGCAGCAGAGGAGAGCTCTGCTTGCCTAAAGGTTCAACTGGGAAAGGTATCCAGTGCAGGAAAGAAAGTATTTCCAGAAAGGACTGAAATTCTCAGAGGGTTGGTAAGATCTGTATTGTCTTGATTTGGCTGCTCACAGTAATGAAATCTAAACAGACTTTTATTAACAAGTCTTTTCACACCTCCTCTGCTCTCAGCAGCTGAGCTCAGCACAGAGAGACAGACTATAACGCAGTAACTTTGAGAAGCTTTCTGTGCCTCTCTTAAATGGAGCATGCACTGGTTACCTAACTGTGCATGAGTACAATACAGCACAGGCGTCAGCTTCTGCCAAAACTCTATTACTGGAGGAAATTGCAAAATTGACAGATTTGCCATCCTAAAGTCATAATGGCCTAAGAATGAAGAGGAGAGCGAAACGGCCAATTCCCTCAGTAGACTTTGCTTTGCATCCTGGCTGCTCTGCACTGATAGCCCTTGGTAGTTCAAAGGCTCAGAAGAACTCTTTAATTATCAGATTGACTTATGAGTCTACTTCCAGCTTTGCAAACAACACTGAACTTTTATTTTAACCAGAAAAAAAGCACACTGAAAACACACCATAGCTGCCAACACTTTTCTTCCTCATTTCTAGAGAAATGTTAAATCTGAGACTTGTAGTTTTATCCTTAGTCTGTCCTTTCTCCTCCTCAAAAGAATTTCACTTCTCTCAGTGCCAGCCAAACCTCTTTTTCTGGTGTTCTCCTTGTAAGACTGAACTTTCTAAGCAAGCGGATTGGATGGATATCTATCTGTCCAAGAGTACAAGACTTTGTGGGCCATATTCAGAACACCTAATACAAGGTGGTTAGATGCTGGAGCTGATGGAGAGAAGCAGGCACAGCAGAATTGCTACAAAGGCTGTTGGCAGTTTGAATAACTGGTGCATCTGTGCAACCTAACTACATATTTTGACTCTGCTGAAACACACCCTCTTGTATAATTTGCCAGTGGTTTCCTATAGCAGGCACTTCATGAAATAAAACCTGAAATTATTACAGTAAGTTCTTCACACAATGAAGAAGGAGCCCTGCATGCAGAAATACAGTGTTGGTTTCCACAAGCTGGACTTACTGATCCACTAGAGGGATAAATACCACAAATGTCACTTTGCAATATTTAACCTTGAAAATGTGCAACTGGGCATAGGTTGGTCTTACATGTCTGTATTCTCTTTGCTTAAAGTTTGTTTAGATACACATCTGCATCTCCAAGACAAAGTACTTGTTAATTACCTCATGTTTGCACTGTACTTTCAGGAAGGAAAAAGCTATGTATGTGCTAAGTGCTATTAACATCATCCCCTTGTATTTTTCTCTTTCAGATTCTAAGTGAATATAGTGCTTGTGAAAGTTGTTGGATTGACAGCCCTGGAGACTGAAGTCTAAAGTGCAGCACACCCGCTGAGCCAAACAGAACTAAAACGTACAAAAGCTTCTCACCAAATTTTAAATACATGCTTCATTTAGTTATTGTTACATGGCTGGGTGTAACACTAATACTGAAAGTTTTGCTGCTCCCATTTATTTGTTCTAAACATCAGTTCAAACTCATTCTTTATTTTCTACTTTCAAAAATAATTTCTTGCTGATGCGCAACACTCCAGAGACTGCTTCCCTGCCTTCAAAATCCTACATTACAATGGAATACTGTTGAAGCATAACTTCATGCTACTGCAGTCAGGTACAATGCTGCATCCTGGCATTCACTTTGCACATCACAGAAAAGTACATTAGCTAATCTCATGCAGTTTTAGTACCGATCACACTAAGTGCTTGGCTGCAGAAATGCTACTCTATATTATAATCTAAATCCGAAGCTAGGAAAATTCCAATGGAGATCTGCTCCTTTAGTTAGGAATACTGGTGTTTCTTAGAGGACTAAGTCAATACTTAGTCCTCAACAACAACTCAACATTTCCTGAGGAAGGGGGCATTTTGTTTTGGTTTAAACACTCTAGATTTCTAGGAGTACATTTTTAACTGCTGAAGTGTTTTGTTTTGTTTTTTTTAATTTACTGTTTTAAAATCCTTTTTGGTACACCTAAAGACAAATCTTACCTTCTGCGACATCTCTCTTTGTACAAATACATTCAGCTCACTTGTAAAGCTTCCCCATGATTCAGCTAGGGCCACCACTCCTTCCAGAAGACTGCTATTCGTCCTTTCTTGTAAACAGGTTCTCTAATTACGTGAACATTTACTAGCTGTAGGTTTCACAACTCTCCTTTTATCCACTGCTTGCCTCCAGATGGGACTGTTTCAGATTTAAGTTAAGGGACTGATTCCCACTGAGGAGAGTGAACACATGAGATGCACAACACCTGCAGTGTGTAGAGCTGCTACTAATAGCTGCTGTTTCAGATGCTTCCAGAACATTCCTTCGCTTGTCTTGGCAGGTCCCGAAAAGCAAATTTGGTGCCTGAGTCATCTTGAGTCCTGAGTAACGTCAAGACCAGGCACTTACAGAAAGTCATTCCTTAGCATTTCCAGTTACTTTTCAGTTCAGGAAATTTCTCAGGGTTTCTTGTCAGGGCAGGCTGGTCTTTTATGATTTTCAGCCTGCAATGCTGCTCCTTTCTATTTCATCTTGACTTAATGTCATTAGTCTTCTTTCACAGAAACCTGAGCATTCTTTTCCTAATTTATCTAGATGGTACCCTGACAGCAGCTCCCTTGATCAAGACTTTGCCATTTATGTCTCTTCTCCCGTTAATCATTCTCTGAAATGAGATTTGTAGTAAAAAAGAATTAAATCAAGTCTGACTGCCTTCAAATTTCTTGACTTTCTGGGATTCTGGATGCTCACTCAGGCCAGGCCCTTTGGAGACATTGTGCTTTCTCTGGTTTACTAAACAGGCTGTTAGGGTTATTTTCCTATACTGGTGGGTCAAAGCAGGTTTTACCACTGGTGAAACTAAGCAGAGGTTTACAGGATGCAGCTATGACACCCAGACACTTTGCTGCTTGATAGTTCTCCCAAAAAGTATCCATCTTTTTCTACTTCTGGTTATACATTTAAAAAATTGAATCTGGAGGCAAAGTGGCCACATGATAATTTTTCTTGTCTTTGCTACTTGAAAACAAGAATTCTCTATTATGCAAAATGTCTACACTGAACTCTAGGTTCCCAGCTGTCCTTTCCTTCAGATATTGATTTTCTATCACTTCAGATGTGGGGAGAAGAAAGTAAAAGACTAATGATTGGAAAGTGATATTAAAAAAAAAGTTTTATAAATGTTGTCTACACCTTATGTTTATCTGCCTCATGTTTCATGAGGTGTGATTCTGAATGAAAATCTCCAGCTTGTACAGTGCTGCAGGATCTCTTCTCAGCAAGATGATCCATCTCATACAGGTCAGACTTGTTCTCTGCTGCCAGCAGATTTTTGCAAGTTAAATTCTTAGTCCCTGTGTCCAAGGTGTCTGTGGCCTGGTCCCTAAAAGTCTAAAGGACTAACAATGCCAAACATCTCCATTTCTCTGACCAGTGGAAGTCTCTACATTAAGAGTAAAGCTCATTTGTGAAAGAGATGAAACCTTCATCAACCTGAGATGACAAAATGAACTGCCCCAAGGATATAAAAAAAATATCACAATATTTAGTACCTTCCACCTCAATATGAGGTACATTTCTTTATGACTTTGCTGGCACATACACGGATATGAAATGACCCTAAACTTACTTAAAGAAGGAGTGTATTGACCACCTTCTCCCAGCTTGGGGAAAAGTAGGAAGAAAAAATGACACAATAGATGTGCAGTCACATTATTTGGTTCAAGGCCAGAAGGTGCTGAGGTTTTACAGTGCTCAATTATGTAATAGGAATGTGTGCATGTGTGTGAGTGTGTACAAAATATTTATAACACTACATACAGATCTATACATGTATAGAATGGGGGGGGGGGGGATGGGACCAAACAAAAAACCCCACTACATTAGGACTTCTGTGACAACTCATATGACAGACCTGCATTTGTGGTTAAGCCAGAAATGACCATCCAGCTTTGTCAAACACCACTGATTTTTAGAAGAAATAGGTTTACAGTCTGCTAAATTCAAGGCAAATCGTCATCCAGTTTCTCGTAGTACAAATGGCTGCATTTCAAGCATGTTCTTGCTATTAGGTATAAAGCATTACAAGACCGAAATGTTCTGTATCTCATCTCAAATTTTCAAACAATCCAATATCCAGGCTATATATAGATATATTCTTGCTGTTCAATCTCTTAAAAATCAATCAATATTAATGTGTCTGCCTTAAACTTTTAAGGTCATTGTCTCCCTTCTGACATCTTTAACTACATCAACATCACATTATATCATTATAGACTCATGAAGCAATGTACTTTTACATTTTTGCAAGATAATGTCTCTTTTGTGTTTCGGTTTTTATCGTAATATAAATCTTGAAATGTAATTTGCATATCTTTTGTTTAGCAAAGGAGACCCCCATTTAAGACTTTGTCATTTTAATACATAGACTTAAATGCAGATGACTTTTTAAAGGAAATGCACCAAAATATTCCAATTTATTCTTCAACTGAAGTGGCTGCTGCATCAGTAAATTAGTAAATTCCCTTAACAATACACTTGCTAACAATTATGGTCTGCCTGCCTTGGGCTTGCTTGACAGTAGGGCTGCCATCTGTTGAGAAGTCCATTCATGGATTTTAAAGGGCTATTTATAGGTTTTTATTTTAAACATTGCAAAATACCTCTTTGCTCTTCACCCTTCCCTCCACTTATTCTGTCTTTCCTGCCCTCTGTTCATCTTTCTTTCCACCCCGCTAAAGAGCACCGGTATACTTCCAACATTGAACTGACTGCACCAGCAGCCACATCACAGCAAAAAGCCTTCAGGTGCATTCAATCCTGAGGCAAGTCTGCCCCATTTTTAATGGCCTCAAGCAGAGAGGAGGTAGGACACTTATGCAGAGGAATGGGCAGAAATGAACAGGATCAATCAAGAAATTCAAAAGCAGCCATGAAGGAAACAAAATCAAGACAATGAATGGGAAAGGGATGCTAGGAGCCCCAGCTCTGGATAGATGGATATTTCATGAATTCCTTCAATAAATAGGGAACCTCTAGGGAAATTCAACACCTGGCAATCTTAGTGGATAGTGGTGCTGCAAAGAAAGCATAATGTTCACCCCTCTGGTAAATTCAAGCAATTAAACCCCCTTAAAAAAAAGGCCTTCTTAGGCTTTATGCCCAGTAAAGTCACAGTGAAAAGCAACTTTAATAAATGTTATAAATCTCACCTCTGAGCCAACAGGAAATTCAAATGTTTGCATGTGCAGGAGCCGGGGAGCTGCTGAAACAAAAGGTAAATGTGTATATTAGAATAGGTTATGCCCATACTCTGACTAGACAGCAGTAGAAGCATGAGGCCCACAGACATGACAGGTTTTTGAAAGCATCCATTCTGGTGCCACCTTTGACCATTTCTGTTTGTGTTACACCAGAGTGCTCCTTTCTTTGGGAGTGGACAAATTTGTTTAGTGATAAGTTTGCTGGCTGGATGAATTCAGGATTACTATTTATCATGCAACATTATTGGAAAGCAGTTTTGAGTTTCAATGTTTTAGACATAAAACTAAATAAAGAAATGGCAACAAATATCTGTGGTTTGTAAAATGAAAAGATCAAAGAA
This sequence comes from Oceanodroma leucorhoa, assembly GCA_030449065.1. Taxonomy (NCBI): domain Eukaryota; kingdom Metazoa; phylum Chordata; class Aves; order Procellariiformes; genus Oceanodroma; species Oceanodroma leucorhoa. The sequence continues at coordinate 9,995,002 of JASVER010000010.1, forward strand.
AAGAGACTGCAGAGAATTTTTTATCAACACCCTGAGAAGGGGTGTTAGTTTTAATAAACAGTAAGAATTTTAGGCCATTATGAAGTACGAGATGCAGTCTCAGCTGTGTTTCTAATTTCCTTTCTTGCCTTTACTGCTATTATATAAAGCTCTGTAGTGACGAAAAACATTTATTGAAAAAATCCGAGTGCACCGTTCAGGATTACATTACTTCATCTGCACAGAGCCTTCCCAGCCAATGAGAAATATTTCTTTCTCCACCCTCCATGGTGCCAAGAGCTGCAGGCACATTCTGCGTATGGGACAAACCACTGGACAGAGATGCACTTGTATAAGTGAATAAGGATTTTGTTATTGGGTCTGAAGACTAAATGATCACTGAATGCTGTTCGTTTTGATTTTTGTTCTTTTAAAGCCGTAGATAAACACAGACAGGGCTTTGTGCACATTTTTTAAAAGTGAATTTAAGAATATAAAACCAATACATATTTGGCAATGTATCCTGTGAAAAAGAGGTTTTCTGAAAAATTTCTGGTAACTTGTTGTCTACCAAGCTATGAATACTGTAATTCTTGTCTACCACACACTTTACAGGCTTATGAAAACACAAAAGGCCATGAAAACTGAGATGAAGAAAAAGTGAAGGACACACAGAAGGCTGGATGGAAATAAGTTATATTTGCTTGAATTATTCACAGGAATCATGGCAGAGGCCTGTTCATTCTTCCACTCTTAATTTTGGGGCCTTTCAGGTGGGCAGAGTGGGTTGGTATGAGAGAAGTCTCTCCAGAAGTCTTGAAAAAAGCTGGGAATTATTTTATTACAAGATGGGCACAAGGAACAAGTCTCTCTTTGTTATAATGACTCCATCTGTGGCTTTCCACCTACAGCATTTTTCCTTAAGGGATTATCAAGATTATTAGTAATTATTACTAATAAGCCATTACTATGAATAATGGTAATTACAGTATCATTTAAGGACCCTAGTCATAATCACTGTAGAAAACTTAGGAGCATAGTGAAGACCAAGGCTTTCCAACATCAGATCCAAATCTCATAAGAGAAAATAAACAAGCAGAGAGTTATACTCCAGAGAACACGACACTCAAAGCCTTTCATCCCTAAACTGCCAATGGCAGCATCAAATCCGGTGTTTGTCCACAGATAAATGACTCACAAATTTTAGCAACTATTTTTGTTTTAAAAGAAAAAATAAAACAGTGTTTTTTTCTTTTTAAATTTTAGGATTTGGGAGAATTGATAGAACCACACAATCCCATCTCTTGCCCCAAAAAGTTCTGGTTGTGTGTATAAAAAGCAGTGCAGATCCAGACACCAAATGGATCATGTATGCATGAAGAACATTCAGCCATTATGGATACTCCACAGAAGGGCAACAAGTTTTTTTTCCAATCTAGTTGGCTTGGTCTGTGTCCCTTATTCAACAGAGTTGTAGTTTTTCATTTAACAGACAGCAAAGCCCTACCTGCTACAAGTTAATGTCAAACGTGCTCAGAGTGGACACACCTTAATTTTCGCACTTTTTACATTTGTTTTTAAGGTTTTCTCTCAGGAACACATACCCTCCCTTCTCTTTGCCTCTTCACATTAGCTCTAAATCCTTGTCTATCTTGATTCCCATCTTCAGAGTCRTGACAGAACTCTTCTAATCTGCTGACAATTTCTGATCTGGTTTTCCAATAAGATAAGCAGAACTGCATTTATAACCTTTTAACTTCACATATATAACTTCATAACTTTAGTTTACAACTCTATAAAGGTTTTATTTTTAGAGCATGGCCTTATCTTAACACGAGATATGAAGTCACACATTTGTTTTTATATATATATATAAAATATACACTATGTATGCATATATACATATTATGTATGAATTTCATTACAAATGGAGAGCTGCTTCTGACAAAACATGAAGAGAGGACCTTTCATGCCATAAAAAATGGTATTTGCAACTGCAATCCAGAGTATATCGCAAAGGGTATGAAAGAGTGGATAGTTCTATTTCAAAGAAAAACATTTTCCAATATAACATGCTGCAGCTGTGTTTGTTAGAGATCCTGTTCACGGGGGTCACTGTAGGAAACTCAGCACTACTTTAGCAAAGGTGGCCAGAAGCACTCTGCACAAAAGTACCCTTCCCTCTGCATTAGAGGAGGAATTGCAGGTGAGATGCCCACAAGCATGTCCATCAAAGCAAAAAAATTGTTTTTGTAGAAGTACATTTAAGAACCTAAAATCACTCCCAAAAATTACAGAAGCTGGTTATCCAACCTCTTTATTACTCTGGCATTATATCTGTTTAATTTCTGGTACAATCCAGATGCAGCTGCATTTCAATATACAAACCCTGGTTCTTGGCTGTCAAGCCCYGCATACCAGTTTACATGAATTTAACAACAGTACAGGGCTAAAAAAGATAAGCATTCAGGGCTGGAAACGTTTGACAACCACTGTGTCAAAGCTTGTACAAGGTACAGAGCAACAGCCAGTTAGGCCAGCTCTGTTATCTTAAGCACAGAATCTTTTCCAATGCCTTATTCCTAAAAATTAGGTAGGCCTGATAGGCCTTGTCTATTTGCATAGAAAAAGTCTACTGTCTAAGTCTTTCATGTCACCTAGCTTAAGCAACTTTTAAWTTAATCTTATCACACGTAAGGTACTTACTAAGGAGAAATGGGTATCATGGGAAGTTCTATTCATTTCAACCACACAATTCTGGAGTTTAGTTTATAGCTTTAGGTTTTTAAACTAGATTTCCATGAACCATTTTTGCTTGTTTGCTTGTTTTTCCCTGCTGTGGAAAGAAAAGCAGAAATTCACTAAAGATCTGCTTTGGATCTGAAATTTTGTATGACAATATTTTGGAATATTTCAGTTTTTACTCATGAAAATTATCATACTATTATACTCCCCCATTCCTGTGTGAAATCTCAAGATAATTCTCAGGACTTCCAAGAAGCACGTGTGTTCCCCAAAAGTAGAAACGAAATACAAAAAATATAATTGTTGAGATTTAAGCCACACAGACACTTCAAAGTTTGCTCATTTTTAATAACCGATGCATACCTAGTGTCCTTGTTCTGCATCAGCCATGAAAATAGACGTAAGACATGTTCTTTGCTTTGTTGCCATATGAGACCCTGTCTACATTAAACATTTTTGCTGGGTCCTTAAGCATTAAGTTAGGCAGAGAGAGTATGACAGACAAGTTGCTATTTCAGACTTGAAACAGCACCTGGAGGGCCAAGACCTTTCACAGTTTAATAGTGGACAGAGAATCACAGTAGTGGTCAGGGTCATGTGGTGGGTGAGGCAATCACTGATACTGAAATATCAGATGTCACCGTGACAGCTGTAATAACCAGGGCTTACTTCCTTCAGCTAAAAAATACCCACAGAATATGGTGAACACACTGCTGCAACATGTACCTCTCCTACCTTTGTTTCATGCTATAAACATTTTAACTCCTGAAGGCTCACAGTGCAAGAATACAGCAGCTAACCCTCACAATACATTTTACATTATGGGGGAAGTATGACAGAAGTAGAGGGGTTTTCTTAAATCTTGAGAATTCAGCAGAAAAGTTATTATTTGCTTGTTACTGACAATTCATTCCTCTGAGATAAAATAACTTAGTTACTAGAGGATCCCAAGGAGACAGCTGGCAGTGATGAACAGAACAACATTCAATCCGCAGCAAGGGTACATCATAAAACAGGCGCCACTGGATTAAAAAGTAACCTTAAACTGTTTAGTGTACACAAAGGCAGCCTAGTCAAAACACTTCAACAATGATTTAAAATCTCAAGTTAGAGGCCAGTTTCAACGTTCAGGGAAGCCTTCTCTATTCATAAGGAGCTTAACTAATCATAACTTTCCATGACTTATCGGAACTGGATGCAGTGTGTGGCAGCATGATAACTGAGCTCTGGAAATGTAACAAAAGATGCCTTTTTTATAAAAATAATGGTGAGACTAAACCCCAAATTTTAATCTTTGAACTTGGTGGGTGAAAAACATCCCGTTAGTCATTAAGTGGTTCCATTAGCATGCAGGGAGTCTTAGCTGGGCAGCTCCTGTTCATGTTATTGAGTGATGTGTAGGGCAGCACGTGTACCAGGAAAGGAGCAGATTTCTGAAATCCAGTCCCAGGATGCTACATAAAGCGCATCACCAGGAAACAGGACAGCCAGTATCAGGCACACTGCATTTCTGCAGATAGCTACCTTTGGAAAGAGGTAACTCTACCTGAAACATAGTATCACTTTCAGTTGATCTAATTGTTCAGTATTAACAAGTTAGTGTTTAACAAAACATGTAGTATTTATTTTCTAACATGATAAATACTCCAGCTGTAAGAAAGCTTCAGAGTGAGGGTTAAACAGAGCCCAAAAGGACCAGATTTCTATCTGTATTTTCTTCGGTGTAGTTCCAGATGCATCAAGACCTCAGCAGAGACCTGCAAGGATTATGTACGGCTTCCTTTTATCTTCCGGAAAAAAGGGGGGAAAAAAAATAGTATGAAAGAATGAAGCAGTGCCAAACGCTACAAGAAAGGCTTAATAAATAGAGCCCAGGGTCACAATGTTGCTCTTATTTGCCCTGAAATATATGACTGAACTTCTGTATATTCATATTTGTTTACATTATAAATGTACTAAATGAGCTAATTATAGTGATCATAATTTACAATTAAAAACAAACAGTTAGAAATTTCAAAGGCTTTCAATATCTTTTCTTTAATCATTCACCCAGGCTCAAAATACGCATTTTTTAGATTAAAGCATTAAAGTTGCTAATTATATTCTCAGAACTAACAATTATTTCTTTACCCTTTTACTACCTTCTTCTGGCAACAAAAAAATGTCAGCACTGATTTAATTTTTTGTTATTACAGGATTAAAAGAAGTTTCTAAAATGCAATTAAATGTGCCCTATAGCTATAGTAACTTTCCTATCAGCATCCAAAGCCTCTTCACTAAAACAACAGCATAAAAAAATTATTCAGACTTCCTAGACATACTTTTTTTTCTCCTTTTATAACACATTCCTTTGGTGATTATCTCCAATGACAACTCAACCATCTTAATGAGACTCTGTGCACATCTAGATCTTGGTGAAAGTAGATTAATAGGAGAAAATGAAAGTTAAAGAGGCTGTTAAGAGTGCAAAACCCTGCACATGTCAAGCACTGGTTCTTCACCTTTGGGAGCTTGGTTCAAGTTCACCCTGAGGCCCTAAGTGAAAAGTTCAATAGTCTCAACTATGTCCCTACTTGATATATCACAAAATCAATTATTTTATGGTGGTACATTTGGTAACCTATGCTCAGACAGAATCAAGTTTTTTCCCATTGGGAATTCACCAATTATCTACTCAGTGAATTATTCTCAGATAAAATAGAAATACCTACTGTCAGCAAGAGTTTCTCATTATACTGCCTATCAGTTTAGTAGTTGATCTGCTTTGGAACAGTGATGTTGCACTCAGACCGTGCACCATTAGCCACCATGCGATCACAGCGATGCATGGTGACAGGACACCAAAGCATGATTCAGTGTCCAAATTTGTACTGTTTTGGAAAAGAAAAATAGTCATTGCAAGCAACCAAAATTACTGCAGAGAAAAATTGTAGCAAGGCGTATCATTGAAAATTCTACAGTTGCTCAAGGACTTAGCTTCCTCTAGGTAACCCCGAATGGTAAGGCCCTGCGTTTAATTTTCACAGTTGTGAATCCCATTTCCTAATCACCATCAACAGCATACTTGGCCCAGGCTGCAGGAGCATGCTCATCCACCTTATTAGTAGCACTCCCAAATCTACATCTTGTGTTACTTAATATGATATGCCTGTTGCTGGAGTTGATATATTTATGTTAATTATTCAAAATTGTTTCCAATCTAAATACATAGAGTTTTCACATAAGTGAATGCCAGTCTGAATGATAAATACAAGTCACTGAATGGCTTAGATATGGAATATGCACTCTGTATGCTGGTGCATAACTGTTTAAATCAAGCCCCATTCATTGCAAAGGACCATTTCATACCCTGCAGTGATCTGTCCAAACTAAGATCAATTTGCTTAGTCTAATTTTCAGCAGTCAGAATTTTCTTTCGTAAAACCACCACCAACAAAATTAATGTTAACCAGCATCCTCAGACAGACTTGGCTAATGGCATACACATTCATTGTCCCTGAAAGGGATTACTCAGTCCTAGGACCAAGTAAGTCAGCCCTGATACTGTCCATGTTGTAGTCATTTTGTGGAATCTATTTTGCTTTAAAAAGACATCTTTCAGATAAAAATATTCCAGTGTTTTTTTTTTTACAGTGGACAATTACACAGAATTTTGGTCTTACTCTCTCTAAGGCAGAAATGTCTAGATTTGAGCAGTGAAAACGATGGGGGCCTAAAGGGAAATCCCGAAGTGCAAAGATTAAAAAGACAGAGACTGCCCAAATAAAGGATGGTGTAATAGAGAGAGGCCATATAATGAATGATAGAAAGACAAGAAGTCAAAATTCCTATTTACCCTTACATATAACACAGGAACATAAGGACATGCAATGTCACTGAAAGGATGTAAATTTAAAAACAGTGCCAGGACAAGTTTTAGCCATGTTGACTTCTTACTACTGCTCAGTTAATTTACACTTTCCCAGCTATAAAATGGGTATAATATTCTTGGCTCCCCGCATACAGAAAAACTCATTGGGGAATTATTCAGATAATTCTACAATGAAGAATGCCATTGAAAACAGTAAAAAGAAATTAATAATTCCAAATGCAGTGCAGGTTTGATTACATTAGCTGGCACAGTGGACAATAAATAAGGTCTAAGACTACAGACTAGGCAATGAAGTTAAAAAGAACTATTCAACACCTTCCTTATTCCCTGAGAATCATTGCTCTTGTGCACAAAATGAGGCAACAATAATATGTGATTTGGAAATATGAATGCTATTGTAACACATACCTGAGGGAAGCTGACTTAGGATTCTAGGGCCATCCTTTAAATTGGGAGTGCTTGATCTTGCAACCTAAATGACTTGTGATGTGTTTTTTAATACACAGTTACAAACAAGTTATCATTTCTACAAAAATAACCTGATTATTAAGTTGATTGTTTGCAAAATAAATGTGACATGCTTTCATTGCTTCTCTAGAGAGATGCAAAGGATTTTGTTTGTAGCCTTTGATTCTGTAAGCATTTAGTGAGTTTCTCATAGGAAAAATGCACTGCTAGGAGCATTTAAATTCCTCTGTAAATGTTACATTCCTCTAGTGAACTCTATCAACAAGCCCACTCAAAGCTCATGCTTAGTTTACCGCATCTTGCCAAGCAGACTCTTTCTTCATCAGGACCAGAAATATGCCCATTAAAACAGAGATGAAGAATGATGGGACAATTCAGAGTTTCACAAGTGCAGAACCTAATGTACCTGCTCTAATTTAAGGAGGCCTCTAGACAGTCATCAGGCCAAAATCTTGATGGAAGGATTTTGAAGACTGAATAAATCGTCTAAAATAAAACAAAGGACTAAGTGTATCAAAAGTTATAATACGTACTTTATTTAATGTGTAGTCCTGAACAAAGGGGACTTACAGCAGGTTATAGAAGCTGATTTTTCTTTTAGAGCATAACTGGTATAACACAGCACATGCTTTTTCGTAACAGCTCAGTGGGAATACTTATTGATATGCGGATGGATTTGAAAATATTTACCTCAAGGTAAATTTCTGGATGAGATGGCTGCAGCACAAATTGCACTTCTCATACCTTCCTCTAGTGGGTTAGATGAGATGAACTGGGATGTGTCAGAGAGGCCAAAGCATGAGATGCTGCATCTAACAGAAGGGAGGGTAAGATATCAGGAAAAATGTCTTCACCGAAAGGGTTATAGAATCATAGAATCATAGAATCATTAAGGTTGGAAAAGACCTCTAAGATCATCGAGTCCAACCATCAACCCAGTACCCATGCCCACTAAACCATGTCCCGAAGCGCCACATCCACACGTTTTTTGAACACCTCCAGTGATGGTGACTCCACCACTTCCCTGGGCAGCCTGTTCCAATGCCTGACTACCCTTTCAGTGAAGAAATTTTTCCTAATATCCAATCTAAACCTCCCCTGGTGCAACTTGAGGCCATCTCGTCTCGTCCTATCACTTGTTACTTGGGAGAAGAGACCAACACCCATCTCTCTACAGCCTCCTTTCAGGTAGTTGTAGAGAGCGATAAGGTCTCCTCTCAGCCTCCTTTTCTCCAGGCTAAACAACCCCAGCTCCCTCAGCCACTCCTCATAAGACCTGTGCTCCAGACCCTTCACCAGCCTCGTCGCCCTTCTCTGGACACGCTCCAGCACCTCAATGTCCTCCTTGTAGTGAGGGGCCCAAAACTGAACACAGTATTCGAGGTGCGGCCTCACCACTGCCGAGTACAGGGGCACGATCACCTCCCTACTCCTGCTGGTCACACTGTTCCTGATACAGGCCAGGATGCCGTTGGCCTTCTTGGCCACCTGGGCACGCTGCCGGCTCATGTTCAGCCGGCCGTCGACCAGCACCCCCAGGTCGTTTTCCGCCGGGCAGCTTTCCAGCCACTCTTCCCCAAGCCTGTAGCGTTGCCTGGGGTTGTTGTGACCCAAGTGCAGGACCCGGCACTTGGCCTTGTTGAACCTCATGCAATCAACAGGCTGCCCAGGGAAGTGGTTAACTCACCATCCCTGGAAGTATTCAAAAGACGTGTAGACGTGGCACTTAGGGACATAATTTAGTGGTGGACTTGGCAATGTTAGGTTTACAGTTGGACTCGATGATCTTAAGGGTCTTTTCCAACCTAAATGATTCTATGATTCTATATATATTGTCCTGGGATGTTGGACTGTTACCTTGGGACAGTCAAGTATCCTATCATTGTCCCTTCTGAGCTTCACTGGTACCTCAGGATGAACTCTAGAAAGTACTTCCATCTACCATTCCAAAAGAGATGAATGGTTCTACTAGAGCAGATCACTGTCAGATCACAAACCTGGCTGATGATCAGCTGTCAGGAACACGGACTGCCCATTGCCTGTATCAAGTCAGGAAATGTTTGGAAGGAATGACTGGAGGCAACATGCAACTGGCAGATCCTTATCCACTGAGGGTAGGAGGGGTGCCATTTGTATTGTAGGCAAGCTGCCGAGCCACGTCAAAACAAAATCCTACTGAGACCATCTATAGGTTCAGAGCAGCAGTCACAACAACTATTATTCTCCATCTTCACTGGTATTCCTCAATTCAGGCTGAATCTGGACACTTAAATAGTAAGGGTGCTAAGATATCCAGAGAAGCAACTAGTAAGGAAATTTTATGAAAGAATTTCCTGGGTCTCCTGTCTACATTGGCATATATCAGTGGCTTTACCTAGAGTTAAAAAGGCAAGAATCCATTACAAAGGAAGTCTACAGCATAATTAGGAAACAATCAACACTTTTTTTAATGCTGATTTTCTCTTCATTTTAAACTGCTTCATTGACTTTAATTAAACTTGCCCTAGGTTATGAATCTAGCAAGCTGCAGAAACATTTAAAAATTAAATAAAATACAACCATCTTTCTTGTCAGGAGGGTTTTTACCAGCTTGCTTACCTGTACCACACTTCTGATTTAGAGGATTTTTAAATTATTAGAAATGCTGTATGTGATACTGCAAGACTCCGTTGTTTTTGCTCTTGAATTAAAATGACCTCCCACTGCCACAGTAAGAATCACAGAATTAAATTGTTGAGATTCTCTCCACTGCTCTAGCTTCACTGCAGAATTCCTTTGCTGGTTTCTGAGAAATAGTATGAAGTTGTCATCACAGACTTTTCTACCAGCCCTACTCCCGGTTTTGTCTAAGGCCAAAGAAAAAGAATGTTGCATATTTAGGTTACTGGCAATTTCTGTGTCAATAGCTCAGGCCAAGGTTAAAAGTACATGACACAGACCTTGGAGGAATAAAGAGATGGCCCGTGTCCTGCCCTGGCCTGGGCCTGGCTCATGAGAAGATGATCAAAAGTCGTAAGAATGAGAGTGAATGGAATAACTTATAAAACATAATCATCAAGAGGAAAGCAGGTGGGAACAACTGTATCAAATATATGCCAGCCTGAAGTCATCTAGTTTCATTAGATGGTGACCCTTGCTTTTTAAAATACTAAATAAAATCGGTTCTGGTTAAAGACGGGCCTGAGTACCCCCAAGACATTAGGAAACCTCAGGTCTGAATTAACTTTACAATTTGGTCTGTCTTTGTTTTGAGTTGCTCACTGAGATGTGTTCTCTTTGTCTCCTCCAACGAACTTCTTAGAGACAAGTGAGAAGGGTCCAAAACCTGAACTTTTTATCTCTAGAAATCTTACTAAAGCAAAAATATATTTTGCAAAAATTCCAAAGTTCGCTAAGAAAGTACAGAGCACCAATTATTTGCAACTACGTTCATTCCTTGATGAAGTGCCATGGAGTATTGTAGTTTAAGTATTGATTTGGGGTTCAAAAGACTTGAACTCAGTTTTTGAATAACTAACTCGTTTGTTTCTAATTTTTTTCTGCACCCATCCACAAAAGACAGAGAAAAGAATTTCCATGCCTCGGAAGGCTGCTATGCCCTACTGCTCTTAAGGTATTACCTAGACACCCTCACTAAAGTCAAAAGAAAGATCTTCATAAAGTTCTGTGACACTGGGATCAACCATGTATATCTGTAAATTTAACAGATATTATTATGTCTCCAACAGAATACGCATATAATATGGTAATTGCCATTTGTTATATCTTGAATATACACATAATGTTAATGAGAAGTGAAGAGTTTTCCAAACTGGTAAAGATATACAGTGCAAGCAAGTTATATTAAGATACAGACTCTACTTATGTCAACTCAAGCTGCTTAACAGCACAACAGAATTACACCATAGTTTATAGACATTTTCCTTCACCAAAGTCTTTGAGACCTTTCCATTAACTTCAATAGATGCCAGAGCAGGCCCAAGAGCAGGAAATGAAGAAATATACTGTACCCAAATGAAATTGCAGTGGGAATTTAAGTAGGCAGAATGTAATTATTCACACTTGAATCTGGATAGAGCACCAGGTTTATATCCCCATTCTGGCAAACATATAACAAGACAGATAATAATCAAGAGGAGCAGGGCTACTGGCTCTCCTCTCAGTCAAAAGATAAGACTTAAAGAAGGAGAATGATCTGCTTGCTTGGTATTGAGTAAAAGGAAGGAGTGACATTTATTGCATCACCTGCGAGACTTGCTAAGAAGCAAAATGTATTAAGTAAACAATCACCTTTTTTTGGGAGCTTCATCTAGAATGTAGTCATTGCTTGTGAAATAAAGAGAGGTTTTAAAAAATTAGAAACTTGGTTCTTTGCTGGTGCATGCACTTAGGCACATATGCAAATGGAAATGTATGGTTTTCCTTCTTTTGTGGACAGTGCTAGGGGACAATCTCTGGAAATTAGTGCCTTTGCAAAACACTAATACTTAAAATTTCTACATTCATTGATGCAGACGAGGACACCAAGAAGCACTGAAAAAATAATGGATTCTCTTGCAAATGTACTGGATTGCAAAATAACAAAAAATTCCAAATCTTGTAATAGAACTGCATTACATTCCAGTAAAGTGGACCCATTTCTGAGGTGGAACAAGACAGCTTTTTAAGTTTCTACAACAATATGTTACAGAAGAATGCTATATTCAGTTGATATCGTAGGGCGATTTATGGAGGCAGAATGTAATAATACAAATTGAGTTTCAGGAAAGACACTGTGACTAATCCTACAAAAAATGCTACAGGATGTTTAACAATCCTGGTGGGTCAGAAGTTGTTCTTCAAAAAATTCTCTTAAGACTGATTGTTATTAAAGTATGTACTGCATTTGGTTCATTTTTCATTTAACTATGTAGTCTGAAACTGCTGTCAAGTGCAAATATTTGAGTTGTAATTTGATACCCATACAAATGGAACAGAGCCACCAACCCTCAACCAAAATTACAATCATATAGAATATTTAAGGTAGCAAATGCCCTTTGAAGAGCCACAAGACAAGCATCTGCCCACATCTCTTGAGCTATCCCTAGCAGTTCTCATTGGTGTTTATTGTTCCATTAATTAAAAATAAAGAAGCAGGAAGAAGGCAGCACACTAGAACTCCTTCCTTGCATTCACTCTGTAATCTTCCTCCATTGCCTCCCTTCAGCGTTTAAGGCTATAGTGCTTATTCATTAAGCTATGAGTGGTGATTTTGAGGAGATTGAAGCAAGCAGAGAGGAGGGGAGAACATAATGTATATAGTTAAGAGGCTTGACTCAAATCCCTTAGAAATTAGCAGAAGTCTACGTTTTACTTACACTGCCTCTGTATTAGTCCTTCTGGAGAAGCAGAAGGTGTCCACAGTACTTCTCTCGCTGTCTGCAGGAAGGCTGCGACTGCACACGTTTGAAGTCCCGGACTGAGCCTACACAGAGATGAGAAAGACCATTCCGTGGCTCTGATGTATGCTGTAACACCACGACATGCAGCCCTCCTGCTTTAGTGTTTAATGCCGGGGCCCTGCGCAGGCTGAGGCCTCCATGGGGCTGGGAGTGTGGAGGCCCCACGGGATGGCAGCCAGGGCCCATCCCACCCCCAGCCAGGAGAGGGGCAGGCCGGGGGCACTGGGGGCAGCCCCGGGCACCGGGCACCTCCCTGGGGCAGGAATGGGCCAAGGCCTGTGGGTGGGTCCGGCTCAGGGGGCCCATGGCGGGACAGGGCAGGGCTGTGGGGAGCTGGAGACCGGCCCTACCGCGGTGTCCCTGGGGCAGGGCTGACGGCCCTGCGGGCTGCAATGGGGCCCTGTCCGTGGGCAGGGTGAGGGAGCGCCCAGGGGGCTGATCTGGGCCAGGGCGGCCTGGCGGTGTCCGCAGGGCCCTGGCACTTAAGAGTAAAAAATCAAGAAAACAAACAAATCTTACACACATTTTGTTTCACAGGACTTCCCTTCCTTTCACTTTGTCTTTTCCCTTGCATTTTCCCCTGCATTTTCTTTATGATTCAAAATCTACTTAGCCATGGCTTTCAGTACTGCATTCAGCTCTTTTCAGTTCACCATTGTTAATGAGAACAAATGAAAAAGTAATGTCTATGCTTTTTCAAAGGCTATCCAAATGGGCTGAGATCCACTTATATGGTATCCATTCCTTGGCTTCACAAAAAAAACAATATTTTTGTAACTCTGGAAAATTTGCTCCACCTAAAGGTTTGGCTAACACTAGCATTTTCATCCCAGATTTTGGGCTTCCTATAATGCCATAAAGTTTTTCTTAACAAACCCACGAGTTCCTTAAAGAACTTTTCTCAGAAGGTAAATAGTAAGATGTTTAATGTATACAGTATGTCAGGTTTGGTCCCAATATCTTTCTTATGGTGCTCAGCCTTTTCCACCACACAATACAGTATGTAGCAGAGACCACCCAGCAATTATTTTTTTCACTGTATTTCACATTACCTCTTTGTTAAGAGTAGTTGTAGACTTCAACTCCATAAGGTAAAATATTCCTAGATACTTAATACCCTGTGGTTTTCAATCTATATTTAAACCCTGCCTTATCCACTGATCGTACAATATGTTCAGGGACATAAACTCCAACTTACCTCAGTTGATTTGCCATTCAGATATGCTTGCAAAACTCTCAGCTAGCTTCCACAGATTTTTTTATGTTCTAGGAACTGAAATAAAAATACCACTTATACTGTATGATACTTATTAGAGGTCAATAAACAATGCATAGCAAATAACTTATAAAACTATTGTTTACTAAATATCCATGAGCTGTTCATGATTTCTTTGAATTTATTCAACATTCTCCAATTGTTATAGTTTTTACTCATTGCTTTTGAACTTATATATTTCAAATGTTCAATAGTCATTAGCCAATCTATATAATATAGCTCTGATTAATGTGCCTGAGTAGTGATTTTTAAAATTTTCACCAGTAAAATTTGAGCATGGTGATATTAATATTTGTCTTGGCTTCGACAAACATCTGTGCAATGGTTTCTGAACTAGTTGCAACCACACTTGGATGTACCAATGCAGCAGAACTGGAAGCAGCACAGCATCATCAGTGCACAGCTGTCCCTGATTAATTATCACCATCAAGATGGAGGATGTATTAGTTCAGGTGCAGCACCACTTGACTGTGGCTCTCTTGCTTTCAGAATCCAAGCTAGTAGCCTCTTACAATGCTGCTCTACTCCCTATGGATGTATTATCCCCTCTGGAATTAGCTTGGTATTATTTGTGTTGTGCTCCAACATGCAGCACTGTGGTAAGGGTATCATGTTTTCCGGCTACCAACAGAACCTTCAAAGTCAGCTCTTTTAGGGCTTTGCTCTTTCACAGACATAAATAGAGAGAGTTGATATGAACATGAACTGTCCTACTATTCTGGGACAAAATTTAAATACATATAACTCATACAAGGACAGTCTGGGGATGGAATTATTCAAGTGTTACATATATCTGTGAAAAAGCTTTCTTTTCTTAGAATTACCCTTTCTGAGGTATCATTAAGCAATATGATACCAGAAATAGGTTTGGCACTCAATAAAATCCATTTAAACAAGGAATACATTGTATGTCATAATTCTCTATGCACAGAGCTACCAATACTAATGCAGATGAATAACAGAACCAGAAGAAGGTTATTAGTTGATTTGTTAATGCATGTAAGTGTCAACAGGTGTGATCAACTGGAAAGAGGCAGGTGTTACCAATGTATTGGTGCTGTCATAGGAGAAGGATGTCCTGCAGAAGCCTTAAACATAAAGTTAAAATTGAAAAGCTGATGAAAACCTCTATCAGCCACCACCTTACAAGTATTTCATGTCTGATTTAAGGCTGGAAATGTGCCAGAAAAAAAACCTAGTACTTAAATATGTGGGTACTAAAATACTTGAACTTAACTCTGACATCTGCACATTTAGATTTTTATGTTCCATAAAGATGTTGTCTTCAAGGGAGGCATCCAACCCCATTTCCATCCCCTCTAGATACTCATTTGTAGTTTCAGCTAAATATAGCACCATCAGATAGCTGTCCAGCTAAAATATTTTATTTGTATCATCTCCATGATATCATTCTTAGCAATGAAGGGTTAAGATCATCTAAAAAATTAAGATTAGAAGTTCTTCATTTTGAGACCATATAACTTAATGAGAAAAAAATACAATATGAAGGCTTAAACAGAGAAAAACACACATTTAAATCTGGCAACCTAAACAAAAAGTGTGGAAAAGAGTGCTATTTTTGTACTAAAATATTTAATCCAATTAGTTTCTAGTTGATGTTACATATAAAATCTAAAAATAATCTTCACTTTTTTTTCTTTATGTTTTTCTGAACCTACTTCATTGCTTGTGAAAGTAAGGGATTAATAGCACTTGAGATGGGAAAGCACAGTGTAGATTGGCACAGAGCAAATTTTTCCTCAGCGTAAGGCTGTTTTACTATGCAAGGCTGTTTTACTACACTTGCTTGAGTCCTGATCTACAAAAGCCCTTCTTTGCCAGTCCTCACAGAAGTTAGAGATAGATAGAAAAGATGTGTGAGATTTCTTAATTCCAGAACATTGGGATCATACTTTTTCTAGAACATTATCTACTCTGCCCATCTAATGATGAGGGCTTACTGTAGTTATCCAAAAAGTCTGTTCAACTATCTAATAGATAGCTCCTCAGAAAATAACTTTTCTTCATATTTTCAAAAATCCACTCACTTCATTACTCCTAACTACATATTCTTTTAACAGTCCTGGGCAGTGATGGCCAGTTATAGTAAACTGTCCCAAATAAAGAGGTAGTTTCATAAAACAAATCACACAGATTTACATATCTGACCTTTTCTAAATTCCAAATGAATTCGGCGAAGGAGAAGAGCTATTGCATTAACTCAATTTTCCCATGTGGTAGAGAGACCAGAATGGTACTCTCCAGAGAAAGCAGTATGCTAAAGCCGAAGTACAATGTGAGAAATTCATTCCAGTGCACAATACCGTGTAGATTTGTGATGGTCAAATCCCACACAACTCCTGTTTTAGGGCTAATGTCATTTAACTGGATACAAGTTGCTTGTTCTTTACATGACATACATTTCACTCAAAATGTCTATAAAAAAAGAATGGCCCTCTCTGGAAGATACACAGTGTGCCAGCAAAAGAATTTCCTGAGCTATTATCCAGGCTGAAACATTTTTCCATAAAGCAGGACCATGGATGTGGGGTTTTGTTTTCTTTGAACTCTGTCACTACTCCGTAGTTCCTCACAGCTACTGTCTCCTGATCTGATCTGCTGAGTGGCCGATGCTTCTTGAAATCCCCTTGTTGGTGAAAACTTTTTATGAGGGCATCAGCATTTTCTGTGTTGAACTAAATGATTCAATTTTATACAATAAAATTAATACAAATAGCTAGTATAAAAGCATACAATTAAAATCTACCAAGCAAAATCTTCTAAAAGAAGGATATTTCAGTGTCTGAAGAAAGCAACTAGAGCTGTGCAGAGACTCTGTTTCACAGGGAATTTCAAAATTTGGTGTTGTTTGTATCTGGAATAAAAATCCCCAAATATGTTAAAATTTATCATGCAGCAAATTTTGAAAAATTGCATTCTGGAAAATAAAAAAATTTCCTTTGATAATTTCCAAACAAAGTTCTTCACGGTGGGTGGAGAACTCTCACACTCCTAGTGTGCTGGCACAGCCAAGGCTTCCAGGTCCCTGACTACTTTTCATTACATATTTTGGACTGAAGTGCAGCTAACTCCCTGTACACCTTGGGAATTCCAAATGAACATCAGAGCTTGCAAGCCGGCCTGACTGCCCTCTAGTAACTTGACTCTCTGTTAGTCTTCGACACAGGTTGCTGAAGAGCAAGGAGCCTGCAATGCTGGTGACCCAGAAGGTTCCACACAGACTGCCAGAGAGTCAGGAGGGGAGTCGGAAAGGAAAGCAAAGCTTTGTTGAATGTTCATTGAAATTGAATCATCTCTGCTAATTTTTTTTCATGCTTTGCATTTCAGAATATCCTTTTAATCCTCTTTTCTTGCCTGCACAAGAGGCAGCATACAGGTGATGGTCATATAAAGAAAAAAGCACCAAAGTGCAAGTGAGATCTGACGTGCTTTAAATAAAACATTTTAATCTCAGAATTGGGAATATGCTACTGAGACTGAAGCTACTTGGGAACAGAAACCTTGGTTTCTTATTTGTCTCTCACATTCAGGTACGAAGCAGTTAAAATAATAATGCTCACAAAAGAATGACTTTGCAGATGTTGCATTTGCAGCAGCAAATTTGGGCCATGCCAGGAAGAATTAGAATAACCTGAACTGTGTGCTACAGTCTAATAATGTGCCATGCATGATACAAAATCCTTGTGCCTCTGGTGAGGGTATTTTTTTGACAGTGAAGTTTATCTACCCACAGAAGATCTATGTCAGAACATTATTAAGCCTATACCTGATTTTTTAAAGTTCAATCCTTCACAATGCAGGCACTAAAACCGGGACTATAGTACAGGAATGTACTATAATGTATAAGAATGCACATTAGAAAATGACTCCCAGTCTGGCTGCCATACTGATATCAATGCAGCAAAAAGTCTATGGCAGAACAGAAGGTTTTGTGCTAGAGAACAGATAAGTGACATGGATTGAAATTATGGTAAATTTAAATTGATGGCCTAATTAGTATTATCTCTTTTTGTATTCTCTGTAAGAAATATTATCCAGGAGGAACTCATTTTGCATTAATGTTGATATAAAGTGTAATTCTGTAGCATTTCCATTGTAATCTGGCATTAATTAATGCATCATTATTCCAAATGTTAATTAAATTATTACAGAAAGGGACATCTGCCCCAGTTCAGAAAGAAAAAAAAAGTATGGTGCATGAGAATTAGACTTTCAAAGGTCTGAAATGGCATGTGAGTTTCCACAACACTGGTAGAAGCACACAAACAAGCAGAAATACAGGCATGATGAGCTTGTGGCTCATAAACCACAGTATGACATCAACATTTGCTCACTCGTGATGGAGTCAGATGGCAGCATCAGAGCCTCAAAGCCAGGCAGTCATCAGAAATCTGAAATGGCTATTTTCTAATACAGTAAATAAAATACATCGTACACTGACTATCAGGGTTTACTCACAAGGAATTCAGGGAATTAAACAGGGGCATGAAAATATTCACAGCTTCTGCAGGCTCTACTAAATACTCTGCTTGGCTCTTGGGCAGGAATACCACTATATAGTCACTGGGAGTGCCCGGGCAGTATCGGGATTAATTGCAAACAATCCTGCACTCCTCAGCGTTGATTGTCTTGACCTGCTGCATGCAGTCCTAATTGGCTCCACTGAAATCTGAAATCAGCATTTCAGTTGTTGTTCTTGTTACTATTAGCTGGGTGGTAGCTGTTTTCAAATGCAGAGAGGAGAAAATGCAATCCTTTATCAAAGAATATACAGTCCAATCCAATGCCCAGTGAAATCTATAGAAGTCTAATCACTTACTTCACAGAGAATTGGCATTTAAGCCTGCGTCTGAGAATTGCACAAGCAGACCTCTGAAGGAATGCCACTGGCAGCAAGTGGGGCTCTCTGCAAGGGGCCACACAAGCTCTGTGGAATTGGGGTCTCTGTGAATTATTAAACTTGATTAATAATTCAAGAAAACATTAGTTTAGAGCATAAAGCAAATTCTATGCAATGTGACCTATCTGCCAGCTATACACCAGAGCCAGAGTTGCACAGGACGCTTCCAGGATGTGGCTTCCATTAGATTCAGTGTCTACACTATTCAACAACTCTGCCTGTTTCAACAATTATCACTTTCTTTTGTTACATTTGGGCTTGCATTGAAAGATCTTTAAAATGTAAAAGTTAAATGAGGCTCTTACAAAGAAGTGGTTTGGGTGCAGTATATTAAAGGAAAACTTCAAAGGAGCTCAAGATACCTTTCAAGCTAAGGTACAAAAATTTAAACAAGAACAAAAGCCTCTCTTGTATTTTGAAGCATTAATTGTTCCACTTCTGTTGATGTAAAGTGAAAGGAGAAGCTTTTAGTTAAAAGTACGTAGTATCAACCAACATGGAACGTTCCAAAGTCTCATGGAATAATTTTAGCTTTGATATAAAGGCACAGGTGAATCCCAAATTATAATGCTTTCTGTAGCATATGCAATAATTTTTGGTAGCTGAATCCATTAGATAAACATTAGTGCT
Source organism: Oceanodroma leucorhoa (assembly GCA_030449065.1). Lineage (NCBI taxonomy): Eukaryota > Metazoa > Chordata > Aves > Procellariiformes > Oceanodroma > Oceanodroma leucorhoa. Next base: position 10,014,333 of record JASVER010000010.1, read on the forward strand.
TGAAGAGATTATTGGCATAAATCAGAGTTTCACCTTTTATATTTATAAGATATTTCATATTTATAAGGTATTTCATAACTTTGTGAGTGGTGTTTGTCACATAACTTTGTGAGTGTTGTTTGATATTTCATAACTTTGTGAGTGAAGTTTTATATATCATTATAGCCTGGTTTCCAAAGGGTAAAATACATAACATTGCACTATTTGCTCTTTCGCCTGTCAGTTCCTCTCCTTTAAAAAGGGGGCAAAATTGTAGAAACTGCAAGGATATGAAGTCTGCCATAAGTTTCACGAAAACTGGCACCTGGGTAGTAAAGAAAGAGCCAAATTAGTGCTTCCATGGAAGAAAGGTTCCAACTGAGAATTTAACAGCTCTGTTGACTATTGGCCTCTCAGCTGGCCAGTCTGGGGGTAGTTCAGCGCCAACCACAATACGTTAGCTTGCCCACTTGTAATTAGTCAAGGATACTGTGGAGGGATTTATGAGACATATGAAGTAATTATAAGTTCCACGTGCAAGCACATCATGGAATACACTCAGAGAGGAACAGTGAATTGTTTTGGTACAGAGGTATAGGTAATTGGGATACACTATGAAAAAACACTACATTTATTGGTGCTGCTGTTGATGAACAACCCGTTGTGGTATCATTTGAGTACACCCGTAGACCTGCTCCGTAGAAAAAAATGCATGATACGTACTGATATGCCTGATACTTACTGCATTATCGATAAAATATATTAAAAAATAATTTTAATCTATAATGCCTCTAACTCTGGTCCATGTAAGATGACTATGACAGAAAAAAGAGTATCTTGTCAGTTCTGCTTTGTATCACAGCAAGAGTATTCCTACTTTAGACAGTAGTTAGGCAATGTGAGACACAGAACGATTAATTTATAGGTTTTCTTAAACGTAGATGCTGGTTACTCACACTGGGAAAAATGGTCCCAATTTTCAGAAACATGATTTTTTCAGCTTTTATAAGCTTCAATTTGATTTGTATGCACTAAAAATGTTTGAAAATAAGGTCCGGTGTCTTTCCCTCAAGACTTGTAACTAATGGTATAATATATATGTACGCTGTCCTGGTTTCAGCTGGGATAGAGTTAAATTTCTTCCTACTGCTGTGTTTTGGATTTAGTATGAGAAGAATGTTGATAACAGACCGATGTTTTTAGTTGTTGCTAAGCAGTTTACTGGTCAAGGACTTTTCAGCTTCCCATGCTCTGCCAGGTGCAGAAGGAGCTGGGAGGGAGCATGGCCAGGACAGCTGACCCAGCTGGCCCATAGGTATTCCATACCATGTGCCGCCAAGCTCAGTATATAAATAGGGGGCGTGGTCCAGGAAGTAGCGATCGCGGCTCCGTTATCAGTCAGCGGGGTGGTGAGCAATTGCATTGTGCATCACTCATTTTGTGTATTCTACCATTATTATTATTATTATTATTCCTTCTTTTTCTGTTCTATCAAACTGTCTTTACCTCAATCCACAAATTTTACTTTTTTTTCCCCTGATTCTCTCCCCCATCCCACTGTGGGACGGGGGGAGTGAACGAGCGGCTGTGTGGTGGTGTTTGCCTGCCTGCTGGGTTAAACCACAACAACACGTACATTACATGTACTGAATGCTGTGTTTCAGTGCTTCTCTCTCTTCTACATTGTATGGGATGTCAGCTAATGGAAGTTATGAGAAAATGTGCTTAACAAATCGAGGAGAATCAGTTGTAACTTTACAAAAGGGAGTACCATAAATCAATAAATATAAATAAATAAATAAATATAACTAAATTCCCAGTCTCTCCTCTTTCTGTACTAGAAACTACATACCTTCTAGCTCCTAGAACGGAGCTGCATGATTTTTGATTTTTAGATTGAGCTGATTACGCTACAGAAATGCCTGATTAGTATGGCAACATCAAAAGTTTGTTGCTGTGCTCAAGATCATTAACTTACAGCATTATCATAAACCCCACTGCCCTGCATGTTGTTTATTTTTACAGTGAACACTGGTAAAAATGCAGGCTTTACTATATATATATCTGAATTATTTTACTACTCAGCTTTTCCTGCCAGATGTTTGGGTGGCCAGCCAAAGCTCCAGAGATATACAAGCTTGATCTACACGTATGCAAAAAATTAATTTAAAAAGTAACCTAATACTGTCTCTTTTGTTCATTCTTTAACAAAGTGACAGGGTATTTTCATTATTTGCTGAGTACTTATGGATAATAACAAATTAAGTGTTGATCAATCAATATAATGATCCATTTGACCCAGAAATAATAACAAGAGAAGATAGGCAGAATTTCTAATAAAATTACAATCCCAACAGAATTTGAATTCATTACTTTTGAAATACGAGGCAGACAGTTCCCTTCACTAACATGGATTTGAACTTGCAGAGGGTAAATTATCAAAGAGGCCCTTGTTGCCTGCATGCTGCAATACAATTTTATTAAGAATTACAGGGAAAAATTAATAAGCACTCCAGTGCTCAGAGTCCTGAGGTATAGGATGGCTTGGAACTTGGCACAAACTTGGGAACATGCCCTGCTTGGAGTATGTATTCTTTCAATTTAAGTATTATTAATGTTGTGGGCAAGGTTAAAAGCTCAGCCCATGTCACAATGCCAACCTGCGAAAAGCCTCAGAACCTGCCAAATGGTCTGAGTTTGTGAGCGTGCAGTGAGCATGTTCCTTCTCTGGATGTTCAGTGCTAATGAACGAGTTACTGGAAGTGCACATTCCAGCGCGGTGCTCCTAGCATCCTAATACAGTGATTTCCTTTCAGGAGGAGTTAAGAATTGCCACGTTCCTCTGTATGGTGAACAACCTAATGCAAAATCATCATGCAGCAGAATCCCAGTAAGCACAAGGATAATCTTCATTTCAGGTCAGACTCGCTGCCTTGAATTCACTTCCCAAGTACTCACAGTTGTAGCTCAGAGATTAAGCTGGCCTTTTCATTTCTTCCCAGTCTCTCCTCTTTCCAACTTGAACTCACAAATCTTCTAGTTCCTACAATGAAACTTTTAGATTGAGCTGATAATGTTACAGAACTGCCTGATTATCAACCGTGTTAATCCCAGCAGGGTGTGCTAGGTTTATCTTCTGTCATAGAACAGTGTAAAGTAATATATAGATCCTGGAGCTAAATTTAAATGAGCATTCTTACATTCTGGAGGGAATCCAGCCCTGTAAGTATACAGCTCCATGCTGCTGTAGCTATATTGCTTTCTACAGCACAGTGCAGTGTAGATGTGCCCATCCATTCCCCCTGTGACCATCACGATGTCACGATGTTCGGGGGGAGAAATGGAATTAGCTACAGGAATATCACAGCAGAAAAAAAAAGGGCTAGAAATAAAAGACGACTAAAGACATATCTACACTTTAGTTTCAGGAGACTAAACAGCTCAAATTAGGTTTCCTTGTTTGGTGTCTTTTCTCTCCCCCACTTTGTTCTATTGGGGAGCAGATGCTCAGCAGAGGATTATCTTCTAATTCCTTTCAAATTCTTAATTTGAAAGTGTCTTCCTGCAATCCTGGCCAAACTCTCATCTTGTGATCAAGCAGCTCCCTGGTTCAGATTAGAGAAAGTAAATATTCAAAAGCTATGAGCCATTGCCTGTTACCGAGAGTGTCAAAACCTGTTAACTGATGCTGTTCTTCAGATCTAAGGCCAGAACAGCTGATTTAACTCTGAAGTGGCCCTTTAGAAGCCATATAAGAACTACAGAGATATACATGCAACATTTATAAACATAACATAGGCAACATCCAGATTCCTAAGAAAACATCAAAAAGATCAGTCAACAGATCTGGCAAATTCAGGTAAATTTGCTAAAGAAGCAAATCAAAAGATTGCTCAGGAGGATCACCCTTTCAAAGGCATTTTTCTACTTCTAAGCAAGAGAACTTGAATACTTCCACAAGGCATATAACTGGAACAGAACTGCAAACAAGCCATTATCTAAACTATGATTGTTTATTCTGCTCAATTGAAAGCCAAGGATGAATATGCAGGATTTAGGATTCTTCTTCAATGGTAAATACAGTTTTATTTTCTCCCTCACCATTCAGTATTCTTGCAAATGCTCGGGAGTACAAAACCTGTCTTTTTCTCTGCTCTTTTTTTGTGTCCTAGTTCTGTTCAAAAAAATGGCAACCATTTCTTTTGGCCTCTGCGAATTATATGCCCAAGTGAGGTGATGTGAATACAAACGCAAGCTGACGAATACGTGAGTATTACCAGTCTGGATGTGGGTGCAGGAGATGGCAAATGTACTACGGAAGAGAAGCTGCCAGAGGTAAGCATACAAAATGTGGCTCCTACACAAAAGAATGAGATTTTCAGAGAATCTGGTGGAAAGCCCGACAAGTACATTTTGTTGCTGCTAAAAGAATTTATTTCTGCTGAAACCTATAACTCCTGGGTTAATAAAGTGAACTTTGATGGGACTAGGGGGAAATATGGGCTTCCCAGGAAAGTTGGGACAAACTTAGATGCATTTCTACAACACAGATTTATGGAAGTGATTGAAGCTGATAAGATCAAAACCCAAGTTAACACTTTCTTTTGCTTTCCTATCACACGCTAAATAGACCTCTGCCACAGTTGGCCTGCTGCCAATAAAACTAATGATGCCTGTAAACAATAAATTTCACAGCATCATCAAGCTCACACAATTAGTATCCATGCATGTTGTTTTGCTTTGAATTTTGAGGGATTTTTACAGAACCTGTTATTATGTTAGAGCTAACTGACTATGGAAACAGCCAATGGCTTGTCAGGATTGACTGCTAAATCACAAGGAAAAGAGACATACAGAATCTGAGTTAGTCTGATCAGGTTTGTACATTAGAGTGAGTACCTTGGTAAGAGTCGCCAGAACCAGTAACAATGACGGATCTTGAAAAGATTAACTCTGCTACTAGTTCTAAAAAGTATGCACATATCCACTATACATTTATATTATTAAAATGCTAAAACTGGTGCATTCTTTATTCTATTCCTTCTTGCTTATTAGTGTACTACCTAAAAATATGCAAAAAATAAGCATGTGTCATGCTCTTGTTAGAGGGATAGTCAATACACTGCAGGAAACTTGAGCACAATGAAAACCAAGAGTCTGGCAGAGCTGATAGGCATGTTAGAAAAGAACAATCTTTTTCTGTTCAGAAGGGGAAGCTTTCTAGATGCATCTAATAACACCTCCTTTTCTGCGGGCACTGAAGGCCAGCTAAATGGCCTTTCTCTCGACACAGGTACAGAGGAGGCTATTGAAAAAAACAAATACCTGCTAAGCAGGGATGCGGCCGATATAAATCAGGTCGTGTGATAGGCCACATCTGCATTTTGGTCATGTGATGGGCATATTTCCTTACATTCCTCAGGGAGGGCGATAACAGCTCTAAGGAAAAGAGCAGGGCACGGGCTGAATGAATTGTTCTGATGAGACAGATTCAATCCGTGGGCCTGAGGTCAAGCTAGAAAAGACAGGTCTCGGGCTAACATGTTCTCTGTTTCTCATAAATTTAGAGCACAGGTTAGTTTATGAAATTTAGGCAGGAAGCCAGGTTTCCACTACCTCTCTGTTTCTAATTTTAATGTTGAAATGCCCACCTCTAACTCTTTTTTCTTTGATAAGCCCCACAGCTTTCCTGATTTTTTTTCTCCTTTACTTTACATAGGAAGTGTTCAAGTCCAGATCTAATTTATACCATTTCTTTTTTACCATAGGCTACTCCAGGCTTCTTTTTCAATGTCTTTTTTTTATATCTTTTCTTACTTAAGTCAATGCTACCTGCAGGTAGATTATTCAGATATTTGAAAGTTAGACTACGTTACATATGGCTCTCAAACTATAAAAGGTAAATAAAATTTCTTCACTAGTTGTTTATTATATATGTATATTCATGTGCATATGTGTGTGTGTATGCATGTGCGTGTGTGTGCATATCTATATGAACTCCCTGGTGGTACCAGAGACATTAACTTTTCCAAAATATCCATTGGAAAAGATATTTTTCATCTTTCTAGTTCAGCCATTTAATATAAATCAAACATCAGACACATAATTAGACAACAGTCTTTTAAATGTTTCAAAATTAATTGACTAGGGTGCCTGAAAATGAACACTACAACTGAATACTACACATTGCTGTATTTCCTGAGGACTTCCTTTCCAAGGCTCTTGCCAGAAATTGGAATAATTTGCAAAATTAATACAGTGTTTCAGATATTATGGAATTACTACATTTTAGATTGCGTCTAGTACTAAATTCTTTGTTTTAGGATAACTTGCAGAGTCTTTTGAAGGAAATATCTCCAGTTATCAATTAAATTCTCATTAAGGAAAGAATCTTAGTAGCTTTTCATGGGTAAAAATGGTAAAAACTTAAAAAGTAAAAGCTTTTAATGGTAAAAACCAACGTGCATTTTTAGTCTTGGAATTACTTTAGTCCATGAAAATGTCACATTTCCAAAATAAACCATTGGAAATTTCTAGAGGCAATTCAAGATTACCTTTCTCTAATTCAAAATTCACTATGCGTTCTTAACAAAGAATTTAGAATTATTTTTGTTTTGCAATATGTGTATTACAACCCTCTGTGGATCTATTAATAGTTTTGTATTCTTAGCTCTAAGCTAAAACAGGCCATGTAACTTTATTATACATGAGGACTGGCTTTCACAAAGACCTACCTGCTTTACAAGTTTTACTGGGACAGGCTTTAAAAAATGATAAACCAGGGAGATATAATCGCTTAAAACTAAATCACCACACCTACTTCTTTCTAAGATACTCACTATGAGCAGTATTGAAAAAAGTGTGTGCTTCTACCCTGAAGAAAACTTGCCTGGCCCAAAAAACTTAACTCAATTTTCAACAATACCCTAATTAAAGGTTTCCTTCTCTGCTAACAACATGGTTACATAGCAAACTGAAAGAACCTTCAAATACAGAGAAGTACACAATAACCAGTTCCTATAATTAACAGGAAAACTTTAAGAATTAATACATTTAAAATTATAAGCATGTAATTTTTTCAAAATACATATTTGGAAAAAACATGATTTATGAAAACATGTTTATCTATTATTTGTTTTACTGGTACTACTCGTGTGCATGACTGATGACACACAAGATAGACAGAGCAAACCTCTGTCTTCCTCTATGATTCCTCAGTTCTAAGTTTCACAAAAATGGAAGAGGAGGATCTGAATTTCACAGGTTGACTAGACTGTATTCACTCAAAGCACTTTTTAACAAACTTTACTGAAAATTTCGTTGAATCAAGCATATTGTGCCTTAAATCAACAATACATATAATTCATTTTGTAAACCGCCTGTATAAGTAAATGCCAACGGTATCTATCTGAATTTCAGGTCTGAGTTAAATCTTATATATTTAGAACCACAATATGCGAGTGACACAGTAGGATCTTGTTTATTGAGATACACAGTAGAACCTAAGGAACTGATATTACAGTGGAAAGTAATCTAAATTGCTTTCACAGAATTTCTACTACTCTCAAGTAATAAAAATGTTACACTCTACACTCTAAATAAAATCTTAGTTGCTATCGACAGTTAGTATGAGATTCAGTCAGAACTACCAAGCTGTGAAAATAAGGCCCAACTTCTGTTGTTTTTGTTGATACATTTGGCATCCAATCATGAAAAACAATGTCCATGTCACTAAAATGGCCTCCAGGCATTCAGTATATCTACATCGAGGTTAAACATCTATGTGAAGATGTGACAGCACACCTTATAAAAGATATTATTGAGTAATATAGACTTTCTGTAATAACCAAACAGTAAAGAATATAGCTTTTTAAAGGTCTCCCCATGGCTGATCTCATGACTCAAAGATGAGAGACTGTGCTGCAAGCTAAGTAATAAAATCTGGTGGATACTGTGGGCTAGCTTGTGACAAATCATATCAAAGTATTATTAAAGAAGGAACTTGAGACCCAAGACTATTATTGATTCTTGACAGAATTTCTTATAAATAAATGTTGCAATCTGATCCTGGACTCCCAAGGCCCTGGTAGAATTCTGACTATTATAGGGCAGGTTGCAAAACAGTAACATTATATTAGTGAAAGTTGAAAGAAGCATATTCAGTGTCAAACAGGCAGCATGGTCTAAAAAGACCAGTAAGAAAAGGTTTTTCACAAGCCTCATACACCTACAGCTGCGGATTACTGTTTAAAATAGGAAAACAATTTCTGAGCTTATAACAGGGCTGTGAACGTGTTATGGAATGAATCTGTGACCCTTTAGAACACTAAGGACACACCTCCATTAGTGTCCATATTCCTGCACTGAAGAGGCTGATACAGTCAACTGAAATGACAGGGTGATAAATATAAAACCACTATCATCAATAAGACTGGAATGTAAAAGCACTTAGTTTCAGCCTAAGTAACTCACAGAAAGTTTGGTTTCAAGAACCAATGTATCATCCATCACTACTCTACCTTCTGTTGACAAAGTAATTGTAAGATATCTAGAATGGAGGTTCAATATGAACTGACATTTTTGAAAGGAGGAATTGTGTGCTGCACTTACTCATTAAATGTATTTTCCTCCACTAAAGATGTTTCCTTTTTTAGTTTATGTATGAATAACTTTAGTTAAAGTTCCCTTGACACACTGACTTTGCTTTGAATAGCACCTATGTTCATTAACATAAAACCTGAAAGAAAATAATTTTAATGCAGCTTTTTTAACACTTCAAAAGCCTTTAACAAATTGATCGAGCACAATTATGTATTCTAAAGGGAATTGTAAAAAGATCACACAAGGTTGAAAAGTTCTGGTTAATAAAAAGAAAAAAATCCTAAGTAAAAACAGGCACTCTGTGTGGAACTTCGACGCACAGTGGAAGAAAGTAATAAAATTATACAAAAACCGCCTAACGTCTCCCTATTTTAATATAGACACACAATTATTGTCTGTATTATTTAGTGCATACAAAATACCATGCTAGCTCGGTAATGTAAAAAGAAAGTGTAGAGGTCAAGATAGTCAGAAATTAGAGAGAAGCTAAATTACCAGTCCACTTACTTACTACTGAGACTAGTGAGTCAAGGCAAACCTGAACAACTACTTAGCAAGGAGATCACAGCGATTTATAAATATGGCTCTCTGCCTTTGGGCAGGAATAGGTCTCATAATCATGGCATTCTTCTCTTAGCTAATAGTATAGTATTACGGGTATTATTTTAAAAGACTGTATGATAACAGCATTATTTCAAAAACCTTATAAACTAAAACAACAGTCCATTGCAGCTGAATGGATCAGCTGATATTGAATGTTACCAAATGGGAAATAGATTCCGATCTGCAGCAAACAATGTTTTTTCCCTTATATTTGTGGGCCTAAATTTATATCTGATTGATTATTTTAAAAGAATATTTTAGATGGTGCTTTTGTCATTACAGATTACTGAAATTCAGCCACATTGGTTAAATTCAACATAAAGAAGCAGAATAAAACCATCAGTAGATGGCAAGTAGAGGCCTTATGGCTTCAAGCTCTAAAGCTCCCCACTTTACTTGACATTGAACAAAGACAAGCAACACAGATCTTCTTTGTTCGCGTAAAGTATTTTCCCAGAATGGCAGAGGCTCTCTTTGGGAAGATGCTATAGGAACACCTCCATTCGCATACCCTTTCTGTCCACCACTCTGTCAGCAGTGCTGAGAGCAGACATAAAATTGCACAGACTCAGAACTGGCTGGACAGGGAAACAAACTGTGAGGAGAGGGGAAAAAAAAAGGCTGCAACTAGATTTTGGCAACTACAGGTTGCACAAATCTAAAACCTGTTCCCTCCAGTGGGCCTCTGTGCTATTGAGAAGACTTTGCAGATGGATCTAGCGTACATTGAGGGTTTTGTAGTGGTATGAGATGCTTTTTGATGAGGAGTGGGGAATGTCCTTACTGATATCTCAGAGGATTGCAGAAGAGCTCAGTGAACTCCATGAGGACATCCGCTATTCCTAAGAGACCTGAAAGCATGGCAGCAGGAATGGGCAGAAGTCGAAGGACAGAAGTAGGCAGCACYGCAGGGAGTTAGAAGCAGAGCACTCTGCCCGCACCCCAGGCGGTGGGCCTGGGCTATCTGCTGACCAGCACTCCCTGCAGGAGGCAAAGGAGAAGACCAGGCAGCAAGGATGTATCCAATGAACGTTATCCTGCTGGTCATGGAATGACATTAAGTAGCTACTAGGAAAGTTACTGTTAGGAAGAGACTTGCATTGGTGGATATGTTGTTCGTCATATTGCTTTTTGGACAAATTCTCTATTCTCCCTCAAATTTTCTCTGTTGCACACACAGAATGAGGGTTTCTAAGTGGCAAAGTGTCAACTTACCTTCAGACAACGTTTACTGAGCCCACGCTTTCAGTGTTAGGCTTGACCTCATGTCTTCGTTTTAAGAGAGCTGCTTTGACCTGCCTATTCTCTGTATCTGGTGACAACGCTGGGCACAAGGGATACATGACTGATGGTTTGCCACAAAATAGCTATTACTTGGTGTGAGATCACTATCATCATTTGAACAAGATTTGCATTTTGCTGCAGATAAGGTGGAGTCTGGGAGTAGGCAGGTGATGGTGTCAACAGCAGGAGTGTGGGAACAAGACCAAGCACAGGGAGGGCAGTCTTTATAGCAATCTCCTAAAGGCTGAAGGAGTAGGAATGTGGAACTTGCAACCCCACAGCCTAAGCTCTCATCCTCTCCCCTTCCCGAAAACCATCTTTAGAAAGGACAGACAAAAAAGAAACTCCCAATCCACTTCAGATGCCTCCTCCACTGTCTAGAGTATTAGATACAGTGACATAGGACTACAGACTGAATAAAGAAATGCTGCTAAATTTATTTTTTCAGTATTTCAGAGCTGCTGACTCAACACTAAAAATGTCTTTACAATATTTTGCTTAGAAAAAAACCAAGTTTTGTCATACAACGTTAATATAAAATAAGTAGGATAAGAAGTATTTCATACCTCAAAAATCTTAAAAGTCTGTGAGGGTATATTGACTAAATAGGCAATAAAAAGAGGAGAAAAAAACCCAATATTGGCAGCAACAAACCAATAGCACTGTGGGTCACATTCATTTACACATATGCACAGCACAGAAACTCATGCTCTCTCATAGTTCTTTTAGGATGTATAGGATGACTGGAGGAATAAAATACCATTCAGTAAAATGAGGATGACAAAATCTGGCAAAGGATGGATGTTAGAAGTAAAGATAAATTCCAGCAAAGTATGGACTGAGTACATGTTTTGTTTATCCACCAAATGACCCTACAAGATGGAGGTTTATTCTGTTAGGTTGCAATGTGTTTTTCTGGATAGGCTGTTTATTTTTTTGAAACTCAATGATCTCTGTTGAAGCATCATTAAAACAAAAACCCAAACCAAACCAAACCCAGATTAGTGCCAAGCAATCTTCAGAGATGATAAAATGAGTATGATTGAAGTTGAGATTTGAAAAACAAATCTGTGTGTCGATAAATATAGTGATCAGGACGAGCGAGAGGTGTCAGACAGAAAAACCTGCTGCAATGTTTGTTGCTGCCAGTGCACACAAAATAAAGCCTAGGAGAGTTTGTTGAAAAATTCTTAGGGAAATTTGCAGAGCACTACAGATTGATGTAGTTATTTTCAAGGGTGTATCATTTGGGTGGACAATGACCAACAACACAAGAATCCTACACGGAACATTCCTATAGCAAGATAAGCTTCTTGTGTCTCCAGCAAGATCACAAATACTGCATCCTTCTTTACCATATATTATCCTTTCATGGTATCAGTTTTGTCAGTGATGAAGCCAGTTTAGGAGGTTCCTAGCTCTTCCCTAACATATTCCTTCTGCCTCTTCTGCTCCTATATGCACACACCCTCATGTTTCGACTGGCAGCTGTTTAGAAGGGAAGGCGATGATCTATGAAAGAGACACCAAAATGGTTTGGATTGAAACCCTCTCTCCCTCACTATGTTCTCCTCCCCAAGGCTTACAGCTTCCTTACAGATGGAAGTATGAGCACAACCAAAATGGTAAAAAGAAGCAGGCGGCACAGACAAGGAACTTCACATGGAAACCTCACTCCTGACGAAAACAATCTGCAGTTACAGTCTTATCTTGTGAGTATAGACCTTGGTATTGAATTAGGAAGCATCATCAGACTTTTAATCACTGTTTACTTTAATTAAGCACAAGGTACTAATGTGTTCAGATACTAAATGCCAGTCTAAACAATGCAATGCCAAGTAATGGCATTCAGGCTACCTCTGGGAAAGTCTGCATTGGTATTAAAAAAGCATAGCTGCCTTTGTTATGCTTTCCTCATTCCTGTGGAAAGGGCTGCAGAAATGGTATAGACACAGCCAAGCTCATACTGATTCCTTCTCTAGTTAAGGCTACTAAGAATTAAGAAGAGACAACACTTAAGAAGTTAAAGCACAGATAAGCAGCTGTCATGTTGCCAGCTTAAGGTGGGAAGTTACTGGATTAGGAAGACTGAGGAAGTAAGTAAGATTTTACGACATTCATCAGGAGATGAAATGTAGGAATAGCTTCAGCAAAAAAAGGGAAAAGGAAAGGACTGAAAAATGGACGTGCTGCCAGGAAGTGAGGAGGAAGAGCTGGATATCAAATTTATAGGTCCTTTGAGCTCTTGAATGAAGAATTTGGAGAAGGTAAAATGTCACCTTCATCAGTCTCGGCTGACTTGCTATTCTATTGCCAGATGGGACCATTATCGTCTGATTGAATTATAATCATGTCAAAATTCTACTTGGATCCAGGAATGAGCTTTCAGAAAAACCCTGAGTCAAGGCAGAGTTTTTCTGCCTTTGAGATCTGTAGAACACATGACCTGAAACGGGATTTAAATGTCTGTCTTTGACTCTTTGAAACATACTTCTATGAACATTTGTCACTCTTGGTAACTCCTGTGTGCCTTATCTCTATATTTTTCTTCTCTTTGTTTCTTTCTAATAGATGAGATGATTATCTAAGGTTAAAATAAGATAGTTTTTTGACTCACTTGCAATTCCAGGAAACAGGGGGATGAGAGGGGATTCATTCTGGAATGACCTGAAAACAAATAAAAAGTAAAATGTTCAGCAAACCAGAGAGTCAACTGTTTGGTTTAGATCACATGCACTAAAGGGGTACTTTGTTTTGTTTCAATCAACTGATTTTCTTAAAATATAAAGTTATTTCAAATAACAATGAAATCATTATATTTTGAAAATGTTGAAACATTGTTTTGAAAATATTTGAAATGCAATTAAATATTCTGACTTAAAAAATCGAGCGGTTCTTGACAAACAATTCTAAAAAAAAAAAGTAAGCCTGTAGAATTTGTTGTTATCATTAAATCAGAACTTTCCAATGGTGAATAAAAAGGTTGGGGGAGAAGATGCTGAAGTATACCTTCTGGGCTCATTCATTCATTTCTTCTTCACAGTGTTTCAGGAGCTGAGGAGGCAGTCACAGAAACTACATTTATTCCAAGAAAAAACTTTGAAACAATGATTCTGATGGTATTTCCCAGCTGGATATAAGACATTATATCGCTGCTGGCATGTCTTTCTTTTGGAAGGAGCAGAAGTTAGACTCCTGACCTACAAAGCCATCAGATCACCCAATAGGAATGCTTCAGCTTTGTTTTTTAAATTTTAGCAGAATAAGGATATTCTAACAGAATAGTTCAGAAACTGGCATTGGTCTCCACAACCTTTTACATCTATTGCTACCAGAATTTGTGCTGTTAGGTTTGCAGCATCAAGAAGCTGTGAGTTATCTCTCTGTGTCACACATATATTCACTACAATCAGGTAATTATTCTCTTTTTCCTTTTGTTAAGAATTAACAAGTGTGTTTTTGCAAGTCTTGCATTATTCTCATATGCTATTCCTAGAAGGGATGCCTGGAACTGATCATGAACTACCCAGCAAAGTATCCCACTCCTGCTACCAGATGTATGTGGTATCGACAGCACTGTATCATATTGTTTTCTAAAGACCTGATCCAGCTTTCTGTCTGAAAAGCACCTCCTTAGCATCTCCAGTTTGCCATTAATCCGAAATATATTATCATTTATTTTGAATACAAGTATTTCTATATTTTCAAGATGTATGCACTTATATCTTCAGTATATAAATCACAGGCAATGTAGAAAACTGAGCATAGTTATCTTCTAATGCCATATAATCACAAAGAATTAAGGAAATAATTCTCTTCAGATGGGATTTCCAAGGTTTACAAATGGGTGCCTAAGTCCCCTAGACATCACAGTCTACGACAACAGATACAGGCTTACAAGAGTGTGTTTCATTTACAGATATAAGCAGAAGAGGCTGGATGTAGTTTTCATTTCCAGAAGAGCTTTGTTGTGGTTACTCTGCTGACTAGAAACTGTGATTTCCTGAAACATTTAGCCCTTGAGATAGAGAAGCAGGAGACAAATCATGTGAGGAGTGATAGGGAATAGCAAAAGATTGAACACTTCTTCGAGCTGGAACATGTTTTACTAAATTTTCATCTCTGTTTGGCCAGGTGGTAGTTGAAACACATTAAATGAAAAGCTATGTGGGAGTGTAACACTATGCTGCAGTTGCACTTTGTGCATACACTTCTTATCTTTTTAGGAACTTATTCCAGATGTTTCAGTAGAGGAAAATAAAACAATTATCTTGGTCATGTTTTAAGATAAGCTCTCAGCAGGTCTGGAAAATGTTTTAATCTGGCCTTCCAGCTCCTTCAGCAAATTCTTTATAACATTAATTTTTTAAAACTGTTTATGCCCTGTTTTATTTTCTCTGCTATTTGATGTGTGTACGAAATTCAGCAAACATGATAATAAAAAAGGAATAAAACTGCATCAATACTTAGTGACAAATACTTTTTAGTGGTTTACTTCAGTAAAATGTGGCAGTAGACCATTGGAACCCTTGTACATAATTAAGGAAAAGCTTATGATTTTAATTTATCACTGTCTCCTGATATATAGATTACAAACTGAATTTTCACAGAAAGGATATTCACTTTAAATCCTGAAGATCAGCGTCATCAATACAACATCAATATTTATCAGCCTGTAGGTAGGATCTGCTTGGTAAGTCAGGGATAGAAGGAAACACTAAATCTGGAGAGATCCTTTAAAAGTGAGGGGAAATTACATCAGCACTTTTCATTTTCCTGTGGAAACCAACAGAATCCACAGAGCATGGGTGAATCCGAACAGACCAGTAGTRAATCTCCAGGACAACACATATCATCTACTCCATATAGGGAGCTGCTGGAAGAAAAACATGTTCTTTAAAATGCAGAGCAGGGCAGGGCAGGGAGGGAAGGGTGGGGAAGGGCAGGGCAGGG